>CATIUR010000004.1:46065336-47265336 GCA_949592205.1 Helichrysum umbraculigerum | reverse complement strand
AAGGTAATCTGATCACTGAAGATAGTAGGATTGATATGTCAAGAGTCACTACAACTTATCAAAGGTAATCACTAAAGTTACACCAGCTGTTGATCTGCAGCTACTCAGACCAAAAGATACTGTCATACGTGGTGAAATCTTGTAATAAATTAGATTTATTGTAACTGAAAATCACTTGTAATATTTATATTTTGCAGTCCAATAATATCTGATCTTTTGAGAAAACAAAGTGCAAAACTCAGATCATGTTAAAAGAATCCCAAAAAAAAAAATGAATGGATCACAAGTATAAGTCACTGAATGTTTAAAATTTAAACACTGACTATAAACTTTATCAGCAATGAGTTTGTCTAGGTAGCTTTGATCACAATCATTTAGGGGGAGATTGTTGAGTCACTGGTCGTTGACCATGATAAGTCACTGGTCGCTGACCAACTCAATAATATACAACTTGATGAAGAAATGATTTGTATCAAAGCTACTGTTGCTGAAGACTGGTACTCACTGGTCGCCACTAATTTCTACTTCTGGATTTAACATGCGGAGGAAGATTAAAGCTCAACTTTGTGTGTCGCTGATACAAGCAGCGAGAGTTCTATATCTTTAAATGAATAAAGGCAAAAGTCACTGCCCGAATAACAGCAAGTCACTGAAGAACAATATTTCAAGTCATTCTACAAGAGCATGTTAGCTCGCAGTGAGTGAGGAGAGTTACTGCATCTTTAGTGACTATTCAATAAAGCCTCTTTTAAAACTACAAGTACAATGGTTCTGTACTTATATACATCAGCAAGAGTTTCTCGTACTTGAAGAATGTCTGAAGGATTACATGGCAGCAAGTGATTGGTTTTAAGGAAGAGAGATATTTACGGTAACATAATTGGGACCCGCAGAATGTCAGTTCATCAGAGATCAAGCCAATCAAGCAGCGACACGTGTCATTCCAAGATCCTATTTTATAGGAGATATTTTAGGAACTCTTGTAGTATATATAGTTCAACATACTGTACTTTAGAGGCTAGTTGTCCATACGTATTATTCACTTGTGTGTCAGTGAATATAGTTTGTCTAAGTATGTATAGTCACTCAGCGAGAAAAACAGTTAGCGTGTTTGTCCACTACTGTTTATCTCGTTTGTAATAGTTAGCTAGAGAGTATTTGATTTGAATTAGCTTTGGCCAATTCATTCCGCAATCAATACTCAGTGAGTTCTATGATCAATAAAATTCACAATTTAGCTATTTATTGCATGTTTACTTTGATACTGTCATATCTGTTATTCTCATACTCTGCTTATGTTCAATCAATTAAAAACTAGCTAAATAACTCAATTAAACTTTGAAATAGTTTTTAATTGTATTCAACCCCCTTCTACAATTAAACTTTACATATTGAGATTCCATATCACTAGTTAATAGTGATTACGGGACTATCAAAAGTGGTTCATCTGGAGGTTCTAACTGGTGTAATTCTTGTAAGTCACGACATTCTGGTCAGTGTACTCCTCAGACGAATAAATGCTTTAAATGTGGTGAACTTGGGCATGAGATCAAGAATTGCAAGTATCCTAATTTTATGTGTTGGACGTGTAAAAAGGAAGGTCATTGGGTTGGTCAGTGTCCTGAGGCGGGGAGACAGGGTTCAGTTTCGGTCGGGAGTTCATCATCTTCCGGGCAAAAGCGGAAAATTCCGCCGTCAGCTGCAAGTAGGGCATTTCAAATGACCGTCGATGAGGCGGTACACACAGAGGATGTTATTACTGGTACTTTTCTTATAAACTCTGTACCAGCGCGTGTTTTGTTTTATTCTGGAGCTAACTGCTCTTTTATCTCTGTGTGTTTCTGTGATAAGTTGAAATTAATCCCTACTGTGATTACCAAGCCTGTAGAAGTAGAAATTGTTAGTGGCAAATTAGTTCCTGTTACCACCTCGGTGACTGGAGATAGTATTGTGATAGATGGTCAGACTTTCCCAATTTCATTTCTGTTGATGCCAATTCCTAGTTTTGATGTGATTATTGGCATGGATTGGCTAAGTCAGTATAAAGCAAGTATAGATTGCCACCATAAGTTGATTAGAATCCCAATTTCTGAAGAGTCATGCGTTGTGGCTCGAGGAGAACGAGAGAGTGGGTGTATACCTTTGATTTTATGATGAAAGCTAGGAAGTCGTTGTCTAAAGGTAGTGAGTCTTACCTAGCCTATGTGATTGACGCCAAAGTAGAAAAGAAATCTATTTCCGATGTCCGGATAGTTTCTGAATATCCGGAAGTGTTTCCCGATGAATTACCTGGGTTACCACCAGTTAGGGAAGTTGAATATCAGATTGATCTTGTTCCTGGATCGTCGCCTGTAGCCAAAGCTCCCTATAGATTAGCTCCTTCTGAAATATGTGAAATAATGAATCAGATACAGGAGTTGTTGGACAAAGGGTTTATTAGACCTAGTTCTTCACCTTGGGGTGCACCGGTTTTGTTTGTGAAAAAGAAGGATGGGTCTTTTCGTATGTGTATTGACTATAGGGAATTGAATAAACGAACGATAAGGAATAAATATCATCTGCCTCGAATAGATGATTTGTTTGACCAGTTGCAGGGATCTTCGTTTTATTCTAAAATTGATTTGAGATCGGGTTATCATCAAGTTCGCGTTCGTGAAAAGGATATTCCTAAAACTGCTTTTTGTACTAGGTATGGTCATTTTGAATTCCTGGTTATGCCTTTTGGTTTAACAAATGCTCCAGCAGTGTTTATGGATTTGATGAATCGGGTTTGTCGACCTTTTCTTGACAAATTTGTGATTGTGTTTATTGATGATATTCTGGTATATTCGAAATCCGAATCAGAACATGAAATGCATTTGAGGTTAGTGTTGGAAACCTTGAAAAGAGAGCACTTATATGCAAAGTTTTCAAAATGTGAATTCTGGATTCGGGAGGTACAATTTCTGGGTCATATTATCTATAATGATGGTGTCAAAGTTGATCCTTCTAAAATTGAAGCTGTGATGAATTGGAAAGCTCCAAAATCTGCTTCAGAGATAAAGAGTTTTCTTGGTTTGGCGGGTTATTACCGGAAGTTCATTAAGGATTTTTCTAAAATTGCATGTCCGTTGACTAAATTAACTCGTAAGGATGAGAAATTTGTGTGGACTGAACAGCAGGAGGTAGCTTTTTAGACCTTGAAACAGCTGTTGTGTCAGGCACCTGTGTTGGCATTACCAGATGGGTCTGAAGATTTTGTTGTTTACTGTGATGCATCTTATGCTGGGTTGGGTGGTGTTCTTATGCAGATAGACAGAGTTATTGCATATGCTTCACGGCAGTTGAAACAGCATGAAAGAAATTACCCTACTCATGACTTAGAGTTGGCAGATGTTGTGTTTGCATTGAAAATCTGGAGACATTATCTTTATGGTACAAGGTGTATTATCTGTATAGATCACAAGAGTCTTCAGTACATGTTTTCTCAGAAAGAGTTGAATATGCGTCAAAGGCGAGGGTTAGAGTTAATCAAAGATTATGATTGTGAAATTCGTTACCATCCAGGCAAGGCTAATGTGGTTGCTGATGCGTTAAGCCGAAAAGGTACCTCTGATCGAATTTACTATTTGAAAGTTGATGTTTCTTCTGATTTAGTGGATAAAATTAAAGATGCACAGTTGGAAGCTTTATTAGATCATAATCTTAAGTCAGAAATCATGTTGAAAAGGAAAGATTTGTTGATGGACGATTCAAGAGGATTGAAGACTTTTCACTCTCGCGTGTGGATTCCTCTTATTGGTGGTATTCGGGATATGATTTTGACTGAAGCTCATAAGTCACGTTTATCTGTTCATCCCGGCAGTACTCGAATGTATAATGACTTAAAGGCTTTGTATTGGTGGCCCACGATGAAAACTGATATCGCATAGTTTGTTGATACTTGTCAAATTTGTGCTCAGGTCAAAGCTGAACACCAGAAACCCTATGGGTAACTGAAATAGTTGGAAATCCCAGTGGAAGTGGGAGCACTTAACTATGGATTTTGTGACTAAACTTCCGCGTATATTTAGAGGAAATGATATGATTTGGGTTATCGTAGACAGATTGACGAAAAGTGCACATTTTCTGGCTACTAGTGAAACTGCATCGTTGAGTAAACTTGCCCAGTTGTATGTCAATGAGATTGTTTCCCGACATGGTATTCCGTTGTCTATTGTATCGGATAGGGATTCTCGGTTTATTTATCATTTCTGGTAGAGTTTGCAGCAAGAGTTGGGTACCAGAGTTAATCTCAGTACCACTTATCATCCTCAGACCGACGGTCAGTCAGAACGTACAATTCAGACACTTGAGGATATGTTGAGGGCTTGTGTCTTGGAATATGGGGGTTCTTGGGATTCTCACCTAGCGTTGGTGGAATTTGCTTATAATAATTCATATCATTCCAGTATTGGTATGCCTCCATATGAGATGTTATATGGTTGTCGTTGCCGAATACCGACATGTTGGTTGGAAGCTGGAGAAAAGCAATTTGCTGGTCCAGACATTGTACAGAACACTGCTGACAAAGTGGCTATCGCCCGAGAAAAGTTGAAAGTTGCACGTGACAGACAAAAGTAGTATGCAGATCCACGTAGACGACCGGTTACATTTTCTGAAGGTGAGCTTGTTTATCTTAAAGTTTCTCCGTGGAAAGGTGTGATTCGGTTTGGAAAACGAGGGAAACTAGCGCCTAGATACATTGGTCCCTTCAGAATTCGCCAAGTGGTTAATGACCAATCAGTTTCATTGGATCTTCCTCCAGAACTTGCTGGTATTTATAACACGTTTAATGTTTGTTACTTGAGAAAGTGTAATGTGAAGGATCAGTCTCGGATACTTCCGTTACAAGATTTGCGGGTTGATAAAAGTCAGAAGTTAGTTGAAGAACCTGTTGAACTTCTTGACAGAAAGGTTACCAAACTTAGAAAGAAACAGATCCCCATGGTGTTAGTCTAATGGAAGCATAGTTTAGGTTCAAACCTAACGTGGGAAACTGAGGAGAGTATGAGATCCAGATATCCTGGATTGTTTAGTCGTGATGAGATTTCGGGGACGAAATCTTTTAAGGAGGGAAGATTTGTAACATCCTCTCCAGTGGTCTGGTAATTTCCTATTTTAAATTGATTATTTAATAGTGTTAGGAATTACTTGATATTATTTGTATTACTGAGAAACTTAGATAAATAGGTCTAATGACTTATTGTGGATAGTAAATTATTGTTTGTTTTAATTTACTATAGTTGATGGTAAAATAAATAAGTTTCTCGCAATTGGTAGTTAGGTTCCAGACAATAGATTTAAGACGGGTATAAAATACCCAAATGTTAGAGTCGGTTTATAAGGTGAGCCGACTTCCTTTTCCAGTTACTTTCCCTAAATTGTTTTCATCATTTGTAAGTTTCTAAATATCCACAAGAACTCATACAATCAAGACTTGAAACCAAAATTGAATTCACAAACAAGAGTATTGAAATTGAAGCTGTGAATTGTGTATCAGCATCATCTTGTTCATCATTTCATTATCTCCATTTAGTTGTAAGTATTTTGTGTATTTATATATGAACTTTGTTTTGAATTAATTATGTGGGTTAGTGATATGTATGGAAATTAGAAGCTTGAATTATGTTAAATGATGATATATGATGTTACTTCAGGTTATTTGGGTGTTTGATAACTTGCAAATTCGAAATTGATGTCATTTTGAGGATGATTTGAAGTTAGGGTTCGTATGTATAAGTTGCAGGTATGATATTGAGCTGATAAACAGAGTAACGTGATCCCCATCTATAGCCAGGATCGCATTGCCTAGTATAAAATGGTTACAGAACGTTTCTTTCTTGGGAACGCGATCCAACTTCATTCTCCGGATCGCGTTGCTCAGTGTATTTCGTTTACAGAATCTTTCCTACTAATGAACGCGATCCAGCTCCTTGTTCCGGATCGCTTTGCCAAGTGTTAATTGGTCACAAAATGTTTTCTTCTATGCAACGCGATCCCACCATCCCGACCCGGATCGCATTTGGCAGTATAATTTTGATGAATATGATAATTTGTGAACTTAGGTGTATACTATATATATATATGTATATATATAGTATTGTGTCTAGATTACTGATGCTAAGTATTATTAATTGGAGACTAGTTACTAACTTGTGCGTTGTGTGATGTTTCAGATACCCCAAATACTTAGTGATTAGAAGCTGAGTGTGGTGACTCCTGCGGTATCGATGAGTGGATTTAGAACTCACCATTTGATTTATTTGTAACTATTTGGTTACAATAAGTAAACGTAGATATAATTGTTGAATTATTTAATTGATATTGTTGATTATAAATCTACGTGCTATGTGTGGCCTTCGGGCATCAGTTGTTAATGAGGTCAACGAGTTGGACTGGTTGGTTGAGCTAGCTGATTATTATGTGAATTACACGGGGTCTTGCTTCATTTGTTGTGTGTATAGAACCTGTGTTTGAGTATAATAGACACTAGCTATCGGTCTCGTCCGTTTTGGCCATACGGATCTGGTTGGATAAGTGTTCTGGGAAGCCACCCGGGTATTATGGTATTCTCCAGAACCACCGATCCTCATTATTGTATTGTTGACTGATTGTATCATGTGTTTACGGTTGTTTGGTGTAAACAGGTGGTTATGCTAGGTTGAATTGTGTGTGATGAATTCATTCACTTAGCTTCGTGCTAATCCCTCATTTTTACTTCCTGCATGTTATATTTTGGGATGTGGGTAGCAGGAAGTTAATGCTCATGGAGCAAGGAACGTTTGACTGGTCGTGATACTCTGATATGTTTTGTAGTGAACTAGTGTTTGAAACTATATAATACCCCGTTTTATGTAGTTGATGTGTAGTAACTTAAACAGTTTTTACTTAGTGTGTGTCAAGCATGTAATCAGTTTATGTACATTATCTTAATGTACACCGATAAAATATGTTTTAAAATATATGCTTCCGTGTTAATAATATAATATTGTTATATTCAAAGGAGGGGTGTTATAAGTCTCATGCCAAATATTTGGATTTAATACAAAAATATATTGTAGTTATTCACAAAACTTATAACATACATTGATTGGTGTGGAATATTTTTGTAAACAACCGAAGAATATCTTTATTATTTTAAGAAATTTGGGGAAAAGCAACTCTTTGGTTGTAATGGTGTGCAAATCATGTCCTGCTTTGAGCAGTAAACATATGGAATCGGTAAATACCAAAAGCATAACTATCATCATAGAACATATTTCAGGAGCATTCACACTATGTTCTCGACTTTAGTTTTGGGAGGAAAGGAAAAGAAGCGAAAGAAAGGAAGTAAAATTTGTGTTTTTAAGTTTTTTTAAAAGGGGAAAAGGAAAGGAAGAGGAGAGAAGAGAAGAGGAGGGAAGGCTTTAGTTCAAGTTTTGTCCAAGTCTTTCCTTCCAATTGTGGGGTGATTAGGAAGGAACCCTTCGTATCCTTTCCATTCCTTCTAACTTGAGTACACACACTTGTTACATGTTTTCCTTCCCATTACCTTCTTTTCTCTTCTTCTTCATTCATTTCTCTTCTTTTCCTCCCATTTTCAACCTGAAGAACTCGGTTTTACTGACGATATGTATTAACGATGATATTTAAATGAAGCTCATGTAGTAAAATATATAAGAAAACTATTATAAATATTATTGACAGGAAGACGGATGTAGAAGCATAGACACAATTATTAAGCAAAACAGAAAATAAAGTTAATAACGTAACTGTAAAATGATCGAGGCATGTGTTGAACACAGTTCCCATAATATAGATTCTCCATCTATTTTCCAGGGTACAACAATCAAGCAGTTGTAATGTCGAACATGACCTACTTGCCTGAAAGTAAATCAGAATTAGATGCTTCGTGTTCTTCACTTGAAATCGAACAAAGAAGATGGCTGCGTTTTTCTTGTGTGTGTGAATAAATTCATTTTCAGTCTTTTTAAATGAAACTTGATGTGAATTCGACTTATTTATCAAGATAAAATATTGATTTTACACTAAGCAAGATATCGAATCATCAGTTCCATAAATAAAACTTGAAGATTCGTGCTAAAATCGGACTTCACGAGCTCGATGATTTCGGTGCAGCATTCGTGTCCGCAGGCATGCATTGGTTCACAATTTTTCCCAGAATCTGCACCCCCTGCGCACGTGTAGGCAAGGGAGTAAAACACAAGTTAAAGAATTTAATAAGATATAAATCCTTTCACTTATATACTCCTCCAAAGTTTTGTCCCAAATCCGATGTGGGACAAACTACATCCCAATTTCATTGCTTCCAATTCCGTTTCAAGTATTTTTTTTTATAGTCGATATCTGATTCACATAAACTCCATTTTGTACATATCTTAATTCATTGTGAAGCTCTCGTCAAGGAGTACGCATACCCACAAAGTATTACTGATATATATATAATATATACATATTTATTTATGTCCAAAGATGGTGAAAACTCAATGTTTTCAAATTTTCCAACAACTCGTCACGATGTATGGTTAAGGGAAACATGGTTTGTAAAAAGTGAAGTGATGAGAAAACTTCAAACTTCTAGAAATATGAACATCTGTAGATTTGTGAGAGATTTTTGAAGATTTTACATTGAACTTGAATTGAAGAAAAATGTTAAGGAAATTGTTGTTGTTTACGATTTTTAAGAAAGAGAAAAGTGATAAAAAGAATAAAAAGTATAAAAAATATTAAATAATATTAAAAGAATAAAAGGTAGTAAGAAATGTTTGAACAATTACCACTTCAACCGTCATTTTCTTTAAATTGGAACGATTTTATCATAGGCCAAATGAACATAAGGCTTGCTGCAATTGGTATTGATAGGGGAAAAGTTAAATAGGTAACATGACATCACAATTTGTTGCCATTAGGGAGGCTAATATCCATTTTTACTTGGTTGGATAGATACTTATTATAAAGTAAAGCCAAATGACGTACATGATATATAAGAGTGCGATGAGTGGTAACACAGAGTTTGTAGTGTTATGAGATGGAACATTGAAGCTTAGAACTCGGAGAGTGGTGTACACCAAGTTTTCAGTGTTCTTAAGTTTTTTGTATTTTACAAATTCAATTAATTTAATAAATTGAAAGAAGTAACAAAAATAAATAAATAAAAAGAATACATTCATTATACAATAAGGTACATATTACAAGTCCATAAAAATATATAATTGAAAGACAACAATTTTCAAACTATAAAATTTATCGTCTCCCAATCCTGAGCCGAAGTTCGACCCCATCCTCTCACAAACCTTTGCCTTTTCCATTTATGAATTTGTCTTGTTTTGACAAGTTGTCCGTCGGCATCGACATAATTCTGAGTGTCGTTTCAAGATCTTTTGTCCGGTATATATTTTGTTTATATTGACGGATGCCTTCAAAGGTTGATGTGATTGAGTCATCAAATGAAGCGCCAGACGAAGCGACAAAACCAGAGGACATTTTTTGGATTTCGGTTTCCTTGTTTTTCCCCGTGGACGTTCAAACTGGATCATCACCAAATAGTGCGACATTTGGGTTTTCATTGTCTTGTTCGTTACCCTTTGGTTCTTCATCCAAATCCAAGTCGGCCAAATTCACTGTTTCACGGCGTCTTGGTTTGTTCTACCATCCAACGACAATGCGATCGGGACATAATCACTTTTGGTGATCCTTCTAAAATGATCACGCTTGATCATGTAGGAAAATTTTTTATTTTCCAACATATATATTGAGCCTCCTCACGTAACCAAAATTTGATGAACATCTTCCCCACTTCTCGGTTGGCGTGATAAACTCTCCCAAATGCCTCCCCACTTTTGGCATGCCGTATTCAGTTTCGTCCACTTTGAAGACCATGCCAGTGTTACATTGGAATGGCGGGTTGTGGCTATTGTAGTCACTCATCAGTCAACACGAGATACCAAAACGAATAACTGGTTTGGCATTTCCTCGGTCGGAATCTTCGAAAATGGAAATTCAACTTTGTACCAATCGTAGTTCGTTCTTCGGTTCCCAAAAGTTGCGGTTGGAAACAACATTTTTTCTGTTTAGGTTGTGTTGGTTCCACCGCAGTTGTTTCCCTTGTTTTTTGATTTATTTTTGCAAGACGAGGTTGGTGTTGATACCACATCTTCGTGTGATTGTGTGTCAGGTTCTGGTTGTTGGGTGCTTTGAGATTGTTGCCACATTAGGAAATCATTATATTGCTCGTGTCGTACGTTAAAATATTGTTGTGTTGGATGGTATTGTGGTTGATAGTATGGTGTTTAAGGGATTTGACTGTGAGACAACTCGTATGGATGACCAAAACCGGGCATATATGCGTTTAATGAGGCTGGTGTTGACAGCTTTGAAAATTATGATACCTTTTCGAACTGGCCGTATATAATCTAATGTAATAATCAATAGAAGATGACTTATGTAAAAACAAGATCATATTTACAAGAAGATATATGATTTTATTAATAAAAACTTTAAAAAAAACAACAAAAAAATAGCACTAAGTTTAAAAAATTCAGACTTTTTCCCAAAAAGCCCAAGTTTATTTTAAAATAGATCGCTTAGTACTTTCAAATAAACTTGGGCCTTGGCCAGGGCCAAACTGGGCTAAGCCCAAAGCGGTGAAGGTTCTCACATAGGGCTTTCAAACATGCAACTTAGTGCAAGATCGAAAAAAATAGGTGAGTAAACATGCAACTTATGATTGTATTTGTTCGAGTGCAAGATTGATAATAAAAAATTCATAGAACGGTGAACGTTAGACATAGGGCAATCTACTCATTCAGGTACGAGAAACAAAACATTGTACAAAACATATTTACAGTCAAATTCAGTAGGACTGCAGACATGAAGCTTTGGAAGACTGTAGATATAAGCGCCCTCCAAATACACTTGATTTATTGTCCTGGTTTTTATTGCTGATACCGTGCTGCACTTTCTGGTGACCCTTGTTCAAACTGCCAATATTAGAAAACTTGTTTTGGTTAGATTCATAACCCAAAACTTCCATGACAGTGCTTTTGTATTCTTGGTAACTTTTTGGTTCCTAATTCTACTCCAGAAACATCACAAAACTAAAGTTCGTTGTTTACCTCTGTGACTGGACATTTGGCAAAGGTGATTGAACGATTGAGGAGTTCCCTTGTTTTTGACTAGGCTTGGATCTTGCAGATCCCTTACTGAAAGACATGGAATCTAGAAAATCAGGATCAACAGTTAGTGAACAAGATGAACAAATTAAGAAAATGTTATCAAGTTTGGTCAAAGCTTGTGACACTTCCATAGTTGTAATGGTAAAAATATGATAGAACAACCCATGATTATTTAGTATATCCAAAATCTTAAGTAATATGACAACCAAATAGATATTATTAAAGAATACCCCACCTTTTGGGAGAAGCAGATCATAGGCAACATGTCTTTGGATTACGGGAATTTCTTTCTTTTCACGTTCACAGTCCTCAAGCCATACTGTTCTTACTACATTGATGACACCCATAGTAGAAAGGCTCCTTATTTCTTTTTTCTCACTGCATTAGTCATAACAAATAAGTGGCTTTGGACCTATATAAAACATAAAAGCTTAATGTTCTGCTAGGCATGTCCAAAAGGAAAGCTTGAGTATCATTGTGTACTATGTCGAGTCGTCGAGGACTCCAGAGAAGAGTCCACTCTACATTCTGAGATCGCCCCATAGATCAACTTAAGAACTGAGCATTAAGACTATCCCCATTCGTGACTAAAACCAACCCAACTATCCATTAAAAAATTAATTTTTCTCTCTTCCACTTATCCAACCAAACCAAACTTAACTTTACACTCCCATTACCAACCCACCTTAAACCTTTTTTTTATTAAATAATTTCAACCATAGTATAAGGTTTATTACACAAAGTACAACTCAAAACCCACCCAATATATTATAATATTGTCCAAACAGTAGTAAACTTGGTGAGGTTTTGTCCGAACATTGGTACTAAATCCGACCGATCAAAGCTTTGTTTGGTGAGGTTTTGATTTTTATATTACGGAGTATTACTTTTACTAAACTTGGTGACCAACCAAGGTATATGGTCACCAATGGATATAGTCTAATATATACCTACAAAGCCTAGGATCACCCTTATGTCTTCAAGATGGTGTAAATAGTCATTTAGCTACCCCAGGCTCCTCCCATTGATTTAATCATTTGATTTTCACTACCAGCTAAGGAGTCTATTATCATACATGCAATGCTACTCAAAGATTGCCCATTGATCATGTTTCTGTCTAATAACTTGTGGAACTTAAAATGACCGTTTTAATGTGAAGAAAGTAATACATGATTTATAATAGTTAAATGCTACTGATTTAACATTATGTGCCTCCTTTCTCAGTAACTCAACTTAGTCAAACCTAAACCATCCATATGGCATATTGCTTAATATAACTGTGACACAAAGAAGTTGCAAAAAGGTTAATAATTTGATACTGCCATCAGTATATGATTTTATAAGTTAATAAAGAGAACTATATCATCCAGCCTTCACAACTTTAAGTACTAAACATAATTGTTCATCGACAGTCTTATTCAATTGTAGTGATGAATGTAAAAGAAATTGCAAGCACAATGGAACACTTTATATAAGTGACCTGTTAACTTCTTTGTTATTGTACTTTAGGGAAAAATTACAAAGGAAATTAGAAATTGTCAAATAGTAGTAGCATCGATTTGGATGTCAATAACTTCACATATTTTGAACCTTATTACAAAAAGAATTGATTAGAATCTAAGTTAACTGATTGGAAAGAGAGTATACTTACGTTTCTGAGGGAGTTCCAACAACAATGTGCGTTAAATGTTGATTAAGAGACATATAACGGGAACTACCTCCTCTTCGAACCATGTTGACCAATCTACGCATCTCAGAAGCATTGAAACCAACAAGATGAATTTTGCAGTTTAACAAGAACAAATCCTTGTCTTCTGATTGAGAGTCTTCAGCAACAAAACTATCCAAGTTCATAGAGCTATTAGGGTGTCTGCTTGGGGCTGTATTATCCGCATTAACAAGGCCAGGAATATCTGAGGGAGTAAAAGCCATATTCTGCAACAGAGTTGCTTCCAGGTCTGCATCTGAAAACCCATCACATGAAATTTCTTGATGGTTCATAGAAGGTGAAGCAACTTGTGAGTTTCTAGGAACGTTGTCCAAGTTGCGTTGAACCTTTAAAGAAGTTTTTTGACTCTTCATTGATGGGGCAGGGATTCTTTGGACAGGATATAACTCCTCACTTAAGCATGCTGACACAAAGAAGATACGATGGTCAGAATCCAAGCTGATACATCCTAAACTCATGTCAGACTATTAATCAACTCTTAGCATAAGCGACAGATATAAAACTTTGAAAAACACGTCCAACATCAATAACTTCATTTCACGTTCAAATAAATAAGATGAGCTAGCATGTGGAAGCTAACCTAAGTTACACAAACGCCTTCTTATTAAAAAACAATTTAGACAGAAAGACCAAACTACAAGCTTACATTTATTTGCTAAGAAGCCAACACCAGTCAGACATTAAAGAGAGTAAGAGCCACAGGCATCAAACTCATAATAAAAGATTTTGAGGATGCAAACATCACAGTTGAGGTGGGCATAACGATGAAGTATTACCTCTTCTAGCAACAGACTGATTGAACCATGCCCTAGTAACAATATGAATGTGACCCCATCTTTTGGCAACCTTGTAGCTGTCACCTTCAGGAGCGTGTCAGTAGTTAAGGAGACATTAGTTTTCAATACAATCAAAACGAAAGTACTTGGGATAATCCAGTAAACAGTATGATTAAACATAATGCAAAATATGCAAAGCAAACGTATACACATCTATGAGGCCGTCAATGCAATATCAATTGGGCACTAGGCACTTAAGCATATCACTGTCATTCTGTAGCAAGGAATATCTAGCACCCAAGTTTAAGTTAATAAGAGTGCACGAATAAAAAGTTCCATGTCAATACCTTTTTATCATAGACGGTGAATAGAGTCCAGCAATTTTTCACTACCAACAGTTAACAGCTTGTTTAAACCAGAGACTTGATAAAACTTGAAACGACCAAAAGTATCAACTCAAGAAAAGTCACTAAATGATAAAAAGGTTCGAGACCATAAAGCACAATAGATTCTGCATATGGAAGGAGTGCACATTACAAATACAAAAAATAATGAACAACAGGAGGTGGCACAAAAGTATGAATTATAGCTGATAAGCGATTCTTTTATTGTTTCCATGATATCCACATATAGCAAACATATTTAAAATGGAACAACAGAAATCATGAATATGGTACATTCAATATATGAGAACATAGCTACATACATTTGAGTAACCAAACACAAGCTAAAAAGCCCTTACAAGATAGCAAGCTTTAAAGACCAAAACACGGTTGTCATCAATCTCCTTTCGTGGAAACTAATAATAAGGATATATCACACACTAAATGAGTACTCCTTCTGGTGAGCTCAGCAGAATATTTGCCTCCACTTTGTAGGACGAGCTTTTCTATCTCCTTGTGCTCATCTATGATAAAATAAACATGTTAGCCAAGCATTGGTACAGCAACAGATGCTAACCAACTAAAGAGTTGAGATATAGGCAGAGGTTTGCCAATGTTCATATGATTGTTTTGCTAGTCAACCTATAGCAACTTGGGTGACGCTAATCGTCAGCCCGGAAAATGGAAGAACTCTGTATGAATCATGAGGAACAACACGATGCTCTTTCCAGCATTGGTGCAGCCAACTCTCCGAGACAATTGGTTTCTTCGAATTGTTCAAAGCCCACTGCAAAACATGTACAGAAAGCAAAGTAGAGACCTAGCAGGCTTTAAATATTTTGCATTAGGGAAAAAATATAATACAATGACCCCTACAACATGGGAGGAGAGAAAGACGGAATATTTCAACTTGGCAATAACATGTGGTCAACATGGTAGTATGAAAGTAGAAGGCTTCAGACAGAGATCTGCATCTCCTCAGCTCTAATATGGTTAATATTAATATAGATGCATGTAAGAACATACAGACATCAATATATATGTATATAAATGTCTGATACGATATATAAATGTTAATATATGAATATATGCATGTGTATATGTGTGTGCATAGGTACATGAAGTACTATACTACCCACAGTATAGAGAACCAATCATTCCCATCAAGCAGGAGGAATTAGTTTTTACTTTATTGGCCTGTGCTAAGGTAACCAATTCATGCACTAATCCAACAATAGGTCAGTACCAGAAACCATTAGACCAGCTAACGGTTAGTTGAAAGTTTAAAAAGTATTAACGAAGCATACTGAAAAGCAATACAGTTCAGACTGAAAATGTAACACAAAATAACAAAGATAATACATGAGTTATAACTTAGTAAACGTAGAAGAAGATACCCTATACTTTGGAGCCAGCACATTCTTCACAATCACAAAGCTAACATCTGACGATGCTTTAGTTTGCAATACACCTCCCATAGCAGTCACTAGCTTGCCGATCTCAACCTGCAAGACATTTTCAAAAATTAAGAGACATAAATATATAAACTTATATGCACGTAACGTAGACGGGTATGGAACCAAATTTGTATATATATATACACACACACACACACATAGGAATATTTATTAGGATGAGCCAACGGATTACATATAAAGAGATAAAAAAGTCAAGCATGCCCTCAGATTTTGCAGTCTTTTTTATGAATTTGAAAACAATATAATATACCTCTTAGACGGAACCCAAAAGAACACATATCTTCTCTCTTGCATATATTTCAATCCATAAATCTAGAACATCCATTGACAATTGGTAATATATGTATTAACTAATTAAGCTGAAAAAGCTTAAGGTTAGGGTGACAAGGAAAAAAATCATATGTCACAAGCTATTTGTTTGCAATAGATCAATCATATATACACCAGATACACAAGCATAGATCAATCATATATACACCAGATAGAATGCCAAGCTATTTGAAACTAATAAATATCGATAAAAATGCCAGTGCACGGTTGACGAGCCATGTTGTAGCACCCCCAAATTTACTGTTGGCGGAAGCATACTTTGGGGTGCTACTAATCAAGTAATCACAGCACATAAGATAATAATGAACGACATCTACATGCGTCGTTTTGATAGATACATTAAAATAATAATAATACATAAGTTTTACAAAAGCATTGAGTTCACATGATTGATTTGAGAGATTTTAACACATATCTAATTATACAAAATGAGAAATGCAATGAAATCTCTTGACAACAGTGTTTGCATGTGACTCGAGCTAAGGTCCTGAGTGGGCAGTCCTACTACTGCTGATCACCTGAGAATACATGTAAAACGGGTCAGCTAAAAGCTGGTGAGCTCACATGTTTAATCGGTACAAATTAATGTATGTTACGCAAGATTTAGTAAATTGATTTGCAACCAAGCAAATAAATAATGTATATATATCACTGCCATGAGCACATAGTCTGAGCTTAACTGTGGTGTCAGGATCCGCATTCAAGGACCTGATCGAGGGTGCCTCCCTGAGAGTGTCTAATCTACACTCTTGTGAACAAATGCTAATGCGTCCGTTTGACCAGTTGGGGCTTCCAACCCGGACGAGGATTGTCAATCCTATATGGTACCATACACTAACATTCACGCTACAATCGTATTACCAAACTATGTTGTGGAGGGCTTTGAGTGATTAGATAAACAACTCATGCAGAATAAGCAATAATTTGATACTTGCGTAATATGAAAACAGATTGAGCATGTATTCTCACCCCAAAACAGTTCAAATAAGTAAAAGTGGGGCTATGAGACTCACCTGAGTCTGATGTGTGGCTGTGATGTGAGAGCTAGCGGTTAAAATAAAATTGTCGTCCAGATGGATATCCTTTAACGTCCTAAACGAAAAGGATATTAACATGAGTGTTTGACTACTCGTCAAATCGTGTTAACAATTTGATTGTCTAGAAAGATTATTGATTCTCAACGTTTTGTACGATTTGTTGGTGATAAATGTGTTTGAAAAATAAATATTATTTTTCGAGTTATGTTTATCGTTTAAACACTTGTTGCCTGTAAGTATATACATATATATATATATATATATACTTATTAGTTGAATATATATATATCTTGTCGTTGTCGTATATATATATTGTTTGTTCTTTATATATATATATATATATATATATATATATATAGGTTGTTGTCATTTTGAAGACATAATTGTCTTTGTCGTATATATATACATATATATAAGTTTGTCGTAGTCACGTATATATATGAACATATATAAATTGTCGTATATGTATACATATATATGATAATAGTCATTGTCCATATACATATAAACATACAAATTATTAAGTTTGGACCAAACGTTTTTACTTGTTATCACATGTATACTCCGTTTATATATCAATTAATTGTCATCGTTACAAAAATCGTTTATTATCGTAATAATATATTTTCATTTGAGTCGAGTATAAGTACAAATAAGTAAGTTTTATTTATCCGAACGTATATATGTTTATACCCGTATTATTTGTCATTGTGTATATATATTTAGAATATATATATAAAGAATATAATACGTTCAAAACTACAGTGTTTAACATAAATTGTTAAAGAATATATATTTTGTTTAATGAGATATTGAAATGTCCATAAGTTGATATTTGATAACTTCTAAACATACATGGAGTAAACTTTTTATTTTATCTGAATGTATAACAATCCGTATTACAAAATGAGTGACAAATTCACCCAAAATTAGACTAAATTCATTTCACCTTTTGTCACAGCATCATCAAGTAAAGTATTAATTTTAAACTATATCATATTAAATAATACTAATTCTCTTTCTACATCAGGAAAGCTTGCTATTAAAATATAGTTTAGGTGTTACACATCACCCTCCAAATTAGCATATAATCACATAAACTAATCAGCAACACCATTGAACAATGCTACCACCCATTTGGGTATCCTTTCTTAGCCATTCGGCTATTATGCTTTTTGGGTTATCACTCGTTCGATGCTCCGTTTTTAGCTTCATTTTCGGTTCTAGGCTTGAGTACTTCAATTACTAGTTTTTATACACAAACATCTAACTAAATTTTAGTCCGTTTTCTCATCATTTTAGAGTTGTTATCTCAAACAATTAGGAAGCCTTTCGTACTAACTTTCGTATACGTGTGTTTAGTTTATTTAGCTTTCATTTTAATGTTGAATCTATCAATCTATCATGACTAGGTAGTATTTATGAGATAAAATCAACAATAAATAAAAGGAAATAGAGAAAGAGTTTTTCTCACAGTGAAGAAAAATGATGATGCTGAGATGATAATGTTGTTAGTTGCTGCTTCCGATGGAGAGAAAAGAAAGGCAAATAATTGAGGAGAAATGGTTGTGTGATTTTCTTTTGAACAAAACAAGTACCTGGAGTGGTTATTATAATTGGAGTGGTTTCATTTGTCAAAGAAAGAGCATGGCCTCAACACTACTCTGTCCGTAGATATTTTCAGTGTTAAAATATTTTGGATATTTAATCCGTCAATTTCGTGTACGGGTCCAATTATGTGCAAATTTTTATTAAAATTTCGTAATTATATTTTGAGGTATTTCTCCAAATACTTTAATATGAAGAGGAAAAATAACACTTTTATTATTTTTGACATTTGGGTACGTTTTGTATTGTTTCAGTCGCGTAGGACACGTTTTATATAAAACATATATTTGTTTTCGTTTCATTTTTGTTTCAACAAATTCACTTATTATTTTCAAATAAAAATTGTTCGAAAATATTTTTGAGTTCTTTCTGAACTTTTGTATCACCAACAATCGTAGTTGTTTTGTCGGATTTATTCCAATATTGTTTGTATCGTTTAATTTATAATTATACTAAATTATAAATTTTCGAAATACTTTTGTTCACAAGTTTTGGGCTCGCTAAACTTATCTCACATCAACAGTTCAGTTTGGAATTTTGTAGTGGATTAGTGTAAGAATTGCGTGAAATTAAGTATAAATATATACCTAATTTGGAGGAGTGTCACATTCTCCCCTCGTTAGCGAAATCTCGTCCCGAGATTTAAGTCGAGTCGTGAGTCTCGGTCACGTGTTCGAAAAGTTGAGGATATTTCTTTCGCATTTCATCTTCGCGTTCCCATGTAGACTCTGCGCCGCGTTTCGAGTTCCATCGAACTTTGACAAGTTTGATCCGACTGCGTCGGAGTTTATGTGTTTTTCGATCAATTATTTCGATAGGTCCTCCACAAAATTGAGTTTCGAGTCAATAAAAACTTCGTCAGTAGGAATGATTAAGGTTTCATCCGAAAGACACTTTTTGAGGTTACTAATATGAAAAGTGTCGTGAATACTGCTGAGCTCACGTGGCAGTTTGAGCTTGTAAGCTACAGGACCAATCCTTGCAAGAATTTCGAAAGGTCCGACGTATCGTGGGTTTAGTTTTCCTCGTTTGCCAAATCGTGCTATCCCCTTCCAGGGCGATACTTTAAGTAGGACTTTGTCTCCAACTTGAAACTCAAGAGGTTTACGGCGATTATCAGCGTAGCTCTTTTGTCTATCTCGTGCCGTTTTCAATCGTTGAAGTACTTGAGTTATCTTATCAGTGGTTTCCTGGACAATCTCAGGTCCAGTCAGCTGTCTGTCACCCAACTCTGCCCAGCAGAGTGGTGATCGGCACTTGCGTCCATATAACGCCTCAAATGGTGCCATCTGTATACTCGTGTGATAACTATTGTTGTAAGAGAATTCGGCTAAAGGTAGATGAGTATCCCAGTTACCTCCAAAGTCTATCACACATGCTCGCAACAAATCTTCGAGCGTTTGTATCGTTCGCTCACTTTGGCCGTCGGTTTGAGGATGGTAGGCAGTACTCATATCTAATCGAGTACCAAGTGCCTTTTGAAGTGATTGCCAAAAGTGAGAAGTGAATCGGGTATCTCTATCAGAGATAATAGATAATGGCACACCATGTCTGGAAACGATTTCTTTCAGATAAATTCTAGTCAACTTATCCATCTTATCAGTTTCCTTAATAGCCAGAAAATGGGCTGATTTCGTCAGTCGATCGACAATCACCCATATGGTATCTGCTCCAGATGTCGTTTTGGGTAACTTTGTGATGAAGTCCATCGTTATTTGTTCCCATTTCCATGTGGGCATCTCAAGTTGTTGCAAAAGCCCAGACGGCTTTTGATATTCGGCCTTGACCTTTGAACAAGTTAGACATTTGCTAACATAGGTTACGATATCTCGTTTCATGCCAGGCCACCAATAGAATCCTTTAAAGTCGTGGTACATTTTATCCGCACCAGGATGTATCGAATAGTTGGACTTATGAGCTTCGTCCAAAATCAGTCTGCGCAATTCATCTACGCATGGGACCCAAATTCGGTTCATGAAGTACAACACTCCGTTGTCCTTTGTTTCGAGTTGTTTTTCCATTCCCTTCAGGGATTCGTCCTTCAGATGTTCTGGTGTGAAGGCAATTTGTTGCGCGTCACGTATTTGACTAATGAGGTTCGAGTGGATAGTCAATCCCAAAGCTCGTAGTCTACGAGGTTTGACTCTTTCCTTGCGACTCAGGGCATCTGCTACAACATTCGCCTTGCCCGGGTGGTACTTGATTTCACAGTCGTAGTCGTTTAGTAGTTCGACCCAACGTCGTTGTCTCATGTTGAGCTCTTTCTGGTCGAATATGTGTTGGAGACTCTTGTGATCAGTGAAGATCGTACACTTCGTACCGTAAAGGAAGTGTCTCCAAATCTTAAGCGCAAAGATGACTGCTCCCAATTCTAGATCATGAGTCGTATAGTTTTTCTCGTGCACCTTCAGTTGGCGTGATGCATAAGCAATGACTTTGTCGTTTTGCATTAGAACGCAACCCAATCCTTGATGCGAAGCGTCGCAATAAACTATGAAGTTTTCTACCCCTTCGGGTAATGACAGGATGGGTGCGGTGCTCAGTTTCTGCTTTAACAGCTGGAAAGCGTTCTCTTGTTTCTCGCCCCATTCGAATTTCTTGTCTTTTTGAGTTAGAGTGGTAAGGGGTTGGGCTATTTTTGAAAAGTTTGCGATGTATCGCCTGTAATAGCCAGCTAGACCAAGAAATTGTCGGATCTCGGATGGGGTTTTCGGTGCTTCCCAATTTTTGATTGCCTCAATTTTAGATGGGTCCACGTGAATTCCTTTATCGTTTATCACGTGACCAAGGAAATAAACCTCTCGCATCCAAAATTCACACTTAGAGAACTTTGCATACAGCTTCTCTTTCTCAAGTAGTTCGAGGATTGTTTTCAGGTGTTGTTCGTGGTCCTCTTTCGTTTGCGAGTAGATCAGGATATCGTCAATGAATACAATGACGAACTTATCCAGGTACGGTTTGCATACTCTGTTCATGAGATCTATGAACACTGCTGGTGCGTTTGTCAGTCCAAAGGGCATGACTAGAAACTCGTAATGACCATAACGAGTCCTAAACGCAGTTTTTGGTACATCCTCTTCTCGAACTTTCAGTTGGTGGTAACCAGATCGTAGATCGATTTTCGAATAATAGCTTGACCCTTGGAGTTGGTCAAACAAATCGTCGATACGTGGTAACGGGTATCGATTCTTTATGGTTACTTTGTTCAGTTCTCGGTAATCGATGCACATACGCATGGATCCATCATTCTTCTTGACAAACAAAACCGGAGCTCCCCAAGGCGAAAAGCTCGGTCGGATGAATCCTAAGTCTAGGAGTTCTTGCAACTGCGAAGACAACTCCTGCATCTCTGATGGAGCGAGGCGATAAGGTGCGCGTGCGATTGGTACGGCTACGGGCACCAAATCAACATGAAATTCAACTTGCCGTGAGGGTGGTAATCCTGGTAATTCCTCGGGAAACACTCCCGGGTAGTCACGCACAATAGGCACATCGTCTATATGTCTCTCTTCGGGTTTCTTCTCCACAATGTGTGCCAAAAACGCTTGGTATCCCTTTCTGAGATACTTACTAGCTTTTAAGCAAGTAATCATCTTAGTGGCACTCTTTCGTTTCTCACCTTGTATCACCAAGGTTTCTCCTGTCGGTAACGGTAAGCGTACCAACTTTTCGAAACAGATAATCTCGGCGTGGTTCTTTGACAACCAGTCCATACCAACTACGATGTCAAAACTTCCCAACTTAACCGGTAGCAAGTCTATTTCGAAGAGATGACCTTCTAACTCTAAGGTGCATCCCGGTACTATTTCTCCTGACTCGATCAACTTACCATCGGCTAATTCTACAATGTATTTGTTATCTAGCTTACGGGATTCAAGTTCTAATAGTGGTCTAAACTCAGTAGACACAAAACTTAAATCAGCACCCGAATCTATTAACACAGAGGCATAATGGTTGTTTACTAGAAACGTACCAGTGACGGTGTTAGGGTCCTGGCGTGCCTCCTGTGCTCCGATCACAAATGCCCTTCCACGAGCTGGTTGGTTGTTGCCTTTGTTCTTCAGTTTCGGACACTCATTCCTGAAATGTCCAGTGTTGCCACACTCAAAGCAGGCTCGTGGTTGGTTGGTGTTGTTGTTGGTATTGGTTTTGGGTGATCTGCAGTCCTTGGTAAGATGTCCGTACCGCTTGCAGTTGTTGCAAGGAGTACTGCAAGGACCATCATGATGACGGTTACACTTGGAACAGTAAGGCTTGTTCCCAATGTAGCCTTTTTTCTCTCCAGTCCCAGTAGTGTAAGCCTAAATAGTCTCAGGCTTCTTGGCAGTTTGTTGGTTCTGGTTTGAGTTTCCAGACCACTTTCTTTTGTTTCCCCCAGAGTTGTTTCCAGTAGATGGTGCAGGTGTTCCACGACGAACAGCCTGAGCCCTGAGTTCATGCGCCATACGAATGGCACTCTGAATTGTTCCAGGTTTTGATGAAGTGACGTTCCCCTGAATGTTCTCAGGAAGTCCGCGGATGTATCTCTCGATACGTTTCCGTTCAGGGTCAACCATGGATGGGCAAAGTAGAGCAAGTTGCTAGAAGCGAGTGGTATAGCTAGTAATGTCGGTTCCTTGCACAGTCAGATGCCAGAACTCATCTTCTAATTTCTGGAGTTCTTCATTGGGACAATACTCGTCCCTCAACATCTTTTTCAATTCTTCCCATGAAAGTTGATATGCAGCATCAATTCCCACAGATTGCACATAAGAATTCCACCATGTCAGAGCACCTTCCAGGAAAGTACAGGTGGAATATTTCACTTGGCAGTCTTCTGTGCAATTGTTGATTCTAAAAACTGACTCCATTCTTTCAAACCACCTGATTAGTCCAATGGCACCTTCCGTGCCCTTAAAGTTCAGAGGTTTGCACTTGAGAAAGTTATTGTAAGTGCAAGGTTTGACGACAGGAGCATCGTTAACAGTGTCATCACTTCTTCCGTTATTTCTCCGTGATGATTGAGCAGCCAGAGCTTCGGCTACTCCTTGAGAAACGAATCGTGCAAGTTCAGCAGCGCTGAAGGTTTGTTTCTTTGGTGGCATGTTCATCGAGATTCGGAATTCGTCCGGATGAAAGTGATGCTATTAACAGTGTGCGCGGAATAAGGCTTAGCTTATGAAGACCTAGAAGTTCTTCTAGTAGTAAGTTTCAGTCGTGACTTCGAAGGATAAGAATGGTGGGAAGAAAGCGAAGGGATATCTTCCTCGTGAGTACATGACGGTACAGCGGAATGTGTTGTTATTCGTCGCACGTGTATAAACAAATAGACGGTAGTAGGTGAGGACAAGTCTCGTTCTTTACATCGAGTGATATTGTAGTAGCTATACTTGTCGTCTTAGGTGGTGTGAGCGATAGCGAGTGTGTTATCGTGTGAGGCCTATTCATATATATTCAATATATAATAGCCTAAGAAGTAGTACGTGAGTGAGGCCTATGTATGTATATAAACGTATATCACATACCGTGATCAGAGTCAACTAGTGTATTCCTGTTCGACATAACCCCTTTCAGATCTCACATCATCTTCGTTTAATTGTACATAGTTGATCAGGCTATGTTAAATTAAACTTGTATGACGAAATCTCTGAACCAGTTATACCTAATGAGGAATACAGCCTAACGGTCATAGTCTAGGCCCACTAAATGCAACCTAGTTCACTATAACCTTAGGCTCTGATACCAATCTGTAGCACCCCCAAATTTACTGTTGGCGGAAGCATACTTTGGGGTGCTACTAATCAAGTAATCACAGCACATAAGATAATAATGAACGACATCTACATGCGTCGTTTTGATAGATACATTAAAATAATAATAATACATAAGTTTTACAAAAGCATTGAGTTCACATGATTGATTTGAGAGATTTTAACACATATCTAATTATACAAAATGAGAAATGCAATGAAATCTCTTGACAACAGTGTTTGCATGTGACTCGAGCTAAGGTCCTGAGTGGGCAGTCCTACTACTGCTGATCACCTGAGAATACATGTAAAACGGGTCAGCTAAAAGCTGGTGAGCTCACATGTTTAATCGGTACAAATTAATGTATGTTACGCAAGATTTAGTAAATTGATTTGCAACCAAGCAAATAAATAATGTATATATATCACTGCCATGAGCACATAGTCTGAGCTTAACTGTGGTGTCAGGATCCGCATTCAAGGACCTGATCGAGGGTGCCTCCCTGAGAGTGTCTAATCTACACTCTTGTGAACAAATGCTAATGCGTCCGTTTGACCAGTTGGGGCTTCCAACCCGGACGAGGATTGTCAATCCTATATGGTACCATACACTAACATTCACGCTACAATCGTATTACCAAACTATGTTGTGGAGGGCTTTGAGTGATTAGATAAACAACTCATGCAGAATAAGCAATAATTTGATACTTGCGTAATATGAAAACAGATTGAGCATGTATTCTCACCCCAAAACAGTTCAAATAAGTAAAAGTGGGGCTATGAGACTCACCTGAGTCTGATGTGTGGCTGTGATGTGAGAGCTAGCGGTTAAAATAAAATTGTCGTCCAGATGGATATCCTTTAACGTCCTAAACGAAAAGGATATTAACATGAGTGTTTGACTACTCGTCAAATCGTGTTAACAATTTGATTGTCTAGAAAGATTATTGATTCTCAACGTTTTGTACGATTTGTTGGTGATAAATGTGTTTGAAAAATAAATATTATTTTTCGAGTTATGTTTATCGTTTAAACACTTGTTGCCTGTAAGTATATACATATATATATATATATATATACTTATTAGTTGAATATATATATATCTTGTCGTTGTCGTATATATATATTGTTTGTTCTTTATATATATATATATATATATATATATAGGTTGTTGTCATTTTGAAGACATAATTGTCTTTGTCGTATATATATACATATATATAAGTTTGTCGTAGTCACGTATATATATGAACATATATAAATTGTCGTATATGTATACATATATATGATAATAGTCATTGTCCATATACATATAAACATACAAATTATTAAGTTTGGACCAAACGTTTTTACTTGTTATCACATGTATACTCCGTTTATATATCAATTAATTGTCATCGTTACAAAAATCGTTTATTATCGTAATAATATATTTTCATTTGAGTCGAGTATAAGTACAAATAAGTAAGTTTTATTTATCCGAACGTATATATGTTTATACCCGTATTATTTGTCATTGTGTATATATATTTAGAATATATATATAAAGAATATAATACGTTCAAAACTACAGTGTTTAACATAAATTGTTAAAGAATATATATTTTGTTTAATGAGATATTGAAATGTCCATAAGTTGATATTTGATAACTTCTAAACATACATGGAGTAAACTTTTTATTTTATCTGAATGTATAGCAATCCGTATTACAAAATGAGTGACAAATTCACCCAAAATTAGACTAAATTCATTTCACCTTTTGTCACAGCATCATCAAGTAAAGTATTAATTTTAAACTATATCATATTAAATAATACTAATTCTCTTTCTACATCAGGAAAGCTTGCTATTAAAATATAGTTTAGGTGTTACACATCACCCTCCAAATTAGCATATAATCACATAAACTAATCAGCAACACCATTGAACAATGCTACCACCCATTTGGGTATCCTTTCTTAGCCATTCGGCTATTATGCTTTTTGGGTTATCACTCGTTCGATGCTCCGTTTTTAGCTTCATTTTCGGTTCTAGGCTTGAGTACTTCAATTACTAGTTTTTATACACAAACATCTAACTAAATTTTAGTCCGTTTTCTCATCATTTTAGAGTTGTTATCTCAAACAATTAGGAAGCCTTTCGTACTAACTTTCGTATACGTGTGTTTAGTTTATTTAGCTTTCATTTTAATGTTGAATCTATCAATCTATCATGACTAGGTAGTATTTATGAGATAAAATCAACAATAAATAAAAGGAAATAGAGAAAGAGTTTTTCTCACAGTGAAGAAAAATGATGATGCTGAGATGATAATGTTGTTAGTTGCTGCTTCCGATGGAGAGAAAAGAAAGGCAAATAATTGAGGAGAAATGGTTGTGTGATTTTCTTTTGAACAAAACAAGTACCTGGAGTGGTTATTATAATTGGAGTGGTTTCATTTGTCAAAGAAAGAGCATGGCCTCAACACTACTCTGTCCGTAGATATTTTCAGTGTTAAAATATTTTGGATATTTAATCCGTCAATTTCGTGTACGGGTTCAATTATGTGCAAATTTTTATTTAAATTTCGTAATTATATTTTGAGGTATTTCTCCAAATACTTTAATATGAAGAGGAAAAATAACACTTTTATTATTTTTGACATTTGGGTACGTTTTGTATTGTTTCAGTCGCGTAGGACACGTTTTATATAAAACATATATTTGTTTTCGTTTCATTTTTGTTTCAACAAATTCACTTATTATTTTCAAATAAAAATTGTTCGAAAATATTTTTGAGTTCTTTCTGAACTTTTGTATCACCAACAATCGTAGTTGTTTTGTCGGATTTATTCCAATATTGTTTGTATCGTTTAATTTATAATTATACTAAATTATAAATTTTCGAAATACTTTTGTTCACAAGTTTTGGGCTCGCTAAACTTATCTCACATCAACAGTTCAGTTTGGAATTTTGTAGTGGATTAGTGTAAGAATTGCGTGAAATTAAGTATAAATATATACCTAATTTGGAGGAGTGTCACACATGTTCTAGAGAGAAGTAATCGATTAGTGGCCGTAAGAAATTTGTAAACAATATATCTTTGTGGCGTTGTTTTACATCCAATAAAGAAAGAAGGCTAGAGATTTAATGGAAAGATAAAGAAACAAATTCCAAATACATTCCCTTACTATACTTGTGAAAGTATGTTGTAACCAGAAGAAACGAACCTGTCTCTCCATTCTAAAGCCAGAGGCCAATACTTTGACTCCATCCATCGCGAGGCAACAAGTGAATCCTTGTTTTGGCAGAGCTATGTGCTCTTTTGCACAGGAAAACACACATTGAGGACCTGGCAAAGGTACAATTAGCCCATTGTAACACAACATCAGATAAATAGTAAACAATCTATTTTGACATGTCATAGTCTCGTAGACACCTCCTAGTTGTGAGAATTCCAATCATGCTGAACAAAAAGTCATTGTACACTGTAACTAGATTTTAAGTGTTCCTTACAAGATTTCAAGGTTTCCCAGTCAATGAATAAGTAATTTCAGAAAAACTAATCATGTCACCTAAGTAGAAACTTGCAGGTTGCACACAATAATAACCAATTTAAGCATCAATATCATTAGCTCCATCACACATACTGTCTCTTTCCGAAGTTTATCACCATGCTTTTATTAATAACAACATGAAAACATACCAGAATATGACAGAAACTAATCTGAAATGCATATTACATTCATATCTGAAGTGAATTTGAAATTTTTTCAGCTATCAAGTTAGCTGTTTCAGGGATAGACAAATTTGTGGTACAACTGAAAAGGATTCTTGAGAAGATCCATCCTACAAAGTTTCTCTGTCTAATCACCCTACCCAATACCATATAAATCCTAAAATCCTGATAATTGTGTGTTAGACATGACCAAATCCAAAATCCAAATGAAATGAAGCATCTCAAGAAACAAGTAATCAGACTACCGCTGAAACATTACAATCGTTCAATGTATTGGTTAATAATAACTTAAAAATTAATATAAGAACCTTTGTATCATCTATGAACTCCTTAAAGTAGTTGGGCTATAGACATATTTAAGCACAATAATTAATCTTATTCTAACTTATCAACTATCAACTATAGTAAACTAGGGTTCCTTTATCAAGTAACTATATAATTATATAGTAAAATGGGGGGTAAGGTCAGAGTCATACCAAGCAAATTACAACCTCTCTGTTGCAAATCATCGAACTTTTCCTGCAAATCATAAAAAACAATTACTATGAAACTTTCTAAAAAATTGAAATAATAAACGAATTACTGGTATATTATATATAAAATAAATAATAAATAAATAAATACTCCGTAAATTACATGATCTGGAGAGGAGATGACGTGGTAGTCATTAGGAGAGTTTCGAGAAGGATCATAACACTGGAAGATTTGAGCTCCATTATCATTTAAAACATCAAGAAGCGAATCGAATAATTCAGGCGGAACTAAGCTCGGAGAAATGAACACGTTCGCTCCGTTAAACGACGTCGTCTTCTTCTTCATATCTAATCTATGAATCTGAGCAATCGACAATAGAATAGGAATTGAATTCTGCAGATTAGCAATATAGGTTGAAATTTACATCGATTTTAAAAAGTTAATACACTATCGATAAGCAGGAATGGCGGGAACAGGGATTCGGGTTTGGAATGGGGGTCTGGGAATCGGTGAAGGTATGTTTGACAACAGGCTTAAGGGTTTGTTTGACAAATAATTTGCTATAGTAATTTAAATATACGTTTTTCAAAACCTAAAGTTACCGAGTGATGTTAGGAAGGCAAGGATGATTTCTGGTGGCCGTTTAACCTTGATAAAATCGGTGCTTGGTAGCCTCCCCTTGAATTTCTTCTCTATTTTTAGGGTCCCGGTATGTGTCCTTAACCTTCTTGAGAGTATGCTTCGAAAAAAATTTTGGGGGGTGGGAATGGGGTCGGGTCTAATTCTATGTCTTGGATAAATTGGAATGGTATGTTATCAAATTTTGGAAAGGGTGGTCTTAATATTGGAAGCCTTAAAGCTTCTAATTGCAGTCTCCTCGGTAAATGGTGGTGGAGATTTAAAACGGAGGGTGGTTCCTTTTTGGTTCGTTTCATTTCAACCATATACGGGAAGGATGGGGGGTTAGGTAGTTTTGGTTGTGGGTTGGATAGATGTGGAAGGGTTTGGGGGTAACATCATAAAAATTGGTAACGATATTGATGGGTTAGGTATTAATTTTTCTAAATCGTTTTGGAAAGTGGTGAAGAATGGGCTGGACACTTTATTTTGGAAGGATATTTGGATGGATGGTGGTTTGACTCTTACCGAGTGATGTTTGGTAAATTAAATTTGAGAGCATATTGAAAAAACAAGTTTTAGAAAGATAATTAGGTGATAGTAGCTTACTTAGGAAAGTTAAATTACCTAAATACTCCTTAATTTGTAAGTATTATGTTTTTTTATTGTCTCTAATACAAATTTATATATATTATATTTACAAATTCTAGCTATAGTTACCTTGACAAACACTTTTATATATATATATATATATATATATATATATATATATATATATATATATATATATATATATATATAATACCATCTAACTTTTGTCAAACACATCATAAGTTTATGTTTCAAAAGCTCAAGCTACGAGCTTTATTTGGTAATTCATATAATAGAAACTTATTGAAAAAATAAGTTACAAAAAAATTAGAGTTAATTGCATGGTTTACCTACAATTGCACCGTCAGTCCCTATACTTTACTTTTTGCATCAACAGTACAAAAACATAAAAGTTATTGCGCGGTTGGTCCCTCCTCCAACTATAATGACTAAGTTACCCTCACTAAATTCAATACAAAAAAACTAGAACATTAAGGGTATGGTGGTCTTCTTAGTTGGAGGAGGGACCAACCACGCAATAACTTTTATGTTTTTGGACTTCCGATGCAAAAAGTAAAGTATTGAAACTGAGGGTGCAATTTTGTGTAAACTACAGGGACTAACCATGCAAATAACTCAAAAATAAACTAGTATAAGTAGGTTTTGAAATTAGAGCATATGAAAGTTTAAATTACCTGAATAACCCTTAACTCCTATATAATTATGTTTTTTATTGTCATTTTATGTAAATTTACATTCACAAGCTCTAGCTACTTTGTCATTACTTTTAGAAAAATATAAGCTCCAGCTTGCACCTTCAACAATAAGCTCCAGGTACACAAGTTCCTGCTATAAGCTATCAGCTCCAACTTTCAGCTAGTTTTTACCAAACACATCCACGAGGTTTATAAAATATTAAGAAATATAAGGCATATACATGATTTGATTGATAAAGTTGTTTGTTATACAAAATAAAAAGAGGTTTTAATTAATATGTTGATTTATACTAGTATATCACTGGCGTAATACGATGGTACATTATAATAAGTGATGGTGTTCATTAGTGGGCACTTGAAATGATAATTTTTTGAATGCTATTATTAATAAGATAATTTTTCTCCTATTTATAGGCATAGAGTTATATTGTATTAATGTGATTTTTAATATTTTGTTTTTGTGGAAGTGATTCTATCTAGAGATTGCTTAATTTTGGTTAACAATGAAATGATATTACCTTGTAACATTCCGTCTTATCACGACCACAATATTGTCAGCTTTGCCCTCAGGCGCGTGACTTTTTATTGGCGATCACACGAGGACTTCCTAGGAGGTCACCCATCCTAGTACTACTCCCGCTCGAGTACGCTTAACTGCAGAGTTCTCATGGGATCTACTACGCTTGTGGCCCCAAAACGCGTTGTGTCGGGTAAGGTGGATATTAACCATATAAGTCATGAATCTCTCATGTCCACGGCCAATGTGGGATTCGCCTAAGGTGTTACAAATACCCCCTCCTTGGACTCATCGTCCTCGATGAGGTTTGCCTTACCATCCCGAATGACACATGAGTCGCTCTGATACCATTTGTAACATCCCATCTTACCACGACCACAATATTGTCCGCTTTACCCGCAGGCGCACTATAACACCCCTCATTTCTCTAACAATTTTAATAATAATTGCGACTCGGAAGGGTATTTTTAAAACATATATCATATAATTAAAATGTACATAATTTGATTTTCTTCAACCTCAAACCTTACAACATATGTGTTATATAATTCCAAATACACTTTGATTTTATCAAATCAAGATCAGAGTAAATGCTCATTTGTCAAACATTCCATTCCAGTGTCATCTTCTTGCCCAACCTTATTATAATCAATCCTGCAAGAAGTGTTAATGTGGAGGATTAGCTCAAAGCTAAGTGAGTAAATCAATACACAACAGTCCAACTTAGCATAACAACTTTGTGCACAACAACTAACCATATGCACACAACACACCTGTTTACAACTTATTACATCACAATCAACTGGCGTCAAAGAGGACCGGTGGTTCTTGAGGTAACCCCCTTCTCAAAGAACACTTTAAAACCAACTGCAGGCCCATACAGAGGTTTAACCGACTACTTGGTGCTATAACCCAAACAACACAGGCTACGACAATAATACTTGTACTAAGACCCTGTGTTATCCAAACAATAGCAAACCCAAGCCCAACCCAGATGTCTGCTGGCCTCTGAATCAACTGGTGCCCAAAGGCAATACAACAAGTGATCACATAGCTATAGACTCATCATGTATCATATCAGACTAACAGTCTATCAACAGTATTATTATTAACCAAAATAATCGTGGCAACTGAATCAATAATAATACGTTTACCCGTTGTAACCCAAAATTGTTACAACTAAATCACACTGAGGTTTATAGATCCACTCACCGAATACCTCAGTCATCCACTCAGTAGTCTAATATCACCGAGTCTTCTCCACATCTGAGAATACAACAGAATAACACAAGTTAGTCACTTATCTCAAATTATATACAACATTCCTTAATTATGTTTATACCCACAATTCTCCACAATACTCAATTCATATAAGTTACATAATCATCACAATCATCTACATTCAAGCCATACTTATATGGATTCATATCATGGTTTTCAACAACATGTTTAACAACTACCAAATAATAATACCACATGATACGACATGATATTTAACTCAATTATTCAATTCTTTAAATATCACTTAATCATGATCATAATTCAACTCTAACATGATCATTAACAATAATTATCAATTATACACTAATAACACAAGCTTAAAAGCTTTGATTATAGCATAATCAACTAAACCCATGAACTTTATTAATGATCATATATCAACTTCATTATTTCTAAGCTAGGTTTAGATTATAATTCTCATATAATCATCAACTAACAATTATACCAACATTACAAGCTTCAATTTCATATCAATCATCATAATTACATCATGAGCCACAAGAACCCTAATCAATTTCACAACCCTTAGCTTAATTAATGTTAATCATCATCATGATTAAGCTTAAGTAACATCAATTTAACAATTTCAAACCTTAAATTCGGATTTTAACCCATCAATTAGCTAAAACCCCAACCCAAATTTAAGGTTATAGAAATCAAGAATTCATGACTTACAATGAATTAGAGGATGAAAGGAAGATTCAATCTCGTCATGGAAGCTCGAATTCTGGTTCTAGGGCTCCAATTTGATGTTATAAAATGATTTTGTGAATTGATCTAGGGTTACCATGTTTCTGTACGTACGGATGTATATGTGGGGATATAAAATCAACAACCGACTTAACATTTGGGGGTGTACTAGAAGTGTTTAAATTTTATTCCCCGTACTTATCATTGTCTGGAACTTAAAAACCATTTACGGGGAAAACTATTTTATTTTACCATCAACCTAATTAATTTAAAACAATCAATAATTTATTAGTCACAACAAATTATTCGACTCTTTTCTCCTTTTATTTTAAATTAACACAACGCACCTATTTTCTGACACATTAACTAATAGTTCACCGTCAGAAAATATTAAAATACTACCAGACCCGAGGAATGGGTGTTACACGCACGGCTTTTTCTTGGCGACCACACGAGGACTTCCCAGGGGGTCACCCATCCTAGTACTACTTCCGCTCGAGCACGCTTAATTGCAGGGTTCTCACGGGATCTGCTATGCTTGTGACCCCAAAACACGTTTTGTCTTGTAAGGAGGATATTAACCATATAAGTCCCGAATCTCTCATGTCCATAGCCGATGTGGGATTCGCCTAAGACCACCTGCAGTTGTAACACCAGAACGTCCTTTTTCAGACGACACATCAACATAACACCACAACACCATTTTCAGCACTAGCAATGGTAACACCAAAACACCCCTTCTTTGCCCCCTGGGTCCTACTAACTAAATTTAATTTTCTTTTATTTAACAAAAACATATACATTTAATTAATCAAAATACAATATTATAATTAAACAAAGAGTAAGGTTCAAATGAGTACACCAATTTTGAGTGAGAATGAGGGAACCAACAGATTTCTGCCATGTGTCACTTTATTCTCTCTCCTTCACACTTTATTCTCTCTCCTCCATATTTTTAAAAATTAAATATCTCACAAACGGTAAGTCAAAAAATCATGAAAATTGCACCATAAAATTCAGCGTTTTCTCCTCTTCGATTTGCCGTCCCTCAAGGCATACTTTTGACAACTTTTTTTTTTCTCATTTTTTGGTGGGTTTCACAAATTAGTAACACATGTGTTAGTGATTAGTTGTACATTTAATTTGTGGTTAAGGTTAGGGTTTATGGTTAGGTTTAGGGTTTAGTAGGGTTTATGGTTTAGGGTTTATAAGGGTTTAGGGTTTAGAAGGGGTTCAAGGTTTAGGGTTTAGAAAGATTTAGGGTTTAGCGTTTTGTAAAGCGTTTAGGGTTTAGGGTTTAGGGGTTAGGGGTTAGGGTTTAGGGTTTGGGGTTTGGGGTTTCGGGGAGAAACCCCAAACCTCAAACCCTAAACCCTAAACCCTAACCCCTAAACCCCAAACCCTAAACCCTAAACGCAACACTTTAACACATGTGTTAGTAAATGTGAAACTCACCAAAAAAATGAAAAAAAAAAAAAACTTTTCGAAAGTATGTCTTGAGGGACGGCAAATCGAAGAGGAGAAAACGACGAATTTAATGGTGCAATTTTCATAATTTTTTGATTTGTCGTTTGTGAGATAATTGATGTTGGGGGTAAATGGGTTTTGTACATGTGGAACATTCTCTTTGTACACATGGCTTGATATCATTGGTTCCCTCATTCTCACACAAATTCATATTCTCATTTGAACCCTACCCATTAAACAAAATACATTTAATAAAATTATAAGTACTTAATTAAGAAAATACAATACATTTTTCATTTAATAAAATTTTGTTTACACAGATTTAAATAGCCCAAAAACATTTAATAGCCCAAAAGTCTAAAAATATTAAACCTAAATCTCATCTATTGTCTCTTTTTCCTCTAGCATCTCCTCTGCAACTCCCTCTTCTTTTCGTTTCTTTTTTCCACTCCCTTTTTTATGATAGTAGCCAAAAACAAATAAAAAAAGAAAAAGTAAAACAAAAAACAAAAAAGAAATAAGGAAAAAGAATATATAAAATAATCGATCAACTCCCCGATTTTGCCCGTTTTGAGCTCCACGACGCCGCTGAATGCCGCCGCCACGACGCCCCATTACCGGCGTTCGTGGCGATCTGAGATGGTTGAACGCCCCATAATGGGAGCGTTGCAGGTGGTCTAAGGTGTTACAAACACCCCCCCCCCCCCTTGGGACTCATCGTCCTCGATGAGGTTTGCCCCACCATCCCGAACGGCACATGATGTAACACCCCCGAAATTCACTGTTTTGCGGAAGCATAATTTGGGGTGTTACTAATCAAATATCACAGCACAAAGATAAAGTAAACGACATCTATATGCAACGTTTGTAAATTAGTTACATTCCATAGATATATTGTTTGAAAACTTAGTATTTTCGTATACAAAAATGTAGTTTCCCTAGAGTCCGCGCGTGTAGCGGGAGATTCTATTACATAATCAAAATATACAAAAGACAATGCTAAGAATCTCCGTTAATGCAGTTGTGTTGAAATCATGCGACTCTAGCTAAAAATCCTGGAGTAATCCTACTCCATCCGAGTACCTGAGAAAACATGCTAAAAAGTGTCAACCAAAAGGTTGGTGAATCTCACAGGTTTGTAAGTAATATCAGCTTTGAACACGAGATTTCATCAGTAATGCCCGCAGGCGTAAAATCAGCAATTTCAATCTAGAAATCGTAAACCAGTATTTGCAATCCCGCAAATATAAGTAAGTAAGTTTATACCTTTGCCATGAGTCTCATAATCGAAGCTTAACCCGTAAGTAATGAGTTTGCTCCCATGACATGCTCGTAAATGAGCAAGCATCAGTAACGAATAATTAGTCACCCGTTTCTACGTGTAAATCGGTACGTGGCAGCGCTACTGCCCCGGGTGGGGAGGGTCATTTCCCTAATGGATCCATTAACTAGTGTTCGCGCTTAAGTCCATAACTAACGATATATGATGGAGAGACTTCTGTTTGTAAGTAAACTCATGCAATTTCGTTTGGTATAGTAAACAGTTTAGTACTTGTGTTCAAGAAAATCAGTAGCATGTATCTCCCCCAATAAGATAAAACAGTAAAAGTGGGGCCGTAAGACTCACATGAGTCTTGTAGTAATCAGTTGCAATTAGCAAGTAGTAAGTAAAGCAAGTAGGTTCTCTGAACCCGTAACCTTCAAATGCCTAATCATATGAAGTTATGTAAGTATGCGTCTCACGAGACGTTTCGTTTAGTTGTACACAACTAGTATATCCAGTGTTTGTCCGTATGTTTGTAATTGTTTGTTTGTTGGAAAACATGTTTGGCCCGTTGGTGACGGTTTGTAGCAAAAATTCTAAAATGTTGACTTTGCTACAGTAAATGTGCTACAGTGAATTGCTACAGTAAAATTTGACTTTTTGCTACAGTAACTTTGACTTTTCTATAGTGAAAATCCTTTAAAATTTCCAAGTTTTCTGTTTTCTGCGACATAAGCTGCGACACAAGGATTTGTATGCGACACAGGGGTTGTGTCGCATGAAGGATGCGACACAATAGCTCTGCGACACAGTGGTTGTGTCGCAAAAAGCTTGCGATGCTAATTCAATAGCGACAGAACGGTTGTGTCGTATTAAATACGACATAGTATGCGACATAGAGTGCGACACAATATTGTGTCGCAAAGGTTACGACACTAAAGGATTGGTACGACACAAGGTGCGACACAAACGGGTTTATGCGACACAGCATGCGACACAAGGCTTGTGTCGCATGTATGAACACCAGCCCAGAAACTTTCGGGTTTCAAGAATTTCCGACCAAAAACGCAAATCTAACCCATTTTCGAGCTATAAAATCGTGTATTCTTCATGTATTAGGTTATATCTAAGTTGTGTACACATCAAAACATCAAAACATTACACCAATTTGAATAGATCTAAGATTTTAGGAATTTCTTACTTTTGCAAATCGAGCCAAATGGAGGATGGAACGATGAAAACGATCTTGATATTCTTGCTCCACTCGTGATGGTGATTCCAAATATGTAATTTTCGTGTGTCGGTTTGTATTCCGAAAAGTGGGTGTAGATTGGAGTTGAGAGAGTTTATGAGGTGTGTGTGTTTTTGGAGAAATGAAAAATGAAAGAAGAAAGTAGGAGTGGGGGTGGGGTTGGCTGATCCATCAAGGAAGGAGGGGAAATTACTCCCCAAAACGCAGTGTTGACTCCGTGTCCTAATAGTTTAATCACTAGTTTTTAATATCTAACCAAACGTTTATATTTTAAAACGTAACTGGAGTATTAAAATTAAAAATACCTTGAAATTAATAATAAAAATATTTGTCGAAGTATTTAAATTATTAATTCGTGTCTATTACGTTTTGTTGCATTATTTAAAATGTCGTCGCGATAATATGTAAATAATGTCCGTTCAGTTGCGTATTTTATATAACAAAAATACGTTCTCATTATTTAAGTTAATTTCTGTCACCAACGTCCAAATAACTGTGTCGGACTCCGTCCGGTTAATTCGCACGATTTATCCCAATCGCGTAAGTACACACATATATATATAAATCACCTTATATATATATATATATACAAACAGAGTCTGCAATTAGTCCTATTACATACTAATTACCACTAGTTACAAATAATTAGGCATAATTAATTATCCTAATTATGCAGGTGTTACACATGAGTCGCTATGATACCATTTGTAACACGCCTTACCATGATCACAATATTGTCCGCTTTGCCCGCATACACACAACTTTTTCTTGGCGACTACACGAGGACTTCCTAGGAGGTCACCCATCCTAGTACTACTCCCACTCGAGCACACTTAACTGCAGAGTTCTCGCGGGATTCGATGTGCTTGTGGCCCCAAAATGCATTGTGTCTTGTAAGGAGGATATTAACCATATATGTCCCGAATCTCTCATGTCCACGACCGATGTGGGATTCACGTAAGGTGTTACAACCTAGTAATGAAGATAGATAGTATTGTTGTATTAGTTGACAAGTGCTGATTGATCCATTCACATACATATAGTTTAACTTATATAGGTTATTTCCAATTATATAAATATTTTTTTCTAGAAAGACAAATATTCATTCACCCTTGTCACGAATATATACATTGGTTAGAAGGGCAACACGATACCGTTAGGTCAATGTCCCTTTAGTGTTTAGTTTAGTGACGGTGGTGGTGGTATGAGATTGCATCTATTTTTATAAAGAATTGCATTTCTTTATTTTTTAAAATTTGATGAATCGAGTTTCATTTTTATGTGTCAAACAAACAGACAAATGGAATGGAACCCAAACCTCTTGTTAGAACGGCAATCGATACCGTTAGGTCAATGTCCCTCTAGTGTTTAGTTTAGTGACGGTGGTGGTGGTATGAGATTGCATCTATTTTTATAAAGAATTACATTTCTTTATTTTTTAAAATTTGATGAATCGAATTTCATTTCCATGTGTCAAACAAACAGACAAATGGAATGGAATTGAATATGTTTTTTTTTATGTTTTATCAATCAAACTGACAAATGGAATGAAATCTGATTCCAAACGCGCCCTGAATGTAAACTAAATTAATTATAAATTATAGTTAGCTAAATTGAGTTAATCGGGTCAAACCGCTTCTCTTTTAACTCGTAACGCTACCCTTATAATTATTCAAGTTAACCCATACAAGGCGTCGGCGATGAAGCTTTTTCTTAACCCATAATCGATTAAGCTTCTCTTTTAACTCGTAACGATACCCTCTATATGCACCCGATTACTAATGCAAAATCAGATTATCTATACATCATACGACAAAAAATGACGGTTGATAAATAGTCAAGGGACCAATTATGTAATTAACTTGAAAGTTGAACAATTCAACCAACTTTCCCGGCAAAATTCCAACACAAGACCCTAAAATCTTTGTAACTGAAAACGGAATTAGTACAAGGCTGAATTTATTACAATCTAAATCTTACATCAAGTAGGTGGAGGTTTTTTCTGTTTTTTGTAATTAAATTAAATAGTCAGAAATCATATTTCAAGTACAGATTTCCTAAAAAAAACTGAAAACATTATGTATGATGGTGGGTATTATGAAAATGAGCAGTACAGTAATCGGAATAGAATTGATGAGGCTGGCCTTATGGATGAAGATGAAAACGATAATAATAATGATAATGATGAATCCCAAGAGATAGCTCAGGATGATGCATGGGCAGTTATCAGTGCTTATTTTGAAGATAAAGGGCTGGTAAGACAACAACTAGATTCGTTCGATGAATTTATTCAAAACACAATGCAAGAAATTGTCGACGAGACTGGTGATATCGAGATTCGTCCAGAATCACAGCACAATCCAGGACGCAATTCAGATTTCGTTGAGGTTATTGTTTTTTAGTTTTTTTTAGTTTTACATTTAAAATCTAACAATGAAATTAATGTTTACAGAATTAAAAGTGTACTTTTGTGCAGACCATCTATAGAATTAGCTTTGGTCAGATATATCTGAGTAAGCCCATGATGACAGAATCAGATGGAGAAACTGCTTCTTTGTATCCAAAGGCAGCAAGGCTAAGAAACGTGACATATTCGTCCCCATTATATGTGGATGTTACAAAACGAGTCATTAAAAAAGGTCATGACTGTGAAGAAGTTGCTGAGACACAAGAGTTTGCTAAAGTTTTTATCGGCAAGGTTTGGAACAACAATCCCTTTAGGAATTCTGATACAAATATCATTGCAAAATAAGCAATAAAGAATTACAGGGGACACGTGGCAATTTTTTGGGCAGTGTACATCTCTTTTTTGATGCACACTGATTTACAAATTGTCACGAGTCACCTTCTAATTATTTCTTATTTATTTCACCATAACGTTTGTTACAACTTAACCAGCTCTTAAGCTTTAGTAATGGGTGAATAATAAATTAAATTATATAGGTACCAATAATGCTTCGTTCAAGCTATTGTAGTCTGTACCAGACATCTGAGAAGGATTTGACAGAGCTTGGAGAGTGTCCGTTTGATCAAGGAGGATACTTTATTATTAACGGAAGTGAAAAGGTTCTGATAGCTCAAGAAAAGATGAGCACCAACCATGTGTATGTGTTCAAGAAAAGGCAACCTAATAAGTATTCATATGCAGCTGAAGTTCGATCAGTTTCCCAATCACAAAACAAAACCCCGAGTGGGATGTTTGTGCGTATGCTGTCTCGTGCTGGTGGTAAAGAGGTAATTAATTGTGATTTTTAGAACTGAATTGGGCAAGAATTATTTTAGAGAGATTTTATTTTTCATATTACTGCAGGGATCCTCAGGGCAATATATTCGTGCAACTTTACCATACATACGTACTGAAATACCAATAATTATTGTGTTCCGAGCGTTGGGTTTTGTAGCAGACAAAGACATATTGGAACATATTTGTTATGATTTTTCTGATACTCAAATGATGGAGTTGCTTCGTCCATCATTGGAAGAGGCATTTGTCATTCAGAACCAACAGGTTGCTCTTGATTATATCGGAAAGAGAGGATCAACAACTGGTACCCCTAAAGAGAAAAGAATCAAGTATACATTTTTGTAACTCAAATATGTATATACGTGAGATCGATTCAGTTTTTTTATTAAGAAACGTGCTTGCAGGTATGCAAAAGAGATCCTTCAGAGGGAAATGTTGCCACATGTTGGTGTTGGGGAGCATTGTGAGACTAAGAAAGCCTACTATTTTGGGTACATAAATACGTAGTAATACTCATAGTATATATATGCTTAACAAGAAGCACAAGTTGTAACTCAAGATGAACAAGATTTATGAAATGTATATTAATAATTAAACAGTTACATTATCCACCGGCTTTTGTTATGTGCACTTGGAAGAAGGCAACAGGATGACAGAGATCACTACGCAAATAAGAGACTGGACCTTGCTGGTCCTTTACTTGGAAGCTTGTTTCGTATGGTCCGTTTTTTGCTAGTGCATCTCATGAAACTATTTTGAGTTGAATATATTCTTAACTTTTTATAAAAAATTGTTCCAGTTATTCAGGAAGCTCACAAGGGACGTGAAGTCCTACGTCCAGAAGGTTCATAATTTCTTCCTCTAATTGTCCTTGACACCAAAAATTATTGTTCTTGTTGATTATTTTTGTGTGTGTTAATGTCTAATGAATTTGAGTGAATGAGCCAGAGTGTTGATACTGGGAAGGATGTTAATTTGCAATTTGCAATTAAAGCTAAAACAATTACCAGTGGACTTAAGTACTCTCTGGCTACTGGGAACTGGGGGCAAGTCAATTCAGCTGGCTCTAGAGCTGGAGTTTCACAGGTCAATTGTCTTTTTGGTATTTAATTTTCCTTTTTGTGAATTCCTTTCACTTTTACAATGCTTGCTTGCATATCAGGTATTGAACCGGTTAACATATGCCTCCACACTCTCCCATTTGCGTAGATTAAATTCACCAATTGGACGAGAAGGTAAATTAGCAAAGCCTCGACAGCTGCATAACTCTCATTGGGGGATGATGTGTCCTGCAGAAACACCTGAAGGACAAGTAACATTCTTTTACGTACCTCATACTTAATTTCTTGAAGTGTTTTATTATTGCCAATTTATGGCTTAGTATTTCATTCTTAAAAATGTTGAAGGCCTGTGGACTGGTAAAGAACCTTGCACTGATGGTGTACATAACTGTTGGATCAGCAGCAAATCCTATTCTTGAGTTTCTGGATGAATGGAGTATGGAAAGTTTCGAGGTCTTTTTCCTTCTCTTTAATTTTCAAAACAAGAGTAAGCTTATTGAAAAAATAAATTAATAATATTGTTGGGTATAGGAAATATCACCTGCTGTTATACCTCAATCTACAAAAATATTTGTCAATGGTAGCTGGGTAGGGATACATCGCAACCCTGAGCTCTTAGTGAGGACTCTGAGGCAGCTAAGGCGCCAGGTGATTCTGCTGGTTGTTTATGGTTATTTTAGTATGACTAGTTAGTGTTGTTAAAATCCTCAAATGACTTCTTACAGGTTGATGTAAACACTGAAGTTGGAGTGATTAGAGACATTCGTTTAAAAGAACTGAGGTTATATACAGATTATGGGCGATGCAGTCGACCACTGTTCATTGTAGAGAAGCAGAAGTTGCTAATAAAGAAAAAAGATATATTAGCCTTGCAGCATAGGGTATGTATCGATGTTTGTATTTTCCCTTGTTACATTGTTCATCGTATCCAACGATTTTTACCAAGATTTTCTTTTTGATTTATAATCTAAGGAATCTGCGGACGAATGTGGGTGGCATGATCTCGTGGCCAAAGGATTTATCGAGTATGTTGATACTGAGGAAGAGGAGACCACTATGATCTCTATGACCATAAATGTAATAGTTACAGAGTCTTTTTATTTATGCTGTATATGGTTTTGTAGCCAAATTATCAAAAAATTCTGTTTTTCAAATTTTGTTCAGGATCTTATACAATCAAGAATGAACCCAGATGATGCATATTCTGAAACTTACACCCACTGTGAAATTCATCCATCATTAATATTGGGTGTTTGTGCTTCTATCATACCATTTCCTGATCACAATCAGGTAATTCAGTTTGTTGTCATTATATTGTGTTTATTTATTTTATCATTTGTAACTTATCTTCAAACATGCAGTCCCCTCGTAATACCTATCAATCAGCAATGGGAAAGCAGGCAATGGGTATGTATGTTACTAACTACCAGACAAGAATGGTAAGATATGATATTCATTCATATGTTCCTAATTTCTTGAATGAACACTTTACAAATTTTGTTTACATTTTTAAAAAAATATCATATAATATGTATATTTAATGAAATTTAGGACACATCAGCCTATGTTCTATACTATCCTCAGAAGCCTTTAGTGACTACTCGGGCGATGGAGCATTTGCATTTCAGACAACTTCCTGCAGGCATTGTAAGCCATTGTGGTTACTTTTGCAGTCACTTCACTTCTACTTTCCACTTGTAAATGTATTAATTATTCTACTACAATGAACAGAATGCCATTGTTGCCATTGCTTGCTACTCTGGATATAACCAAGAAGATTCTGTTATCATGAATCAATCTTCAATAGACCGTGGATTCTTCCGATCACTATTCTTCCGTTCATATAGGTCATTTATGTTGATACAACAAAATATATCTTTTGTATCATACAATCATTCTAGAAATATATATTGAGCCATTTTTCACAGGGATGAAGAGAAAAAGATGGGGACCATGGTCAAAGAGGAGTTCTGTTGTCCTAATAGAGATACGACCACGGTTAGCATACGTACTGAATATCTCTCATATCACTTATATAAAATATATACCATATGTGAGTAATGATCAGATGCTTACAATGCAGGGAATGAGACATGGATGTTATGACAAGTTAGACGATGATGGCTTTGCACCTCCCGTGAGTAATTAAATAATATTAACTACACTTCAAGCCAATATTTTAAGCCACTTCTTAAATTTAATTATTTTGCATGTCAGGGCACAAGAGTCTCTGGTGACGATGTCATTATTGGGAAAACGAGCCCAATTGCTCAAGATGAAAGTCAAGGGCAAGCTTCAAGGTATACACAAAATGATCATAGCACAAGCTTGAGACACAGTGAAAGCGGAGTGGTGGATCAGGTGCGATCTATGAGTCGGTATCAACATAACTGACCCCAAAACTGAATTTTTCTATATTAAATATGGAATTTTGGTAGGTTTGCTTGACAACAAATGCAGACGGATTGAGGTTTGTTAAAATCAGAATGAGATCAGTTAGAATCCCACAGATAGGGGATAAATTTAGCAGTAGGCATGGACAGAAAGGAACGGTTGGAATGACTTTCACTCAAGAAGACATGCCATGGACCATCGAAGGTATATCTCCTGACATCATTGTAAACCCACATGCCATCCCTTCTCGTATGACCATCGGTCAGCTCATCGAGTGCATCATGGGCAAGGTTGCTGCTCACATGGGAAAAGAAGGAGATGCTACCCCTTTCACTGATGTCACTGTGAGTCTTATAGTTAATAAAATGGCAACTTTCAGCAATAAGTTCCAAAATTTTCTCATGTAGGTAACCGAACATTGTTTCGATCACAAAAAGGATTAGAAGTTCAATTATATTACCACAAAAGAGTAACAGTTCAATTTGATTAACAAAGGGTACTCCATATAAAACCAAAGTTCGGTCACCTACATTAAGGTTTTCTTTTAACTTATGTTACCTAAATCTGAAATTTGCCATTAATAAATGGCAATATGTAAATTATAAAAGCTTTTTATATCAAAGAAAAGTAATGATAATTGAGCATATAATATGTTAGGTGGATAGTATCAGCAAAGCACTTCACAAATGTGGTTACCAAATGAGAGGTTTCGAGACCATGTACAATGGGCACACGGGTCGCAAAATGTCAAACATGATATTCTTTGGTCCAACATACTACCAAAGGTTAAAACACATGGTGGACGACAAGATTCATTCTCGTGGGCGGGGCCCAGTGCAGATCCTGACCAGGCAGCCTGCAGAGGGGCGGTCTCGTTATGGTGGTCTGCGTTTTGGTGAGATGGAGCGCGACTGCATGATTGCACATGGCGCTGCACACTTTTTGAAAGAAAGGTTATTTGACCAGAGTGACGCGTACAGAATCCATGTTTGCGAGTGTTGTGGGCTTATAGCACTTACAAATCTGAAGAAAGTTTCGTTCGAGTGCACAAGTTGCAAGAATAAAACTGAAATAGTTCAGATACATTTGCCATACGCCTGCAAACTTCTTATACAGGAACTAATGTCAATGGCTATAGCTCCTAGGCTGCTGACTAAAGTGAAATCGACCAGAGATCAGAAGATTCGATCGTAGACATCATTTGTAAAAGCAGCATTTGCGGCCATATTTGAGGTTGATCAGTTGCTTTGACTTCTTGTTTACAACTTAAGTTGACTATTTCTAAGATTATTAAGAGCATACAAACGTATTAAATTAGGAAAAAGGCTAAAATGATATGGACAGTCATCATGTAAATTATCAGTTTTGTAGTAAAATAGATGGTCCATGTCAGTGATATGATTATTATGAACCATTATTTCAATTAATGAGCCTTTAATTAGTAATAATAATAATAATAATAATAATAATAAATTTATGGTTGAGTTGATAACCTACTTTTTATAATGACCATGATGGTTGGCTTTTACTTTGTAAAAAGTAAGGGAATTATCTTCAAGAAAATCAATGGTTGACAACTATGATCAACTACCCATGAGACAAATATTATTTGGGTATAAATTTAAAAAAAAACATGGCCCATCAAACGTGTTCCAAGAGATTAATAGTTAACATGGTGTTAATGTTTAAATTTATTCCGTTAAAGTAATTTGTATTTTATTAGAAAAACTAGTCACTGAACCCGTGCGATGCAGAACGGTTTTATAAATACATAGTATAATTTGTAAATATAATGTTGTCGACTTAAATGTTCAATTATTATTGAAAATGAAAATGATTAATAAGATTATCAAACTATAAAAGAAACAACACAAATTTTGAAGTACTAAATATACTAATAATAAAAAGTATAGACCAAATAATTAAAACTCAGACTTTGGCGTACATTAACCAACATAAGAAAACATTAAAATGAATAGCACAATACCCGCGCAATGCAGCGGTGAAAGTGGTGACGGTGGATGAAAGTGCGAGTGAATGTTTTATAATAAAAACATATTGTACTCCATCCGTCCCATTTAAAATGTCTACAATACTATTTTGGGATGTCCCATTATACGTGCCCACTTTGATATTTAACCAATAAAAAAGATCTTAGTGGGTTGATTTAATATTCAATGGATGAAAAGTGTAGTTAATGGAGAATAAGTAGTAATTAAAAATAATAGATAATGGGATAGGGGTATTAATGGAAGTGTAGTTAGTAGAGAATAAGTAGTAATAGATAGTAATAGATAATGGGATAGGGGTATTAATGAAATTGTTGTGAATGAGTTGAGGGTAATTTAGGTATTTATTAGTGTTGAGTAAAATTTAAAGATAAATAGTGGTGGAAATGTATTATATATAGTTTTTTTTTTAATGGCTAACAGAAATCGCCTAGGTACTCCGTACGGGGAGACCCAATGGCTAAGTCTCCATATACTGGCCCAATCCAGCCACACGGAGCCCTTAAGCGCCCCAAGTTACTCCAAATCCGGGAAAAACCCACTAATCCGTCCGCCCGAAGGCACGACAACGAATTAATGGTAAAACCCGCTGGCCTCAAGGATCGAACCGTATTGTAACACCCCCAAATTTAATGATTTGCGGAAGCTTGATTTGGGTGTTACTAATCAATAACAAAGCACAAAGATATATAGTATACGACTCTATATGCGTCGTTTTAACAAAATATATTGATAATTGAAATGTTTATAACATTTAAAGCTTTACATAGCTCGAGTTTAAATAAAAGGAGATTTCAGTACATAAGTACTTGTACAAAATATACTAATGCAAGAAAATCTCAATCGTCTGTATGCTGACTCGAGCTAAAGTCCTGAAGCAGAAACATTCTACTGCTTGGTACCTGCGATATATGCTAAAAGGTCAGCTAAAAGCTGGTGAGCTCACAGGTTTGAAATCAGTTAATATAGTATGAACCGCAAGATTTAAATAATGAATTGCATCCAGCAATTAAATGATAGTAATCGTGTATACAGCCATGAGCACCTAGTTGAGCTTAACTCGAGGGCCGGGTCCCCTAAAGAGAATTCCGGGCGAGGTGCCTCCACGAATGCCTAATCAACATTCGTCTTTCCAAATATTAGTACGTCCGTTTACCCGGTTAGTGCTTGCTAACCCGAACGAGGAGGGTCAATCCTATATGGTACCATATACTAATATTCACGCTACAATGTATTAACAACTATGCTGACGGAGGACTTTAAATGATTAGTTTCGAAAAACTCATGTAGTATATGAAATGTTTGTACTTGCGTTCACATTTTAAAAGTTGAGCAATATATCACACCCCTGGGTAAAACAGTAAAAAGAGGGGCTATGAGACTCACCTGAGTCTAGTGAGTTTAACTTAATAAACTTTGATTGATTAGCCGAGTAATGAAGTCCAAAGACTTGTAACCTGAGGGTGTTCACGACACGCGATGGTTATAAATGTCAGTAGGTATCTATCAAGACTACCTTGTAGCTGTCTGTCCAACGGGAATGTCCAAATTACAATTGGTTGATTGATTCGAATGTTTGAAAACATGTACGGCCCGTTGGTGAAGGATTTGTAATAATAATCTCAACTATTATTATTTTGATTTCGTGGCGTTTTACTTGAAAAATGTGTTTTGATTGTGTTTTAGAAGCCGTTTCGGAATCTAAGTACGGGGGTCCGGGGGCAGCGCCCCTGGTAGCGGGGTCCAAGGGGCGGCAGCCCCTGGCGGGGTCCAAGGGGCAGAGCCCCTGGCTGGGGTCGAGCTGTCAGGTCAGCTTGGAAAATTTTTATTTTTACTATATTGCTTTGACGAAAAACGCATTTGGATCCGAATTTAGGTAAAATCGAGTGATAAAATTTTAGGTCTCGATACTTAGTAAAATCTATGTTTTCTGGGTTCTGTTTTTGGCGACACTTTGCTAGTGTCGCTATAGGCGACACTAGTTTGGCGACACTATGTGAGTGTCGCTACAGACGGCACTGGTTAGGCGACACTTGGTGAGTGTCGCTAGATTTCTGATTTTCAATTTAGGGCGACACTTGATTAGTGTCGCTATGGGCGACACTTAAAATTTTGGCGTCACTAAGGGAGTGTCGCTAGGATAAATCTGGTTAAGTATTTCAGCGACACTTAAGTAGTGTCGCTATAGGGGCGACACTTAGGGATAGCGACACTTAACTAGTGTCGCTAGTACTGTTTTTGGCACACTAGCGACACTTCCAACTGTTCGACGGATTTCGAGTAAAAATCGTGTTTTCGAGTTTCCGATCGGTCCAATATTTTTACCCAACCCTTTTATGGACATTACAAGTTGTTACAAACCACTAACAAGTGAAAACACTTAAAAACGAGAGATTTCGGGTTTTGTCGGAAACTTACAAAGTGTCGGATTAAAAATCCGAAAGGATAGCGTTGTAGATCGGGAAGTGGTGAACGTTTTTCTCCAAAGTAGTGATATGATCCGAGTGCGTTTGGTATGTTTATTTGTCGATTTTAATGGATTGTGGAGGTGGTGGTGATTAGAGAGGAAAGAAAGAGAGAGAAAGGAGAAAGAGAGAGAGTGAGTGGAAGAGAATGAGAAGAAAGAGAGGGGAGAGTTGGAGGTTATCCTCCAACTTTTCAGTCTCCGTTCGGTGTTCGTTTGCTCCGTCGTTTAAACGTTAAATAATTATTTTACATATTAAATGGTAAGTTTTAAAATACAATTTATTACGCGTTATTTTATCTGAATATTTTACTAATCGATTTATATTTGAGTTATAAAATGTAAGTTAGTTTGTTTGCGCGTTTTACATTTTTAAATCGTATAAGTTTTGTTTGTATGATCCGAATAAATACGAAATATTATCATAATAATATTTTTGATATAAAAGCGTTATTTAATAAAATTGGTCACCAACGTCCGTATTAGATTGAATCGAATACATTCGATTTCAATTGCGTACGATTTAATCAAATCGCATTTTCGTATATATTCATCAATATATATATAATTCGATACATTAATTAGCCTAACACAGAACTAATTACATGTATTAACATATGATTAGGCACTAATTACTAGTCCTAATTTGGCGGGTGTTACACGTATGAATTTAAATTTTAAAAATTAAATGACAAAATATATATTTCATGAGGTTAATTTCCATAATCTCCTAAGGTACATAAATAAAATATGCGACAATCTTTCTAGTTATATATTTTTATTTATTTTTTATTTATGTATGATAACAACAAGATATGATATGTCATCGCGTTGCGACGGAATATATCTAATATCATTAAATTATACTTGTAAGTCATATGTAATTGTTAAAGAAATGATGATGATAATACGTTATCTTATCGTCCACGCTTATTATAGAGAAATACGTATTTTTTATATCATGTTTGATTTATTTTTTAAAAAAATATTATAACAATGTACATGTTAACTTATACTCCGCAGTAACCATACATTCATAAAAACTTATAATGATATACTATAGTTCCTTCGGGGACATCCGATAAAATTGGAACTATATAATGATATAGTATATGTTAATTAAGAAATAAATGTTTGTTTAAGGATTAACAATTTTTAATACAAAAAATATATTAAATCCTATTGAACAAAAAATCTAATATACGTAATCATTCACATGAAAGATTTCTCTAAGTAAAGAAGTAATAGCCATCTTTGAGTTTTTGGAGGCAATAAGCGAAATATGTTATTATTCAAAGAAAGACCGAATAATAAAAGGCTAATTAGTAGTATCTTGTGACACCCCGCAAATTTAAACGCGACTATAAACGTTAATCATTTGCATTATTAGGCTAATTCCCTACTTGAGTGAATTCACAACTACTTTTAGAGGTAAGTCTAGCAAAGCCCAACTAATTGATACGCGTAGTATAACATTTCGTAATTAGTTGTAATTGCGTGCAAAACGATTGGAACAAACGCGACAAAAATATACGACTGTTGGTGAACAAAATTTATTTAATAAAACGAAAGTTATTAAATAACGTTAACAAATAATAAATATTAAGTCGATAATATTTGCAATTATTTCGTAATGAAAAACGTTTAATTCGTTCATTTAAATAAAACAAAGTTTAAAATTTAGAAACTCAACTAAATAAATTTTATAAATTCTATAAAATATCTCAATTAAAAAAATATATATACAATAAAAAGTGTATTTAAAAATTTATTATTTAAAATATTGTAACATTTAACAATCGGGTAAACGAACACGGGCTAAATACCACAAAATGGTGACAAAAATCACCACCTCATACCCACCTCCACCTCCCTCTTTCATTTCATTTCCATCTTTCCATTCTTTCTCTACTCCCTTTTCCTCTCATCTCTCTCTCTCTCTCTCTCTCTCTCTATAAAATACACCAAAAATCACACAAATCATACAAAAACTACACCAAAAACGCACCGAATCACCGAGCTCCTTTGGAGAAAAACATTCACGGGATCACGATCTACCTTTCTACTTTTTCGGATTTTAAAACCGACACCGCGTAAGTTTCCGACATCTTCGTAAACTCTTAGATTTTGACGTTTCCTTCAATATTTCTTGTATATAATACTTAGATTATCATGCTTTAGTGTTCTATCAACTGAAAATGTCCAAAAATTGACCCGAAACTCGTTATTTTCGAGCTGTTCGTCGAACAGTCCGTTACGTCGCATCTGGCTTGGGCTAAATGCGACGTCAGTCACAACGTCGCAAGGACCCACAACGTCGCACATAGCGACGTAACACCTAATGTCGCATTAAGTTGCGAAGTCGCACATAGCGACGTTGACCCTTACGTCGCACGCAACGTCGCACGCGCGTCGCACTTAACGTCGCAGGTTCCAGACTCTTAAAAACACATGATTTCACTAAGTATTTTACAACTTGATTTTACCCCGAAATGAAATTTCGAATGCATTTTCGCTTAAGCAATGTAGTAGAAATAAAAATTTTCCAAGCTGACTTGGCAGCTCTACCCCAACCAGGGGTTGCCACCCCTTGGACCCCGCTACTAGGGGCGCTGCCCCCGGACCCCCGTACACGATTTCCTACCTTATGATATTACAACGACACTGCCAATAATACTTTGAAATATTTGTGCGAAACTATCACCAACGAGTCGTATACATTTTCACAACAACGAAATACAAACGTAAACGTTAAACGAACACTTTGGACATAACTTGGTTGTATGAACACTAGCATGGATGGTCGACTTAGACATCCACATACTCATTAAATCTCATACGTTTAGGGCGTTAGGGGATTCCGGACTAGACTTGGGCATTAGGCTTTGCTAGCACCCGAACACTTTCAACTCAACAGGTGAGTTCACAGCCCCTACTTTCACTGTTTTAACTGCTTTTGAACAGGGGTGGAAAACATAGTCAAACGCTTTTACATACATGATTGTACACACGTTTTACTCGAACGATTAGAGTACACTGAACTGTTAAACTGTTACACAAACCGATGTTTGCGAAACAACGTTTTCACACTACAAAACTGTAAACGTACTAAACTTGTTTTGGAAATGCTGGAGAACGACCAGCAACGCTTTACCAAACTGATTGGGTAACTGAAGAGTCCTTCTGACATGGACCGGATCCTACTGACATGGATCCACTATACTTGTTGAACAAAAGTCCCTACTGACATGGGCACAAGATCCTACTGACATGGATCAGGGGACACTGACACTCCCTACTGTTGAAAAGTCCCTACTGACATGGGCACTGGGTCCTACTAACATGGATCCACCGAGTAACTAATAGGATACTAACATTCCTACGAATAACCTATGGGCTACTGACATTCATACGAATAACTTATAGGATACTGACATTCATACGAATACTAATAGGATACCGTTTTGCTACGAATCATAAACTGTGTTTTGGGCAACATCCCACGTAACCGCATCTTTGGGCAACATCCCACCAAACGTACACTTTGGGTAACATTCCACGAAACTTTGATTGATCGTGATGACGATAACTATTTTGGACGCTTGAAACAACCAACTATTATTGTGAACATAAAACCTGTGAATTCACTCAACCTCGTTGTTGACTTTTACTATGTTTTTCAGGGAATTAGCTGCACACGTAAGGACCGCCTACACAACTGGAAATCTAGGCGACCCTTGAAGATTTAGGATGCCAACTTTTTGAAACATATGGATTTCTTTTGTATAACTAATCTGTTTTTAGTCATATTTACGAAATCCACTTTTGTACAATTTAACTACTTATACGATTTGATAAATCGTAAAACTTTGTAACTATTTGGCATCTTAATATATTATGTTCTGTTGTAATCATATGCTCTGATACGTATGCATGTACTGTATAATGTGGCACTCCCCATACTTAACTAAATGCTTCCGCTAAACAAAATCAACGAATTTGGGGGTGTTACATATCTTAAGTTTTGTTAATTTATATATATGATTGATTGATACATACTTACAAAATAGTTTAATCTTTTAAATTGTATGAATTTAGTACCATTTCGTGCGACCATACATTGTTAAATTAGTATAATATGTGATTGATCGATACATGCTTATATAAACAATTTAATATTCCAAACATATAAAAGTTAAGTACGAACGTACGTTGTTAATTGAATTAGTGTAATATTAGAATTAATAATAATAATAATAATAATAATAATAATAATAATAATAATAATAATAATAATAATAATACCACATCAAGAGTTAGGTGTTGTTTGTTTTTTTAAGAGCTTTTTGTCTGAAATCTGAAAACCATGTCTGAATAATAAGAGGTGGACCTGAAGTCTGAATTCTGAATCATTCATAGCTGTTTGTTTTTTTACGCCAAATAAACGTCTGAATATTACTAATCATAAGTTTTGCCTTACGTATTTTTGCTAGGTTGCGTTTACAAAAACTCCTCTATTATAATTATAGAACTTCTTGTATAAAAAATGTATTTAGAACAAAGTGAGAGGACCATTTTTGAAGTTTCACATTTGCAAAACAAAAGAAACAAGAAGGCAAGTTAAATAACAGCTCATACGTTTGACTTTTTCTAAACCCTCGCTCTGGGCCTCTGGCCTCTACTGTGCTTCGCCGGAGTTCTATTTTTTATTGTTCGTTCATCTTTGTTAAAGTTTCAATAGATCTCACTAGTTACAAAGATAAATCAGTACATATGCAGATAGAGTTTTCTCCATGATCATATTACTTGAAGAATAATTTGATTTTGACATGCTTGATGGCCGGCGATGGTCCACTGACAGTGGAGTAGGGAGTGATAAGTGATAACAACATGATATGGAGAGATTTGAGGCAAGTAGGGAGAAGAGATGTGTGAGTCAACAATAGGAATTTTGTTTCAGAGGTTAATCAGCTATGATTTTCTCACTTAAAAGTTAAGAGGTTTTTCAGATTTAAACATCTGAATCAAGAAAAAAAAACAAACAATCTGAATCTGAAAAACCTCTGATTCGGTCAGTGATAAGAAGTTTTTAAGAGCTTTTTTATAAAAACAAACAACACCTTATTATGACAAATGTAATGTTCTATCATTAAATCTATTATTTTGAAAGTTTGAGAAACACGAATAAAAAAATGGGCTAATCATCTTTACTGTTGATAACATTTTCCATTGTGCTGTTGACCAATCAATGAGCTTAAAAATTTATATTTATAGCCGTCAGTTTTTTATATATACATAATTGACCCTTCATTTAAAGCTAACAGCACGAAATAGTCCATGTACTTTGCTGCACGGAGTATTTCCCTTGTAAACATATATAGTTGATGGTGACTTAGAACTTCAACAAATTAGAAACAACCCAAACTCCCATGTCATCATCCTTTTAATTGTTAATTTTTATTACAATAATGTATTTATTATAATTTTTTCAACTTACTTCCACTAAATTCAAAAACTTACTATTGATATTTGTTTGAAAAGTGATATTAATTAAGTGATAACATATATACTAAGGAGTAAATTAAATAAAACATGGGTCAAATCTAACCAACAAACTTAAACTCAAACTTTTTTGGTCATGTAACGTATAACAATTTCAATGATTAATGTATTTTGAAGAAAAAGTTTATTTAAAATTCTTGTAAGGTAAATAACAAAAATATAATTAATCAATAAATACAAAGGAGTAGATGGAGACACCACGAAGATAAGAATAAAAAATTGGTCAAATACCAAACTTAACCTCCAACTTAGTTACACTCATCTAACTAATTTTTGTTTTATTTTTCATTTAAAAAGTAATTTATCATTATTATTAAACTTTTTGAAATCACAAAAGTACAAACAGCATACTATTCCTAATTTTTGTTTTATCTTTTTTTCAAAAAGTAATTTATCATTATTATTGAAAAATTTTAAGCCACAGAAGGACAAACAAATTATTATTCATAACTAGTTCACAATTGATATTAGATGATAATATCATTACAGTTGTAACTAAAAAATTTTTGAATATCGTTGAACTAACATTTACAAATTTAGGCATTATAATTAAGATAAGTAAAACTTCAATTCCAAATTTGCATTTAAATGGTCACATCACATATAAATTTAAGAATACATACATACGATTTGTATAATATATTACATGTAAGTGTATATTTCCAAGATTTATTTTTATCAATGAACTAATCTAATATAAGTATTTAGAATAATATTTTTTTATTTATTTTATAAGGTTATTTGAAGTAACAACTGATATGGTACGTGTAAGAATTTTTTAAATTCTTAACATGTTATTTAAGGAGGCAAGTGATTTGGCATATGTAAAGTTTGTTTTAAAAATGTTGTTATATATATATATATGAAAATAGATAGATAGATGTTTATTATGGACAATGTATTAAACTTCTAAATCTGCCTGCTCTAATTTTCATAAGATTTTAAAGTTTATTTCACAGTAATCAATTATTATCTCATTAACCATTATATCGTTAGGATACTTCTTTCGAATGATGTTCAAATGAGAATGGAAAAGTTAATGAGAATGGAGGAACCAATAAGAATGTGTTACGTGTCATAAAACTCATTTTTCCTCACGTTTTTAAGTATCAAATATCTCACAAAAGGTAAGTTAAAAATTATAAAAATTACACCATAAAAATCAGCATTTTTTTCTCTTCGATTTGCCATCTCACAAGGTATATTTTCGACGACTTTTTTTTTTTGGGGTTTTACAAATTGTACAAAACTAGTAACACATGTGTTAGTAGTTGGTATCAGATGTGTTACTCGCTGATATCACATGTGTTACCTGTGTTAGTAGTTGGTATCAGATATGTTACTCGCTGATATCACATGTGTTACTAGCTGGTAACACATGTGTTACTCGCTGTTACACATGTGTTAGTTGTTTTCAACGCCCACCGAAAATTGAAAAAAAAAAGTTCGTTGAAAGTATACCTTGTCACATCTCTAATCGAAGAGAATAAAACCCTGATTTTTATGGTGCAATTTTTGTGATTTTTCGAGTTACCATTTGGGAGATATTTAACTTTTAAAAACGAGGAGGAAAGAGGGTTTAGTGACACATGACACATTCCTATTGGTTCCCTCATTCTCACAAGAAGTTATTGTACTCATTTAAACATCACTATACTTCTTTAATTTATAACAAATTAGTTTATCATTATAACATTTATTTTGTCAAAAAAGATAAAAAATTATAAATGTGGGAGGCATGCAAATCATCCGTCATTTCTACCGAGTTATATCTTCCCCAATTCCCCAATACAATACTCGACGGCTCCCATCAATGTTCATCCGTTTCCGTTAGTTAAGACCGATGGAATCGACACCGATGGCATCGCACCGTCGGTTTTTCCCGTCGGAAAACCAACACTCGTCTTTTTTTTTCTTTTTTTCTTTTTTCGCGTGTGTGTATAAATAAAGGTAATTTGGTAAGTGTGGGACCTATAAATTAAAGAGTCGGTGTCACTGATGGCAAATGTCCGTCAATTTCAGTCAGTATTTGGAAAAGCTGATGTGGCGCTGACGTGGCTTAGTTGGTTTCAGTCAGTTTTGATCACGGATGAGAGTGGTCTAATCATCCACTAAAGAAAACCCGAAGGCTTGTGGAGGAGACTAATTTTTTATTTTTTTTTAATTTGTCTGTATTAATTGGAAACTGATATGTACAATATTAGTTTTGATTCGTATAACAACAAATATGTTTTATAGAGTTACGGTGTATAAATAATGTAAATCTTTTAAGCTTATTAGGGCACTCCCAACGCTATAACCGGTTGCAAACCGGTTGGCTAAATGGTGCCATCGGTCGCACCGGTTGCAAATCAGTTGCAAACCAAACCAGCTAACCGATTTGTAATCGGTTGGTAATTGTGTGCCCGCATGATTTTTTAAATTGTTATTTTTTAAATAATTTAATGAAAATGAAATGGTTAAGAAGTGGTTAGTTATTGATGGCACAGAATAATCAGTTGTGAATTAGTTAGTAGAAAGCTGACGTGGCGCTGAGGTAGCAGAAGTGGTTTGAAAGTGGTTCAACCACGAGCTGTAGTGCCCTTAAAACATCTCCAACGAAAGTTTTTTCTAAAACTTTTTTATGCAAAAAAGCTTTAGAAAATCTTTTTATCATTGGGAGAAAAGCTTTTTCAACCAATAACTTGAGATTTAGAGCATCTCCAATGATAGCTTTTTCAAAAGTTTTTTTATGCAAAAAAGCTTTTGAAAAGCTTTTTTTTATCATTGGAGTAAAAGCTTTTATTTTGTAAAGCTTGATATATCTCAAGCTTTTGAGCAAAAGCTTTTTCACCAAATTGTGTGTATAGGTTTCAAAAGAAAAGTTTTGCAAATTTTTTTTTCATTGGAGATAAAGCTTTTGTCTAAAGCTTTTTTAGAGATTGATGATGTGTCTAAGAAAAAAAGTTTTGTAAAGCTTTTTACATTGGGCATGCTCTTATCAAGCTTTTGGTGTAAAGCTTTTTTTGCCCAAATACTTACATTTACACCTCCTATTTTGGTTTAATAGAGTCATTGAAAAGCTTTCTAACAATGGAGGTAAAACGTTTTTATAAAGTTATTTGAAGATATTTGATGTAACATGTAAAAAAGCTTTGTAAAGCTTTTTGTCACTAGAGTTGCTCTTAGCTTTTAGGATTTTAAGGCTCATTATAAAAAGTCTCTATCTCGTTGACTTCACAAATTCAAATTTTGCATCCTAAATAAGCTAGAAAAATGAAATGTGTTTTGATAATTTACAAGGGTTTATTGCATTATGATTATAGAATTGTAATTTTTCTAAATCAAAAGTATATTATTAAACGTCACTTTTACTTAATACTGATTGTACCATATCTTTTCTAGAAAACTAGAAGTTTTCCCGCACATAGAAGCGGGTGCATACGTTTTATTGTTTACACCACTCATATTTTTTTTATTATTGCAATTTTTGTTAGTGATAATCAAACATGTTTTCGATGCAACGATTCACTCATTTTAATAAACAATATTGTATTTAACAGTTGCACACTTGCACTATGTACATCTACTTTCTATTTTGATATTTCATGGTTAAATTTAACGTTGATGGAATGATAGATTGCCATAAACATCACCTATTCAAACATTTGCCTTAAGTTTTTTGCACAAACCAATTTGCCATAAATATGTAGTCTTATGACCTTTTCATATGTATCCATATTATTTAAGTTAACTATTTAACTCAATTGAAGTCAATTGAAGGGTACTATCGTAATTTACGATCTTTAAATTGTAAGGCATATATTAAAAATGCTTAAACTCTTTATAGAGTAGTAAAGATAACTAAATATCAAATTTAGAAATTATATTCAAATTTTATAAAAATAATTGTAAGATTAAAATGAGTACAACAACATTGTGTGAGAATGAGAGAACTAATAGGTAAGCCTATCAATGGGGCGGGGAGAGTCGGATCTTAACAAGATCCAATAGTTCACAAGATCCATTTACATGAGTCTAGATCTGACCCATTAGTTATTGGATCATGATCTGGTCCAAGATCCAACTAAATTAATTGATCCAGATCTGGGTCGACCCACTTAATGTAAAAAAAATTAGATTTTTTTTTATTTTTATTTCATATTATATTAGTTTCAATAAAGAATGTTAACACAATATAAACCAAGTATATCTTTAGAAAAATTTCATTTATTTACTAACATTCAACCAATAGTATCACAACGTTGCAACATTAGTATATCCTAAACATTTAGATCATTCGATTAGTTAGTTTTACAACGTGAATCATATATTTTCAATCATACGTGGATCGGTTGATAAATTATGATACGTACCGTTTAATAATTTTGCTACGTCCATTATATATATATATATATATATATATATATATATATATATATATATATATATATATATATAAAGCATGAAACTTGACATAAACATCATTTTTAATTTCAATTATTACCATTTGTCACATAATGAAAAAGTATATTATTTGTACAATAGTTGTTCATATTTTTTTTAATTGTTGTTTTTTTTTATAACTTAAATGGGTTAACCCAGACGGATCATGAGTCGACCCAAGTAGAGATCCATCTAAATGGGTTGACCCATTGGATCCCTTATTGGGTCAATGGATCCATTTTTCCAACCCATTGGGTCACATAAATGGGGTGGAGCGGGTCGGATCAAGATCCGCCCCATTGACACCCCTACCAATAGGAATGCGTCGTGTGTCATAAAACTCACGTTCCCCATGTTTTTAAAAATTAAATATCTCATGAACGGTAAGTTGAAAAATCATAAAAATTGCACCATAAAAATCTGCATTTTTTTTTTGATTAGAGATGTGACAAGATATACTTTCTAAGAATTTTTTTTTTCGTTTTTCGATGGGTTTTGAAAACGAGTAACACATGTGTTACTATGTTTTATAAAATTTAAAAAAAGTCGTCGAAAATATACCTTGTGAGATGGAAAATCGAAGAGAAAAAAATGTTGATTTTTATGATGCAATTTTTATAATTTTTCAATGAGACATTCTTGAGATATTTAATTTTTAAAAACATGGGGAAAATGAGTTTTTATGCCACGTGTCGCATTTTTTTATTGATTTTCTCATTTTCATAAAAATTTTCATTCTCATTTGACCCCACTCATAAAAATAAATGTTTTAAAAGTTATACCCTACTTGTTCGCAACGAGTGGGTTACGAGTCACTTGGACCTGTTGAGAGTTGTGTGCTTGGCCATTGAGCGAGTGAGTATGGCCTGGTTGCGTGCAGTTTATTCGAGTTGTGTGTTGGGATGGTTTTTTGCTTTTTTGGATAGACGTTCAGGGGCGGAGCTAGAAAATATAAGTAGAGGGGCGAAATAAACTGTTTTTATTTATTTTGTAGTTTAGTGAGGGCGAAAATTTAAAAATGTCATTAATACCTTAGAAAAATTTCTTTTTTACATAATTTGAAAATTCTAGTGGGGCCGACTGCCTACGCTGCCCCCGCCCTATCTCCGCCCCTGTAGACGTCGTACAAGTCTCATATATACAATACATAGGGGTGTCAATCGGGTGAGTTAATCGGGTTTCGGGTTATTTGGGTCGGGTTATTCGGGTTTCGAAGTTTATAATCTAACCCGAAACTCAATTCAAATAAGGTCGGGTTATTCGGGTTACCTATTCGGGTTATTCGGGTTATTCATTTAACTCAAATAAGATGATATTTCAAATTTTCGTATTTTAAATAAACTTAAACTTTACAAAATGACAGTAATAGCTTGTATAAATCATAATGAATTACTTATATATGTATATTATATATGTATAAACCATAAATAACTTATATATATAATTATATTTTTTAAAATAAATAATTTATTAGCTTATTTGGGTTATTCGGGTTATTCGGGTTACCCGAATTGAAAAAAATTTATACGAAACCCGACTCAAATAAGAAGCGGGTTATTCGGGTTATTTGGGTGGCCAAATAAGCTTGGAATTCGGGTTGAGTCGGGTCGGGTTTTGGGTTACCTATTCGGGTCGGGTTTTTTTGACACCCCTACAATACAACCATGTTCAAGGATCATAAAGTTGATACTCTATTTTATTTAATTTCCCTGATCTCTTTATAGTGATTACCGATGAATTAATAATAGAAACAAATATAAGCTTCCATATTTCCACAAATAAACTACTCTTCCATAGATCTTTTCTCTACTAAATATAATTATCTTGATAATTAAGGAAGAAGACGTTTAAGACATAGACACATTCAAATATCAGAAGATTTCAAAGAAAAAGTCAATTCACGCGCTCACCCGGCTCCACTTCACAATCATCTCTCACATCGATCCATACATACTTCTGCACGTCTTTAATTTCCCGCAAAAGTCAACTTAAATTCACAGATCCCCATGACCACCCTCCGCCAACGTCCACCGCCGTCACACCCTCCACCTGAACCCACCCCCTACAACATCATCCCAATTCACAACCTCCTAACCGACCACCCGTCCCTCCGTTTCCCCGAAGTCCGTGCTGCCACCGCTGCACTTCGTTCCGTCGGCGACCTCCGTCGTCCACCTTTCACCCCATGGCAACCTCACTACGACCTCCTCGACTGGCTTGCCGCCTTTTTCGGTTTCCAAACCGACAACGTTTCAAACCAACGTGAACACATCGTGCTTCATCTTGCTAACGCTCAGATGCGATTACAACCACAATCGGACAACATCGACATTCTTGACCCCGCCGTTCTCCGCCGCTTCCGTCGGAAACTTCTCAGTAACTACACTCACTGGTGCTCCTTCCTTGGCCGGAAATCGAACATCTGGATTTCTGATTCTCGCCGGCAAGTCTCGGCTTCCGATCACCGCCGTGAGCTTCTGTATGTATCGTTGTATCTATTGATTTGGGGTGAGTCTGGGAATCTAAGGTTTATACCTGAATGTATTTGTTATATATTTCATCATATGGCTATGGAATTGAATAGAATTTTAGAAGATTATATTGATGAGAATACAGGTAGGCCTGTTTTACCTTCTATTTCGGGTGAAAACGCGTTTTTAAATCGCGTTGTGCAACCGATTTACGATACTGTTAAAGCTGAGGTGGAGAATAGTAGAAACGGTACTGCACCGCATTCGAATTGGCGGAACTATGATGATATCAATGAGTATTTTTGGGATAGAAGATGTTTTGATAAATTGAAATGGCCTATTGACATTGGGAGTAATTTTTTCGCTACAACGAGTAAAGGGAAACGGGTAGGGAAGACGGGATTTGTGGAGCAACGATCGTTTTTGAATTTGTTTAGAAGCTTTGATAAGTTGTGGATTATGCTGTTTTTGTTTTTACAAGCTGCGATTATCGTTGCTTGGAAAGATGAAAAGAAATATGTGTGGCAGGCTTTTGGGGATAAAGATGTTCAAGCGAAACTGTTGAGTGTTTTTATTACTTGGAGCGTGTTGAGGTTTGTACAAGCGATTCTCGATGTTGTAATGCAGTATAAGCTGGTTAGTAGAGAGACTTTGTGGCTTGGGGTGAGAATGTTGTTAAAGATCATTACTTCTTTCATTTGGATTATTATATTTGTTGTGTTTTATTCGAAAATTTGGAGTCAGAAAAAGGATGATCGGGGTTGGTCTGGTGCAGCTAATAAACGAGTTGTAACGTTTCTTGAAGTTGCATTGGTGTTCATTCTTCCTGAGATTTTAGCCCTTGCGCTGTTTATTATCCCATGGGTTCGTAATTTCCTTGAAAAGACGAATTGGAAGATTTTTTACTTGATAACTTGGTGGTTTCAGAGTAGAACGTTTGTGGGTCGTGGACTCAGAGAAGGTCTAGTGGATAACGTAAAGTATTCTTTGTTTTGGATCGTGGTTCTCGCTACAAAATTTTGTTTTAGTTACTTCTTGCAGATAAAACCAATGATTCAGCCTACTAAAGATATTTTAGACTTGAAGGGCGTGACGTACGAATGGCATGAGTTCTTTGGTAACAGTAACAGGTTTGCAGTAGGTCTTTTGTGGTTACCTGTTTTGTTGATTTACTTGATGGATTTGCAAATTTGGTACTCGATTTACTCTTCGTTTGTTGGTGCGGGAGTTGGGTTGTTAAGTCATTTGGGTGAGATTCGGAACGTGCAACAATTGAGGTTAAGGTTTCAATTTTTTGCTAGCGCAATGCAGTTTAATCTTATGCCTGAAGAACAGTTGCTGAATACAAGAGGGACCATAAAGAGTAAGTTTAAAGATGCTTTGAATAGATTTAAGTTAAGGTACGGTCTTGGAACTCCGTTTAAGAAACTTGAATCGAATCAAGTGGAAGCACATAAATTTGCACTGATATGGAATGAGATAATCTTGACTTTTAGAGAAGAGGATATTGTTAGTGATCGTGAAGTCGAGCTTCTTGAATTGCCTCAAAATACATGGAACGTTAGAGTGGTTAGATGGCCCTGTTTTCTACTGTCTAATGAGTTGCTTCTTGCTCTTAGCCAAGCAAAGGAGTTGGTCGATGCTCCCGACAAGTGGCTATGGTACAAGATTGGGAAGAACGAGTACAGACGTTGTTCTGTTATAGAAACTTATGACAGTGTCCGCCACTTGCTGCTCACAATTGTACGGTACAACACACAAGAACATTCGATTATCACCACCCTTTTTCAAGAAATCGATAACTCAATCAATATTGAAAAGTTTACCAAAACCTTCAACATGTATGCTCTTCCCGACATCCATTCCAAACTGATCACTCTTGTTGGTCTGTTGATAAACTCCAAGAAAGATGTTAACAGAGTGGTTAACACGCTACAAGCACTTTACGAGGTTGTTACTCGTGATTTCTTTAAAGATAAAAGAAGCATGGATGAGCTGATAGAAGATGGGTTAGCTCCTCATGGGCCACTTTCAGGTACGGGCCTACTTTTTGAGAATGCAATTGAGTTACCTGATTCAGAAAACACGAATTTCTATAGACAGGCGCGAAGATTGCATACGATTCTTACATCACGTGACTCGATGAATAATATTCCTGTAAATTTAGAAGCAAGAAGACGTATCGCATTCTTTAGCAACTCATTGTTTATGAACATGCCTCATGCTCCCCAAGTTGAAAAGATGATGGCCTTCAGTGTCTTGACACCCTACTATAATGAAGAAGTGGTTTACCACAAAGAACAACTTAAAAGCAAGACTGAAGATGGGGTTACCACTCTTTATTATTTGCAAACTATCTATGCTGATGAATGGGACAACTTTTTGGAACGAATGAAACGTGAAGGTATGGTGTCAGAGGAAGAGTTATGGACTGTTAAGCTTCGAGATTTTCGGCTTTGGGCTTCATATAGAGGCCAGACACTTGCTCGTACAGTTAGGGGTATGATGTACTATTATCGGGCCCTAAATATGCTGGCTTTTCTTGATTCGGCTTCTGAAATGGACATTCGTGAAGGTGCACAGGAACTCGTTTCTATGGGTTCTTCTGGGAGAAGTTTAAGTAGAGATGATAGTACAACCACAAAAGTTAGTACTATGTTCAAAGGCCATGAATACGGAACTGTTTTGATGAAATACACTTATGTTGTTGCATGTCAGATATACGGGGCTCAAAAGGCTGAAAAGAAGCCTCAAGCTGAAGAGATTTTGTATTTGATGAAAAACAACCAAGCACTTCGTGTTGCATATGTTGATGAGGTTCCTATACGAGACGGAATGAAAGAGTATTTCTCTGTTCTCGTCAAGTACGATCAGATATTGGAAAGAGAAGTTGAGATTTATCGGGTCAAGTTGCCTGGTCCTTTAAAGCTCGGGGAGGGAAAACCTGAGAATCAAAATCATGCTCTTATTTTTACTCGAGGAGACGCGGTTCAAACCATTGATATGAATCAAGATAATTATTTTGAAGAGGCTCTTAAAATGAGGAATTTACTTGAAGAATACAAACAAAAGTATGGTATTCGTAAGCCAAATATTTTGGGAGTTAGAGAACATATCTTCACGGGTTCGGTCTCTTCACTTGCTTGGTTCATGTCGGCTCAAGAAACAAGCTTTGTGACATTGGGCCAACGGGTTTTAGCCAACCCGTTGAAGATCCGGTTGCACTATGGCCATCCTGATGTGTTTGATCGATTTTGGTTCTTAACTCGTGGTGGAATCAGTAAAGCCTCAAGATTGATCAACTTAAGTGAAGACATCTTTGCTGGGTTTAACTGTACATTAAGAGGCGGAAACGTGACTCATCATGAGTACATTCAAGTTGGGAAAGGAAGAGATGTTGGGTTAAATCAAGTATCCATGTTTGAAGCTAAAGTTGCAAGTGGGAATGGTGAGCAAGTTCTTAGTAGAGATGTGTACAGATTGGGTCATAGACTTGACTTCTTCAGAATGCTTTCGTTTTTCTACACGACTGTTGGATTCTTTTTCAACACGATGATGATTTCTTTGACTGTTTATGCATTTCTATGGGGCAGGTTATATCTGGCACTGAGTGGGGTTGAGAATTCTGTTGCAGATAACGCTAACACAAATAAAGCATTAGGGACGATTTTAAACCAACAATTTATAGTCCAACTTGGACTTTTTACGGCCTTACCCATGATCGTTGAAAACACTCTGGAGCTCGGGTTTCTTGCAGCCATTTGGGATTTCATAACAATGCAGCTGCAACTTTCTTCTGTTTTCTATACATTTTCTTTAGGAACCCGCTCTCATTACTTTGGGCGAACCATTCTGCATGGGGGTGCGAAGTACCGGGCCACTGGGCGTGGTTTTGTTGTGGAGCACAAGAAGTTTGCTGAGAATTACCGACTCTATGCTCGTAGCCATTTTATAAAAGCAATTGAGCTCGGTCTGATTCTGACTGTTTATGCTGCGTATAGCCCTGTGGCCAAAGGAACGTTCACTTACATTGCACTAACCATCTCAAGTTGGTTCCTTGTGGTTTCATGGATTATGGCACCTTTTGTGTTCAATCCTTCGGGGTTCGATTGGTTGAAAACCGTTTACGACTATGATGATTTCATGAACTGGATATGGTTTCGTGGGGGCGTGTTTGCAAAGTCTGAAGAGAGTTGGGAACAATGGTGGTATGAAGAACAGGATCATTTGAGGACTACTGGTTTATTTGGAAAGTTGTTTGAAATCATTTTGGATTTACGGTTTTTCTTTTTTCAATATGGGATCGTTTACCAGTTGGGTATTGCTGCCCATAGCAAAAGCATCGCTGTTTACATACTTTCTTGGATTTATGTGGCTGTGGCTCTAGGAATCTATTCGATTATAGTATATGCTCGTGACAAATATTCTGCAAGAGAACATGTTTACTATCGGTTGGTTCAGTTTCTAGTAATTGTTCTTGGCATACTTATAATTATCGGTTTAAAGGAGTTCACAGAGTTCAAGTTTGTTGATATTTTTACAAGTCTGCTAGCATTCATTCCCACTGGGTGGGGTTGTCTTTTGATTGCCCAAGTATTCCGGCCCGTTTTGCAGAAAACTTTCATCTGGGGGACGGTTGTTTCTGTGGCCCGCACTTATGATACTATATTTGGAGTGATTGTGATGATGCCAGTTGCGGTTTTATCATGGTTACCTGGTTCCCAGTCTATGCAAACCAGAATCCTGTTCAATGAAGCGTTTAGTAGGGGTCTGCGGATTTTCCAGATTGTTGGAGGAAAGAAATCCAAAAGTTGAATTAGTATTTCAGGTAAAAATAACAGATAAATGCCTTTATTACGTAAAATTACTTGACATAAAACTATATGATGAGATGATGATATATATATAACCTTTTTTGCAGGTCTGACTCAAATGAATACATGTTTCTTGTAAAATTTGTATATATTCTGCATTTCAGATTCTTTCAGACGAAGCAGAGTGCCCCCTTGTTATATTTTTATAAATAGGTCAGTCCATTCTCATTTTATACTGCATTTAATGACTTTCACTTTGATTTATTGAATTTGTGCTGAATTTGGTTATACATAAATAATTGCAGATTTGATGTTGGCATGAAGGAAATATATATATACCATATAGAACTTGAGATGAGGTACAAGTTTGTTTTTCTTTCTCATTAGTATGTGCCATATTTGCACTGTTGTGTGCAAAATGAGAGATTATACAACAGTTATTTCGGTATTTTATTGTAAAGTGTCATTTTTTCAAGTATATTTCTATCAGTAGAGGAAGAAGGAAGAAAACGAATTCGAATTATTACGTAATATGTGGTCCTCTTTTATCTTTCTTTACTGTTGTAATTGAATTCTATTTTTGAGCAGTTATATGTAAAGTCTTACATGAAGTAGATTTTTTTCGGAATGGTGTTATCATTATCTGTTTCTTCATGCTTAATCAATGTGCTTGTAGTAGCTAGCTTAATACAATAATACTGTAATGTTTTACTGGTTATATGGATGGATTGATTGAGTTGTGTTGGGTCATGAGGGTGGTTGTGGACTGTTAAGATTGACATTGAAAGCCAACTGTCCAACTGATAAACTTTGTAGATGCCTTTATAGCAATTTTTAATTTTCCTTTTGTAATGATTTGGTGATACGATGCCATGACCCGAAATAAATTATAGATTTCTAGTTCATACTTCAACCGGAGACAGTTAAAGTAATTGGATTTATGATAAGATTATATCCATCACGTGATTAACAAACATTCACAGATCTTAGAGTGCGTTTGGTTCACGTTTTTTTGGTTAATAGAACTGGAATATATCAAAGAAATTGTAATTCAATTACTGAATCCTTTGAGTGAATTTGGTGAATCTTTAATCAAACACCCTTATTGAATGGATCTGAATTTCAAATTTCATGGAGCACAGATCATATGCAGTTATGCACAAAACCTTCAACAAATAGATGTGAAAATAGATTTTATAGTACTCATAATTAACGGATATTATTTCAAATACAATTTACTGTTAGCTACCAATGACATTTAAAAAAAAATCAACAATTAAATACCTAGAATCTTAAATTATATATAAGAAACACTCAATGATGTCATCATAAATTTAATCGACCAATAAAATTACTCAATTTTATCCAATTGGCTAAAATATAGGATTCACTGACATCATAAATCAAGAATTATTTCAACATAATTATATTAAAAATTAATTTTAATATCGTACCCTTATAAAAAAAAAGATCATATCTTTATCTGGGATAGGAATCCTAATTGTAATAATATTCTAATACTTTATATTTATTAAATAATTTATATAAAACTTCATTGCATAATTACAACTTATATGAAGCATTAGAACTTTATCATACATTAGTTATTTAAACTAAACTAAATACAAATTCAGCGGCCCGTGTATATACACGGGTTTAAAATCTAGTTTAACCAAAATAAGAAACTACATACAAAAATAATCAGCTCTTCAATTCCACTACTCTATCAATGATGGCAGGACTTGAACATGGTACAATATCAAGTTATTTACTCTCAGAGTCTCAAGAACAATAACAACATGATACCATTACCATTTAGATATGTATCTTTCAATCTTTCTATCAGCTCCATGAATCAATATATAGTTGTGCGCGATTCGTTGAAATGTAGTAATCTTCATGTTACGATATCAAACTTATTTATTTTACAAGCGTGGAAAGTTTGAGCCCGTAGGAAAGTTAGCAACCGGAATTGGTGCACTTTTACTTCTCTTGTCAACCTTCTCTTTGTGATCGTCATCAACCTTTTGAGCTTTCCTTGAAACGCCGATTCTTTCATTTTTATCGTCCACAGCCTTGTTTGAACCCGAGAAACAACTGAAGAGACTCGAAAAAATAGCCATTTTAATTGATGAATGCAAAGAAACTGAAATGTTTATGTTAATGTTTTAGATTTGTGAGTCTTGGCTAAAAAGGTTTTTTGGAATGTGTTGTTATTATTGGTACCTAAAATTGTGTCATATTTATAAACGAAAAATAATAATTAACTAATCTCTTGGAAATTTCCCATTATATTATTTGCTTCGGGGAAAAGGAGGGAGTTTGAATTTGGTCATATAAAAATTAGAAAAAAAATGGGGGTTTTGACTCAAAATTGGAAGTATTTGTTTTTCAAATGTTTGAAACGTTTATTCTGCAAAGAGCCGTCGTGTATTATTTGTTTCCCAGCCTTGGCCAACAAGAAAAAATAATTGTCTTAATTTAATTATTAAACTTATAAAACTCGTACAGTTATCTTATATCTTATACTCTTAATTAAAATTAAACCACATTTATTACTTCTTGGGAATTTTTATATTAGTGCGGACCTCTTTGAAAATTGAAGTATTAGCATATTTGACATCAATCATCCATGATAGGAATATATATTTGTAGAGGTGGACCCACGTCATAGTCAGTAGTGGCACGTGACACCAGTCAATTAAGTTGACTTAGTGTAAATTTAGTTGATAATTTGTTGTTTTTTTAAGAGTGTCACCGCTCATATTTAGCCGGTGCACCTCATATTTAAATAAACTTAATAAACTACCAAGTCGATGGAGCTTTAAAATTTTTATGACACCGATGACTAAATTTTCTAGGTTCGCCTAATATTTGTAGATCGAGTTTTAAATTTTTCTTATCATATATAATAATTCTAATTGTCGAAAATAAGAGTCGATCTGTTTTGCTTCAAACTCTAAAGTTGTTACGAATTTCGATCGATATTGTTTCTCTACTTGGTTTGTATTTCAGAAAAAGGATCGAATAAAGAAAGATATCGTCTATATCTTCATTATCTTGTATCGATCATATAGGATCACTCTATTCATAGGTACTTAAGTGTTATGATTCATGATTTTTTACCCGAGGTTCTTTGGTGATTTAGTTTGCTATTATATACTTCAAAGTAACCTGTTGCTGTCTAACATCTTTAATTTGTATATTTATTTTTCTAGGTAAATGATATATACCAACTTTTATGACTTCTTTTTTCCTTGTTAAAAAGTTTAAAACATGTTCTTACAAAAGCGAAACAACGACATTAAAACACTATTATTGATATTAATTAATTATTACTACTTTATGTACATCTTGATTAAGTTACTGATTTTCTTTGTGACAGAGAACCATTAATTGGCTAATCACATTAATATTGTAATTTAGTTCAACATGGAATTGAAGTAGGATAATAACCTCTTTACCTCATGATACTTGATATTTCATCCACTGAAGTATAAACTTCGAGGAAATCATCAGTGCAATGGAAAGAGAAGGGACCAATTTTGTAAATATCAGTAAATTTGAAGGACTGATTATGTAACTTTTTTCTTAGAAAAATATCTTCTTTTACACTTGTCGTTTGTGCAGTTGTCAAATTTACTACGTAGTACTTTCTGTTTTCCTTAAACTAGGCCAAGAGTTGACAAAAGCAATGATTTTGTGCCATAATATGTGTCTGTACATGTGTCGATAACACCTAATTACGATAGTGATGTGATTACTGATTTGATATGATGTCGTGTTACAGGGTAGGAGGTCCGAAGTGTATGCTCGTATAAACTTATATGAATTTGATCTCAAGGTGGGGGGGCTTAAGGTTTATGTTGTGGTATAATGCAGAAGAGCGAATAGATACAATGTTACTCGGTGACTGTGTCATAACATGATGATACCATCTTATGTAAATTACATGCAACTCTTTAATATGAATTGCATCTATAAATAACTAGGTTCCTGAGAGTATGATAAACACTTCCTGATCATAGAATCATATATTACACAAATTCTGGTCCTAAGAACGCACACCCGAATCTTATAATATGTGTTCGGTCTCTCGTTTTGAGTGCCTATAAACAAGAGTCATACTTCGAGTCATCTGGTTTTGTGAAATCTGGAACATTGTAGGGTGAAAATAACTTAATCAGAGAGTGTTTCACACAAGTATCAGCTATTAACCAAAACTTTCTATTAAAACTTATAATCAAATCAAAAGATATAAATACATACATACATACAAATTAAAGTAACAAAAAAATAGAATCAAAATTCAAATACACTGCTCTTCCACACTCCATCACCTAATTGTACTTTGAGCTATGATATATATGTACACTCTTATACTTGACATAATACGGCACTCAGTTAATTACTCGGTCTCAAGAACAAGAACAATAACATGGAGATTGATCGATCCATTAACGTCTAAATCGCACTCCGTGCATCAATAATAGCACTCGAACCGACAAAAAATGTAGTAGACTTCATGTTATGATTTACAAGCGTGAAAAATTTGAGCCCATAGGGAAGTAAGCAACTGGAATTGGAGCACTTTTTCGCTTCTCTTTGTGTTCACCTTCAACCTTTTGAGCTTTCTTTACGACATGAGTTTTTTCATTTTCGTTGTCCACAACCTTGTTTGAACCCGAGAAACAACCGAAGAGACTTGAAACAATTGCCATTTTACTTGAGGAAGAAACTGAAATGAAAGACCTTTAATTTGTTAATGTTTTTGATTTGTGACTCTTGGCTAGAAATGCTTTTTGGAATGTGTTGTTATTTGGTAATTGAACTTATACTCAAAGTTGTGTCATCATCATATTTATAAAGGTTAAAAAAAAATAATACTAACCTGGAAATTTCCTGATAGTATATTTGCGTGGAACAGAGAAGGGTGTTGAACTTGGTCAATTAAATAAACAAAAAAAAAAAAAAAACGTGAGTTTTGACTCAAAATTGGAAGATTTAATTTGGTGTGATTCAAACGTATGAAGAGTTTAAGACTTGGCCAACAAGGAAGAATAATTGGTCAAAGCTCTCTAATTTTTGACAATTAACTAACTATTTAACTAATATAAGATTAAGAATTTAAGATTTAAGATAATAGTTATTACAATAATAAAAATTAATATAGACTTTAAAAGTTTATTTTATAGTCTCAATATTAACAACTTATTGATTAAACTTATAGACTAATACTTCTATTCACTATTGAGTATTGTCCTATTTTAGAATAGGAGTACGTAGTTTATTTGATTTCACCGTTGATCTTTTCTTTTTTACCCTTTTATTTTTCAATAATGATGATTATAGTACTTGACTTTAAACTGTTTAATTAACTTATTAGGTAGTATAAGAATTTTGAACGAAATTGTTTATCTAAGGTTGCAGTTGTTTCGCAAAATCTTTTTTGATGGAATTAGAATTTATGAAAGGAATTGAAATTTCATAGAATGTGAATTTATTTGAGTGAAGGAATTTTAATGACTTTCAAGTCAATTTATCAGTGAACCAAATACTTTTAAATAATGAAATTGAAATTACAATTCTATTGAATTTCGGAAACCAAACGCACTCATTCAACTAAGTTAATTTGTGCAGTTTTTTTTCTCAATTCTCCGAGGTCTTTTGTGACTTCTGATACTTTGAGAGTCAGTTTTGATGTCTAACATTTTTGTAGGAAAATGACATTTATGACTCTTTATTTGTGAATTGTGATATACGTGTTATTTAGGAAAATGACATATACCAACTCTCAGCTCGTGTGATCGTTGTATTTATAAAACACTTTTTTTATAGGGTAATTATATATATTCGGAAAATGATAAGTAGAACTAAACCTGTAAATTTAAATTTAAATCTAAAACTATGATTGTTATATGTGAAAAATTGATTGGATAATATGAAGAGTAAAAAAAATTTAACCAATTGAAATTTTTTGTCTACTTTTAAATCTATGTAATTAAACATATATAACTTTACTTTACATTATTTTCATATTTCATCATTGTAAAAAGGAGATGTAGCAAAGCTAAATGTTTTAATCCTATATTTTTAACCTTCAATTTTATCATTACTAATACGTACGTACTACTTCATTTATTTACATCTCTCTTTCGATCACATGTAAACACGAATAATGAGAGTACATAAATGTGTGTCGAGTAATTGCTCGATCTTCTTCTTCTTCTTCGATCCGTGTCACAGCTGTACTTCGAGATTCGCTTGATCACGTACACGTACGATCAAGTCATAATGTACATTATGATTTGCTCGATATACATACTCTTGTTCGATCTTCTTCAACAATGTCACAACTCATACGTACCCCATCTTTTACAAAGGTGACAGGCGTGACGAGCCTATGGGAAAGTGAGCTATCGGAATTGTTGCACTCTTTCTCTTTGTTTCGTTGTAACCTTCGACTTTATGAGCTTCTGTTGGTTTTTCTTCACCCGCCACCTGGTTTGAAACTGAGAAACAACTAAACAATCCTAACATGATTGCAATCTAATCTACTAATATCTGTTATATATCTAAGAACTGTTTTTTATTTTTTAGGTTTTGGTGTGGATGAAGTGATTATACCCTAATTAAGTATTTATATACAATTTGTGGGAACTAACTTCGTTATGTATAATTTCTTGGAGTGGGGAGCAAGGAAACAAAATTCGTTAAAGTGAAAGGTTTCTTGTTGTTCAAAGTTATTAAGAGAGTAAATCTTTGGATCGGAGTCAATTTTTGGGTACAAAGCTTCAAGGAACTTATCTATCGATCTGTAATATAATCGTTTAAGTACGTTATATAATATGTTAAATATACCAAGCAACGCACCATCGTTTGATCTTGCATCAGCTTTACTTGAGGCCGATCATATATCATTGATTTAATTTTAAGGGAGAAATGGATATGGATTATATCTATATATTAAAAGTAGAAAGCTATGAGATCAAAGGATTAGTAACTTTAACGTATAGTATTAAAGCAGAGTCCAGATAAACTGTACAAAGAAATGAACAACAAATTGCTCTTTAAGTGTAAAGCAAACGTAAAATACAGAGAGAATTTGGGGAAATTATTTTTATGATATATTCAACTAACTAATTACAGGGATTGAGTAGCATATATATACAGAGTCGAATAATACAGTTGTTAACTATCTAACTAACCCATAACTGTCTACTTAACAGAATTAAACTACTTAATTAATCTATTTACAGTATGGCCATTCTACTTGCTGCATATACCATTCAGGTCCTTCAACCTTTCCTGCTACATGGTATTGCAATATATGAAGCTGTTGTTGAGTAGTTCTTGAGCTTTTGAGGGATGTCTTGTTATTGTGACATGTACTTGAGCTGAGTTAGGTTTGCTTGGTTTATAATGTATCTCTTTAATCCCCCCCCCCCCCCCCCCCCCCCCCCCCCCCCCAAGTTGGCATTGTGTAAGGATCACAAATGCTCAACTTGGACAAACAATTATAGTGAAGCGATCTGGGTAAACCTTTGGTGAGAATATCAGCCACCTGTGATGTTGAGGGAACAAAGGATGGAAGGATGTCACCTGCTTTAATTGTATCCCTGACAAAGTGACAGTCAATCTCTATGTGTTTTGTCCTAGCATGATGAACAGGGTTAGATGCCAGTGCAATAGTAGAAGCATTATCACACATAACCAGAGTTGGAGTGGGTACTGTGACATGGAGGTCTTTGAGAAGACATTTAATCCATGAGATTTCACAAGTACAATCAGCAAGTGCTCTGTATTCTGCTTCTGTTGAGGATCTAGAGACTACCGACTGCTTCTTAGATTGCCAGGATATGAGACTTTTGCCAAGAAAGATGCCATAACCGGATACCGATCTTCTGGTAAAATGACAATTAGCCCAGTCACTGTCATAGAAGGCTGTTAAGTGAAGATCAGTGTGTTTTGGAAAGGATAAACTTTGGCCAGGGCACAATTTAATGTATCTGAGAACCTTTTGAAGTGCCTGCATGTGAGAGGTTCTGGGTTGTTGTGAGAATTGACTTAGAGCCTGTGCAGCAAAGGCTAGATCAGGGCGAGTTATAGTGAGGTAAATTAATTTTCCAACTAGGGTTCTGTAAACAGATGGATCATCAAGGAGAGCACCAGCTGTGGGTAGAAGTTTGTTGTGTGGATCTAGTGGAGTAGTAGCAGGTTTAGCATCCAATAATTCTGCATGAGTGAGAAGTTCAAGGGCATATTTTCTTTGGGTCATAGCCATGCCTGAAGAATGTCTTAAGAGTTCTATTCCCAGATAATAGTTGAGTGGCCCCAAATCCTTGATGCTGAATTTATCATGAAGTTTTGACTTGATTTCATTAATATGGGATTGACTATTGCCAGTTAAAACAATGTCATCCTCATAGATGAGAAGGGTGGTGAAGATGTTACCCTAGTGAAAGGTGAGTAATGATGTATCGACATAACTTTGAGAGAAGCCCAGCTATGAGAGAAAGCTTGTTAATTTGTCAAACCACTGCCTATTAGCTTGTTTCAGACCATATAATGATTTAGTGAGTTTACAAACAGGGTTTGGAGGGAGTGGTTTATTGTAGCCTTGAGGGACTGTCATATATACCTCTTCATGCAAGTCTCCATGAAGGAAAGCATTGTTCACATCAAGTTGTTCAATGATCCAGTCTCTTTGAATAGCTACAACTAAAAGGGTTCTAACTGTGACCATTTTAGCTACAGGGGCAAACGTTTCCTTGTAATCTATTCTCTCTTTTTGGTGAAATCCTTTAGCCACTAATCTGGCTTTAAAGCGTTCAACTGAACCATCAGCTAAGTATTTGATGCGATAAACCCATTTGCATCCAATGGGTGATTTGCCAGCAGGTAAGGAAGTTAGTTCCCAAGTGTGATTTTGTTCAAGAGCTATAATTTCCTTATTCATTGCCTCAACCCACTGTGGATCCTTGGATGCTTGGATATAAGTGTGTGGTTCTGTGTGAGTGGTGATTGAATTGATAAACGATAGAGATTTAGGACAGAGATTAGAGTAATTGAGATAATTAGAATGGTGATGTTTAGAAGAGATGGAGTGAATGAGTGACGGTGGTAGAGTGTAGTTATAATACTGTAGTTTGGTTGGAATGTGTTTGGATCTGGTAGAGATTCTGATTGGCGGATCAGATTGAGAAGATGGAATTGGTTGAGTTGAAGTATTTGAATATGTATCAGTTTCATCGGTAGAGGGAATTGAGTGAGATGATGCATTAGAAGTGGAGTTAGAAGAGTGGAGTGGAGAGTCAGAATGATGATTATTAGTAGTGGATGTGGGGTTAGGAGAGGCAGGTTGTGAAGTAGATGGATGAGTAGAATTAGATTGGATTGAAGTTTGCGAGTTGTGATTATTTGAAGGAGTAGAAGAGTGTGATGGTTGTGTTGATGGAAAATATGAGAAGAGAGGAAAGTGGTGAGAAGAACTGGAGGTAGATGATTGAGAACATGAAGTAGATTTGGTTTGAAAAGGAAATGAATTTTCATCAAATAGGACATTTCTGCTTGTGATGACTTTTTGTGTTTTGGGATCATATAAGAGGTATCCTTTTTGGTTATTTGGATAACCAAGGAGAACAGTATGTGTAGCTCTTGTGTCAAATTTATCATGGGTTGGGTGATAGGCATAAGCCAGACAACCAAGAATCTTAAGATGAGTTAGATCTGGTGTGCAATTGTATAGTAATTCATATGGACTTTTGTAATTCGGAATTGGAGTGGGTAGTCGATTGATGAGGTATGTAGCAGCTAGAATGCGGTAACCCCAGAGATGAATCGGAAAGTTGGCTTGGAATTGTATTGATCTGGCCATTTCAAGTAAGTGTCTGTGTTTACGTTCAACTCTGGCATTCTGTTGAGGGGTATATGGACATGATGTTTGATGTACGATGCCATGGTTTTGAAAGAAGTCAGAGAGTGATGAGTTGACAAACTCAGTTCCATTATCACTACGAATTGTTTTGATTTGTTTATTGAAGTGATTATGGATATATGCGTGAAAGATTTTGAGTGTAGAGGTAACATGATATTTACTTGGAAGCATGTAGGTCCAAGTTGCACGTGAGTAATCATCCACAATGGTAAGAAAATATTTGCATTTATTTAGAGTTGGATGTTTATATGGACCCCATACATCAGTATGTATCAAATCAAAAGGTGCATTTGCATGTGACATGCTTACATTGAAAGGTAAAACATGATTTTTAGCTAAAGGACAGATATTACATTTGCTTTCTGAGTTACAATGTAAGAAAGACAAAGACTTTATTTGCTTTAAAACTTGAAAAGAAGTATGACCCAGCCTTGCATGCCAGAGAGAAGGAGAGTTGTTGGTTGTGAGAATTGTTGAGTAGATGGATGGTTGATGTGGAATAGTAGTTGTAGCAGTTGGAGAGTGTGTGTACAGGCCACCATGGAGAGTACCAGTAGCTACTATTCCATTATGGTCCTAGAAGAAACATGCGGTTTTAGTGAATATGACAGCAGAATGAGTTGAGTGTGTGAGTCTGCTTATAGATATGAGATTGCATGCAAAGGATGGTATGTAGAGTACATTTTTAAGAGTGAGAGTGGGTGTGAGTGTTACTGATCCTATAATGTTTACATCAATGTTGTAACCATTAGGCAGAGACACATGAATATGAGTGGAGCAAGTGTATGTGTTGTGCATGTGTCGTAATGAAATGCACACGTGATCAGTGGCACCACTATCTATTATCCAAACATCTTTTGGATTAAGTGTGAATGAAGCAATAAAGGAGATTTAGCTCTTGGATTGGTAGAATGCATACCTGCCACATGGAATTGTGGTGTAGTACCTGCAGTAGAATCCTGATTGTGTTGCATCATTAATAGCATTTGATTGAGTTGGTTCTGAAGTTGATCCATTCTAGCTGAAACATAGGAGTCAGAATTTGATGTTGAAGGCTGATGTGAGTCAAATGGACTTGCAGGTTCAGTTTCATGGATTAAGTTTGATGAGTCTCCTTCATATCCCATGACCATGTTAATTGCTTTGCCTTTAGTGGACTGTGATGTTCTCTGATTAAGAGGAATGTATTTGTTGTGTAGTGGATGACTAACTGGATAACCAACAACTTTGTAACACTCTTCTTTAAAATGTCCTTCCTTTTTACAGTAACCACAAAATACTCCTTTCTTGAAGTTACTTCTCCTTTCAGTTTGAATAGGGACAATTGAGTTGCTTGTGCTTGGAGTGTTTGACCTGAATTGTTTAGTATTTGAATAAGGCAGCCTTTGTGCATTGGAAGTGGTGTTAAGAGCAATAGGGACTGTTAAGGTAGGCTTGGGTGTCTCTCTTTGTTTTTCTTCCTGCCTGAGCATGCTATAGGCTTTGGAAACATGAGGTAAAGCCTGCATTAACAGTATTTGTCCCCTGATGTTTGTAAAGCTTTCATCTAGTCCCATCAAGAATTGTATCAACCTTTTCCTTTGGTCTCTTTCACCATTGGTTTTTCCATTATCACAGTCACACTTACAAGTGCATGCATATGGTGCTTCTAAGGCATCTAGCTCATCCCACAGACCTTTCATTTTATGGTAGTAAATTTCAATTGAACAATTTTGTTGTTTCAATTGTGTTAGGTCATTTGAAACTTGGTAGATTCTGTGGCCATCGAGCTGTGAATAGTGCTCATGCAATTCATGCCAGAGTGATGCAGCAGAGTTCACAAAACTCAAGTTATTGCTAATTTGATCAGATAAAGTGTTAAGAATCCAAGAAATTACCATATCATTTGCCCTATCCCAAAGAGCTTTGAGATTTGAATCACTTTCTGGTCCCTTGAGTTCTCCATTAATGATCTTCAATTTGTTGCGAGCTCCTAGTGCAATCATCATTGATCTCTTCCATGTACTATAGTTTTCTGATCCAGTGAGTCTTTTAGCAATCAAGATTAGTCCAGGATGATCATTAGGATGAAAGTAGAGAGGATGATGTGCAGAATTAACATCATCCGTTACTGTTTCGTTGTTCGAAGTCGCATTTGTGATTGGAGTTGAATTCGTCATGATTTGCTTGATTTTGATTTAGATGATAGTAAATGATTGAGAAATCTGAGAGATTATGTGAACTGAGTTGTGATTGACCTTCAATTGCAGAAATTAGGTCAAAATTTAAGGAAAAATCAATTGAGAATTAAATTTGTAGGAATTAGGTCAGAAATCAGAAATTTGGTGAAGTTGAGATGAATTAATCGGATGAAATCAATCAATTAATTGATTGTAAGTGAATGATGGAAGAATTTCATGATGATCTGTGGCGGATCGAGTGTAAATTTCTGATACCATAAAGCAAACGTAAAATACAGAGAGAATTTGGGGAAATTATTTTTATGATATATTCAACTAACTAATTACAGGGATTGAGTAGCATATATATACAGAGTCGAATAATACAGTTGTTAACTATCTAACTAACCCATAACTGTCTACTTAACAGAATTAAACTACTTAATTAATCTATTTACAGTATGGCCATTCTACTTGCTGCATATACCATTCAGGTCCTTCAACCTTTCCTGCTACATGGTATTGCAATATATGAAGCTGTTGTTGAGTAGTTCTTGAGCTTTTGAGGGATGTCTTGTTATTGTGACATGTACTTGAGCTGAGTTAGGTTTGCTTGGTTTATAATGTATCTCTTTAAAGTGCATATCAAGAACTTCTTAGGTTTTGCTTAATGTACGTCTAACAATCATACTCTACGCATCAAATGTAACCTTTAACCAAAACTGTGATCATAATTTTCATATGAATATATGATCTTCAAGCATATATTATTCACCTATTTCTACAAGAGTGAGGTGTTTGAATCAGTAGGAAAGTAAGCCATTGGAATCGCTACACTATTTTTACCCTTTCTCGTTGCTTCATCATCACCAACATTAGAATTATGAACTCGTCTTTGCTTTCCTTCGACTTCCACCTTGTTTGAAACTGAGAAACAACTAAACAAACCGAAAATGATTGCCATCTTTATTGTACGATATAGATCAGTAACCGAAAGTGCGTACATTTTTTTAAATATTTGACTACTAGGCGAGTTATTAAATACTGTATTTTTTATGTGTTGTAGAAGAAATTGAACGAATGTTCATATATATTTATATACAAAAATAACAGAATTTGTGGAAATTATTGTGTAAGTTCTTGGCGTGGAGAGAAAGGCGATGAAATTTGTCATAAAGTGTGATGTGTTTGTGTTGTCTGACTCAATATCGCACCCTGTTGGAAGTCAAAAACATTTTAGTGCAAAAGTCTTAACATTTCATATTTGCTTGCTTTTATGCATAAAACCCATTAACCCATTAATAATCATGAGTACGGGTGTTCAAACATATCCGTATTCAAAACCGAAATCCGAATGTCCGATCCGAAATTATTCAAAAATTCGGATACCCGAAAATTCGGATATCCGAAAATTTATATTCGGATTCGGATACTAATTTCAAGAAATTTTGGATATCCGAATATTTCGGATATCGGAAATATCCGAAAAATATAAATTTTATATATTTTTGTTTTTTTATATATTTCAATTACTAAATGTCACTAAAGGAGTAGCCCTACATTCTTTTATAACCCTAAATTTACTCATCATTTTAACTAAGTAAACACAAATGAGTCTTTGGGATTCACGATCTTTCAACAACCCATTTCCTTTCAAATTCATATCTGAGTCCACTTTTTAAAATAAACCAAAAATGAGTTATCATCTCTATTAATTTTTTTACTTCCCGCTTATGTCGCTAGATCTAGCCTCCATCGAATCTATATGTGAAGATATAGAGTTACGTGTTTTGAAGGTTTGTGTTTATGTATTTGTAATTTTCGATTTCTAGATATGGAATCGAGTACGATGCTAAGTTTAAGGGTGGAAGTGGTTGCAAAGAATGCAGACTTAACCGAAAGAGCCGGCTGGCTGGGTGTTGATCAGAATTGTTTTTGCTAGTTGGCCGGAAATGGTTTTAGTCGGAGATGGTGTTTGGATTTCAATTGTTGTAGGCTGTGATCTTTGTAGGAATTATTTGCTAGTGTTAGTTGCTGATTTATTTGTTGTATTCAAGTTATAAATTCCTCATTCTTCTCATGATTCTAAACTGCATATTTCTTGATCTCATTTATTTCGGATATTTCGGATTATCTGGTATCCGAATCCGAAAATTTCAGATATCCGAAATTCGGATACCATAATTCACTATCCGAATTTTCGGATATCCGACTTTGAACACCCCTAATGAGTACCCCAATATTTCTTTTATTCTATTTTTTTTTTAAAAAAGACAAAAATACAATCTAACACTTATGTGATATCTCTTCTCTTCTCTCTTTTACTATCATAAGAGAGTGTTAATTAATTAATTTTAGATTTTAATCCCTAAATCTTGTCCATCCAATTCAATACCCCCTTTAATTTAGTCCACTGATCTAATTAACTTGGGTGATTTATTAATCTCAATACTTTTTTGCACCTTATTGACATCTTTGCCCTTCAAAATTAAACCTAGCTTACCCATGATTTTTTTTTCATTCAAACGCAAGAGCCAAAAAAATACACAGGAGCAAAACACAAAAATGCGCAGGAGAAAAACATAAGAACCGGCGCTAATCTTCTGAAATTCAAAATCCAAACAAAATACATACGATCTGACACTTATACTCATGTGCAGATCTAGAAGGGGATGGGGCAGTCGCCCCCCTAAAAATCTGAAATTACGGAAAAAAAATATTTTTTCAAGATTATTAGTGACAGTTTAAGAGTACAACTAGTACGAATGATAAAAAAGGAAATTTTTTTTTTGTCCCCTATATAAAAAGGGCCTACTTATGCTATATATACAACTAGTACGAGTATATCAACTCACTGCCTCAAAAGCCCTGTTGTAATACCACAATCATATTAGTTTTTAATTTCACAATTTACTTTCACTTTACATGTTCTCCGATTTTCTAATCTCCTGTTGTTATTTGAATATTTCATAAATGAATGATGTAAATAATGTGAGATGGATTATTTGCGCTTCCATCACTACGAGAAATTACAAGTATTTTTATTTGTTCTTTATTGACTTAATTAAAACTTCAAAAGACTAAGGGGTCTTTTGTTTTTCAAATCTAAGGTCTTAATTAGGTCAATTGTCTTATTCGGTCATACATTTTACTATTAAGATGTTTTGATTTAATTTTTATGTTCAGACAATAAAGATCTTGAAACACCTTACTAACCTCTTACTTAGTTAGCAAATTTTTTTTATCTTATAACATCTGAAACCATAAAATAATAAAATAAAATAATATTAAAAAAAACTCCATCTAATTTTCTTCCGGGAGAAGTTTAAGTAGAGATGATAGTACAACAACAAAAGTTAGTACTATGTTCAAAGGCAATGAATACTGAACTGTTTTGATGAAATACACTTATGTTGTTGCATGTTAGATATACGGGGCTCAAAAGGCTGAAAAGAAGCCTCAAGCTAAAGAGATTTTTTTCGAAATGGTGTTATCATTATCTGTTTCTTGATTCTTAATCAATGTGCTTGTATTAGCTAGCTTAATACAATAATACTGTCACGTTTTATTGGTTATAATCGATCGATTGAGTTGTGTTGGGTCATGAGGGTGGTTGTGGACAACTAAGATTGACATTGAAAGCCAACTGTCCAACTGATAAACTTTGTAGATGCCTTTGCAGCAATTTTTAATTTTTTTTATTTGTAATGATTTGGTGATAAGCTGCCATGACGCGAAATTAATTCTAGATTTCTAGCTCATGCTTCAATTGGAGACGATTATAAGTTATTGGATTTATGATAAGATTGTATCCATCATGTGATGCTGAACAAACATTCATAGATCTTAGGTGCGTTTGGTTCACAAACTTTTCTTAAAAGAACTAGAATTTATCGAAGAATTTGTAACTGTAAATTGCACATATCGTATGAAGTTACTTATGTACATAACCTTTAACGAATAGATGAAAAATAGTATTCTAATAAACAGATTTCAAATACAATTTATTGGTAGCTACTAATGACGATTATTTAAATCTAATCTAAAATTATACATAAATCAACAATTATATACCTAAAAATTAACCAAAATAATAAGCTACATACAAATAGTCAGCTCTTCCACTACTCTATCAATGATGGCAGAACTTGAACATGGTATGATATATTCGTACTTAATTGTACGATACTAAGTTATTTACCCAAGGCCGGAGTCTCAAGAACAATGGCACGAACATGATACCATTAACATTTAAATATGTATCTTTCAATCTTCCTATCAACTCCATGTGTCAATATATAGTTGCGCGCTATCTGTTAAAATGTAGTAATCTTCATATTGTGATATCAAACCTTCTTATTTATAAGCGTGAAAAGTTTGAGCCCATAGGGAAGTAGCCGACGGGTACCAGCCTTACCCGGTGGGTACCCTGTGTCAAGTTGCCAAGTTGGTTAGTCCATATAGTTGAGTCTAAATAATATACAGTGTAATAATTATGACTTTCATAGAATGTGTTATGTATTGGGACATTATTATATGTTACAAAAAAAAAAAAAAAAAACCGGTCATGTTTCCGGGGTGTTTCAGCCGATTCTTTTATTTTCATCGTCCACAACCTTGTTTGAACCTGAGAAACAACTGAAGAGACTCGATACAATAGCCATTATAATTGATGAAGGTAAAGAAACTGAAATGAAATACTTTTGTTAATGTTTTAGATTAGTGACTCTCGGGTAAAAAGGCTTTTTGGAATGTGTTGTTATATTGGTAATTAAACGTATTTATTAACGAAAAATAATATCCCCTCCGTCCCAAATTTATAGTCCAGTATTCCATTTACTAGTACATAAATGGATATTTATGGCGGTGAAAAAGGCCATCTGAAGCGGTGATCTAACCGCCTCTGATGCCGGCGACACAAAAGCCTAAACATCTTTTATAGCGGTCAAACGACCGTTTCAAAAGAATAAATTTGAAGCGGTTACTTTACTTTAATAAATTGGTTGTTGGACAGTACATGAGGTGATCATTGGGCCAATAAACCGCTTCAAAAGTCAAACAAAAATTAAAAAAAAAAAATCACTTTTACCCCAGAAGCATATATTCATTTTCAGTTTCCCGCTAATCACCCAAATATATTCATTATTCTTGCTTCAACTTACATTCCAAATTCAAATTAGTTTTCTTTTATGAAAAGAAATAGATTCCTTTTCAACTTATATAAATATACATACACAATAACTAAAATGAAAAATATCAACCTGTTTTAATCGAACAAAAAATTACATATCTTAAATAAACATATCAAATTACAATAAATCAAGAATACATGGATTTGAATATAGCAATACTATACTACAGGTCAACAATCATATATCTATAAAGTAAAACTTCTTCAATTGCACTAACGATACACTGCAACTCATCGCCTTTTCAGTAACCACTAGTCCACTAACAATTTGCCATTTGTTTCTTGAGGATACTGCAATAGATATAAACACACTATAAATTTTATATTATTTTTATGTTTGTTGTATCTGCATATACATAGAAGATACATATGCTCACCATAACAACCGATGAAGTACAACTAGATGTGAGCCGTCATCATGGACGAGATCTGAACACAAATACATATATGTAAGAACACAGATCTGATGAACCAAAACACAGATCTAAAAAAATATTAAATCATAGTTTCTTTGAATCTTACATTAATTTACTCGTTTGCTGCCACCGTGACTCACTGTTAGTCATCACCGGATCAACTATTCAATTTTTTTTCTATAGTGGGGAATAACTTAAATAAATCTTGCTTGTGTAAATTAGTGGGTACATGCTGGAGATAATATGTGTGTGGTGGAGAAGATATGTGTGTTTATTTATAAGTAAAATGAGAAAAGGGAAGCGGTTATTTATTATTTTATAGCACGGTTCACAAAGAACGCGCTATAAAATAACAAATAACCGCTCCATATTTGTTATTTTATAGCACGGTTCACAAAGAACGCGCTATAAAATAACAAATAACCGCTCCATATTTGCTATTTTATAGCGCGTTCTTTGTGAACCGCGCTATAAAATAACAAATATAAACGCGCTATAAAATAGCAAATATGGAGCGGTTATTTGTTATTTTATAGCGCGTTCTTTGTGAACCGTGCTATAAAATAACAAATAACCGCTCCATATTTGTTATTTTATAACGCGGTTCACAAAGAACGCGCTATAAAATAACAAATAGATAACCACTCATTATTTTATGTTTATTTATAGGTAAAATGAGAAAAAATTATGGAGCGGTTATTTGTTATTTTATAGCGCGGTTCACAAAGAACGTGCTATAAAATAACAATTAACCGCTTCTAACTATACTCATTTTTTTTTACTTTGGAAACAACCGCTCCACTTTTTTCTATTTGAAACGGTTCTTTACTTAACCGTTTTAAAATTGTACTTTTTTGAAGCGGGTTGTTTTAAAACGCCACAAATAACGATATTTTTTTGGAGCGGTGTTTACTAAACCGCTATAAATATAAGTGATTAGAGCGGTTTTTTCTAAAACCGCTACAAGTAATGCCATTAAACCGTTTCAAAAAATATTTTGGACCCACTTTTTACTTTTTATAGCGGTTATCACGTAAAACCGCTATAACACTGCGCTCTAAATAGTCATTTTTGTACTAGTGATTTTGGGCTGTCCCAAATTAATTGTCCAGTTCTATATATAGATAAAAATGATTTGATAAAATTTTTTTATTCCCCTAATTTATATATATAAGACAAAAAAACAGGTAAAAAGTAAAGGGTAAAATTGTAATCTTATCAAAAAGTAAGAGAGAAGTTGATGTTTTCATAAATTGGATGTTTTTTGTCTGCGAACAATTAAATTGAGACGGAGGGAGTAACTAATGCCTTGGAAATTTCCCAGATCTTTTATTTGCTTCGGGGAAAAGGAGGGAGTGGAATTTGGTCCATATAAAAATGATCATAAAAAATGTGGGGTTTGACTCAAATCGGAAATTTTGATTAAAATGTTTGAAAAGTTTATCTGCAAAGAGCCGTCATGTATTATTTGTTTCTAAGCCTTGGGCAACAAGGAAAAATAAATGTTGTAATAAGAACGTGTCACTTATCATAAAATCCATTTTCCTTTACGTTTTTTAAAATTAAATAGCTCACAAACTGTAAGTCGAAAAATTATAAAAATTACACCATAAAAATCAGCATTTTTCTCTATTTGATTTGCCATCTCACAAGGTATACTTTCAACGATTTTTTGTTGTTGTACAAAATCAGTAACACGTGTGTTACTAGCTGGTATCATATGTGTTACTAGCTGGTAACATATGTGTAACTCGCTGGTAACATATGTGTAACTCGCTGGTATTACATGTGTTACTCGCTTGTAACACATGTGTTAGTTGTTCAAAACCCACCGAAAAACGAAAAAAAAAATTCGTCGAAAGTATACCTTGTCACATCTCTAATTGAAGAGGAATAAAACGTTGATTTTATGGTGCAATTTTTGTGATTTTTCGACTTACCGTTTGGGAGATATTTAAATTTTAAAAACGTGGAGGAAAGAGGGTTCAGTGGCACGTCGCACATTTATATTGTTCCTTCATTCTCACAAAAAATTATTGTACTCATTTGAAGGTATCTTATACACTCTTAAAACCACTTATTAATACTTGGATATATTTATTTCATTGCGGACCTCTTTGAAAATTGACGTACTTGGCATGTTAATTATACATATAATCAATAGGCGCTGCATTTTTACTGTTCACATCTAGAAGTTATATGCGATTTTTGTTCTATAATATATATTTGTAATGACAAAAGAGAAACAAAATGCATCTCTGGATTGGTGGTTGCCGCCGCCATGTTTGACTTCAAATGTTAAAGAGCTCAGGTTCGACTCCCACCTGTTGCACTTTTTTTTATTTATCTAATTTTAAACGAATTTTATTTAATATATAATATATATGTGAGGTTGATAACCAATTGTAGCTTTAGCCCAATGGATGAGTCTCCTCCTTCTTCTCTAAGGTCTTGGGTTCAATTCCTGCTATGCCTATTAATTTAAATTCTTGCCTTTTTTAAAGGCTATATATATACATATTTTTAATTCTTGCCTTTTTTAAACGCTATGTAACAGATATACATTATATTGTATGTATATATGTGTTTAGAATGAAATGTATACATTCCTAAGTTATTTCGTTTGATTTCGTAATAGTTTTCAACATATATTTTTTAATTAACTACAATTGTCGAGGAATAAACAGACATGAAAGCAAAACATTTTGTAGACACGTGGTTGTAAAATGTTTTCAACTATTCTATTACAATTGTTTATATATTTAACGTAACAATATTCAAATACGAGTTAATTCAAGATTTATATGAACATAAAGTCAATAAGAGCGTCTTCAATGGAAACTTTTGGAGTAAATAAAATTTTTATTTTTTAACATACACATTACAATTATTCATTGTGTTTTAGCATGTGCAATGATTAGATGTTACGGTTTACACGTCATTTTATAGAGCGTATAATAAATAGGTCAATGCATTTTTAAAAATAAAATTTATAACACAAAATATTTTTAGTGAATTTTAAAATAAATCAAACCGCTCTATCCCGGGGCGGAGCCCGGGCATCAATCCTCGTTTGACATCAATCATCCATGATAGGAAAATCTTTGTAGATCGAATTTTTATTTTTATTTTTTTTATCATATATAATAATTCTAATCATGGATCCTCTATAAATAGGTATTCAAGTGTTATAATTCATGAATTTTTTGTTCACTTTGATTTTTACTCGAGGTTTCTTTGGTGGGGTATTTTAAATACCCCTAAATTCTATCGCATACTCTCGTGTATAAGTGGCAAAATGAATGGGTCGGGTTGGGTTGAGTCACGGGTTTAGATGGGTTTGGGTCTAAATGGGGTCGAGTCTAGATGAGTCATTTAGAAGGATGGGTCTAAACGGGTCCGGGTCAAATGGGTCTCGGGTCGGCTCGGGTCATCAGGTTTCTACCAAACTTTTTTTTTAATTTGAGTGAAAAATGAAAAAAATGAAATGAGGTGAAAAAAAAAAAAATTTACCCGCTAGACCCGTCTAGACCCGTTGGTTAATTGTTATACAATTGGAAATTGTATTGAAAAACCCATTTAGACCAATCCAAAAAAATGGGGAGGAGACCCAACAAACCCATCCCCTCCTAAAAATTAACCAAATTGACCTATAATTAAACAATGGGTCTAAAATTGCCACCTCTACCCTCGTGCCTCCTTTTCCAGTCCAGTCATTTCTAAGATCGGTCCCAATCCAGAACCAGTTTCAGTTTTAGACTAATTAGGGATAGGAATTAGAAAAAGAGGGGGGGGGGGGGGGGGGGGGGGGGTGGGTTAAGTATGACTTTTGTTTTCCTTGTTAAAAGTCTAAAACAAATTCTTACATAAGCAAAACGACATCAAAACACTGTTATTGATATTACCTCATGATACTTGTTGATATTTCATCCATTTAAGTATAAAATTCGGGGAAATTATTAGTGCAACAAACTGCACGGGTCTTGCATGTAACAATGGAAAAAGAAGGGACCAATCTTATAAATATCACTAAACTTGAAGGGTTGAAACCGTAACTTTTTTCTAACCCCCCCCCCCCCCCCCCCCCCCCCCCCCCCCCCCCCCCCCCCCCCCCTTCCTTAACACATCATTTCCCCTTTCCTTAACACATCATTTGTACACTCAACTCCGTAGAGGTCAAATTCACTACGAGTACTTTATGTTCTCTTCAAAATAGGCCAGGAGTTAACGGAAGCAATCATTTTGTGCCATGTTATGTGTCGGTACATGTGTCGATAAAGCCTAAGAGAGTGATGTGGGGCTTAAGATTACAGGTTAGGAGGTCCGAAGTGTATGCTCGTATACACTTTTATGGATTTGATCTCAAGGTGGGGCTTAAGATTTATGTTTTGGTATAAAGTAGAACACCGAATAAATACAATGTTACTCGGTGCTCATTAACATGATAATACCATTTTATGTAAATTACATGTTACAGCACTGGTCGAACACAAAGTTCATATGTTACTCGTGGTTCTATCCAAAAACAAAAGGTTGTGACCTGTGACTTTTTCTGGACCTCATAAATCATAATTATATGTAACCCTTTAATATGAATTCTGGGAGTATGATAAACACTTCTTGATCATAGAATCATATGTTACACATATTCTGGTCCTAAGAACGCACACCCGAATCTTATAATATGTGTTCGGTCTCTCGTTTTGAGTGCCTATAAACAAGTGTCATACTTCGAGTCATCCGGTTTTGTGAAATCTGGAACATTGTAGGGTGAAAATAACTTAATCAGAGAGTGTTTCACACAAGTATCAGCTATTAACCAAAACTTTCTATTAAAACTTATAATCAAATCAAAAGATATAAATACATACATACAAATTAAAGTAACAAAAAAATAGAATCAAAATTCAAATACACTGCTCTTCCACACTCCATCACCTAATTGTACTTTGAGCTATGATATATATGTGAGTAAATTTCATAAATGGTCCCTGTAGTTTACATTGATTTACGAAAACAGTCCATGTACTCTTTTTTCAACGTTTTCGGTCCAATAACTTTGGTTTTGCTCGCAAATGGTCCCTTAAGGGACCATTTGCGAGCAAATCCAAAGTTAGACGGAGGGACCATTTGCGAGCAAAAATCCAAAGTTAAGGGACCATTTGCGAGAAAATCCGAAGTTATTGGACCGAAAACGTTGAAAAAATAGTACAGTGACTGTTTTCGGAAATCAATGTAAACCAAAGGGACCATTTATGGAATTTACTCTATATATGTACACTCTTATACTTGACATAATACGGCACTCAGTTAATTACTCGGTCTCAAGAGCAAGAACAATAACATGGAGATTGATCGATCGACCCATTAACATCTAAATCGTACTCCGTGCATCAATAATAGCACTCGAACCGACAAAAAATGTAGGGTTTATTGCTTGGTTATGTGTCGAACTTTTACACATTTTACTATTGTATGCATCAAACTTTAAAACCTCCTATTGTATGTGTTTAAGTTTCAAAACCGTCGATTGTATGTTTTTTTCTTTGTTTTGACTACATAAATTGACGTGTTTTTCGTAAGTTCAACACATATGATAGTAAGCTACGATAAACACTTCTTGATCATAGAATCATATATTACACAAATTCTGTTCCTAAGAACGCACACCCAAATCTTATGAGATGTGTTCGGTCTATCGTTTTTGAGTGCCTATAAACAAGTCATACTTCGAGTCATCCGGTTTTGTGTAATCTGGAACATTGTAGGGTCAAAATAACTTAATCAGAAAGTGTTTAACACAAGTATCAGCTATTAACCAAAATTTTCGATTAAAATTTATAATCAAATCAAAAGATATAAATACATACAAATTAAAGTAACAAAAAAATAGAATCAAAATTCAAATACACTGCTCTTCCACACTCCATCACCTAATTGTACTTTGAGCTATGATATATATGTACACTCTTATACTTGACATAATAAGGCACTCAGTTAATTACTCGGTCTCAAGAACAAGAACAATAACATGGAGATTGATCGATCCATTAACGTCTAAATCGCACTCCGTGCATCAATAATAGCACTCGAACCGACAAAAAATGTAGTAGACTTCATGTTATGATTTACAAGCGTGAAAAATTTGAGCCCATAGGGAAGTAAGCAACTGGAATTGGAGCACTTTTTCGCTTCTCTTTGTGTTCACCTTCAACCTTTTGAGCTTTCTTTACGACATGAGTTTTTTCATTTTCGTTGTCCACAACCTTGTTTGAACCCGAGAAACAACCGAAGAGACTTGAAACAATTGCCATTTTACTTGAGGAAGAAACTGAAATGAAAGACCTTTATTTTGTTAATGTTTTTGATTTGTGACTCTTGGCTAGAAATGCTTTTTGGAATGTGTTGTTATATTTATACTCAAAGTTGTGTCATCATCATATTTATAAAGAAAAAAAAAAACTAACCTCCTGGAAACTCTAAAGTTGTTACGAATTTCGATCGATATTGTTTCTCTACTTGGTTTGTATTTCAGAAAAAGGATCGAATAAAGAAAGATATCGTCTATATCTTCATTATCTTGTATCGATCATATAGGATCACTCTATTCATAGGTACTTAAGTGTTATGATTCATGATTTTTTACCCGAGGTTCTTTGGTGATTTAGTTTGCTATTATATACTTCAAAGTAACCTGTTGCTGTCTAACATCTTTAATTTGTATATTTATTTTTCTAGGTAAATGATATATACCAACTTTTATGACTTCTTTTTTCCTTGTTAAAAAGTTTAAAACATGTTCTTACAAAAGCGAAACAACGACATTAAAACACTATTATTGATATTAATTAATTATTACTACTTTATGTACATCTTGATTAAGTTACTGATTTTCTTTGTGACAGAGAACCATTAATTGGCTAATCACATTAATATTGTAATTTAGTTCAACATGGAATTGAAGTAGGATAATAACCTCTTTACCTCATGATACTTGATATTTCATCCACTGAAGTATAAACTTCGAGGAAATCATCAGTGCAATGGAAAGAGAAGGGACCAATTTTGTAAATATCAGTAAATTTGAAGGACTGATTATGTAACTTTTTTCTTAGAAAAATATCTTCTTTTACACTTGTCGTTTGTGCAGTTGTCAAATTTACTACGTAGTACTTTCTGTTTTCCTTAAACTAGGCCAAGAGTTGACAAAAGCAATGATTTTGTGCCATAATATGTGTCTGTACATGTGTCGATAACACCTAATTACGATAGTGATGTGATTACTGATTTGATATGATGTCGTGTTACAGGGTAGGAGGTCCGAAGTGTATGCTCGTATAAACTTATATGAATTTGATCTCAAGGTGGGGGGGCTTAAGGTTTATGTTGTTGTATAATGCAGAAGAGCGAATAGATACAATGTTACTCGGTGACTGTGTCATAACATGATGATACCATCTTATGTAAATTACATGCAACTCTTTAATATGAATTGCATCTATAAATAACTAGGTTCCTGAGAGTATGATAAACACTTCCTGATCATAGAATCATATATTACACAAATTCTGGTCCTAAGAACGCACACCCGAATCTTATAATATGTGTTCGGTCTCTCGTTTTGAGTGCCTATAAACAAGAGTCATACTTCGAGTCATCTGGTTTTGTGAAATCTGGAACATTGTAGGGTGAAAATAACTTAATCAGAGAGTGTTTCACACAAGTATCAGCTATTAACCAAAACTTTCTATTAAAACTTATAATCAAATCAAAAGATATAAATACATACATACATACAAATTAAAGTAACAAAAAAATAGAATCAAAATTCAAATACACTGCTCTTCCACACTCCATCACCTAATTGTACTTTGAGCTATGATATATATGTACACTCTTATACTTGACATAATACGGCACTCAGTTAATTACTCGGTCTCAAGAACAAGAACAATAACATGGAGATTGATCGATCCATTAACGTCTAAATCGCACTCCGTGCATCAATAATAGCACTCGAACCGACAAAAAATGTAGTAGACTTCATGTTATGATTTACAAGCGTGAAAAATTTGAGCCCATAGGGAAGTAAGCAACTGGAATTGGAGCACTTTTTCGCTTCTCTTTGTGTTCACCTTCAACCTTTTGAGCTTTCTTTACGACATGAGTTTTTTCATTTTCGTTGTCCACAACCTTGTTTGAACCCGAGAAACAACCGAAGAGACTTGAAACAATTGCCATTTTACTTGAGGAAGAAACTGAAATGAAAGACCTTTAATTTGTTAATGTTTTTGATTTGTGACTCTTGGCTAGAAATGCTTTTTGGAATGTGTTGTTATTTGGTAATTGAACTTATACTCAAAGTTGTGTCATCATCATATTTATAAAGGTTAAAAAAAAATAATACTAACCTGGAAATTTCCTGATAGTATATTTGCGTGGAACAGAGAAGGGTGTTGAACTTGGTCAATTAAATAAACAAAAAAAAAAAAAAAACGTGAGTTTTGACTCAAAATTGGAAGATTTAATTTGGTGTGATTCAAACGTATGAAGAGTTTAAGACTTGGCCAACAAGGAAGAATAATTGGTCAAAGCTCTCTAATTTTTGACAATTAACTAACTATTTAACTAATATAAGATTAAGAATTTAAGATTTAAGATAATAGTTATTACAATAATAAAAATTAATATAGACTTTAAAAGTTTATTTTATAGTCTCAATATTAACAACTTATTGATTAAACTTATAGACTAATACTTCTATTCACTATTGAGTATTGTCCTATTTTAGAATAGGAGTACGTAGTTTATTTGATTTCACCGTTGATCTTTTCTTTTTTACCCTTTTATTTTTCAATAATGATGATTATAGTACTTGACTTTAAACTGTTTAATTAACTTATTAGGTAGTATAAGAATTTTGAACGAAATTGTTTATCTAAGGTTGCAGTTGTTTCGCAAAATCTTTTTTGATGGAATTAGAATTTATGAAAGGAATTGAAATTTCATAGAATGTGAATTTATTTGAGTGAAGGAATTTTAATGACTTTCAAGTCAATTTATCAGTGAACCAAATACTTTTAAATAATGAAATTGAAATTACAATTCTATTGAATTTCGGAAACCAAACGCACTCATTCAACTAAGTTAATTTGTGCAGTTTTTTTTCTCAATTCTCCGAGGTCTTTTGTGACTTCTGATACTTTGAGAGTCAGTTTTGATGTCTAACATTTTTGTAGGAAAATGACATTTATGACTCTTTATTTGTGAATTGTGATATACGTGTTATTTAGGAAAATGACATATACCAACTCTCAGCTCGTGTGATCGTTGTATTTATAAAACACTTTTTTTATAGGGTAATTATATATATTCGGAAAATGATAAGTAGAACTAAACCTGTAAATTTAAATTTAAATCTAAAACCATGATTGTTATATGTGAAAAATTGATTGGATAATATGAAGAGTAAAAAAAATTTAACCAATTGAAATTTTTTGTCTACTTTTAAATCTATGTAATTAAACATATATAACTTTACTTTACATTATTTTCATATTTCATCATTGTAAAAAGGAGATGTAGCAAAGCTAAATATTTTAATCCTATATTTTTAACCTTCAATTTTATCATTACTAATACGTACGTACTACTTCATTTATTTACATCTCTCTTTCGATCACATGTAAACACGAATAATGAGAGTACATAAATGTGTGTCGAGTAATTGCTCGATCTTCTTCTTCTTCTTCGATCCGTGTCACAGCTGTACTTCGAGATTCGCTTGATCACGTACACGTACGATCAAGTCATAATGTACATTATGATTTGCTCGATATACATACTCTTGTTCGATCTTCTTCAACAATGTCACAACTCATACGTACCCCATCTTTTACAAAGGTGACAGGCGTGACGAGCCTATGGGAAAGTGAGCTATCGGAATTGTTGCACTCTTTCTCTTTGTTTCGTTGTAACCTTCGACTTTATGAGCTTCTGTTGGTTTTTCTTCACCCGCCACCTGGTTTGAAACTGAGAAACAACTAAACAATCCTAACATGATTGCAATCTAATCTACCAATATCTGTTATATATCTAAGAACTGTTTTTTATTTTTTAGGTTTTGGTGTGGATGAAGTGATTATACCCTAATTAAGTATTTATATACAATTTGTGGGAACTAACTTCGTTATGTATAATTTCTTGGAGTGGGGAGCAAGGAAACAAAATTCGTTAAAGTGAAAGGTTTCTTGTTGTTCAAAGTTATTAAGAGAGTAAATCTTTGGATCGGAGTCAATTTTTGGGTACAAAGCTTCAAGGAACTTATCTATCGATCTGTAATATAATCGTTTAAGTACGTTATATAATATGTTAAATATACCAAGCAACGCACCATCGTTTGATCTTGCATCAGCTTTACTTGAGGCCGATCATATATCATTGATTTAATTTTAAGGGAGAAATGGATATGGATTATATCTATATATCAAAAGTAGAAAGCTATGAGATCAAAGGATTAGTAACTTTAACGTATAGTATTAAAGCAGAGTCCAGATAAACTGTACAAAGAAATGAACAACAAATTGCTCTTTAAGTGTAAAGCAAACGTAAAATACAGAGAGAATTTGGGGAAATTATTTTTATGATATATTCAACTAACTAATTACAGGGATTGAGTAGCATATATATACAGAGTCGAATAATACAGTTGTTAACTATCTAACTAACCCATAACTGTCTACTTAACAGAATTAAACTACTTAATTAATCTATTTACAGTATGGCCATTCTACTTGCTGCATATACCATTCAGGTCCTTCAACCTTTCCTGCTACATGGTATTGCAATATATGAAGCTGTTGTTGAGTAGTTCTTGAGCTTTTGAGGGATGTCTTGTTATTGTGACATGTACTTGAGCTGAGTTAGGTTTGCTTGGTTTATAATGTATCTCTTTATCCCCCCCACAAGTTGGCATTGTGTAAGGATCACAAATGCTCAACTTGGACAAACAATTATAATGAAGCGATCTGGGTAAACCTTTGGTGAGAATATCAGCCACCTGTGATGTTGAGGGAACAAAGGATGGAAGGATGTCACCTGCTTTAATTGTATCCCTGACAAAGTGACAGTCAATCTCTATGTGTTTTGTCCTAGCATGATGAACATGGTTAGATTCCAGTGCAATAGTAGAAGCATTATCACACATAACCAGAGTTGGAGTGGGTACTGTGACATGGAGGTCTTTGAGAAGACATTTAATCCATGAGATTTCACAAGTACAATCAGCAAGTGCTCTGTATTCTGCTTATGTTGAGGATCTAGAGACTACCGACTGCTTCTTAGATTGCCAGGATATGAGACTTTTTCCAAGAAAGATGCCATAACCGGATACCGATCTTCTGGTAAAATGACAATTAGCCCAGTCACTGTCACAGAAGGCTGTTAAGTGAAGATCAGTGTGTTTTGGAAAGAATAAACTTTGGCCAGGGCACAATTTAATGTATATGAGAACCTTTTGAAGTGCCTGCATGTGAGAGGTTCTGGGTTGTTGTGAGAATTGACTTAGAGCCTGTGCAGCAAAGGCTAGATCAGGGCGAGTTATAGTGAGGTAAATTAATTTTCCAACTAGGGTTCTGTAAACAGATGGATCATCAAGGAGAGCACCAGCTGTGGGTAGAAGTTTGTTGTGTGGATCTAGTGGAGTAGTAGCAGGTTTAGCATCCAATAATTCTGCATGAGTGAGAAGTTCAAGGGCATATTTTCTTTGGGTCATAGCCATGCCTGAAGAATTCCTTAAGAGTTCTATTCCCAGATAATAGTTAAGTGGCCCCAAATCCTTGATGCTGAATTTATCATGAAGTTTTGACTTGATTTCATTAATATGGGATTGACTATTGCCATTTAAAACAATGTCATCCACATAGATGAGAAGGGTGGTGAAGATGTTACCCTTGTGAAAGGTGAGTAATGATGTATCGACATAACTTTGAGAGAAGCCCAGCTATGAGAGAAAGCTTGTTAATTTGTCAAACCACTGCCTATTTGCTTGTTTCAGACCATATAATGATTTAGTGAGTTTACAAACAGGGTTTGGAGGGAGTGGTTTATTGTAGCCTTGAGGGACTGTCATATATACCTCTTCATGCAAGTCTCCATGAAGGAAAGCATTGTTCACATCAAGTTGTTCAATGATCCAGTCTCTTTGAATAGCTACAGCTAAAAGGGTTCTAACTGTGACCATTTTAGCTACAGGGGCAAACGTTTCCTTGTAATCTATTCTCTCTTTTTGGTGAAATCCTTTAGCCACTAATCTGGCTTTAAAGCGTTCAACTGAACCATCAGCTAAGTATTTGATGCGATAAACCCATTTGCATCCAATGGGTGATTTGCCAGCAGGTAAGGAAGTTAGTTCCCAAGTGTGATTTTGTTCAAGAGCTATAATTTCCTTATTCATTGCCTCAACCCACTGTGGATCCTTGGATGCTTGGATATAAGTGTGTGGTTCTGTGTGAGTGGTGATTGAATTGATAAACGATAGAGATTTAGGACAGAGATTAGAGTAATTGAGATAATTAGAATGGTGATGTTTAGAAGAGATGGAGTGAATGAGTGACGGTGGTAGAGTGTAGTTATAATACTGTAGTTTGGTTGGAATGTGTTTGGATCTGGTAGAGATTCTGATTGGCGGATCAGATTGAGAAGATGGAATTGGTTGAGTTGAAGTATTTGAATATGTATCAGTTTCATCGGTAGAGGGAATTGAGTGAGATGATGCATTAGAAGTGGAGTTAGAAGAGTGGAGTGGAGAGTCAGAATGATGATTATTAGTAGTGGATGTGGGGTTAGGAGAGGCAGGTTGTGAAGTAGATGGATGAGTAAAATTAGATTGGATTGAAGTTTGCCAGTTGTGATTATTTGAAGGAGTAGAAGAGTGTGATGGTTGTGTTGATGGAAAATATGAGAAGAGAGGAAAGTGGTGAGAAGAACTGGAGGTAGATGATTGAGAACATGAAGTAGATTTGGTTTGAAAAGGAAATGAATTTTCATCAAATAGGACATTTCTGCTTGTGATGACTTTTTGTGTTTTGGGATCATATAAGAGGTATCCTTTTTGGTTATTTGGATAACCAAGGAGAACAGTAGGTGTAGCTCTTGTGTCAAATTTATCATGGGTTGGGTGATAGGCATAAGCCAGACAACCAAGAATCTTAAGATGAGTTAGATCTGGTGTGCAATTGTATAGTAATTCATATGGACTTTTGTAATTCAGAATTGGAGTGGGTAGTCGATTGATGAGGTATGTAGCAGCTAGAATGCGGTAACCCCAGAGATGAATCGGAAAGTTGGCTTGGAATTGTATTGATCTGGCCATTTCAAGTAAGTGTCTGTGTTTACGTTCAACTCTGGCATTCTGTTGAGGGGTATATGGACATGATGTTTGATGTACGATGCCATGGTTTTGAAAGAAGTCAGAGAGTGATGAGTTGACAAACTCAGTTCCATTATCACTACGAATTGTTTTGATTTGTTTATTGAAGTGATTATGGATATATGCGTGAAAGATTTTGAGTGTAGAGGTAACATGATATTTACTTGGAAGCATGTAGGTCCAAGTTGCACGTGAGTAATCATCCACAATGGTAAGAAAATATTTGCATTTATTTAGAGTTGGATGTTTATATGGACCCCATACATCAGTATGTATCAAATCAAAAGGTGCATTTGCATGTGACATGCTTACATTGAAAGGTAAAACATGATTTTTAGCTAAAGGACAGATATTACATTTGCTTTCTGAGTTACAATGTAAGAAAGACAAAGACTTTATTTGCTTTAAAACTTGAAAAGAAGTATGACCCAGCCTTGCATGCCAGAGAGAAGGAGAGTTGTTGGTTGTGAGAATTGTTGAGTAGATGGATGGTTGATGTGGAATAGTAGTTGTAGCAGTTGGAGAGTGTGTGTACATGCCACCATGGAGAGTACCAGTAGCTACTATTCCATTATGGTCCTGGAAGAAACATGCGGTTTTAGTGAATATGACAGCAGAATGAGTTGAGTGTGTGAGTCTGCTTATAGATATGAGATTGCATGCAAAGGATGGTATGTAGAGTACATTTTTAAGAGTGAGAGTGGGTGTGAGTGTTACTGATCCTATAATGTTTACATCAATGTTGTAACCATTAGGCAGAGACACATGAATAGGAGTGGAGCAAGTGTATGTGTTGTGCATGTGTCGTAATGAAATGCACACGTGATCAGTGGCACCACTATCTATTATCCAAACATCTTTTGGATTAAGTGTGAATGAAGCAATAAAGGAGTATTTAGCTCTTGGATTGGTAGAATGCATACCTGCCACATGGAATTGTGGTGTAGTACCTGCAGTAGAATCCTGATTGTGTTGCATCATTAATAGCATTTGATTGAGTTGGTTCTGAAGTTGATCCATTCTAGCTGAAACATAGGAGTCAGAATTTGATGTTGAAGGCTGATGTGAGTCAAATGGACTTGCAGGTTCAGTTTCATGGATTGAGTTTGATGAGTCTCCTTCATATCCCATGACCATGTTAATTACTTTGCCTTTAGTGGACTGTGATGTTCTCTGATTAAGAGGAATGTATTTGTTGTGTAGTGGATGACTAACTGGATAACCAACAACTTTGTAACACTCTTCTTTAAAATGTCCTTCCTTTTTACAGTAACCACAAAATACTCCTTTCTTGAAGTTACTTCTCCTTTCAGTTTGAATAGGGACAATTGAGTTGCTTGTGCTTGGAGTGTTTGACCTGAATTGTTTAGTATTTGAATAAGGCAGCCTTTGTGCATTGGAAGTGGTGTTAAGAGCAATAGGGACTGTTAAGGTAGGCTTGGGTGTCTCTCTTTGTTTTTCTTCCTGCCTGAGCATGCTATAGGCTTTGGAAACATGAGGTAAAGCCTGCATTAACAATATTTGTCCCCTGATGTTTGTAAAGCTTTCATCTAGTCCCATCAAGAATTGTATCAACCTTTTCCTTTGGTCTCTTTCACCATTGGTTTTTCCATTATCACAGTCACACTTACAAGTGCATGCATATGGTGCTTCTAAAGCATCTAGCTCATCCCACAGACCTTTCATTTTATGGTTGTAAATTTCAATTGAACAATTTTGTTGTTTCAATTGTGTTAGGTCATTTGAAACTTGGTAGATTCTGTGGCCATCGAGCTGTGAATAGTGCTCATGCAATTCATGCCAGAGTGATGCAGCAGAGTTCACAAAACTCAAGTTATTGCTAATTTGATCAGATAAAGTGTTAAGAATCCAAGAAATTACCATATCATTTGCCCTATCCCAAAGAGCTTTGAGATTTGAATCACTTTCTGGTCCCTTGAGTTCTCCATTAATGATCTTCAATTTGTTGCGAGCTCCTAGTGCAATTATCATTGATCTCTTCCATGTACTATAGTTTTCTGATCCAGTGAGTCTTTTAGCAATCAAGATTAGTCCAGGATGATCATTAGGATGAAAGTAGAGAGGATGATGTGCAGAATTAACATCATCCGTTACTGTTTCGTTGTTCGAAGTCGCATTTGTGATTGGAGTTGAATTCGTCATGATTTGCTTGATTTTGATTTAGATGATAGTAAATGATTGAGAAATCTGAGAGATTATGTGAACTGAGTTGTGATTGACCTTCAATTGCAGAAATTAGGTCAAAATTTAAGGAAAAATCAATTGAGAATTAAATTTGTAGGAATTAGGTCAGAAATCAGAAATTTGGTGAAGTTGAGATGAATTAATCGGATGAAATCAATCAATTAATTGATTGTAAGTGAATGATGGAAGAATTTCATGATGATCTGTGGCGGATCGAGTGTAAATTTCTGATACCATAAAGCAAACGTAAAATACAGAGAGAATTTGGGGAAATTATTTTTATGATATATTCAACTAACTAATTACAGGGATTGAGTAGCATATATATACAGAGTCGAATAATACAGTTGTTAACTATCTAACTAACCCATAACTGTCTACTTAACAGAATTAAACTACTTAATTAATCTATTTACAGTATGGCCATTCTACTTGCTGCATATACCATTCAGGTCCTTCAACCTTTCCTGCTACATGGTATTGCAATATATGAAGCTGTTGTTGAGTAGTTCTTGAGCTTTTGATGGATGTCTTGTTATTGTGACATGTACTTGAGCTGAGTTAGGTTTGCTTGGTTTATAATGTATCTCTTTAAAGTGCATATCAAGAACTTCTTAGGTTTTGCTTAATGTACGTCTAACAATCATACTCTACGCATCAAATGTAACCTTTAACCAAAACTGTGATCATAATTTTCATATGAATATATGATCTTCAAGCATATATTATTCACCTATTTCTACAAGAGTGAGGTGTTTGAATCAGTAGGAAAGTAAGCCATTGGAATCGCTACACTATTTTTACCCTTTCTCGTTGCTTCATCATCACCAACATTAGAATTATGAACTCGTCTTTGCTTTCCTTCGACTTCCACCTTGTTTGAAACTGAGAAACAACTAAACAAACCGAAAATGATTGCCATCTTTATTGTACGATATAGATCAGTAACCGAAAGTGCGTACATTTTTTTAAATATTTGACTACTAGGCGAGTTATTAAATACTGTATTTTTTATGTGTTGTAGAAGAAATTGAACGAATGTTCATATATATTTATATACAAAAATAACAGAATTTGTGGAAATTATTGTGTAAGTTCTTGGCGTGGAGAGAAAGGCGATGAAATTTGTCATAAAGTGTGATGTGTTTGTGTTGTCTGACTCAATATCGCACCCTGTTGGAAGTCAAAAACATTTTAGTGCAAAAGTCTTAACATTTCATATTTGCTTGCTTTTATGCATAAAACCCATTAACCCATTAATAATCATGAGTACGGGTGTTCAAACATATCCGTATTCAAAACCGAAATCCGAATGTCCGATCCGAAATTATTCAAAAATTCGGATACCCGAAAATTCGGATATCCGAAAATTTATATTCGGATTCGGATACTAATTTCAAGAAATTTTGGATATCCGAATATTTTGGATATCGGAAATATCCGAAAAATATAAATTTTATATATTTTTGTTTTTTTATATATTTCAATTACTAAATGTCACTAAAGGAGTAGCCCTACATTCTTTTATAACCCTAAATTTACTCATCATTTTAACTAAGTAAACACAAATGAGTCTTTGGGATTCACGATCTTTCAACAACCCATTTCCTTTCAAATTCATATCTGAGTCCACTTTTTAAAATAAACCAAAAATGAGTTATCATCTCTATTAATTTTTTTACTTCCCGCTTATGTCGCTAGATCTAGCCTCCATCGAATCTATATGTGAAGATATAGAGTTACGTGTTTTGAAGGTTTGTGTTTATGTATTTGTAATTTTCGATTTCTAGATATGGAATCGAGTACGATGCTAAGTTTAAGGGTGGAAGTGGTTGCAAAGAATGCAGACTTAACCGAAAGAGCCGGCTGGCTGGGTGTTGATCATAATTGTTTTTGCTAGTTGGCCGGAAATGGTTTTAGTCGGAGATGGTGTTTGGATTTCAATTGTTGTAGGCTGTGATCTTTGTAGGAATTATTTGCTAGTGTTAGTTGTTGATTTATTTGTTGTATTCAAGTTATAAATTCCTCATTCTTCTCATGATTCTAAACTGCATATTTCTTGATCTCATTTATTTCGGATATTTCGGATTATCTGGTATCCGAATCTGAAAATTTCAGATATCCGAAATTCGGATACCATAATTCACTATCCGAATTTTCGGATATCCGACTTTGAACACCCCTAATGAGTACCCCAATATTTCTTTTATTCTATTTTTTTTAATAAAAAGACAAAAATACAATCTAACACTTATGTGATATCTCTTCTCTTCTCTCTTTTACTATCATAAGAGAGTGTTAATTAATTAATTTTAGATTTTAATCCCTAAATCTTGTCCATCCAATTCAATACCCCCTTTAATTTAGTCCACTGATCTAATTAACTTGGGTGATTTATTAATCTCAATACTTTTTTGCACCTTATTGACATCTTTGCCCTTCAAAATTAAACCTAGCTTACCCATGATTTTTTTTTTCATTCAAACGCAAGAGCCAAAAAAATACACAGGAGCAAAACACAAAAATGCGCAGGAGAAAAACATAAGAACCGGCGCTAATCTTCTGAAATTCAAAATCCAAACAAAATACATACGATCTGACACTTATACTCATGTGCAGATCTAGAAGGGGATGGGGCAGTCGCCCCCCTAAAAATCTGAAATTACGGAAAAAAAATATTTTTTCAAGATTATTAGTGACAGTTTAAGAGTACAACTAGTACGAATGATAAAAAAGGAAATTTTTTTTTGTCCCCTATATAAAAAGGGCCTACTTATGCTATATATACAACTAGTACGAGTATATCAACTCACTGCCTCAAAAGCCCTGTTGTAATACCACAATCATATTAGTTTTTAATTTCACAATTTACTTTCACTTTACATGTTCTCCGATTTTCTAATCTCCTGTTGTTATTTGAATATTTCATAAATGAATGATGTAAATAATGTGAGATGGATTATTTGCGCTTCCATCACTACGAGAAATTACAAGTATTTTTATTTGTTCTTTATTGACTTAATTAAAACTTCAAAAGACTAAGGGGCCAATTGTCTTATTCGGTCATACATCTTACTATTAAGATGTTTTGATTTAATTTTTATGTTCAGACAATAAAGATCTTGAAACACCTTACTAACCTCTTACTTAGTTAGCAAATTTTTTTATCTTATAACATCTGAAACCATAAAATAATAAAATAAAATAATATTAAAAAAAACTCCATCTAATTTTCTTCCGGGAGAAGTTTAAGTAGAGATGATAGTACAACAACAAAAGTTAGTACTATGTTCAAAGGCAATGAATACTGAACTGTTTTGATGAAATACACTTATGTTGTTGCATGTTAGATATACGGGGCTCAAAAGGCTGAAAAGAAGCCTCAAGCTAAAGAGATTTTTTTCGAAATGGTGTTATCATTATCTGTTTCTTGATTCTTAATCAATGTGCTTGTATTAGCTAGCTTAATACAATAATACTGTCACGTTTTATTGGTTATAATCGATCGATTGAGTTGTGTTGGGTCATGAGGGTGGTTGTGGACAACTAAGATTGACATTGAAAGCCAACTGTCCAACTGATAAACTTTGTAGATGCCTTTGCAGCAATTTTTAATTTTTTTTATTTGTAATGATTTGGTGATAAGCTGCCATGACGCGAAATTAATTCTAGATTTCTAGCTCATGCTTCAATTGGAGACGATTATAAGTTATTGGATTTATGATAAGATTGTATCCATCATGTGATGCTGAACAAACATTCATAGATCTTAGGTGCGTTTGGTTCACAAACTTTTCTTAAAAGAACTAGAATTTATCGAAGAATTTGTAACTGTAAATTGCACATATCGTATGAAGTTACTTATGTACATAACCTTTAACGAATAGATGAAAAATAGTATTCTAATAAACAGATTTCAAATACAATTTATTGGTAGCTACTAATGACGATTATTTAAATCTAATCTAAAATTATACATAAATCAACAATTATATACCTAAAAATTAACCAAAATAATAAGCTACATACAAATAGTCAGCTCTTCCACTACTCTATCAATGATGGCAGAACTTGAACATGGTATGATATATTCGTACTTAATTGTACGATACTAAGTTATTTACCCAAGGCCGGAGTCTCAAGAACAATGGCACGAACATGATACCATTAACATTTAAATATGTATCTTTCAATCTTCCTATCAACTCCATGTGTCAATATATAGTTGCGCGCTATCTGTTAAAATGTAGTAATCTTCATATTGTGATATCAAACCTTCTTATTTATAAGCGTGAAAAGTTTGAGCCCATAGGGAAGTAGCCGACGGGTACCAGCCTTACCCGGTGGGTACCCTGTGTCAAGTTGCCAAGTTGGTTAGTCCATATAGTTGAGTCTAAATAATATACAGTGTAATAATTATGACTTTCATAGAATGTGTTATGTATTGGGACATTATTATATGTTACAAAAAAAAAAAAAACCGGTCATGTTTCCGGGGTGTTTCAGCCGATTCTTTTATTTTCATCGTCCACAACCTTGTTTGAACCTGAGAAACAACTGAAGAGACTCGATACAATAGCCATTATAATTGATGAAGGTAAAGAAACTGAAATGAAATACTTTTGTTAATGTTTTAGATTAGTGACTCTCGGGTAAAAAGGCTTTTTGGAATGTGTTGTTATATTGGTAATTAAACGTATTTATTAACGAAAAATAATACCCCCTCCGTCCCAAATTTATAGTCCAGTATTCCATTTACTAGTACATAAATGGATATTTATGGCGGTGAAAAAGGCCATCTGAAGCGGTGATCTAACCGCCCCTGATGCCGGCGACACAAAAGCCTAAACATCTTTTATAGCGGTCAAACGACCTTTTCAAAAGAATAAATTTGAAGCGGTTACTTTACTTTAATAAATTGGTTGTTGGACAGTACATGAGGTGATCATTGGGCCAATAAACCGCTTCAAAAGTCAAACAAAAATTAAAAAAAAAAAATCACTTTTACCCCAGAAGCATATATTCATTTTCAGTTTCCCGCTAATCACCCAAATATATTCATTATTCTTGCTTCAACTTACATTCCAAATTCAAATTAGTTTTCTTTTATGAAAAAAAATAGATTCCTTTTCAACTTATATAAATATACATACACAATAACTAAAAGGAAAAATATCAACCTGTTTTAATCGAACAAAAAATTACATATCTTAAATAAACATATCAAATTACAATAAATCAAGAATACATGGATTTGAATATAGCAATACTATACTACAGGTCAACAATCATATATCTATAAAGTAAAACTTCTTCAATTGCACTAACGATACACTGCAACTCATCGCCTTTTCAGTAACCACTAGTCCACTAACAATTTGCCATTTGTTTCTTGAGGATACTGCAATAGATATAAACACACTATAAATTTTATATTATTTTTATGTTTGTTGTATCTGCATATACATAGAAGATACATATGCTCACCATAACAACCGATGAAGTACAACTAGATGTGAGCCGTCATCATGGACGAGATCTGAACACAAATACATATATGTAAGAACACAGATCTGATGAACCAAAACACAGATCTAAAAAAATATTAAATCATAGTTTCTTTGAATCTTACATTAATTTACTCGTTTGCTGCCACCGTGACTCACTGTTAGTCATCACCGGATCAACTATTCAATTTTTTTTCTATAGTGGGGAATAACTTAAATAAATCTTGCTTGTGTAAATTAGTGGGTACATGCTGGAGATAATATTTGTGTGGTGGAGAAGATATGTGTGTTTATTTATAAGTAAAATGAGAAAAGGGAAGCGGTTATTTATTATTTTATAGCACGGTTCACAAAGAACGCGCTATAAAATAACAAATAACCGCTCCATATTTGTTATTTTATAGCACGGTTCACAAAGAACGCGCTATAAAATAACAAATAACCGCTCCATATTTGCTATTTTATAGCGCGTTCTTTGTGAACCGCGCTATAAAATAACAAATATAAACGTGCTATAAAATAGCAAATATGAAGCGGTTATTTGTTATTTTATAGCGCGTTCTTTGTGAACCGTGCTATAAAATAACAAATAACCGCTCCATATTTGTTATTTTATAACGCGGTTCACAAAGAACGCGCTATAAAATAACAAATAGATAACCATTCATTATTTTATGTTTATTTATAGGTAAAATGAGAAAAAATTATGGAGCGGTTATTTGTTATTTTATAGCGCGGTTCATAAAGAACGTGCTATAAAATAACAATTAACCGCTTCTAACTATACTCATTTTTTTTTACTTTGGAAACAACCGCTCCACTTTTTTCTATTTGAAACGGTTCTTTACTTAACCGTTTTAAAATTGTACTTTTTTGAAGCGGGTTGTTTTAAACCGCCACAAATAACGATATTTTTTTGGAGCGGTGTTTACTAAACCGCTATAAATATAAGTGATTAGAGCGGTTTTTTCTAAAACCGCTACAAGTAATGCCATTAAACCGTTTCAAAAAATATTTTGGACCCACTTTTTACTTTTTATAGCGGTTATCACGTAAAACCGCTATAACACTGCGCTCTAAATAGTCATTTTTGTACTAGTGATTTTGGGCTGTCCCAAATTAATTGTCCAGTTCCATATATAGATAAAAATGATTTGATAAAAATTTTTTATTCCCCTAATTTATATATATAAGACAAAAAAACAGGTAAAAAGTAAAGGGTAAAATTGTAATCTTATCAAAAAGTAAGAGAGAAGTTGATGTTTTTATAAATTTGATGTTTTTTGTCTGCGGACAATTAAATTGAGACGGAGGGAGTAACTAATGCCTTGGAAATTTCCCAGATCTTTTATTTGCTTCGGGGAAAAGGAGGGAGTGGAATTTGGTCCATATAAAAATGATCATAAAAAATGTGGGGTTTGACTCAAATCGGAAATTTTGATTAAAATGTTTGAAAAGTTTATATGCAAAGAGCCGTCATGTATTATTTGTTTCTAAGCCTTGGGCAACAAGGAAAAATAAATGTTGTAATAAGAACGTGTCACTTATCATAAAATCCATTTTCCTTTACGTTTTTTAAAATTAAATAGCTCACAAACTATAAGTCGAAAAATTATAAAAATTACACCATAAAAATCAGCATTTTTCTCTATTTGATTTGCCATCTCTGTAACACCCTCAAATTTCGGTTTGCGGAAGTTGTCGGGTCGGGTGTTACTAAATCAAATATCACAGCATAAGATACATAATGAACGACTCTAAATGAGACGTTTGAAAATAATTATACATTTCCCAAAATAGAACGTTTACAACGTTATGAGTTTGACAGTGAATTCCAAATACATAATTTGATAATACAAAAGTAAATGCAGAGTTGTCCCAAACGTTTGAAATCATGCGACTCGAGCTAGCAAAATCTTGAAGTAATCCTAATCCTGCTGGGCACCTGAGAACACATGCTAAAACAGGTCAGCTATAAAGCTGGTGAGTTCATAGGATTGTTAGTTGTAATCATGATGTAATAAAACCCTGTATGTTTTGAAGAGTCGTTTCAAATTCAGCCATTTTGATAAATATTATATTGAAGTTTGTAACACCAATGTGTATACATTTAATCGAGGTATTTTATACCTAACTGGTCTGTGTCCTGTACCTAAGTACATATATACGTTTGGCAATCCATGCCTTGAATACCTATCAGGTAGTAATTGTGTCTATAACGTGAGGCAATACATGCCTTATAACCATTGAGCACTTGAAGGGCTGCGTAGTAATATACAAATAATTGTAGTTCCGCAGAACTATGTTGAATTTTGTGAAAATATGGTGCATACAGCAACTATCTGATTGAAATGAGTTAACGGCCTCGCGTGGAAACTCCACCGACCCGTTCTTCTTGTGAATCCCGAGTATAACTCGCTGATCCATTGATTGAAATTTCGTCCACTGCAATACCGTGGTTTCGTTTTGTGCCCACTTTACCGTGACATCGTTTGGTGCCCGCTGCAATACCGCGGCATCGTTTTGGAATTGCTCGCAGCAATTTGTGTTTGAGCCGGCAGTACAACGACATACCCGACTAAGTTGTTTGAGAGCCAGCAGTACTCGACATGCCTGACTAAGTAGATCGTATAATAGTATGTAGATATTCATCAGGTGACACCCCCACACGGTTGGATTACATCCTGAGCCGGGGGACCATCCCTGGTTGGATTACATCCTGAGCCAGAGTCGTCACCAGTTGAGTTGTATTGATATGAGGAATCTGTACCAATGTGTGATAATATTGTATACTCCTAGCCTAAAGCCTAGCAAGTATATATATCGGAGTCTCAGGGGAAATGTTCACTTAAGTCCAGTTCCCGTTCTAGTGATAACGAAGAGTATCGACAGTTTTAGTTCCTAAAGGATAACTAAAACTAGTAACAGTATAGATGTTGTCTAGTGTAAGTAGAACTAACTAGTTCTAACGTATTCAATGATATTGTCCCGTGACAATATGGCCAAAGGATTGTGAAAACTAAATCAAGTTATGTATTGGTAATTGTTTTCCAACAATTTGATAGTGTACGATTGTGACCTATCTAGGTTAGGTCTTGATATTGTTCTAAAACAATATTGCGGGTGTAATTCCTAAGTATTACACATTTTGTATTACATACAGTAATAAAAATAGTTGTGAATTATAAAAGATAATTAATATAATTCGAAAACAATTGTTGCGCATGCGTCTCACCCCAAAAACATAAAACATTTAAAAGAATGGGGCTATGAAACTCACCTGAGTCTTGAAAGTTTGAATTAATAACTTGGATTGATTTGCCTTGAAGTGTGGTCCGAAGACTTGTAACCTGAGGGTGTCCATGACACGCGATGGTTATTAATTGTTTAGGCATCTCGAAAGACTACCTTTGTAGTTGTTTGTCCAAATTACTACGATTTGGTTGATTGAATTGTATGTTTGAAAACGTGTATCGTATAAGTGTTTTGAAGTTGTACAAGTTTGACACTTGGTAAAAAATGTGCTTACGGAATCTAAGTACGGGGGTCCGGGGGCAGCGCCCCTGGTTAGCGGGGTCCAAGGGGCGGCAGTCCCTGGCGGGGTCCAAGGGGCAGAGCCCCTGGCTGGGGTCGAGCTGCCAGGTCAGCTTGGAAAATTTTTATTTCTACTATATTGCTTTAAGGAAAAACACATCTGGACTTGAAATTGGGTGAAATCAAGTGATAAAATTTAAGGTCTCGACACTTAGTGGAAATATGAGTTTTTAAACTTTCTGTTTTCTGCGACATAACATGCGACACAAAAACGTGTCATGCGACACAAGGGTTGTGTCGCATGGAGTGCGACACAAGAGCTCTGCGACACAGTGGTTGTGTCGCAAAAGCTTGCGATGCTAAATCAATAGCGACATAAGGGTTGTGTCGTATGAAAATACGACACAAGGTGCGACATAGAGTACGACACAAGCGTTGTGTCGCATGGGTAGTTTATGCGACATAAGATACGACACAAATGGAATTATGCGACACAACATGCGACACAAGCGTTGTGTCGCATGGATGAACACCAGCCCAGAAACTCGCGGCTGTCGCGTTTTTCCGATCAAAATCGCAAATCTAACGTATTTTCAAGCTGTAAAATCGTGGTTTCTTGGTTGTTTAGGTTATAAGCAACTTATGTAAACATTATTACACTAAAACATTACCCCAAAATGGTTAAATCTAAGAATTTGAGAATTTCTTACAATTGCGAATCGAGGCCAAACGAGGAAGAAAACGAAGGTGTGGCCTTTGTTAATGTTGTTCCTCTCTTGATGGTGATTCCGAAAATGTAAAATTTCGTGGGTCGATTTGAAGATCCGAAATTGAGTATGAATTTTTAGAGAGAGTTTTAAGGAGGTGTGTGTGAAATGAAATGGAAGAAATGAAAGAATGAGGGGGGGTTTGGGGGGTTGGGTGGCTGATCCAAAGGGAGAGGGGAGGGGTTTCCCCCACTTCGTTCCTATTTTGCAGTGTAAAATACCCGTATTTTGTACCCGAATAATATATATAAATTTAATATTTTTGAATTTCTATTTCCGTTCTTCCGGTTAATAATTAATTAAATAAAAATTTGTTTTACTCGATTTTAAAAATATAACGTGACTTCAAATGGATTTATTTGTGATTATTAAATAATCATTATTCATTATATAAAAATGTAAAGTTTTCGCTCGCTGAGTTATAATTGTATATAATAATACGATTATAAAAAGTTTAAATTGGATGAGGATTTTGACTTTTTGACCAGGTGTTACATTCTCCCCCTGTTAAGGAAATTTCGTCCCGAAATTTAAAGTGATGTCGTGATCGCGTGGAGTCTGGGGAGCAATGCACGTACGAGAGATTTATCGAGTAGATATTAGACATATCATGTCTTATGATGGAGTTGAAGGGCAGTCAATCCATGACTGGGTCGCGGTTTATCGTTGTAGTCATATTCTGAACATATTGTTTGTTTGGAGTATGTTTATTTTGTGGTTACTCGGTAACCGTTTACGTCGTAGTCCATTCGGGACTAGATGGTTGTCACATGGTGAAGGTTTTGTAAGTCGTTATATCAGGGATAAGTGATTTATCGTTGGGTCGATTAGTCTACTGAAAGTAAACATTGAGTTTGGTTGGTGAGAGCTCTATCGATTGGTCTGCTGAAAGCAAACTTTGGGTTTTATGTGGGCCTAGGTCAACTAGCCCTAAGATGTAATCAACATTAGGTTGATAAAATGATATCGGAGATAATAATTACGCGTTTAACGAATCTATAATTGAAGGGTTATGTTTTCGAGGAGGAGTTGTACTTACATTATCGTTGGAAATTTATTTGATTTACTCGGAGTCGATTAAGTGGATTTTGCGTCTTTTTGGGCAGTCCTTCTTGTAATGACTAGGTTCCTTACATTTGAAGCATACCCTTCGAGAGTCGGGATTGGCGGGAACTCTGCAGTCCCGGATTACGTGTCCATATCGTTGGCATCTTTCGCAAGGTAATCCGCAAAATCCGTCATGATGACGTTTGCAGCCGTGACAAAATGGTTTGTTACCCGCATAGCCTTGTCTTTCGTTGGGTTCGACAGCATAGTACATCAAGGGTTCAGGTTGATTGGTTGGATTGTGACTAGCGATGGAATTTCCATTCCATTTTGTTAGGTTGTTTTCAGTTGCAGTTGTTTCACGTCGTTCCCTCTGTGCCATAAGTCTGTGGGCCATACGAATGGCCTCTTCAATAGTAGCGGGTTTAGAGGCGGTGACCATTCCCTCAATTAGTAGCGGGAGTCCCCTGGTGTACCGTGCGATTTGTTGACTTTCAGGGTTTACTATGTTTGGGCACAAATGTGCTAGTTGTTGGAAACGAATGGTATATGTTTCGATATCGTTGTCTTTTACGGTGAGGTGCCAAAGTTCATCCTCAAGTTTGTGAAGTACTTCGACGGGACAATACTTGTCCTTCATGATTCGTTTCAGGTCTTCCCATGGAAGTTCGTGAGCGGTGTCGATTCCTACAGTTCGGGCGTGGAAATTCCACCAGGTAGAAGCATCATCCTGGAGGGTGTATGTGGCGTACAAGACTTTGCAGTCGTCGGGGCAGTTGCAAACGTGAAATATAGATTCCATTCTCTCGAACCATCGAATTAATCCGAGAGCTCCTTCAGTACCGACAAAATTTGGTGGTTCGCACCTCAGGAAATCCCTAAAAGTGCAAGGCTTTACTTGGTTCTGAGCAGCTAGGGTCGCAGTCACTGCCTGATTAATGATGTGATCGTGCTCAGCTCGAGTGGAAGTTGGTCGTTTAGGAGGCATGATTCTTGAACAAGAATGAAACGACAAAGTGTGAGATTCTTAATCAAAGATGATGATTATTACAATGACATAAGTAGTTAACTTGAGTTGGAATTTATGATACACTGGATCCTACGATCCTTGACGTTGAAGTTTTTGATATTGTAGGTGGCAGGCGTATCACTGCCCTTTTGTATTGTTGGTACAACAGTTCAAGTAACCGTTGTCTAGTTTTCTTTAGTTAAGTTATCATGAATCTCATGTTTTTCGAGTGTTGTGACCAGTTGAGCTGTAGTTTCTAGGTGCGGTCGTACCATGACCGAGTTGTGTTTTCTATGGAGTCAATCCAAGACTATGTTGTTGGGAGTAGTCCAATGGACTATATCGTAGTACTAGAATATCGTACGGCCATTCAGACCTGTGTATGTGACAACTACAGTGTCCTCGGTGGTGTTGAAGCAGGGTCCACCAACACAACCCATGTGTGTGGTGACATCATTGTGTATTTATTGATTAAAGCATTACATGCTTAATTGGTCGTATATACATATGTGGTGTACACGTAACTATACAAGTATACGTACATAATAAAAGTCAGGTGGCACCTCGTGCCCAGTTAAGTAATTGTATATGTATATATGTATGTCGTACATGCAACTATAACAAGTCTACATGTATAATTGAAGTAGCACCTAGTGCTGTAATGCAGTGCTATCAGCACAGTAATTGAAATACTAATGTTTTGTAATTGTAGTACCAAAGTACCATGAAACGCAGCACCACATGCTGTAATGAAGTGCCCGCGGCATTGAAATTGTAGTACCCATGTACTATGAGTGTGGCATCAATGTGCCATGATTGTAGTATCGACGTACTGTGAAGGTTGCACTAACGTGCTCAAGTTGTGGTATCAACATACCTTGAAATCGTAGCACTACGTGCCATGTGTTGTTTGATTTGTAGCCCCAATGCGAAAATGTGTTTGAAGTTCGAATTTCTCAGTTGTAACCCAAAGGCAAAAATGTAGTGGACAAAGTACCGCATGATTGAATTTGTTGATCTACGTGATCAAGTTGTGATTCGAGATAATTTTGTTGTGGACTTAGTCAACACTAATCCAATTGTGATCCATATGATCAAGATTTAAAAGTTGTCAGTTTGTTTTAAGTTTCGTGAAGGTTTAGCATGTGCGGGTTTCCATTCCCATTGATAACGTTTGTACCTCCTTCCCGAGGCTCAGTGATAAATGTGACATTCTCCTATGCGTGCATAAGGAGAAAGGTGTCGAGTCGTGATAGTTAGGAAGACGGCGATGTGCCTCTTCACGAGTAAATGATAATACAGCGGAATTTAGTTGTATATACCCAGTATATATTTGATACGTAAAAGTAGTATACATGTAAGGCCTATTAGTATATACCTACCGTACATATAATAGCCTAGAATGTCTAGCACAAAACAATCAGAGTCAACTACGCATTCCCGTTTCAGTATAACCCCTTTCAGATCTTACATCATCTTTATTTAATTGTACATAGTTAGCTACGCTATGTTAAATTAAACTCGTATGATGTAATTCCTGAACCAGTCATACCTAATGAGGAATACTGCCTAACGGTCATAGTCTAGGCCCACTAAATGCAACCTAGTTCACTATAACCTTAGGCTCTGATACCAATCTGTAACACCCTCAAATTTCGGTTTGCGGAAGTTGTCGGGTCGGGTGTTACTAAATCAAATATCACAGCATAAGATACATAATGAACGACTCTAAATGAGACGTTTGAAAATAATTATACATTTCCCAAAATAGAACGTTTACAACGTTATGAGTTTGACAGTGAATTCCAAATACATAATTTGATAATACAAAAGTAAATGCAGAGTTGTCCCAAACGTTTGAAATCATGCGACTCGAGCTAGCAAAATCTTGAAGTAATCCTAATCCTGCTGGGCACCTGAGAACACATGCTAAAACAGGTCAGCTATAAAGCTGGTGAGTTCATAGGATTGTTAGTTGTAATCATGATGTAATAAAACCCTGTATGTTTTGAAGAGTCGTTTCAAATTCAGCCATTTTGATAAATATTATATTGAAGTTTGTAACACCAATGTGTATACATTTAATCGAGGTATTTTATACCTAACTGGTCTGTGTCCTGTACCTAAGTACATATATACGTTTGGCAATCCATGCCTTGAATACCTATCAGGTAGTAATTGTGTCTATAACGTGAGGCAATACATGCCTTATAACCATTGAGCACTTGAAGGGCTGCGTAGTAATATACAAATAATTGTAGTTCCGCAGAACTATGTTGAATTTTGTGAAAATATGGTGCATACAGCAACTATCTGATTGAAATGAGTTAACGGCCTCGCGTGGAAACTCCACCGACCCGTTCTTCTTGTGAATCCCGAGTATAACTCGCTGATCCATTGATTGAAATTTCGTCCACTGCAATACCGTGGTTTCGTTTTGTGCCCACTTTACCGTGGCATCGTTTGGTGCCCGCTGCAATACCGCGGCATCATTTTGGAATTGCTCGCAGCAATTTGTGTTTGAGCCGGCAGTACAACTACATACCCGACTAAGTTGTTTGAGAGCCAGCAGTACTCGACATGCCTGACTAAGTAGATCGTATAATAGTATGTAGATATTCATCAGGTGACACCCCCACACGGTTGGATTACATCCTGAGCCGGGGGACCATCCCTGGTTGGATTACATCCTGAGCCAGAGTCGTCACCAGTTGAGTTGTATTGATATGAGGAATCTGTACCAATGTGTGATAATATTGTATACTCCTAGCCTAAAGCCTAGCAAGTATATATATCGGAGTCTCAGGGGAAATGTTCACTTAAGTCCAGTTCCCGTTCTAGTGATAACGAAGAGTATCGACAGTTTTAGTTCCTAAAGGATAACTAAAACTAGTAACAGTATAGATGTTGTCTAGTGTAAGTAGAACTAACTAGTTCTAACTTATTCAATGATATTGTCCCGTGACAATATGGCCAAAGGATTGTGAAAACTAAATCAAGTTATGTATTGGTAATTGTTTTCCAACAATTTGATAGTGTACGATTGTGACCTATCTAGGTTAGGTCTTGATATTGTTCTAAAACAATATTGCGGGTGTAATTCCTAAGTATTATATTACACATTTTGTATTACATACAGTAATAAAAATAGTTGTGAATTATAAAAGATAATTAATATAATTCGAAAACAATTGTTGCGCATGCGTCTCACCCCAAAAACAGTAAAACATTTAAAAGAATGGGGCTATGAAACTCACCTGAGTCTTGAAAGTTTGAATTAATAACTTGGATTGATTTGCCTTGAAGTGTGGTCCGAAGACTTGTAACCTGAGGGTGTCCATGACACGCGATGGTTATTAATTGTTTAGGCATCTCGAAAGACTACCTTTGTAGTTGTTTGTCCAAATTACTACGATTTGGTTGATTGAATTGTATGTTTGAAAACGTGTATCGTATAAGTGTTTTGAAGTTGTACAAGTTTGACACTTGGTGAAAAATGTGCTTACGGAATCTAAGTACGGGGGTCCGGGGGCAGCGCCCCTGGTTAGCGGGGTCCAAGGGGCGGCAGTCCCTGGCGGGGTCCAAGGGGCAGAGCCCCTGGCTGGGGTCGAGCTGCCAGGTCAGCTTGGAAAATTTTTATTTCTACTATATTGCTTTAAGGAAAAACACATCTGGACTTGAAATTGGGTGAAATCAAGTGATAAAATTTAAGGTCTCGACACTTAGTGGAAATATGAGTTTTTAAACTTTCTGTTTTCTGCGACATAACATGCGACACAAAAACGTGTCATGCGACACAAGGGTTGTGTCGCATGGAGTGCGACACAAGAGCTCTGCGACACAGTGGTTGTGTCGCAAAAGCTTGCGATGCTAAATCAATAGCGACATAAGGGTTGTGTCGTATGAAAATACGACACAAGGTGCGACATAGAGTACGACACAAGCGTTGTGTCGCATGGGTAGTTTATGCGACATAAGATACGACACAAATGGAATTATGCGACACAACATGCGACACAAGCGTTGTGTCGCATGGATGAACACCAGCCCAGAAACTCGCGGCTGTCGCGTTTTTCCGATCAAAATCGCAAATCTAACGTATTTTCAAGCTGTAAAATCGTGGTTTCTTGGTTGTTTAGGTTATAAGCAACTTATGTAAACATTATTACACTAAAACATTACCCCAAAATGGTTAAATCTAAGAATTTGAGAATTTCTTACAATTGCGAATCGAGGCCAAACGAGGAAGAAAACGAAGGTGTGGTCTTTGTTAATGTTGTTCCTCTCTTGATGGTGATTCCGAAAATGTAAAATTTCGTGGGTCGATTTGAAGATCCGAAATTGAGTATGAATTTTTTAGAGAGAGTTTTAAGGAGGTGTGTGTGAAATGAAATGGAAGAAATGAAAGAATGAGGGGGGGTTTGGGGGGTTGGGTGGCTGATCCAAAGGGAGAGGGGAGGGGTTTCCCCCACTTCGTTCCTATTTTGCAGTGTAAAATACCCGTATTTTGTACCCGAATAATATATATAAATTTAATATTTTTGAATTTCTATTTCCGTTCTTCCGGTTAATAATTAATTAAATAAAAATTTGTTTTACTCGATTTTAAAAATATAACGTGACTTCAAATGGATTTATTTGTGATTATTAAATAATCATTATTCATTATATAAAAATGTAAAGTTTTCGCTCGCTGAGTTATAATTGTATATAATAATACGATTATAAAAAGTTTAAATTGGATGAGGATTTTGACTTTTTGACCAGGTGTTACAATCTCACAAGGTATACTTTCAACGATTTTTTTTTGTTGTACAAAATCAGTAACACGTGTGTTACTAGCTGGTATCATATGTGTTACTAGCTGGTAACATATGTGTAACTCGCTGGTAACATATGTGTAACTCGCTGGTATTACATGTGTTACTTGCTTGTAACACATGTGTTAGTTGTTCAAAACCCACCGAAAAACGGAAAAAAAAATTCGTCGAAAGTATACCTTGTCACATCTCTAATTGAAGAGGAATAAAACGCTGATTTTATGGTGCAATTTTTGTGATTTTTCGACTTACCGTTTGGGAGATATTTAAATTTTAAAAACGTGGAGGAAAGAGGGTTCAGTGGCACGTCGCACATTTATATTGTTCCTTCATTCTCACAAAAAATTATTGTACTCATTTGAAGGTATCCTATACACTCTTAAAACCACTTATTAATACTTGGATATATTTATTTCATTGCGGACCTCTTTGAAAATTGACGTACCTGGCATGTTAATTATACATATAATCAATAGGCGCTGCATTTTTACTGTTCACATCTAGAAGTTATATGCGATTTTTGTTCTATAATATATATTTGTAATGACAAAAGAGAAACAAAATGCATCTCTGGATTGGTGGTTGCCGCCGCCATGTTTGACTTCAAATGTTAAAGAGCTCAGGTTCGACTCCCACCTGTTGCACTTTTTTTTATTTATCTAATTTTAAACGAATTTTATTTAATATATAATATATATGTGAGGTTGATAACCAATTGTAGCTTTAGCCCAATGGATGAGTCTCCTCCTTCTTCTCTAAGGTCTTGGGTTCAATTCCTGCTATGCCTATTAATTTAAATTCTTGCCTTTTTTAAAGGCTATATATATACATATTTTTAATTCTTGCCTTTTTTAAACGCTATGTAACAGATATACATTATATTGTATGTATATATGTGTTTAGAATGAAATGTATACATTCCTAAGTTATTTCGTTTGATTTCGTAATAGTTTTCAACATATATTTTTTAATTAACTACAATTGTCGAGGAATAAACAGACATGAAAGCAAAACATTTTGTAGACACGTGGTTGTAAAATGTTTTCAACTATTCTATTACAATTGTTTATATATTTAACGTAACAATATTCAAATACGAGTTAATTCAAGATTTATATGAACATAAAGTCAATAAGAGCGTCTTCAATGGAAACTTTTGGAGTAAATAAAATTTTTATTTTTTAACATACACATTACAATTATTCATTGTGTTTTAGCATGTGCAATGATTAGATGTTACGGTTTACACGTCATTTTATAGAGCGTATAATAAATAGGTCAATGCATTTTTAAAAATAAAATTTATAACACAAAATATTTTTAGTGAATTTTAAAATAAATCAAACCGCTCTATCCCGGGGCGGAGCCCGGGCATCAATCCTCGTTTGACATCAATCATCCATGATAGGAAAATCTTTGTAGATCGAATTTTTTTTTTTATTTTTTTTTATCATATATAATAATTCTAATCATGGATCCTCTATAAATAGGTATTCAAGTGTTATAATTCATGAATTTTTTGTTCACTTTGATTTTTACTCGAGGTTTCTTTGGTGGGGTATTTTAAATACCCCTAAATTCTATCGCATACTCTCGTGTATAAGTGGCAAAATGAATGGGTCGGGTTGGGTTGAGTCACGGGTCTAGATGGGTTTGGGTCTAAATGGGGTCGAGTCTAGATGAGTCATTTAGAAGGATGGGTCTAAACGGGTCCGGGTCAAATGGGTCTCGGGTCGGCTCGGGTCATCGGGTTTCTACCAAACTTTTTTTTTTTTAATTTGAGTGAAAAATGAAAAAAATGAAATGAGGTGAAAAAAAAAAATTTACCCGCTAGACCCGTCTAGACCCGTTGGTTAATTGTTATACAATTGGAAATTGTATTGAAAAACCCATTTAGACCAATCCAAAAAAATGGGGAGGAGACCCAACAAACCCATCCCCTCCTAAAAATTAACCAAATTGACCTATAATTAAACAATGGGTCTAAAATTGCCACCTCTACCCTCGTGCCTCCTTTTCCAGTCCAGTCATTTCTAAGATCGGTCCCAATCCAGTTCAGAACCAGTTTCAGTTTTAGACTAATCAGGGATAGGAATTAGAAAAAGAGGGGGGTGGGGGGGGGGGGGGGGGGTGGTGGGGGGGTTAAGTATGACTTTTGTTTTCCTTGTTAAAAGTCTAAAACAAATTCTTACATAAGCAAAACGACATCAAAACACTGTTATTGATATTACCTCATGATACTTGTTGATATTTCATCCATTTAAGTATAAAATTCGGGGAAATTATTAGTGCAACAAACTGCACGGGTCTTGCATGTAACAATGGAAAAAGAAGGGACCAATCTTATAAATATCACTAAACTTGAAGGATTGAAACCGTAACTTTTTTCTTTAGAAAAGAACCCCCCCCCACTCCTTAACACATATCATTTGTACACTCAACTCCGTAGAGGTCAAATTTACTACGAGTACTCTATGTTTTCCTCAAAATAGGCCAGGAGTTAACGGAAGCAATCATTTTGTGCCATGTTATGTGTCGGTACATGTGTCGATAAAGCCTAAGAGAGTGATGTGGGGCTTAAGATTACAGGTTAGGAGGTCCGAAGTGTATGCTCGTATACACTTTTATGGATTTGATCTCAAGGTGGGGCTTAAGATTTATGTTTTGGTATAAAGTAGAACACCGAATAAATACAATGTTACTCGGTGCTCATTAACATGATAATACCATTTTATGTAAATTACATGTTACAGCACTGGTCGAACACAAAGTTCATATGTTACTCGTGGTTCTATCCAAAAACAAAAGGTTGTGACCTGTGACTTTTTCTGGACCTCATAAATCATAATTATATGTAACCCTTTAATATGAATTCTGGGAGTATGATAAACACTTCTTGATCATAGAATCATATGTTACACAAATTCTGGTCCTAAGAACGCACACCCGAATCTTATAATATGTGTTCGGTCTCTCGTTTTGAGTGCCTATAAACAAGTGTCATACTTCGAGTCATCCGGTTTTGTGAAATCTGGAACATTGTAGGGTGAAAATAACTTAATCAGAGAGTGTTTCACACAAGTATCAGCTATTAACCAAAACTTTCTATTAAAACTTATAATCAAATCAAAAGATATAAATACATACATACAAATTAAAGTAACAAAAAAATAGAATCAAAATTCAAATACACTGCTCTTCCACACTCCATCACCTAATTGTACTTTGAGCTATGATATATATGTGAGTAAATTTCATAAATGGTCCCTGTGGTTTACATTGATTTACGAAAACAGTCCATGTACTCTTTTTTCAACGTTTTCGGTCCAATAACTTTGGTTTTGCTCGCAAATGGTCCCTTAAGGGACCATTTGCGAGCAAATCCAAAGTTAGACGGAGGGACCATTTGCGAGCAAAAATCCAAAGTTAAGGGACCATTTGCGAGAAAATCCGAAGTTATTGGACCGAAAACGTTGAAAAAATAGTACGGTGACTGTTTTCGGAAATCAATGTAAACCAAAGGGACCATTTATGGAATTTACTCTATATATGTACACTCTTATACTTGACATAATACGGCACTCAGTTAATTACTCGGTCTCAAGAGCAAGAACAATAACATGGAGATTGATCGATCGACCCATTAACATCTAAATCGTACTCCGTGCATCAATAATAGCACTCGAACCGACAAAAAATGTAGGGTTTATTGCTTGGTTATGTATCGAACATTTACACATTTTACTGTTGTATGTATCAAACTTTAAAACCTCCTATTGTATGTGTTTAAGTTTCAAAACCGTCGATTGTATGTTTTTTTCTTTGTTTTGATTACATAAATTGACGTGTTTTTCGTAAGTTCAACACATATGATAGTAAGCTACGATAAACACTTCTTGATCATAGAATCATATATTACACAAATTCTGTTCCTAAGAACGCACACCCAAATCTTATGAGATGTGTTCGGTCTATCGTTTTTGAGTGCCTATAAACAAGTCATACTTCGAGTCATCCGGTTTTGTGTAATCTGGAACATTGTAGGGTCAAAATAACTTAATCAGAAAGTGTTTAACACAAGTATCAGCTATTAACCAAAATTTTCGATTAAAATTTATAATCAAATCAAAAGATATAAATACATACAAATTAAAGTAACAAAAAAATAGAATCAAAATTCAAATACACTGCTCTTCCACACTCCATCACCTAATTGTACTTTGAGCTATGATATACATGTACACTCTTATACCTGATCATAATACGGCACTCAGTTAATTACTTGGTCTCAAGAACAATAACATGGAGATTGATCGATCCATTAACGTCTAAATCGTACTCCGTGCATCAATAATAGCACTCGAACCAACAAAAAATGTAGTAGACTTCATGTTATGATTTACAAGCGTGAAAAGTTTGAGCCTATAGGGAAGTTAGCAACCGGAATTGGAGCACTTTTTCGCTTCTCTTTGTGTTCACCTTCAACCTTTTGAGCTTTCTTTACGACATGAATTTTTTCATTTTCGTTGTCCACAACCTTGTTTGAACCCGAGAAACAACCGAAGAGACTCGAAACAATAGCCATTTTACTTGAGGAAGAAACTGAAATGAAAGACCTTTATTTTGTTAATGTTTTTGATTTGTGACTCTTGGCTAGAAATGATTTTTGGAATGTGTTGTTATATTTATGCTCCGTGTGTGGGGTCACTGGGACCAGGTGTTTAGCCGGACGGGTTGCCTCTTGCGGGTGGGGCTCCGTGGATCTACGGATCCGGGGTTAAAGGTTCCCTCCAATAACTAAAAGTTGTGTCATCATCATATTTATAAAGAAAAAAAAAACTAACCTCCTGGAAATTTCCCGATAGTATATTTGCGTGGAAAGAAGGGCCGGTGTTGAACTTGGTCGATTAAATAAACAAAAAAAAAAAACGTGAGTTTTGACTCAAAATTGGAAGATTTAATTTGGTGTGATTCAAACAAACGTATGAAGAGTTTTAAGACTTGGCCAACAAGGAAAAATAATTGGTCAAAGGTCTCTAATTTTTGACAATTAATTAACTATTTAACTAGCTAATACTCCGTATAAGATAAAGATATCAGTTATTACAATAATAAAAATTGATATAGACTTTTAAAGTTAATTTTATAGTCTCAATATTAACAACTTATTGATTAAACTTATAAATTAATACATCTATTCATTATTGAGTATTGTCCTATTCTAAAATAGGAGTACGTAGTTTATTTGATTTCACAGTTGATCTTTGAGAAATTAATAAAAATGTCATTTTTTACACAACTCTAATTGGTTTTGCCCATTCCCAAAAATAATTGCGGTTTTGCCCTACCCGGGCGCAGGTCGCATCATCTGACCAGCGACCCGTTCACTACGCCGTGTGAACAACACGATGAACGAATAAAAGACACGCAAAACGAACACGTAGCCGATCAAAAGGTCCGGACGCCAGTCGCATGATGCGACCTGCAACCAATCCCGTGTGACCAGCGACTGGAACGATGAACGAGTAAAAGACATAGAACTAGCCCGAGCCCAATCACTGCGACTTGCGCCCATATTTTTTTTTTTTTACTTATTTTTATATGTTTTTTTTACTTGTTTTTTCTACAATTTTTTTCTTTTTTTTAGTACTTTACTTTTTTTTTTACTTATTTTTTTATATGTTTTTTTTACTTATTTTTTCTACATTTTCTTTGAGTACTTTACTTTTTTTTTTTTTTTTTTTGTACTTTTTTTTTTTTTTTCCATACCTTTGAGATAAAATATCTTATTTTTTTGGATAAGATTTTCAGCGATTTTCGGGATTTTCCGGATAAGATATCTTATTATCTTTTTGAGATAAAATATCTTATCTTTTTGGATAAGATTTTTCACGATTTTCGTGATTTCCTTACATGTTTATAAATAGTATAACTGTAAGATAGAATTACCAAGATTTTCACATTATCAACTTTTTCACATTTCTTTGTCATTAATCTTTGAAAAATGGTTGACAATGATCATTTTTGGTATTTTCGGTTTCCAAATGAAGAACCATCAACTGAAAAAATATAAACAGAAGTTCCTTGGTTGTTTAGCGTTGCTTTTCGTCACGTTGGACATTTTCAGGGATCAAAAAGAATGTACAATCAAGGTTTGTTGACGTTTATTGACTGCGTTGAGGTCGATGAATTTTCAACTAAACTTTTGGATACGGCTTTGAAAGAGCTAGGTTACTGGGCTCCAGAGAAGTGATATTTTTACTTTAAAGAGCATGATAAAGACCTAGATAATGGTTTACAATTGATAACAGATGATGTCGAGCAACTGAAGCAGATTACTGACTATGCAAAAATACATAGAGAAATTGAGGTGTATGTTACACGCGACGATCTGTCACATTTCTCGAATTCTGATACTTTAATGCTGTTACCAATATCTAAGATTATTACCGGCTCTTCAAGTGCAAGGCGGTTATTCGATTAGTTATCAGTTAAATCTTGTAATTCGTATTTATCTTTCAATAAATTGAATAGTTGGCCAATTATGTACGTTGTATTGTTAATTTACTTTTGTTATTTTTAATCCTTATGTAATGATATGTTTAGTATTGTTCAAGCAAATTTATTGAATCAAATAAACCACGATAATGCAAACATAGATAACATTATTAACAATTACATAACATAGTTTTTGTCATCTCAACAATTTCAAGTGTGACTCAAGGTTGACTCAAATGTACACTCGAAAAAGTCTGAGTCGCCTGAGATGGTTCTCCTTCGGCCTCGAACTGGCTTTTCATTGATTTTGCGGACGTCTTCTGCAAGTCAAATAATGACGATTGTATTAATAATACAATGTAAATTTTTTGTTTTGTATATGAATAAAATTAATAACTTACTTTCTTCGATCTTGATTTGGATCTTGATTTTGACCTTAAGTCGGATCTTGCGGTGGTTCTTGATCGGCTTGGCTCATCGGTTCTATCGTAAGGAGCTGTACAAGTAACTCGACTATGACAGCGTTCCTTGCACCGACTACATTGATTTTTGTATTCCCGTTTCTCCTCTCCTTTCAAAGGAATACGAGCACGGCCAGGTGGGCGACCAGATTGCCTCTTCACAAGTATCGGCGGTAAGCAAATCTGTAGATTACCTGGATCGTCCCATTCTAAAGGATGAGGCGTTGGATTTATAGCCTCACTGTAGGCTGCCTGATATGTTTCCTTTGTGAACTACCTCAGCAAAGCAGCTCACATTATCCTTTTAAAGTAACGAGTCACTGCCGCTACATGTCCGCAAGGTAAACCAGACAATTGCCATTGCTTGCAAGTGCATGTTCTTGCTTCCAAGTTGACTATACCATTCTTTTTCCGATCCACCACCTCACATATCATGTTTATGGACGGTATATGGTGTGACAGGTGTTTTAACAGTCGCGACAGTGTTTCTGTAACACCCTCAAATTCGTTTAGCGGAAGCATTAGTAAGCTGGGGATGCCACATTTACATTGTACATGCATACGTATCAGAGCTTATGATTACAATCAAACATATATATTAAGATGCCAAAAGTATTAGTTACAAAGTTTACGATCCAATGAATCGTATAAGTAGTTAAGTTGTACAAAAGTGGATTTCATAAATATGACTAAAAACATATTAGTTATACAAAAGAAATCAATATATTTCAAAAAGTTGGCATCCTAAATCTTCAAGGGTCGCCTAGATTTCCAGTTGTGCAGGCGGTCCTTACGTGTGTAGCTAATTCCCTGAAAAACATAGTAAAAGTCAACACGAGGTTGAGTGAATTCACAGGTTTTAAGTTTGCAAGTACAGTTTGTTTAACCAAATACGTTCGTAAATAGTTATTGCCATAATAGTTAAGTAATCGTTTTGTGGATTGTTATCCAAATGTAGTTCGGTTGGGATGTTGCCCACATACAGTTTACGTGGGATGTTACCCAAATACAGTTTAAAATATGTTGCTGGTCGTTCTCCAGCGTTTCCAAAACAATACCGGTCATTCTCCGGTCTAAAGACGCACGGGTCGTTCTCCCGTCCAAACAAAACAGTTTACCGGTCGTTCTCCGGTCTAGATACGCACGGGTCGTTCTCCCGTCCAAACACTGCTGGTCGTTCTCCAGCGAAACACAGTACCGATCGTTCTCCGGTCAAAGACTCATGGGTCGTTCTCCCATCCAAATACGCACGGGTCGTTCTCCCGTCCACTTGGCCAGTCGTTCTCTGGCACTAAAATACGTGGCTGGTCGTTCTCCAGCATTTTCATAAGAAGTACCGGTCGTTCTCCGGTTTACCAAACAAAGTTTAACAAGTTTATGAAAATGTTGTTTCATAAATACCAGTTTCGTGTAAAAGTTCAACAGTTCAAAGTACTCTAATCGTTCGAGTAAAGCACGTATACAATCGTATATGTAAAAGCAGTTATGGCAATCAATAAAGCAGTTTGCTATGTTTCTCACCCCAAGTTGTAAGCAGTAAAACAGTTAAAAGTGGGGCTGTGAACTCACCTGTTGAGTTAAGTACGTTCGAGTGCTAGCAAAGCCTAAAGCCCAAGTATAATCCTGAATCTCCTAACGCCCTAAACGTATGAGATTTAATAAGTATGTGGATGTCGTAGTTGACCATCCATGCTAGTGTTCGTACAACCAAGTTATGTCCAAAGTGTCCGTTTAATGTTTACGTTTGTATTTCGTAGTTGTGAAAATGTATACGACTCGTTGGTGATAGTTTGAAAATCATAACTTCAGAAGTATCATTCTGTTTGTTTCGTTGTATTTTTATAAAGTGTGAATTTGTGTACGGGGGTCCGAGGGCAGCGCCCCTGGTAGCGTGGTCCAAGGGGCAGAGCCCCTGGTTGGGGTTGAGCTGCCAAGTCAGCTTGGAAAATTTTTATTTCTGCTATGTTGCTGTAGTAAAAACGCATTCGAAACTTCATTTCGGAGTAAAATCAGGTGGTAAAATCTCAGTCTCAACACTTAGTGAAAAAGTTGTAAACTTTCTGTTTTTTGGCGACACTGGGCTAGTGTCGCTATAGGCGACACTAGTTAGGCAACACTAGTTAGGCGACACTAGGTGAGTGTCGCTAGATTCCTGATTTTTTCAATTGAGTAACGACACTTGGTTAGTGTCGCTATAGGCGACACTTGTTCAATTATGGCGTCACTAAGGTAGTGTCGCTAGGATGGATCTGGTTAAGTATTCCGGCGACACTTAAGTAGTGTCGCTATAGGGGCGACACTTAGGCATAGCGACACTTAGCTAGTGTCGCTAGCACTGTTTTTGGCACATAGCGACACTTCCAACTGTTCGACGAACAGCTTGGTAAAAACGAGTTTTTGGTCGATTTTGGACATTTTCAGTTGTTAAGAACACTAAAACATGTTATATTAAGTATATTAAACACGAAATATCAAAAGAAAACTTCGAAATCTAAGGATTTACGGGAAATGTCGGAAACTTACGCGTGTCGGTTTTGAAATCCGAAAAAGTAGAAGTGTAGATCGTGATCCCGTGATCGTTTTATTCCAAATGGGCTAGATGATTCGGCGCGTTTTTGGTGTAGTTTTCGTATGATTTGTGTGATTTTTGGTTGAGTTTAGAGAGAGAGAGAGAGATGAGAGAAAAAGGGAGTAAGAGAGAGAAACGGAAGAAAGAAAATGAAACGAAAAGGGGATGGGAGGTGGGTTTTGTTTCCCATTTTCGTCTCCCGTGTTTGTGTTCCGTGTTTGTTTACTCGATCGTTAAATGTTACAATATTTTTAAATAATAAATACTTAAATACGTTTTCGCTTATATTTTTGGTTGGAATATTATATGGAATATTTTAATTAAGTTTATGAATTTTTAACTTTGTTTTGTTTCAGTTTACGAAATAAACGTTTATACGTTATAAAATTCTTTGTAAATATTATCAACATAATATTTAATAATCGTTAATGTTATTTAATAATTTCATTTTATTAAATAATTTTTGTTCACCAACAGTCGTATATTTTTGTCGCGTTTGTTCCAATTGTCGTGTACATAATTATAACTAATTATGAATCGTAATACTACGCGTATTAACTAGTGGGCTTTGCTAGACTTACCTCTAAAATTGTTGTAAATTCACTCAAAGTAGGGAATTAGCCTAAAAAAAATGCGTGCAATTAACGTATATAATTGTGACGAAATTGCGGGGTATCACATTCTCCCCATGTTAGAGAAATCTCGTCCCGAGATTTAAAATCAAGTCGGAACACCAGTCGAGTATGTATTCCGAAAAGTCGTTTTGTTAACAACAGTAGTAGTTTACGTGGCGCTCAATTGTTGCCATAAAAGTTCTAATAATAAATGTATACTCGCGGTATAGTTTGGTAAGTGATACGTTCAAAAAGTAACCAATGTTTAGCAAGCACCAGGTTCGAATCGATATCCGAATAAGAAATGTTGAAACGTAGTAATAGTTTACGAAGACGTACCATGTTAGGTTAGGGTTGCTCTGGCGCATCCCGTGCACGAATGATGTATGCGCGTCCTGGCGCATTCGGAATGTTTGCAGTGCGATTGTTGTTGTTCTGATTGTTGCGGTTGTTGTTGAGTTGTGGGCATTGGTTTCAGTAGTGCCCCGGTTCACCGCACTCAAAGCACCCATTGTTTTGTTGAGGGTTAGGGTTTGTTTTACAGTTTTGGGCCAAATGACCCCAGTTCCTGCAGTCTTGGCAGAAGGCGCATTCGCCTGTATGGTGCTTCCCGCACTTGTCACACTTTGGTTTGTTGCCAAGGTAGGTTTTGGGTCCAGTGTTGGTGATCGTGGCGTAGGCTCGGGCGTTTCCCGGATTCCTGTTTTGTTGACCCTGACAGTTGTTGTTCTCACTGTTCCACTTTATTTTGTGGTTTCCAGAGTCACCGGCTTCAATTCGGAAGGATTCATTTTTCCCAGTAGAAACTTTCAAAGTTCCAATCAAGACCGCATCATCAGTCAAACTTTGAGCCAGGTCAACTGCGCTCCTAAAGGTAGTCGGTTTGGAGGACATCACCATGCCTCGGATTTGTGGGGCCAAGCCCTTGTTGTAACGCTCGATGCGTTTGCTTTCGGGAGTCACCATGTGGGGTACCAGGCGTGCAAGCTCTTGAAATCTTGTCGTGTATCCGGTGATGTCAGCACCGATCATCTGGATGTTCCAGAGTTCAGTCTCGAATTTCTGGATCTCGTTTGGAGAGCAAAACTCCTCTATCATCATCTGTTTCAAAGTCTCCCAGGTCATGGAGTAAGTAGCTGGGCGTCCTATAATCTGGACCTGAGCGTTCCACCAGGTTAACGCTTTGTCAGCTAGAGTACACGTGGCGTACTTTACTATTTTGTCAGCGGCGTAGTCGCTGATGTCGATCACGGATTCCATCTTTTCAATCCAGTGGACTAGGCCGATGGCCCCTTCAGTCCCGGTATATGTGCTCGGTTTGCAAGCCTGGAAGGTTTTGTATGAACACCCCTGTTGGGTATTCGCCGGGGTTTCGCTGTTGACAGGTGTGGCTCCACTATTATTTACCACATTTTCTCGGTTGCGGCTGGCCTCGTATTGGGCGATTGCTTCTGCCACACGGCATTCAATAATCTGTTCGGTGGTTTCGAAGACAGGAGGTGTATTCGTTTGGCGACTGTTGCGAGTCTTTCTTTGTTTAGGCAGCATGCTGACGTTCTGCGAGGAAGGAAATGCAGAAGTCAATGCCAATGAAAGAGATGTGAAGGATAAAAATTTCACATAATTCAGTTATCGAGTGTTTAAGAAGAAATGACAAGATCCCCATCACGTGTCTCACGACTATGAAACACCCATATGTACTTAGTATAATATAATCACGTTGGCCAGACGTCATTATATGATGCTAAATACCTACTTCTTTTCATCAATCGCTTAATACGATCAGGTTCATATGAGTTTTGAATGAAAGGGAACAGTTTCAGACATAGTACGGTTCGACGAAGGAATCACGTGTATTGATGTGTCGTAACGACGTTAGACGTATGCAAATGTGTGTATGCATGTGCGTTCTAGCCAAGGCTATAGTCTAGGTCTCTAAGGTCTCTAAATCACCTAAGAAATCTAGTTCGCTATAACCAATGGCTCTGATACCAATCTGTAACACCCCCAAATTCGTTTAGCGGAAGCATTAGTAAGCTGGGGATGCCACATTTATATTGTACATGCATATGTATCAGAGCTTATGATTACAATCAAGGTTGTAAAAGTCGGAAGTCGGGGGCGAGTCGGTCGGGACCTCGGAAGGACTAGTCGGATTTGACTTTTGTTGACTTTTTTACAATTAAATAATAAATTTCAAAATTGAATGTGTAATAATAGATGAAAACCATAAACATAAACATAAATAAACATAGACTTTAACATAATTGTTCAAAATACATAAAACATAGCTAAAAAACTGTAATTTTTTTTTTTAAGTTGACCAAAGTTGACCGGTTCAAAAAACCGACCCAGACCCGACTTTGTCCCGCTCTTGATCGACTTTTGACCAAAAAACCCGACTTTTGACCAAAAAACCGACCCAGACCCGACTTTGATCCGTTGACCGTTGACCTTTGACCGTTGACCGACTTTTGGGACCGACTTGGCCGAGGGCGAATCGGGATGGGGCTTCAGGCCGACTAGTCCCCGACTAATCGCCGCCCCAGACCGACTTTTACAACACTGATTACAATCAAACATATATATTAAGATGCCAAAAGTATTAGTTACAAAGTTTACGATCCAATGAATTGTATAAGTAGTTAAGTTGTACAAAAGTAGATTTCGTAAATATGACTAAAAACATATTAGTTATACAAAAGAAATCCATATGTTTCAAAAAGTTGGCATCCTAAATGTAACATCCTCGATTTGGGCCTAGTAGAAATACGGTATTTTCCTTACTTTATTTGTATTTAAATTGTATTTAGAAACAATTTGGTTTTATTGAGAAATTGAAGTTTTTAAGTCAAATGTTTAAAAGACCTATTGTGATAAATATATTATTAATTGTTTCACATTGATTTAGTTGAAGGTATAATAAAACTTATTTTCTCGCAAAATGGTTTTAGGTTCCAGACAATAGACTTAGAAGGGATACGATTTTACACTTGATTTATGGGGGTCGGCTTTGTAAAAATCCGACCTAACTTAACTCATTCTCATTTCCTCTAACTCTCACTCAAAAACACTCTCATCTCCATAGAAAAATCAAAAGGAAAACCTCAAACAAATCATCTTGAAGCTGCAATTTTAGTACAACAATCCGAGTTACATCACCTCCTTCTTGTTATCATCTTCCTTGTAAGTGTATTTTCCATTTTCATATATAAATTTGGGTTTTGGTTGGAACTAGGTTAAATGTTGATGCATGTGTGGAATTAGGAGTTTGATGATGATGATTTGTTGTTATAACATGTTAGAGGATGTTAGTAGAGGTTCTTTGTTGGTTAAAAACGTGTATGGTATCCGAATTTGGTGAATTTAGGTTTTTGGTTCGTGCTTGTGTGCTTGCTGATCTGGGTTTTTGTTGCTGAAAAAGTGAGGAACGCGATCCAGCTATTTCACCCGGATCGCGTTTCTATGTGTTAAATGGTCACAGAATGATTTTGTTCTTTGAAACGCGATCCAGCCACTTTCACCCGGATCGCGTTGGTTAGTGAAAATCTGAGTCGTTTTGATTTTGTTCTTTGGAACGCGATCCATCCACCTCACCCGGATAGCGTTTTCAAGCGTATTTTGGTTACAGAATGTTCTGGTCATACGAACGCGATCCCTACCATCCTCACCCGGATCGCGTTTGTTAGTTATATTTTGACAAATTTGATAACTTGTGACACGAACACTTACGATCTTTAAAGAGTATTAGTGATGTGACCCAAAAAGTCATGTTTATAAGTACTTATTTCCTCACTTTTTGGACTATTCTTTGGTGAAAACATTTCAAAACAATAATTTATCATCAAAAACCACCCAGGTAGTCTAAATTCGGGCGTTGCTACAAAAATCAGTAAAAACATCCATTTTGCACGTAAACCGAGGCGAAAACTATCACCTTAAATATTCCATTCTTGATTATCCTATCAAAGTAAATCTTAATGCATATTTTATGATTCAATAGGAAAATCCAAGATCGGTGGTGAAAGAATCAAGAGAAACGGGTGAAGAACGAAGAAGATGTACAGTCTAGAAGCCCGCCGATCGTCATCCGGAACATGCAAAAGTCAAACACTTCCAAATTTGGCAAACTTAGTGTCATTAGAAGTGTAACGGAAAAACGAAGCCAACAGCGCAAGATTCAAGCAAATCGAAGCCCAAACGAAGAAGATACGGACGAACCAAGCAACCGAGAAACAAGCGGAGGCCAAACCAATCACCAACCCCCCCCCCCCTGCCCACCTAGGTACCGTATACGGTACCCTAGGTGCCGTATACGGCCCTTGGGGTGCCGTATACGGGGCCTGGTGGCTTGTGAGGTGCCGTTTGCCCCCTTGGTCCAGTACCCCCAGTATGCGCTTTGGTGCTTGTTCTTCATGCTTTGTGACTTGTACCAAGCTTCACCTCATTCTCCTATAAATACCAAGCCTCCTCATTCATTTCAAACACACACCTTACACCTTTCATTTCACATACTTCTCTTTCTCTCTCTAGCACTACTCTTAGGAGTCAGAGGAGAATTGTTCTTGTAGTTAGTTCTCTCTCTAGTTTCTCTCTCTAGCACTACTCTTAGAAGTTAGAGGAGAACTAGAGAGATATAAGTTAGCGGTTAGAGCTAGAGGAAAGTTGTAATTGGGTAATCAAGCTGTAGCAAGGTTATTCAAATCAGACTGTTGTAATCCTCAGTATTACTTTTCTAATCCGGTGATATTATCTTACTTTCTTACTGTTATAATGTTTACTTTGCATATTATTTCAGTACGATTTATGATTGTTGCCATGCTGATTAGCTAGATTAATATGTGATTGTTGAAATGTAGATGTTAGGATTAGGGATGATGTTTAATTAATATATCTTATATATGATCGGTAGTTGTTATGCTGCATACATGTTTAGACTTATCCTGGATGTAGACTTAATTAATCACCCTTTCTGGTCTCTCACGTGACTGTTGCCTTAGGATAGGATCTGATCAACCCTAACTACAAATACACAGTTATCTCCTGTTTGTATGAAACTGTGAGATCGCCATAACACGTCAGAATACTTGGTATAGCGTTGGAAATACCGCTGGTAGAGTACATATACGTGGAAGCCAAGGAAATGCCGGTGGACTATCTCGCCGTAGATTACCTGGAAGCAACACTTCTAGACATGGGTCTAAGTCTTGTTAAGCCGTGAAAATGCTATAGTACACCGTTAAACTACCTCTGGTTATAAAGCTGTGTAAAGATATAATAGGTCTTTAAAAACACCGTAGATATACCTAGGGTTAGAGTACTGTGGAAGATAAGGACACTATACACTGTACGCATACCTAGGGATGAACGGCCGATGGCAAAGGAGGGTCTAATCCATGACGGAAGTATTAAGAACTTAAACAGATAAAACATGAGTTAGGAAATGAAAGCAAGGATGCCGGCTGTGTTCCCAGATGCTTAAAACCCCTAAACTCTATTTAACCGATAGTATAACTTATTCAGCATACAACCAGTATTACTCTGTTAAAATTGGATAGACATAGGTGTTAAGAAAGGTCATTGTTGTGGACTGTCGCCTTATTCCTTAACCCCATTCAGAGGGTCGCTTGGTCTCCGAAAGAGACGGTGAGGTGGGTCTGAAGACAGTCCCATCTGACCAGAATCAGGATAGCCTAGGATTCAGTGACATATGCTTTAGGGTTACACCTAGACGTAGGGTCCTAGTGTTTACACTGACTGTTTAGAAGATTCTTAACCAGAGTAATCACCAATTATCAATATAATATCATCCCGAAACGCTAATCGTCGAAGTTTCAGCAATCACTCTCTACCTGCTGCTTATATTCTCGTTTACTTTCCTGCACTTTAATTTCTGTCTTTAGATTAGATTAGATAAAACCAAAACCCATACCTACCTTGTTTTAAACCCATCCTATTGTCAAGTTATCTTTGGTAGGCTCCAATTCAATTCAATTCGTTCCGATTTTGGACGACACTCGAGTTATACTTGCCGCCTTACCCACAAGGTAGGTAGCTTGCATAGTTTGAGCCCAGCAAATATAAATTTTTAAAACTTGCAAACCGTTCGCGCGTCTCGGTAGCCGTCGGTGCAACGACTCGGATTCTAAAACCCGACCGACCGCTGGGACCGCGACAAGTTTTTGGCGCCGCTGCCGGGGATCGGTTTTCGTCAAGAATTGAATTCTGCCTTTGATAATTAACTTTAGGAGATCCTTCCCTAAGATTATCATTACTTAGGAAGTTAACTGCTTTATTAGTTAGATAACTTAGTTCTTAAACCCTAGAAAATACATAAAAAATAGAAAATGAAAAACCCTAATTCTCCTTCAAACCCCATCTCTCCTCTCAATCAAATGATGACGGATGAGATGACTGTTTTGGAAGATGCGGAATTCTTTGACCGTCCAGAGTATGAGTCAAACTCCTCTGACGTTAGAGAGATCTGTGTTAACCATGAAGTTGAGAACCCAAAAATATCGAGCTTAGATTTAGGTTTTGATGAATCTCAGCAGGAGATTCCAGCTTCTGTTACTGTTGCTTTAAGTGGTCAACCCACACTTGACCCTGAGATTCTGTCAATCTTGTCTAGGTATCCACACTATATTAGACCTGCTACTTTACCTGATGATGCACCATTTGGAATCGAAGTGTTCTTTTATCCACCCATGCCTTGGATGGATTTGAATGAACGTCTTCATTGTTTAGATGAATACTTTGAGTACGATCTCCCAGATATTTTGCGAGCCCACCCCACTACACTTTATTCAAGTGTTGTTGAGGAAGAGTGTCTCTAATATCAGGTTGAGAATGAACTTAGGATAGAAACACCAACCCGATTAAACACTGAATCTAGGAATCATCTACCCGAATCAGAAACAGACCATCACTTAGGAAATTCTCTCAAGCCCAATAGGAGGATAGATATCCATGCCAACTTTCTGAAATATCTTAAGATATTTGATTTTCCATTTACATTTGAGCAGAGAAAGACCTTTGTTGAGATTGATAGAATTATTAGACTTCTTCATGCTAAACACAGTAGAAAAGACGAGCTATCGTTAAAATCAGAATTAGATCTTTTAATGGATTTACTTGCCAGCACCGATTATCCCTCTGATTCACAACCTAGGATTAATCGTTATGTTGCGTTCCTGATTAACGAGCTTGAATTTTGGATAGAAAGAAGCCCTATCAAGTCTGACATGATTCTTGCAGATATTCCATTCTTTGTTAATCCTGCTACTTATTTAATTAATGAGCTTAGAGCTATTTTTCCCGAAACAACTGAGGAAGCTATGGACGCTGCTTTCTTTGCAAAAAGGAAACAGATCCATATCCAGCTAATCCAGTTATTCCAAAAAACCAAATTCACGTTTACTAATCAACAGAAGATTTATATCGAAGAGCTTTCGCAAGCAGTTCACACTACTTACGGAAATCCCGATTCTTCTGAGGAAACGGAATTTGTGGATTTACTTTCAAAACTGCTCTATGATCTGTCTTATCTAGATACAGGATTTAGGAATGGCATTTCAAACCAGAAAAAGGTGAAACGGGAATTTAATCGTTTTGTCGATGCATTGTTACAACTCAGTCAGGAAGAACGAGAATTCTTAACAGAATTTGAACGGTATTTCATAAATCCTGCTGATTTAGTTTACTATGTCATCCGAGCTCTCCGAGGTACGTTTATTTCCCGCTATACCTTGCCTCTATCCAAAGCATCAACTGTACCCAACAGTGTCATCTCGGACACTATCCGGTAAAGCAGTAAGTCTGATATGGACGAGCTTTCGTCTTTAACAAAGCGCTCTTGGGAGGCACCCCAAGCCTATCTAGGATAATTAATATTAGTTAGTATTAATTTTAGTTAGAATTAATTTTTCGTTTTAAAGCTTTCGTTTAAAAAATCAAGAAAACGTCCTTTAAACTTTAAACTCGCGCAATTTGCGTAAGTTCGAACTTTTCAGAAAAATTTAACAAAGTTTTAATTTTAAAATTTTGATAAATTAATTATGATTTGTTTTAAAGTTTAAAGTACATAAAAATATTGTTTCGTTTTAATATAAACTCGTTTCAGTTTAAACGCAAAGAACTTTTCGCACGCAATTTAAAATACAATTTTAATTCGCGAAAACTTTTTATAAAGATTCATATTTACTTTTGGTTACTTTATTAAATATCTTAAAACCTTTCGAAAACCAATCGTACGTATCATATCTTTCGCGTTTTAAATCGAAACGTATTTAAACCAAGAGGAAGGGACTCACTACCAAACAAAAAGTCAAATTTTGGTCAAATTTCTATCCCCCTTCTTCCCCAAACCGTCGGCCTCCTCCATCTCCATCACCAAACCCTCATTTTTCCACCATTTTTGATGATTTAAAGCTTCAAGTTCTTCATTTTATCATCTCTCTTGCATACATAACATCATTTCATCACTTGCAAGGTAATTCCTAACTCGAATCTTTAAATTTCATTAACTTTTTAAAAGTTAGGGTTTCAACTTTTGATCTATGAAATCTATGGTGAAAACTTGTGTTTTATGGTTCAAAAGTGTTCTTGCATAGTTGCTTAACATGATTACATGCTTGATTGAGTAGATTACTTGATAATTTGTTACTTTGATCTTCAAGCGTTGACTTTAAGTTGTCAAAATTGCTAGAATTGTTGACCTTTGATAACTAGTAGTTTGTTTTGACTTGTTTTGATTAATTCATGCTTACTATGATTTGATAAACATATTTACATAATTGCTAGTTTATTTTGAATGATCTTTAGGATTATTAAAAGTTAAAGTAAGCACGTTGTGATTAAAATTAACCAAGTATCATACTTTATTTTAAATATTCAATTTTTAAATGGTACTTGTGTTAATTAATTCATGGCAAGTTTCTTAGATTTTCAATAAATCCTTAGTTAGCTTTTGGTCCTTGAATATTTTAATTATTCACCACCTTAATTAATAAAGTGTTGAATATTTTTAATATGACCATCACACGTAAGCTACCGTCATTCATTTATCAAAATCTTTCAATCTTGCAAAAGTAACCGAATAAGTTAACACGTGTCTTTAACCATATGGTATTTGCATGAATAAATTAATTTATGCTCTTTTTGGTTTACTTGATATATTTGAGGTAATTACATGGTTAAGCTCACTTAGATTAAGTTGCCATTAATAAAAGTAAAAATATTTGCTAGTTGTTTGAAATGACGAGTTTACTTAGATTAAACGCTAGTATTATTATTGCTTTAATACCCTTGGAATAGGTTAGACACTTTTGGTTGCGAAAATTGCGGATTGAGGATTGGTTAGGCCTAGGTTTAGTTTAAAATAAATTGCGGATTTATTCATATTTTAAAGCCTACATTTCCAATTTTTGTTTAAAATTTGGAAATGTACTTAGCAATTTGTTATTACTTATGCATCTCATTTCCTTGTCAACAGATGGATCTATCAAACCCATCGTTGAGGAAGCTTGCTTCATCCCCCGAGAATATGGACGATATCACGAAATGGATGGGACGATACTTAGGGTCAAACAGAGTCATCATCTGGCAGGATATGAGACGCTTGGGTATTAGGAATGAGTTGGAAGATTTGATCAAGTATGATAAAGATGGCGAGGAACATGCTGCGTTTTCCCATCTTTTCTCCATTGATGAGGCTATATACCGAGAGGTCGTCACTGAGTTTATGATGACTTACGAGTTCCGAGAGAGATTGGAGATCACCGATAAGAAGAAGATCACTTTTCGGTATCGTGGGAAGAAATATCATATGACAGTTGGAGATTTCGGGGTATACCTTGGCCTTTACACACAGTCACAGGCCAGTTCTGATTGGTTCACCCGCAGTTTCCAGTCAATCTCCAGTTTACCGTCACGGGATCGCAAGGAGATATGGAGAGGATTGACGGGGACCACCTTCAGGAGTGGAGTGAAAGCTTCACTCATGACCCGACCAGTTCATCACATTCTTCACAAGCTCCCGTGCTGTACTATCTTTGGGAAGAGAGATGCTGGACCTGCTACATCAGAAGAGCTTAAGTTCATGGATGCGATCATAAGGAAGCAGAACCTGAATGTCGCATACATCATAGCGGATAGATTGTGGAAGGTGAAGAGGGAGGATAGACGCCACGTATTCATGGGAGCCATTATCACGAGATTGTTAGTCGGCATGGGGATTGTCACTGACCGTCACCGTGAGGATTACACCCATCACGCTAGCTCGCAGCCGTTTGATCTAGAGTATTGTAAGTTGATCAGGATCATTGATGAGGGACCTGAGAGACAGTGCTTATGGTATCAGACTCGGCAGCCCATTCCTGGATGCTTCATGACCAGGAAGCGCGTGACTACAGAGGATAGAGATGTTGGTCCCCAGCCACAGAGACCAGTAGCAGCAGAGATACCTGAGACATCACGAGGAGCAGACACATCAGTACTGCCTACACAGGCCGTTGTGCATCGCACCGATCCAGTCACTCCTCTTACTCAGTACTATCTATTACATGCTTTACAGGTTATCCGTGATCAGCAGGTTCTGAAAGCTAGGACACATGGTACTCCTGAGCCTGATCAATTCTTATACAGATGTGGACCACCACCTCCACCCACTACCCATACCGCCACTCACCCATATACCACCACTCGCCCATACACCACCTTTCCTCCACCACATCCACATACCTCCACTAAGCCACCACATCCATATAGACCCCCACGCACACCTGCCACCTACTCCGCACCATTACCCACTCACAGATCCACATCTGATATAGCCAGAGTCTACTCAGTACACATACCATCACCAGCCCGTCAGCAGGCATCATTGCCTCATCCGACTGTACCCATTCCGACCCATGACCAGCATCCAGAGGCTAGCACATCATACAGACCAGATCTGCTCTACATTGGTACCGATGCATTGTTCACTGGTAGTTTCGGCCCTTACTTGGATTTGGGCCCCATCTTCTCAGATCAGGTTCCTACTGAGAGCACTCTTAGGCAGCTCTTCCTTGATATGTTGCAGACGGCAGGTGTTACCACTGCAGACATGCTCGCACAGGGTTATGATGATATGATGGCGCTTCCAGCGATGACTTTTAGGCAGATATTGATTCAGAGAGGACTACTACCTCCAGATGAGCAGAGGGTATCTAGCGGACATCAGTCAGTTGCAGGACCTCCAGCTCAGCCTGATGACATACCAGCAGAGGATCCTCCATTCTAGACTACTTATCTTATGATTCATATTTCATATCACTGACTTTTGTATTATATTGATTACAGTGATCTCTATCTTGCACTTGGTTAAACTTTTGGGATATTTGTCAACCTTTATGGTTGATACTTTATTATTATATTTCGTTTATCGTATTTACTTATTATGTTTGTTTCTTTATTTAGAATAAGTGATTGAATGTGTGATGAATGAGCGAGACCATATGAGATGATGAGCGTTCAAGAAAGAACCGTGATAACAAAAGGCAGACAACCAAGGAATTCACAACTGCAGACCACGGAACTCACACACATCTCAGGAGAGAAGCCTTGGTCTATCTTCTTCTGAAACTCGCACATGCACCGCAACCTCTTCAAAGATCTAAGTGTGGAATCTCAACCCACACTCCAAGACATCTTAGCCAGAATCGTCTCCAAATCTTAAATCGCAAAAGTGTGAAATTCACTAATAAGAATTTCCACTTACATTATGGATCGACTTTTGGCTAAGCATGAATGAGAAAGCGCTGTGCACCAGAATAGGACATGCGGAGCTGAATCACTCTTAATGAAGATCTTCGAATTCTCAGCTTTCGCCTCTAAACGTCTAATCGTCATCTGGGGAGTTTCTTACCTTTCACCTCGTTTTCATAACTTGATTCATTTTGTTAGCTTAGGAATGCAAAGTAATCTATACTCTATCCTAAACTTATCACTAAGTGTGGGATTCCAGCCCAAACAAACACTTGAGAAACATTTTCTATATGTTCAAACTCTAAGTGTGGGATTATATTTTCAAATATAATCTCAACTCAAGAGAACATTAGGGACAATGTTCCTCTAAGTGTGGGATAGCAGGTATAGAATACCTTGAATTAGATGTTTTACAGATTTTAATGTCCAAATAGCTTTACTCAGAAAATGTTCCTCAAATTTTCAAAATTTTCAAAACTTTTTAAACAAAAAAATAATAAAGTATGAGCCAAATCATCCGATTAGCTCTACTATTTTTGAGTTACGATTTCTTTCAAAGAGGAACCATTTCTAATATGAGTTAGTTATTCAAGAATATTAGGGAAATTAAGGTAGAAATTTCTTAAATAAGTATTAACAATCTAAGGAGCATGTCTAGGCACATACAAACCCAAATTTGCAGTGAGGTTTTGAGCCTTAAAAGCATTCATTTTAAATGCTACATTGTTCATTTCTTGTGTGTGCCGATGCTAGTATCTCTAAATCAGAACTTGTTCCTGACATACGTTTCAAGGCCACATTGGAGAGTACCGTACGCGGTATAGGTGCAATTAGATGATCTCGACATTCCTTAGGATTAAACCCATTCTTACATGCCTTTTCAAGCCCAAAACCCTTCCGATACTCATTTTTAGTATCGATGATCCACCTAGAAAAACCCTTTGAGCCTAAACCTTTCGTTTCTTCAAAACCCTATATCTTTAACCACTTTTCCCAAATTCCCAACAACTTATCTTGGAATTTCTAAGGTTTTGAAAAACATCTTGAAGAATCTCTTTCTAAATTGATCTACTCCTCCATGTTCACCAAAATTAGAAAATCAAGAGTGCGAAAAATTGGCACCAGAAGAAAAGACTCGAAGAAGTCCGTGATAAGAAAGAAGGGATTTCCGAAAGAAAATCAAAAAAATATCCTTGGAAGTTCTCTGGCAAAGAAGTTCTGAAGAAAGAAAAGAAAATAAAAAGCAGAAAAAGAAAAGAAAAAGAAAAGAAAATAAAGCTAAAAGTGCTTCATAGTATCAATCTTTCAAAGAAAGATTCAATGAAATACGAGTAGCTATCTTCTCCGTTCTACAATAAGTTTTTCATGATTCTTAAAATGCCTAAGATAAGCAACCCCTTATAACCAAAAATCACCACTATCCATACCCCTCAACCCTCACAAACACTACAACCCACTCGAATGTCTTGGGATAATTAGCGCCATCCTCTTCCTAAGTGGTGGAGATCCGATTCTCGACCAAGCTTATGATGATGAGTGCTGCATGACTGGCTATTGGAGCGATTTCAATTGTGCTAGATTGATAGGAAACCCGATACACTCTGAGTGAATTGAGTGACCACCTTTAGTGAGATCGCCTAGTCATGTATACTCCAAGATCACGAGATTTGGAAAGTATACCTGGGAAAGTCAATACTTATTTCTGAAAGGATCATCTTAGCTTTCCCTATGTTCTCTAAATAATTTTCCCATATAACAAAGTGGTAACTTTTTGGAGGTGCTCTAACTCACCTAAAATTTATAAAATGTTTTCACAGAGACACAACTGAGTGTTGCTTGAGGACAAGCAACGCTTAAGTGTGGGATACTTGATGTGACCCAAAAAGTCATGTTTATAAGTACTTATTTCCGCACTTTTTGGACTATTCTTTGGTGAAAACATTTCAAAACAATCATTTATCATCAAAAACCACCCAGGTAGTCTAAATTCGGGCGTTGCTACAAAAATCAGTAAAAACATCCATTTTGCACGCAAACCGAGGCAAAAACTATCACCTTAAATATTCCATTCTTGATTATCCTATCAAAGTAAATCTTAATGCATATTTTATGATTCAATAGGAAAATCCAAGATCGGTGGTGAAAGAATCGAGAGAAACGGGTGAAAACGAAGAAGATGTACAGTCTAGAAGCCCGCCGATCGTCATCCGGAACACGCAAACGTCAAACACTTCCAAATTTGGCAAACTTAGAGTCATTAGAAGCGTAAAGGAAAAACGAAGCCAACGGCGCAAGAATCAAGCAAATCGGAGCCAAAACGAAGAAGATACGGATGAACCAAGCAACCGAGAAACAAGCGGAGGCCAAACCAAGCACCAACACCCCCTGCCCACCTAGGTACCGTATACGGTACCCTAGGTTCCGTATACGGCCCTTAGGGTGCCCCATACGGGGCCTGGTGGCTTGTGAGGTGCCGTTTGCCCCTTGGTCCAGTACCCCCCGTATGCGCTTTGGTGCTTGTTCTTCATGCTTTGTGACTTGTACCAAGCTTCACCTCATTCTCCTATAAATACCAAGCCTCCTCATTCATTTCAAACACACACCTTACACCTTTCATTTCACATACTTCTCTTTTGTAACACCCTCAAATTTCGGTTTGCGAAAGCGGTCGGGTCGGGTGTTACCAAATTAAATATCACAGCATAAGATACATAATGAACGACTCTAAATGAGACGTTTGAAAATAATTATACATTTACCAAATAGAACGTTTACAACGTGGCGAGTTTAATAGAAATTTCAAATACATAATTTGAAAATACAAAAGAAAATGCAGAGTAGTCCCAATTGTTTGAAAATATGCGACTTGAGCTAGCAAAATCTTGTAGTAATTCCTACTCCTGCTGGGCACCTGAGAACACATGCTAAAACAGGTCTGCTATAAAGCTGGTGAGTTCATAGGATAGTTAGTTAAAATCAAGATGTAATAAACCCTGTATGTTTTAAAGAGTCGTTTCAAATTCAGCCATTTTGATAAGTATTATATTGAAGTTTGCAACACCAATGTGTTTTGAAAAGTAGCTCAGAATCCACGATTCTGACTTGTATTATGTTGAAGTTTTTGTAATACAAATGTATATACGATGGACGAGGTATCTAATACCTAAGTAATAGAGATATGTACCTAAATACCTAATAATTGAGGCTATTCGAGCCTGAATACCTTTCTGGTATTACGTAAGTTTAACAGAGTAGGGCAATACCTGCCTAAGTTTGAAATCAAGTAATGTATGACCACGTCAAATGATGTTGAGTAATATTTGATAGCGTGTTGCATCCAGCAACGTAATCGTAATCCCACGGATTATTGTTGTATGTTCGTTTACCCGGCTAGCATAAGCTAACCCGAACATGATTGAGCTAACGGCCTCGCGTGGAAACACCACCGATCCGTTAACTTATTGTGAACCCCGAGTATAACTCGCTGATCCATGATTGTATTGAAATTATGTCCACTGCAATACCGTGGTTTCGTTTTGTGCCCACTTTACCGTGGCATCGTTTGGTGCCCACTGCAATACCGCGGCATCGTTTTTGAAGTTGCTCGCAAGCAATTTGAAATTGAGCCGGCAGTACAACGACATGCCTGACTAAGTTGATCGTATAATAGTATGTATACCGATATGTATATGTAAATTGTAGTAGCACCGAGTGCTCGAGATGATGTATCAGTACGTAGATATATATATGTATGGACGAATACTTAGATGTCATATTTCACGTTGAACCTAGGTATGGATATTCATCAGGTGACACCCCCACGGTTGGATTACATCCTGGGCCGGGGGCCCATCCCTGGTTGGATTACATCCTGGGCCATAGTCGTCACCAGTTGAGTTGTATTGATATAAGAAGTCTGTACTAACATGTGATGCTATTGTATACTCCTAGCCTAAAGCCTAGCAAGTATATATGACGGAGTCTTGGGAAAATGTTCACTTAAGTTCAGTTTCCATTCTAGTGATAATGAAGTGTGTCGACAGTTTTAGTTCTTAATAACTAAACTTGTAACAGTATAGAGGTTATCTAGTGTAGTTAGAACTAACTAGTTCTAATGTGTCCAATGATGTTGTCCCGCGACAATATGGCCAAAGGATTTTGATAAGTAAATCAAGTTATGTATTGGTAATCGTTTTCCAATGACCTAACAGGGTACGATTGCAACCTATCTTGGTTAAGTATTGATATTGTTCTAAAACAATATTACGGGTGTAATTCCTAAGTATTACACATTTCGTATTACATACAGTAATATAAATAGTTGTAAATTATAAACGATTGTTAATATGATTTGAAAACAGTAATTGAGCATGTGTTTCACCCCGAAAATAGTAAAAACTGTTGAAAGAGTGGGGCTATGAAACTCACCTGAGGAGCTAGCGTCCTAGTGTAACGAGTCGTGCCAAGTACAATCTCCTAGTATCCTAAACACGAGAGATTTCGTATGTTTGTAAGTGCGGTTCGTTATTGATGTTTCGTAATAATAATTCGTATTATTATTAGGTTTGAGTTTTCGTATACTTTATAAAGTATATTTGTTTTGAGTATACGTCGTATCATATTTAAATTGTCATTTGAAAACGTTTCCTGACACTTAGAAAAATATGGCTATTTTCTGTTTTCTGCGACATAACATGCGACACAAAAATGGATCATGCGACACAAGGGTTGTGTCGTATAGAGTGCGACACAAGAGCTCTGCGACACAGTGGTTGTGTCGCAAAAACTTGCGATGCTAAATCAATAGCGACATAAAGGTTGTGTCGTATGGGAATACGACACAAGGTGCGACATAAGGGTACGACACAAGCGTTGTGTCGCATAGGTAGTTCATGCGACATAATATGCGACACAAGCGTTGTGTCGCAAAGATGAACACCAGCCCAGAAACTCGCGGCTGTCGCGTTTTTCCGGCCAAAATCGCAAATCAAACGCATTTTTGAGCTGTAAAATCATGTTTTCTTTGTTGTTTAGGTTATAACTAAGTTGTGTAAACATTATTACACCAACACATTACACCAAAATGATTAAATCTAAAAATTTAGAAATTTCTTACAATTGTAAATCGAGGCCAAACGAGGAAGAAAACGAGGGTGTTGCCTTTGTTAATGTCGTTCCTCTCTTGATGGTGGTTCCGAAAATGTTGGTGTTAGTGGTGGCGGTGGTCGGCCGGCGATGGTGGTGATTGGTGGTGATTATTTTAGAGAGAAAATGGGATGGAGGTGTGAAGAAGAAGAAGAAAAATGAAGTAAGAAAAGAGATGGGGGTTGGGTTTTGTTAAACTCAGCTCCCACTTTTGTATACTGTGGTCTCCAACCGCAGTACAAAATACCAGTATTTTCGTACCCGCTCGTAGTTCAAAATAATATTTTAAATTCTAAAATTTATTTATGTTATTTCCAAATGTTTATTAGTGGAAGTATTTTATAAAAATACTTTGTTAAAATTTTCTTTTTATATTCGGTTCTGCGTTGTCCCAACTAAATAAAATTATGTTTTAAGTCACTAAACGTATAATACCTTCGAATGTTTAATATTTTTCCCAAATTATATAATATTCATTCTAACTAATAAAATATTAGTTTTGAGATTTTTGACATTGAAGTTTGGACGCGTTTTTCTGAGTAATCCATCGTATTATATATACATTATATATAATTTTTAAATTCCGTGGTAATAATGCGTACTTAGTATGAAGATTAAAAGTTTAAATTAGACGCGCCAGTTGACTTTTTGACCAGGTGTTACATTCTCCCCCTGTTAATAAAATTTCGTCCCGAAATTTAAAGAGAGGTCAGGGTTGTGCGTGGTCTGGGGAGCAATGCACGTACGAGGTATTTGTCGAATAGATTGTAGACATATGATGTCTATGACGAGGTTGAATAGCAGTCAATCCATGACTGTGTCGCGGTTTATCGTTGTAGTCACATTCTGACCGTATTGTTTGTTTGGAGTATGATTATTTTGTGGTTATTCGGTAACCGTTTTACGTCGTAGGCCATCCGGGACTAGATGGTTGTCACATAGTGACCGTTCTGTAAGTCATCCTGTCAGGACTAAATAGTTGGTGAACGTGCGGTAGATCAGTCTGCTGAAAGCAAACATTGAGTTTTATGTGGGCCTAGGTCAACTAGCCCTAAGATGTAATCAATATTAGTTTGATAAAATGATATCGGGGATAATAAGTACGCGTTTAGTGAATCTATAATTGAAGGGTTATGTTTTCGAGGAGGAATTGTACTTACATTATCCTTGGAGATTTATTTGATTTACTCGGATTCGATTAAGTGAATTTTGCGTCTTTTTGGGCAGTCCTTCTTGTAATGACCGGGTTCCTTACATTTGAAGCATATTCTTCGATAGTCGTATAACACCCCTCATTCTCCATAATATTATTATATTGAAAACACGGAAGCGAAGAGATTTAAAACATATTTAATTACTATACGTTAGAACAAAATCATAAACCGATCATAAGTTAAGTCATGTCAAGTTAAACATGGTTAACAAACACATAATACGGGGTATTATATAAAACTTAGCATTAATTGTTACAAAACATAATCAGAGTAGCAAGCTGTCAAAACATTCCCCAGCTCCTAGAGCATCTACTTTCTGCTACTCACCTATTCAAAATATAATCTGCAGAAAGTAAATACGAGGGATTAGCACAAAGCTAAGTGAGTGAGTTCATAACCCAACATCTAATTTAGCATAATCATATAATTGCTTCAAACAACTGCAATACAATATTCAACAAATCAATAACAACTTAACGAGGATCGGTGGCTCTGGGGATAACCGTAATGCCCGGGTGGCTCCCCAAGAACACTTACCCAACCATATCCGTATGGCCATACGGACGAGACCGATAACTAGTGGTAGTTGAACTCAAATACAGAATCAAACACACAACAAATGAAGTACGACTCTGTATCATTCATTCAACCCCTGCCTAGTTCAACCAACCATTTAACAACTCGTTGACCTCGTTAACAACTGATGCCCGAAGGCCAAACACATAGCACATAGGTTCACAGTCAACAAGATATATCAACTAATCAACAAAACATATTCACGTTTATTCGTTGCAATCAAATGATCACAACTAAATTAAATGGTGAGCTCTGAATCCACTCACCGATACCTCTGAAGTATCCACACTTAGCGTCTAATCACTGAATCTTTGGTTTATCTGTAAGTACCACATAACATCAAGTTAGTAACTTGTTTCTAACTAATAATAGTCAACTTCACAATTCAAGTTACAATGAGTAATAATAATAACTATTTATATTTTATAAACTCAGGTTCACAAACTATCATAATCATCAAAATTTAACAGACAAACGCGATCCGGCTACTGGTGATGGGATCGCGTTCCAATGAAGAAAACATTCGGTCATCAAATAACAATTGGCAACGCGATCCGAGAACAAAGGCGGGATCGCGTTCACAATAGGGAAAAAGTTCTGTAACCAAAATACGCTAATCAACGCGATCCGGTAATTGAGGCTGGATCGCGTTTCGAAGAAGAAAACATAACCAATTTCTTTTATAACAGAGAAACGCGATCCCGGCAAGGGTTTCTGGATCGCGTTCACACGCGTTCCATCTCAGGTCAGACCTGCAACTACATTTCAGCTCGAACTAAACTCAACCAAAGCTCATAATCATGGATTTGATGCATATAACTAGTTAAGAAGCACACATATGATCATATATCACAAGTATTTACCATCTAAACTCAAGAATCATCTCAAATCATCATTTCATTTCTATATAACATTTGAACTTATAAGCTTCATTACCTTTAAAATGGAGATGATGATGAATAGAAGAAGAAGAAGATGATGATGATGATAGCTAGTAAAAGATCACACTTCGATTCTCACTTCAAGTTAATGATTTGATCATATATTTAGGTTAGGGTTTATGGTTCTATTTGAAAGAGAAGATTGGTAAAGTGATCCCAATAAAGGGATCGGCCCTTTATTTAACCGGCCCCAAACAATGGGTATTTTATACCCGCTCTAAATCTATTGTCTGGCACTTAATCACTAAATGCGAGAAATTTATTTTATATTACCGTCAACTTTCATATTTTAAATCAAACAACATTTTATTGACCACAATAAGTCCTAAGACCTATTTAACCAAGTTTCACAATAAGCACAATTTATAACAAATAATTATCTAAAACAATTAATTATTCGATTTAGATAGAAAAATACCAGGCCACTGAAGAGGATGTTACAAATCTCCCCTCCTTAAGGAGATTTCGTCCCCGAAATCTCAACACCATCAAACAATCCAGGATATCTGGACTTCATTGACTCCTCAGTCTCCCAAGTCAGGTTGGAACCTAAACCATGTTTCCACTTTACAAGCACCATAGGAATTTGTTTCTTCCTAAGTTTGGTAACCTTCCTATCTAGGATTTCTATCGGTTCTTCAACTAACTTTTGAGTTCTATCAACTTTTAAATCCTTTAAAGGAAGTATTAGTGACTGGTCCTCAATGTTACACTTCCTCAAATAACACACATTAAACGTACTATGAATACCCGAAAGCTCAGGAGGAAGATCCAACGTCACTGACTGGTCGTTAACCACTTGTCGAATCTTAAATGGACCAATGTATCTAGGTGCCAACTTTCCCCGTTTTCCAAAACGAATTACACCTTTCCAAGGGAAACTTTAAGGTAGACTAGTTCACCTTCAGAAAATACAACCGGTCGCCTTTTCGGATCCGCATACTTTTTCTGTCTATCGCGCGCGGCTTTCAACTTTTCACGTGCAATTGTTACCTTATCCGCGGTCATTTGTACTATGTCGGGTCCAGCAAACTGTTTCTCACCGACTTCCAACCAACATGTCGGTGTTCTACAACGACGACCATATAACATTTCATACGGAGGCATACCGATACTCGAGTGATACGAATTGTTATAAGCAAATTCGACCAACGGAAGATGTGAATCCCATGAACCTCCATATTCCAACACACAGGCACGAAGCATGTCCTCTAATGTTTGAATCGTTCGTTCTGATTGACCATCTGTTTGAGGATGATACGCTGTACTTAGATTTACACGGGTACCCAATTCTTGTTGAAGACTCTGCCAAAAATGCGAAACAAAACGGGAATCTCGGTCTGACACAATTGACACTGGAATACCATGTCTTGATACAATTTCATTAAGATACAACTGGGCGAGCTTAGTCAAAGAGGTGGTCTCACTCGCAGCAAGAAAATGCGCACTTTTTGTCAACCGATCTACAATAACCCAAACCATATCATTACCTCGAATGGTACGCGGCAGTTTAGTTACAAAATCCATAGTTATATGTTCCCATTTCCACTCGGGAATTTCCAACTGTTTCAGTGACCCGTACGGCTTTTGATGTTCGGCTTTAACTTGCGCGCAGATATGACAATTACCAACAAACCGTGCAATGTCTATTTTCATCGTGGGCCACCAATACAAAGGTTTTAAGTCGTTATACATTCGAGTACTACCGGGATGAACAGTTAACTTAGACTTATGAGCTTCATTCAAAATCGCATCCCGAATTCCGCCAATTAAAGGAATCCACACCCGAGACTTGAAAGTTTTCAGTCCTCTAGAATCGTCTACTAATTCATCTTTTCTTTTCAACATAATTTCGGACTTTACGTTGTGATCCAACAAAGCTTCTAATTGTACAATTTTGATTCGATCAATCAAGTCAGAGGAAACATTTACCTTCAGATAAAAGATTCGATCAGAAGCACCCTTTCGGCTTAGAGCATCCGCAACCACATTAGCTTTGCCTGGGTGATATCTAATTTCACAATCATAGTCTTTGATTAATTCAAGCCATCGTCTCTGACGCATGTTCAACTCTTTTTAGGAAAACACATATTGCAGACTTTTATGGTCAGTACAAACAACACATCGAGTTCCGTACAAGTAATGTCTCCAAAGTTTTAAGGCAAATACAACCGCTGCAAGTTCTAAATCGTGAGTGGGATAATTCTTTTCATGCGGTTTTAACTGACGAGAAGCATAGGCAATAACTTTATCCCTTTGCATAAGAACACAGCCCAAGCCCGAAAAAGAAGCATCACAATAAACAATGAAATCATCTGAACCCTCCGGTAATGCTAACACCGGTGCCTGACACAACATTTGTCTTAACGTTTGGAATGCATGCTCCTGACGATCAGTCCATACGAATTTCTCATCCTTACGGGTTAATTTGGTTAACGGACCCGCAATCTTAGAAAAATCTTTTATAAACTTCCGGTAATAACCCGCTAATCCAAGAAAGCTCTTTATTTCCGAAGCAGACTTTGGGGCGTTCCATTTCGTCACAGCCTCGACTTTAGTTGGATCCACTTTCACACCATCCTTACAAATTACGTGACCTAAAAACTGAACCTCCCGAATCCAAAATTCGCACTTAGAGAACTTGGCATACAACTGTTCTCGTTTCAACGTATCAAGAACCAATCTTAAATGCAGAGCATGCTCATCTTCGGATTTTGAATACACGAGAATATCGTCAATGAAAACAATAACAAATTTATCCAAGAAAGGCCGACAAACCCGATTCATTAAATCCATAAATACAGCTGGAGCATTCGTCAAACCAAAAGGCATAACCAAAAATTCATAATGCCCATACCTAGTACGAAAAGCAGTTTTCGGAATATCTTCTTCACGAACCCGGACTTGATGATAACCCGATCTCAAATCAATTTTAGAATACACTGAAGAACCCTGCAACTGATCAAATAAGTCATCTATTCTAGGAAGAGGGTACTTATTCTTTACCGTTCTCTTGTTCAACTCCCTATAATCAATACACATGCGCATAGACCCGTCTTTCTTTTTCACAAATAATACTGGTGCACCCCACGGCGAAGAACTAGGTCTAATAAAATCCTTATCTAACAGTTCCTGTATCTGATTCATCATTTCGCGAATCTCAGAAGGCGCTAACCTATAAGGAGCTTTAGCTACAGGCGACGAACCCGGCACAAGATCAATACGGTACTCAACTTCCCTAACTGGTGGCAACCCAGGTAACTCATCAGGAAATACCTCAGAGTATTCACACACAACCGGTACATCGGAAATAACTTTTCTTTCAAGTTTAGCATCAACTACATAAGCTAAGTAGGACTCGCAACCTTTGGATAATGACTTCCTAGCCTTCATCATCGAAATCAGAGGAATAGACATACCATCCCGTTCTCCTCGAGCCACAACGTATGACCCGTCGGAGATTGGGATCCTAATCAACTTTTGATGGCAATCAATGCTAGCCCTATTCTGACTTAACCAATCCATACCAACTATTACGTCAAAACTAGGAATTGGCATCAACAAGAATGAAATAGGGAAAGTTCGGTCATCAATCACAATATTAGCTCCAGTCACCGAGGTGGTAACAGGAACTAATTTACCGCTAACAATTTCTACTTCTACGGGTTTGGTTATCACAGTAGGCACTAATTTCAACTTGTCGCAGAAGCATACAGATATAAAAGTACAAGTAGCACCAGAGTCAAATAAAACACGAGCCGGTACAGAGTTTATAAAGAATGTACCAGTTATGACATCTTCTGTATGTACAGCCTCATTGACTGTCATTTGAAAAGCCCGACTGGTTGCTGGTGGAGGATTCTTCCTTTTCTGACCGGAAGATGCCGAACTCCCGACCGAACCAAGCCCCGATTTCCCCGCCTCTGAACATTGACCCACTCGATGTCCCTCCTTTTTACAAGTCCAACACACAAAGTTCGGATAACGACAATTTCTTATCTCATGACCAAGATCACCACATTTCAGACACTTATTTGTTTGCGGAGTACACGGCCCTGAATGTCTAGATTTGCATGTACTACACCAGTTTGAACTTCCCGACGAACTACTCTTACTAACATACTTCTTTGTCTGACGATTACCTTGCCAATTTGATTTCCCTTTACTAGAGGAATCCGCTCTAGACTTTGAAGAATTATCTCTAGATCGTGTTTCACGAGACCCTCTAATGTCACTATCCACTGATCGAGCAAGATTAAAAGCCTGAGATAAACTAGTGGCTAGTCTCACTGTAGTACGATAGTTATGGGGTAAAGTATCCACAAACTGCTCTATCTTCGTCTTCTCCTCCGGAACCCATTGTTGTACAAATCGAAGTTTTTCTGTAAATTGAGCTATCAACTCCTCCATGGTCATATTATCCGTTAATTGAAGGTTCACAAAATCCCTCCTAATTTGTGCCATATGGAAATCAGAACAATATTGATTACGCACTACTTGATGAAATTCATTCCATCGTAAAGATTCCTTTTGTTGTGGAGTAAAATGCCCAGTAATTGAATCCCACCAAACCATGGCATCGTCCTTCAGGCACTGCACAGCAAACTTGACCTTGGATTCTTCCTCACAGCTAATCACATCAAACTTGCGTTCCATATCTCTTAACCAAATTAAAGCCACAGTTGGATTGGTACTTCCATGGAATTCCGGTGGTTTGCAAGACATAAAAGTTTTAAAAGTACACATCTTATTAGTCTGAGAAGATGGACTAGCACCAAACACCGAAGATTGTTGTTGCAAAAGTTGTCTAGCTGCAGCTTCCTCAGCTTTCCTTTTAAACTCTCTCAGAAATATCAATTCATCTTCTATCTCATGTATATACTCATCCCTATTGGTTTCTTCACCGCCTTGATGAGATGTACCTTCACGATTAATAGTCGCAGCAGGAGGAACAATATACCGAGAGGCATTATTGGGGTTGGGGATCGGTTGTTCGTCATCTGCCATTTCTGAAATCAACACAACACTTGAAACTTGTTAATCGTTAGTACCTATCTACTAACAATTTCACAACCAATGCTAAATCCCATACCCAGGAATGTTTGACATACCACGCTACAGTTTTGGGATTGAACATTCTACAATGCTCAATTACCCCAAAACCATGCTCTGATACCAACTTATAACACCCCTCATTCTCCATAATATTATTATATTGAAAACACGGAAGCGAAGAGATTTAAAACATATTTAATTACTATACGTTAGAACAAAATCATAAACCGATCATAAGTTAAGTCATGTCAAGTTAAACATGGTTAACAAACACATAATACGGGGTATTATATAAAACTTAGCATTAATTGTTACAAAACATAATCAGAGTAGCAAGCTGTCAAAACATTCCCCAGCTCCTAGAGCATCTACTTTCTGCTACTCACCTATTCAAAATATAATCTGCAGAAAGTAAATACGAGGGATTAGCACAAAGCTAAGTGAGTGAGTTCATAACCCAACATCTAACTTAGCATAATCATATAATTGCTTCAAACAACCGCAATACAATATTCAACAAATCAACAACAACTTAACGAGGATCGGTGGCTCTGGGGATAACCGTAATGCCCGGGTGGCTCCCCAAGAACACTTACCCAACCATATCCGTATGGCCATACGGACGAGACCGATAACTAGTGGTAGTTGAACTCAAATACAGAATCAAACACACAACAAATGAAGTACGACTCTGTATCATTCATTCAACCCCTGCCTAGTTCAACCAACCATTTAACAACTCGTTGACCTCGTTAACAACTGATGCCCGAAGGCCAAACACATAGCACATAGGTTCACAGTCAACAAGATATATCAACTAATCAACAAAACATATTCACGTTTATTCGTTGCAATCAAATGATCACAACTAAATTAAATGGTGAGCTCTGAATCCACTCACCGATACCTCTTAAGTATCCACACTTAGCGTCTAATCACTGAATCTTTGGTTTATCTGTAAGTACCACATAACATCAAGTTAGTAACTTGTTTCTAACTAATAATAGTCAACTTCACAATTCAAGTTACAATGAGTAATAATAATAACTATTTATATTTTATAAACTCAGGTTCACAAACTATCATAATCATCAAAATTTAACAGACAAACGCGATCCGGCTACTGGTGATGGGATCGCGTTCCAATGAAGAAAACATTCGGTCATCAAATAACAATTGGCAACCCGATCCGAGAACAAAGGCGGGATCGCGTTCACAATAGGGAAAAAGTTCTGTAACCAAAATACGCTAATCAACGCGATCCGGTAATTGAGGCTGGATCGCGTTTCGAAGAAGAAAACATAACCAATTTCTTTTATAACAGAGAAACGCGATCCCGGCAAGGGTTTCTGGATCGCGTTCACACGCGTTCCATCTCAGGTCAGACCTGCAACTACATTTCAGCTCGAACTAAACTCAACCAAAGCTCATAATCATGGATTTGATGCATATAACTAGTTAAGAAGCACACATATGATCATATATCACAAGTATTTACCATCTAAACTCAAGAATCATCTCAAATCATCATTTCATTTCTATATAACATTTGAACTTATAAGCTTCATTACCTTTAAAATGGAGATGATGATGAATAGAAGAAGAAGAAGATGATGATGATGATAGCTAGTAAAAGATCACACTTCGATTCTCACTTCAAGTTAATGATTTGATCATATATTTAGGTTAGGGTTTATGGTTCTATTTGAAAGAGAAGATTGGTAAAGTGATCCCAATAAAGGGATCGGCCCTTTATTTAACCGGCCCCAAACAATGGGTATTTTATACCCGCTCTAAATCTATTGTCTGGCACTTAATCACTAAATGCGAGAAATTTATTTTATATTACCGTCAACTTTCATATTTTAAATCAAACAACATTTTATTGACCACAATAAGTCCTAAGACCTATTTAACCAAGTTTCACAATAAGCACAATTTATAACAAATAATTATCTAAAACAATTAATTATTCGATTTAGATAGAAAAATACCAGGCCACTGAAGAGGATGTTACAAGTCGGGATTTTCGGGAACTCTGCAGTTCCGGATTACGTGTCCATATCGTTGGCATCTTTCGCAGGGTAATCCGCATAATCCGTCATGATGACGTTTACAGCCGTGACAAAATGGTTTGCTACCCGCATAGCCTTGTTTTCCGTTGGGTTCGACATCATAGGACCTCAAGGGTTCAGGTTGATTCATTGGATTTTGACTAGAGCTGGAATCCCCATTCCATTTTGTTAGGTTGTTTTCGGTTGCAGTGGCTTCGCGTCGTTCCCTCTGTGCCATAAGTCTGTGGGCCATACGAATGGCCTCTTCAATAGTAGCGGGTTTAGAGGCGGTGACCATTCCCTCAATTAGTAGCGGGAGTCCACCGGTGTACCTTGCGATTCGTTGACTTTCAGGGTTTACTATGGTTGGGCACAAGTGTGCTAGTTGTTGGAAACGATTGGTATATGTTTCGATGTCGTTGTCTTTTACGGTGAGGTTCCAAAGTTCGTCCTCAAGTTTGTGAAGTACTTCGATGGGACAATACTTGTCCTTCATTATTCGTTTCAGGTCTTCCCACGGAAGTTCGTGAGCAGTGTCGATTCCTACAGTTCGGGCGTGAAAATTCCACCAGGTAGAGGCATCATCCTGGAGGGTGTACGTGGCGTATATGGCTTTGCAGTCGTCGGGGCAGTTGCACACGCGGAAAATAGATTCCATTTTCTCGAACCATCGAATTAATCTGACAGCTCCTTCAGTACCAACGAAGTTTGGTGGTTCGCACCTCAGGAAATCCCTAAAAGTGCAAGGCTTTACTTGGTTCTGAGCAGCTAGGGTCGCAGTCACTGCTTGATTAATGATTTGATCGCGCTCAGCTTGAGTGAAAGTTTGTCGTTTAGGAGGCATGATTCTTGAACAAGAATGAAATGACAAGGTGTGAGATCTTTATTCAGAGATTTTGACTTTTATAGTTGTATACTCGGATGTAAAAGTGATAGTTATCCAGAAACCACTTAAGGTATTTGCATGAAAGTCCTCGGACTCTGAGATTTTAAATGTGTAGTCGTACTAACGACCTAGTTGTGTATTATATGTAGTTCGACCCGAACTATGGTATTGTCGTAGTCTATCAGACTATAATGTAGTACTAAAGTACTATAGATGTAATCCTAATGAGTTAGAGTGTATTCATCGAATGAGGCATCACATGCCTTAGTAGTCGTGGTGTGGCACTTCGTGTCTAGTAAGGTAATCACGTATGCGTATAAGTGTACAGGTGCCTATAGCGAGTGCTCATACGCAAAGTAATCGAGTGGGATACCTTATGTCCAGTTGGGTAGTCATATATACATATATGGTGTACACGTAACTATACAAGTATACGTGCGTAATAAAAGTCAGGTGTGGCACCTCGTGCCCCGTTAGGTGAGTGTATATGTATATATATATAAATTGTACATGTAACTATAACAAGTCTACATGCATATTGAGAGTGGCTCATCGAGCCTGGGTGCAGCACAATGTGCCAAAATGTAGTGCCCGAAGCACCGTAATGTATTTGTAATGTATTATAATTGTAGTACAAAAGTACTATGAAACGCAGCACCACGTGCCGTAATGAAGTGCCCGTGGCACCGTAATTGCAGTACCCATGTACTGTGAATGTAGCATCAACATGCTAAGATTTGTAGTATTGACATACTATGAGGTTTGCACTAACGTGCCCATATTGTGGTATCAACATATCATGAGTTGTGCTTGAAAGCATGATGTGACACCACGTGCCATGTGTTGTTTGATTGTAGCCCTAAGGCCAAAATACGTTGTAATTATGTGATTTCTCGAATGTAGCACAGAGGCTAGAATGTGAGTGCCAAGGCACTGAGGTATTGAATCAATTGATCCAAATGATCAAGTTGTGATTGAGATAATTAATTTGTTGTGGACTTAGTCAACACTAATCCAATTGTGACCAGCACGGTCAAAGGTGAAAGATTCGTTTGTTTGTTTTAAATTTCGTGGATGTTTAGCATGTGTGGGTTTCCATTCCCATTGAATACATTTGTACCTCCTCCCCGAGGTTCAGTGATATATGTGATATCCTCCTATCCGTACAGTAGGAGAAAGATGTCGAGTCGTGATAGTTAGGAAGACGGCGATGTGCCTCTTCGCGAGTAATTGATAGTACAGCGGAATTGAGTCGTACATACCCAGTATATATTCGATACGTAGAAGTAGTATACATGTAAGGCCTATTAATATATACCTACAGTACATATAATAGCCTAGGATGTCTAGCACAAAACAATCAGAGTCAACTAGTGCATTCCTAACTCAGTATAACCCCTTTCAGATCTTACATCATCTTTATTTAATTGTACATAGTTAGCTACGCTATGTTAAATTAAACTCTTATGATGTAATTCCTGAACCAGTCATACGTAATGAGGAATACTGCCTAACGGTCATAGTCTAGGCCCACTAAATGCAACCTAGTTCACTACAACCTTAGTCTCTGATACAAATCTGTAACACCCTCAAATTTCGGTTTGCGAAAGCGGTCGGGTCGGGTGTTACCAAATTAAATATCACAGCATAAGATACATAATGAACGACTCTAAATGAGACGTTTGAAAATAATTATACATTTACCAAATAGAACGTTTACAATGTGGCGAGTTTAATAGAAATTTCAAATACATAATTTGAAAATACAAAAGTAAATGCAGAGTAGTCCCAATTGTTTGAAAATATGCGACTCGAGCTAGCAAAATCTTGTAGTAATTCCTACTCCTGCTGGGCACCTGAGAACACATGCTAAAATAGGTCAGCTATAAAGCTGGTGAGTTCATAGGATAGTTAGTTAAAATCATGATGTAATAAACCCTGTATGTTTTGAAAAGTCGTTTCAAATTCAGCCATTTTGATAAGTATTATATTGAAGTTTGCAACACCAATGTGTTTTGAAAAGTAGCTCAGAATCCACGATTCTGACTTGTATTATGTTGAAGTTTTTGTAATACAAATGTGTATACGATGGACAAGGTATCTAATACCTAAGTAATAGAGATATGTACCTAAGTACCTAATAATTGAGGCTATTCGAGCCTGAATACCTTTCTGGTATTACGTAAGTTTAACAGAGTAGGGCAATACCTGCCTAAGTTTGAAATCAAGTAATGTATGACCACGTCATATGATGTTGAGTAATATTTGATAGCGTGTTGCATCCAGCAACGTAATCGTAATCCCACGGATTATTGTTGTATGTTCGTTTACCCGGCTAGCATAAGCTAACCCGAACATGATTGAGCTAACGGGCCTCGCGTGGAAACACCACCGATCCGTTAACTTATTGTGAACCCCGAGTATAACTCGCTGATCCATGATTGTATTGAAATTATGTCCACTGCAATACCGTGGTTTCGTTTTGTGCCCACTTTACCGTGGCATCGTTTGGTGCCCACTGCAATACCGCGGCATCGTTTTTGAAGTTGCTCGCAAGCAATTTGAAATTGAGCCGGCAGTACAACGACATGCCCGACTAAGTTGATCGTATAATAGTATGTATACCGATATGTATATGTAAATTGTAGTAGCACCGAGTGCTCGAGATGATGTATCAGTACGTAGATATATATATATATGTATGGACGAATACTTAGATGTCATATTTCACGTTGAACCTAGGTATGGATATTCATCAGGTGACACCCCCACGGTTGGATTACATCCTGGGCCGGGGGCCCATCCCTGGTTGGATTACATCCTGGGCCAGAGTCGTCACCAGTTGAGTTGTATTGATATAAGAAGTCTGTACTAACATGTGATGCTATTGTATACTCCTAGCCTAAAGCCTAGCAAGTATATATGACGGAGTCTTGGGAAAATGTTCACTTAAGTTCAGTTTCCATTCTAGTGATAATGAAGTGTGTCGACAGTTTTAGTTCTTAATAACTAAACTTGTAACAGTAGAGAGGTTATCCAGTGTAATTAGAACTAACTAGTTCTAATGTGTCCAATGATGTTGTCCCGCGACAATACGGCCAAAGGATTTTGATAAGTAAATCAAGTTATGTATTGGTAATCGTTTTCCAATGACCTAACAGGGTACGATTGCAACCTATCTAGGTTAAGTATTGATATTGTTCTAAAACAATATTACGGGTGTAATTCCTAAGTATTACACATTTCGTATTACATACAGTAATATAAATAGTTGTAAATTATAAACGATTGTTAATATGATTTGAAAACAGTAATTGAGCATGTGTTTCACCCCGAAAATAGTAAAAACTGTTGAAAGAGTGGGGCTATGAAACTCACCTGAGGAGCTAGCGTCCTAGTGTAATGAGTCGTGCCAAGTACAATCTCCTAGTATCCTAAACACGAGAGATTTCGTATGTTTGTAAGTGCGGTTCGTTATTGATGTTTCGTAATAATAATTCATATTATTATTAGGTTTGAGTTTTCGTATACTTTATAAAGTATATTTGTTTTGAGTATACGTCGTATCATATTTAAATTGTCATTTGAAAACGTTTCCCGACACTTAGAAAAATATGGATGTTTTCTGCGACATAACATGCGACACAAAAATGGATCATGCGACACAAGGGTTGTGTCGTATAGAGTGCGACACAAGAGCTCTGCGACACAGTGGTTGTGTCGCAAAAACTTGCGATGCTAAATCAATAGCGACATAAAGGTTGTGTCGTATGGGAATACGACACAAGGTGCGACATAAGGGTACGACACAAGCGTTGTGTCGCATGGGTAGTTCATGCGACATAATATGCGACACAAGCGTTGTGTCGCAAAGATGAACACCAGCCCAGAAACTCGTGGCTGTCGCGTTTTTCCGGCCAAAATCGCAAATCAAACGCATTTTTGAGCTGTAAAATCATGTTTTCTTTGTTGTTTAGGTTATAACTAAGTTGTGTAAACATTATTACACCAACACATTACACCAAAATGATTAAATCTAAAAATTTAGAAATTTCTTACAATTGTAAATCGAGGCCAAACGAGGAAGAAAACGAGGGTGTTGCCTTTGTTAATGTCGTTCCTCTCTTGATGGTGGTTCCGAAAATGTTGGTGTTGGTGGTGGCGGTGGTCGGCCGACGGTGGTGGTGATTGGTGGTGATTATTTTAGAGAGAAAATGGGATGGAGGTGTGAAGAAGAAGAAGAAGAAAAATGAAGTAAGAAAAGAGATGGGGGTTGGGTTTTGTTAAACTCAGCTCCCATTTTTGTATACTGTGGTCTCCAACCGCAGTACAAAATACCAGTATTTTCGTACCCGCTCGTAGTTCAAAATAATATTTTAAATTCTAAAATTTATTTATGTTATTTCCAAATGTTTATTAGTGGAAGTATTTTATAAAAATACTTTGTTAAAATTTTCTTTTTATATTCGGTTCTGCGTTGTCCCAACTAAATAAAATTATGTTTTAAGTCACTAAACGTATGATACCTTCGAATGTTTAATATTTTTCCCAAATTATATAATATTCATTCTAACTAATAAAATATTAGTTTTGAGATTTTTGACATTGAAGTTTGGACGCGTTTTTCTGAGTAATCCATCGTATTATATATACATTATATATAATTTTTTAATTCCGTGGTAATAATGCGTACTTAGTACGAAGATTAAAAGTTTAAATTAGACGCGCCAGTTGACTTTTTGACCAGGTGTTACATCTTTCTCTCTGTAGAATTCTCTCTCTAGCACTACTCTTAGGAGTTAGAGGAGAATTGTTCTTGTAGTTAGTTCTCTCTCTAGCTTCTCTCTCTAGCACTACTCTTAGGAGTTAGAGGAGAACTAGAGAGATATAAGTTAGCGGTTAGAGCTAGAGAAAAGTTGTAATTGGGTAATCAAGCTGTAGCAAGGTTATTCAAGTCAGAGTGTTGTAATCCTCAGTATTACTCTTCTAATCCGGTGATATTATCTTACTTTCTTACTGTTATAATGTTCACTTTGCATATTATTTCAGTACGATCTATGATTGTTGCGATGCTGATTAGCTAGATTAATATGTGATTGTTGGAATGTAGATGTTAGGATTAGGGATGATGTTTAATTAATATATCTTATATATGATTGGTAGTTGTTATGCTGCATACATGTTTAGACTTATCCTGGATGTAGACTTAATTAATCACCCTTTCCGGTCTCTCACGTGACTGTTGCCTAGGATAGGATTTGATCAACCCTAACTACGAATACACAGTTATCTCCTGTTTGTATGAAACTGTGAGATCGCCATAACACGTCAGAATACTTGGTATAGCGTTGGAAATACCGCTGGTAGAGTACAAATACGTGGAAGCCAAGGAAATGCCGGTGGCCTATCTCACCGTGGATTACCTGGAAGCAACACTTCCAGACACGGGTCTAGGTATTGTTAAGCCGTGAAAATGCTATAGTACACCGTTAAACTACCTCTGGTTATAAAGCTGTGTAAAGATATAATAGGTCTTTAAAACACCGTAGATATACCTAGGGTTAGAGTACTGTGGAAAATAAGGACACTATACACTATACGCATACCTAGGGATGAACGACCGATGGCAAAGAAGGGTCTAATCCATGACGGAAGTATTAAGAACTTGAACAGATAAAACATGAGTTAGGAAATGAAAGCAAGGATGCCGGCTGTGTTCCCAGATGCTTAAAACCCCTAAACTCTACTTAACCGATAGTTTAACTTATTCAGCATACAACCAGTATTACTCTATTAAAATTGGACAGACATAGGTGTTAAGAAAGGTCAGTGTTGTGGACTGTCGCCTTATTCCTTAACCCCATTCAGAGGGTCGCTTGGTCTCCAAAAGAGACGGTGAGGTGGGTCTGAAGACAGTCCCATCTGACCAGAATCAGGATAACCTAGGATTCAATGACATATGCTTTAGGGTTACACCTAGACGTAGGGTCCTAGTGTTTACAACAACTGTGTAGAAGATTCTTAACCAGAGTAATCACCAATCATCAATATAATATCATCCCGAAACCCTAATCATCAAAGTTTCAGCAATCGCTCTCTACCTGCTGCTTATATTCTCGTTTACTTTCCTGCACTTTAATTTTTGTCTTTAGATTAGATTAGATAAAACCAAAACCCATACCTACCTTGTTTTAAACCCATCCTATTGTCAAGTTATCTTTGGTAGGTTCCAATTCAATTCAATTCGTTCCGATTTTGGACGACACTCGAGTTATACTTGCCGCCTTACCCACAAGGTAGGTAGCTTGCATAGTTTGAGCCCAGCAAATATAAATTTTTTAAAACTTGCAAACCGTTCGCGCGTCTCGGTAGCCGTCGGTGCAACGACCCGGATTCTGAAACCCGACCGACCGCTGGGACCGCGACAATCAACAAGCTCGAACATCTCAGCAGATTCATCAGACTTTACCACCGTTTATTAGCACTGTACCACCTTCATTAGCGACATCACAGATTCCCACATCTTTGCCTCATTATCATCAACAGCAGCATGATGGTAATTATTGAACATCGGCCCCGTTCTCTTCCGGGCCTTCAGGTTATCAATTTTCGGTGTTTCCTCCACCGTATCAACATAAGTTGTGCTCGTTTAAGACTTTTAAATCTAGTGGACCATCCGATTACCATGGTAGTACCAATCCCTCCGTTACTTTGGATTGGTTGAGGGATGTGGAAAGGAAATTTGAGGTTTGTAGATGTGAGGACGAGGTAAAGGTTCCTTATGCGGTGCAACTACTTAAGGGCCCAGCAATGGGTTGGTGGGATTCTATCACCTCACATCTGACATCACAACAAAGGGCTTCTATAAGATGGACTGACTTCTAGAATGAGGTTTGCAAGAAGTACTGCTCTGGATTTAATATGACCCGTATTCAACGAGAGTTTATGGATTTGCAATTGACGGATAGGATGACAATGGATGATCTCATTTCTCAATTTACCGAAAAACTAAGGTTTGTGCACCAATGGGTACCGGATGAACGTAACCAGATTGACCACTTTGTAGGAACGTTGCCCCATGATTATCGGACGACAGTGAGACTAGCGGGTTCCCTTACCCAAGCTTTTGAGTTATCCCGTTCAGTGGATGGTGATATTCGGGCAGAAGGTTTGGAGGTTAAAGAAAGATCTGCATCGAAACCTAAGGGTGATTCTTCGGGGAGTCCGGGAAAGAAGAAATGGCATGGGTCATCTCAGGGTAAGAAACTAAGTTCTGGTAGTGGTGTTAATATGGATAGAACTAATTGGTGCCAAAGTTGTAAGTCTAAGCACACTGGACCATGTACTCCTCAGACTCGTAGATGTATTAAGTGTGGGCAGCTTGGTCATGACTTCAAGGATTGCAATTTTCCTAATAATGTTTGCTGGAATTGCCATAAAGAGGGTCATCGTGCAGGGCAATGTACTGTGACTGGTAGACAGAGAGTGGGTACGGTCGGTGGGTCTTCATTATCTGGCCAGAAAAGAAAGAATCCACCATCAGCAACTGGCAGAGCGTTTCAGATGACAGCTGATGAAGCTGTCAGAACGGAGGATGTCATAACCGATACTTTTCTTATCAATTCTGTACCGGCATGTGTTTTATTCGATTCGGGAGCCAATTGCTCTTTTGTATCTATGCATTTCTGTGATAGATTGAAATTAGCTCCCACTGTTATTACAAATCCTATTGAGGTTGAGGTAGCTAATGGCAAAATGGTTCCGGTTACCACATCGGTGACTGGAGCTAATATTTTAATAGAAGGACATAGTTTTCCTGTCTCCTTTCTTTTGATGCCTATCCCCGGTTTTGATGCGGTTTTAGGCATGGATTGGTTAAGTCAGAATAGAGCCAACATTGATTGTCATAGAAAGTTAATAAAGATCCCAATTTCGGATGAGTCGCATGTCGTGGCTCGAGGGGAACGGGAAAGGGGTAGCATACCTTTGATTTCCTTGTTAAAAACTAGAAAATCTCTAGCTAAAGGGTGTGAATCATACTTGGCCTATGTTGTTGATGCTAAGTTAGAAAAGAAAAAGGTCTCTGATGTTCGAGTGGTTTCTGAATACTCGGATGTCTTTCCTGATGAGTTGCCTGGCCTACCTCCCATTAGAGAGGTGGAGTATAAGATTGATTTGATTCCTGGTTCTTCTCCTGTAGCTAAGGCTCCTTATAGATTAGCTCCTTCAGAAATTCGAGAAATGATGAGCCAAATCCAGGAGTTGTTAGATAAGGGTTTTGTAAGGCCTAGTTCTTCTCCTTGGGGTGCACCTGTGTTATTTTTTAAAAAGAAGGATGACACCTTTCGTATGTGTATTGACTATAGGGAGTTGAATAAGAGAACCATAAAGAATAAGTACCCTTTCACTAGTACAAATTTGCGATTTGGTCACACATAGTCGAAATGAAATGGTCACACATTCGAATATTTATGTGACTAAACGTACAAAGATAAAGTTCACGTTATTAGTTAGCCACATATGAACTCCAATCGTGTGACCATTCTGAAATGTATTGCCACACCTTCAAACATTTATGTGGCTAAAAGGCACTGCTATTTTTTGGCTGATTATTTAGTCACATATGAAATTGGAACGCGTGACAAATAAAGAGTAAGTTCGAAGCATTAGTCACGTTATACACATAAAACGTGACAAATCGATGTCACACACTTGAACACTGTGACCAAATGCTACTATATGGTCACATGAAGTAATTATTTATGTGACTAAATCACATAGTCAAGTTTGTCACACTTGATTCCAGTGTAGCCAAAATTTGATACATATGGTCACATAACTTATTATGTATGTCTAAAGTTTAGTGTGTATTAGAATGCCAAAAGCTAATGTGTATAGTCACATTAAATTCTAGAACGATCATGTAACTATATGGCTTTATAATAGCCACACCAATTCACAAATGTGTATTTAAATGATGTTTCTGGCCACATTTTAGGTGATTATATGTGATCGATATATTCACAACAGTCACGTTTTGAAATATTCGTGTGGCTATTATTTAGAGCAAAAATGGGCAAAAATGATTATCATTAAATTTAATATTAGTCACATTGAGTGTTAGTTGTGTATCTAAATCATGAGACTATATATATCAGATGAAATAATTGTTTATGTGACTAAATTATATAGTCGAGTTTGTCACACATGATTTCAGTGTAGCTAAAATCCGGTACAAATGGTCACATAACTTATTATGTGCGTGTGTTAGATTGCCAAAAACTAGCATGTATAGTTATATAAAAAGTATTGGGTTTGTCAACAGACGTAACATGTAGCTCGGTTAACACGTTTCTTCCATTACTACAAAACGAAGCTAATGCAACATCGACAAAGTGCTACTTTAGGCCTTAAAAGTGTTGCATTATGGGTAATGCAACACTTTATCATGTGCTGCCTTAGCCAACGTCACCTTAGATATGAAGCAACACTTTTTTAAGAATATGCTACACTTTTTCAAAGTGTTGCTTGTGTTCCATAATTGCACTACTTTTGACATGGAACACTTTTTATTCAGAAGCAATACATTTAAGTCTAATATAATAAGATATGACAACACTTTTATATAACAAATGCAACAGTTTTCATTGTTTATCCAAGAGAGGTGCAACACTTTCATATGACAACACTTTTTATATGCTATTAGTTTCATCAATGCAACATTTTTTTTCAAACATTGCAACACTTCTAATATATTTATTTTTGTACTGATTTGTTACACAATACAATTACTAATTTATTTAAATCAAAGAAATAATTACATTTCATAGATCATATTGTACCACAAATTGGTCCAATCTCACTATAACTACACTAAATAGTATAGCCAAAATCGGAAAGTTGTTTACAATCTAGAATGTAAAGTTATCCTCCAGTGCAGGTACTTTTGATATGGCTTTGTTTTCATCCGATCATATTGTTAAATCTCCGCTCACTATTGCACAAAATGCCAACGCCAACGCAAAAGCCTGGTACATATAAAAAATGATTATAAAATATAATTAGTACTTATATTGTGATCAAAGTCAGGAACATGAGACCATGCAACTGTGCAAGTTACAAACTCAAAACCACATTATACATTAAATTTCTAAACCGAAAATGAAATGCATTTTGTTCTTTATGATAGCCAACTGATTTGTGAATCTAGCACCCCCATCAAAGTACTGAGTATTTGGCTTTGCACAAAATAATATATGGTGATCAAAACAAGAAACAAAACTTGATGTTAAATATCCCATTCCAATATAATAACCTAATTTACGGTTGTCATAAACATAAAGAAGGGTAAGCATGCTTATTAGTTAAGCTCTCGTTTGCATGAATCGGACCCTAACTTAAGACTCTAGACCTATTATATATATCATTCACAAGTGACATCTACAATATACATTCATAATAGAGTAAGGAAAAAAAGTCAAAACAAGGGATAGATACACCAGCTAGCCTTTTATTTGACATGATAAGCAATCTTGGAGCGAAAATAAGATATCCATTACTTATATATATATTGTACATGCATATGTATCAATTTTACTCACCAAAAATTACATTCTTGACTTCCAATTCTTCCAAATGCCAACCTAGTGCTGAAATAAGGTTCCTAGTCTCAGATACTAAAACTAAGTGAAGTATCCAATGGTAAATATAAGTTTAAAATTGGATCCAGTTTATCTAAAAAAACAGTTGCAAAACGACAATAAAAAAGGTTGGATCTAGTCCTTAATTCTCTATAAGTCATCTACTCTACTCTGAAGTTTATTAGGTTTGAATTTGTACTTGGCAACATTATTATCAAACATAAAAGCTTCTCTTAAAAAACAGACAGACCAAAGATGACAAATGAATGTATTCGGTTCTCAACTTATTAATCTATACTTCTGTAAATTAACAGCTACCAAGCAACATTCACCAAGAAAAATTAATATATGTGTATTACCGATGGCAAAGATGGTGTTATATTGAGGAACCTCGAAATCTTCGGCTGCAAATTTAGGAAAAATAGTTACTCCAATAGAGCTCCCTAGACATTGCAAACAAATACAAGATAGAACATGTTATAAACAAGTCGTTAATTGTTCTGACTTCTTCACGACATATTTATATATTGTAATAACATGATCGGTACCATTTCACTCTCAGCTCTTTGACTCTGTCCCGCTAACATTTTTGGGAACCTGCATAACCGCATAACCTGTAAAATCAACATATAGAAAATAATAAATCAGACATTTATAATCCGTAAAGTAAAATATAATTATGCCTCTTTCTAGCCACACAAAAATCGATAATAAACCCAAAAAGGGATACAAAGATGCTAACGTTTTAATCCATAAAGTAGAACTAAGAAAAACAAATCAGTTACACCATAAAGTGTGTCAAAACACTAATTGAATGTAGAATTGAAACAATTTCAAACAAAATGATTAATAAAAACATCATATATGTCATCGTTTTTTCCCAAATATGCCACCCAATTCAAGACCAACTGCATATTGCCATTTGAAAATTCCAATAAACAAGAAATCACTAAAAAGGAGAGACACTACATTAAGAACTTTCATCAATAACAAACTATGGTATCAAAATCCATAAACAAAACTGTACACAGAAATTTCACATACCTGAAATAGGAATGGATCCAACAGAGTATTATGGGGAATCAGAAATCAACTTCATAGAAATATATAAAATGTTGTAAAAGATGTGATTAAAAGTTTTTCTTCATATCAAATCTTATGGTAAAAAGAGACAAAAGGCATATATTTTGGACGGAGGGATGGAGAGAGCGAGAAGTGAAAACTAGGGGGGAGTGAATTTTTGATTCTGAAGAAAATTTGGGCGGACTGAAATTTGATTTTGAGGAAAAATGGGGCGGGATTTTTTTAGAAATGTAAAAAGGGGGAAACAAGTGTAGCAATATTTACTTTTGTTTGTCGCAATTAATAATCCACTTTTATTTTCAATCACATAAAAACCATCTAAAAAATAAATGGTGAAATTCGGTTGGTTTAGAAAGTGTCTTTTAGACCTTACTAAAACTGTATGTCATGTTCATACTAGACACTTAAAATAAGACGGAGTACTAGACACTTAAAATAAGATGGAGGGAGCGTAAAAATATGTTTTCATGTAAAGATGCGATTACGAAGTTAGAATTAAAGACGGTTAAAAATCATTTTTTGAAAAGAAAACAATAGGTTTAGAATAGGAAAAAATTGACAATATCGTAATATCGTTATTTATTACTACGTATGTTTATGTATGTATGTATTTACATTTGTAAAAAACAATGTACACTCACAAATATCTATATGCTATAGGCTTTATGTACATCACATAAATATTTTAATAATCTATCTTAAATAACGTTAACAAAACTTTGTCCTATAAAAATATCTATAAACGTTGAAGATTGACATTTAGCTTTAGTTAAACAATGGAAAATATAATATATGATATTATTAATATCACATATATCACTATTAAACTTAGGATAAAATTAATTTATCATTTTGAAAGATATGACATTATCTTAAGTTTAATAATGGAATATATGATATATGACATTACCAATATCACATATGTCATTATTAAACTTAGGATAAAATTAATTCATCATTTGAGCATATATGACATTATCCTAAGTTTAATAATGGAATATATGATATATGACATTACCAACATCACATATACCACTATTAAACTTAGGATAAATTAATTCATCATTTTGGAATATATGACATTATCCTAAGTTTAATGATGGAATATATGATATATGTCATTACCAACATCACATATGCCACTATTAAACTTATGATAAAATTAATTCATCATTTTAGAATATATGACATTATCCTAAGTTTAATGATGAAATATATGATATATGACATTATCAATATCACATATGTCACTATTAACCTTAGGATAAAATTAATTCATCATTTGAAATATATGACATTATCATAAGTTTAATAATGGAATATATGATATATGACATTATCCTAAGTTTAATAATGGAATATATGATATATGACAAACCAACATCACATATGCCACTATTAAACTTAGGATACATTAATTCATCATTTTGAAATATATGACATTATCCTAACTTTAATAATGGAATATATGATATATGACATTACCAATATCACATATGCCACAATTAAACTTAGGATAAAATTAATTCATCATTTTGGAATATATGACATTATCCTAAGTTTAATGATGAAATATATGATATATGACATTACCAATATTACATATGCCACTATTAAATTTTGGATAAAATTAATTGATCATTTGAACATATGACATTATCCTAAATTTAATAATGGAATATATGATATATGACATTACCAATATCATATCACATGTGTCACTATTAAACTTAAGATAAAATTAATTCATCATTTGGGTATATATGACATTATCTTAAGATGAAAAATAAAGATGACAAAGGGAAATAGAATTCATTTTTCACGAGGTAATGATCCATTTATAAATATATTGGGACGAACTTGAAAGAAAAAAAATGAATTACTAGAAAGGATTGGGTTAAATTTTTTAAATTATTGTTAATTTTATCTTGTATACTTTTATTTGATTTAATTGTTTGATCAGAAGTTTTTAGTTAGAACTTTAGTTATTTATGATCAAAATTTAATAATTTCATTAAGTTAGAACTAAAAAAAATCAAAAAATAAAAACTAAAATCAAAAAATTATAACCCTTCGTCATCATATATTCCCCAAACTCAAATCCACCGCCAGTTCATAATTTCATATTCACCAAAATCAAAAAAATCCACTTCTCCCTCCAAAGGCACATCTTCAATATGAGTCCTCAACTTCCCATCGAACCCTTCATTTGGTTCCTCTTTTGTTTTTGTTTTACTAGATTTCAAATATATGCTTCTTTATTAAGAGGAGGTCTGATTTTATAATTTTGTTAGGGTTTCGTTGATCGTGTATGTAACATTTTCGTTTTAATTTAATACATTGAAGTTGTTACTCATATGCGTTGATTCTTCATTAATCGAAAACTTGTATATTGTATTAATATTAAGGATCGAGGATCATTCTTTTGATTCAATCGTAATGAACAGTCCCATGTTTGAAAATTGGTTCGTTATGAAGGTTTTGACGAATTCGTGATTTCGTGAGATTATTGTGTTTTATGCCATCAGTTGATCATTTTTGTCTTTTATTTTTCAGCTTTCTAGGTTGTGAAGAATGATTGAACAAACACACTCAGTTGTAATGACCGATCAAACAATGAATATGAACAGAAAATGGAAGATGTGTGGGGACTCGATTCAAATTTGCATTACGATTCAGGTTGTCCTTTTACTTTTAGTCTTTTTATTCTTCCTCAAATTGGCCGATACATAGTATCTTCTGTTTATAGATTGACTGCAACACCCTATTTTACCTTTGAAAAGTGAGGTCACATTAACATTTTACAATAAGAGAAAATATCATTTATCAAGTTACGTATTCAAATTAAAAAAAGGATGTGTTAGCATATTATAACTTTGCTTATTGTAGAAAGGAAGATTTGATGATGCACCCCACTTGTTTGATAAAATGCTTGAATGACTTGAATATTGACGTCTTCTCCTTGGTATATTAATACTCCTATTCATTTTTGTTTGAGTGTCTTAATTGTCTATATAATGGAGATTGTTTCTTGTGTGAAAACAGGAGTCCGCGAGGTGCTATAAAACCTGTTCTAGAACTCAAATTTCACCGACAGTTTTTGCAGCACTCTCGTGTATTCATTAAGGGACCATGATCTTATTATGTTTAGTTATTTTGTTGCAGAGGAGCACAATATACTAACGGAATCTGGCACGCGTTCAGTACAATATGCAGAGATGAGGGGTTTTTTTTGCTTGTACAAGGGACTTGGAGCCACCTTATTGGTAATCTTTCTTACTGCATTACTTTGAAAGTTTGAACCTTTTATGTTATAAAATGGCTAAAGTTGATTAGCCAGAACTAAAAATATTAGGTCAAAATAAAATGGTTCAAGATCCACTCAAAGTGTACATTAAATCGTATAAAACATTCTTAATCTTTATTTAAAGATTAGATCTTTATATAAATATATAGGTCCTGTAATCAAGTTTGAAGCGTTAGTCAACAAGATTGGCATATTGCAGAGATGACTGTCAAGGAAACTCTCGATTTATCTGCACGCTGTCAAGGTATTTCTTTGTCTATATAAGTATTCCGCTGCTAAAGGTACTGAAAGTGTTGGTGTTATAGTCTTGTAACTAAAGCGATCTGAATTGCTGGAGATCCATTGTAAGATCGTTCTATCTCACTCATCTCTGTAGCAATTTAATTGTCTTTTTTACTGTTTGTTTCTTCTTTGACTGATTAATTGGTTCGATATATTCTATTAGTAATATCTGATCTACTTATAGCTGTAATTGTTTTTGAATTGTTCATATTCTTACTTTCAAAAATTTGGGTTGTGATTGACCCGTCTTTTTATATTAGAAGTTGGCTCAGGTAGTCAAATTTCTAGTTACATAGCTATTAAAATTGTCATACTATTAATCTAAAAGTACACGATGGTTGGCTGAATAGTTTTTATGTGTCAGGATACGCACAACCAAGTTGGTATTGCACATTGTGGTGGTATATCTTCTTTGTTGAAAGCACTAGTTTATTCTGGAAATGAGATTGTGCAAAATCATGCTGCAGTAGCACTGTACAGGCTTGCTGATAATGAGGTAATATTAAGATTATAAGAGAAAATACTGCATTCAGGAATAGTCTTCGATAGATATTTCATATGCCATAACTTTAATGAAAATGCTTGTTAGGATAATGTTGTTGATTTTATAAGGGAGGACGGGTACTAAAGCTGCTTTCCTGTGACTTTGTTGCCCAAGTAAGTAGTGTCTTTCTTTTGCTAGTTTCGACCCGTCTATTTATATTGGGTTCATTTGGGCTGTGGTTTCGACCCATCTATTTATATTGGGTTCATTTGGGATGTGCTTTATCTCGAATATTATGGTTAAAAATGTTTGCTTCCCACCTTTCCTCAAAAAATCTACTTCTCTATGGATCCTTCCCCATTGTATAGATGGGGCAAGTACATTCGAGAACCTCAAACAATTTAAAAGCAAAACTGGACCCGCTTGAACTTGAATCCAGCTGAGAGTTACCTACCTTGCCCCAATTTTTTTTTTCTTGGCACACGATATTATTACTTTTATCACCCAGATAGGAGTACCCTGACTAGTTGAGATAAAGATTCAGTTGACATGGCTGAGTTTGTAAACTGATTGCAGTCAATCCAGGATTGTGTTGCTTTGACATTGAAAAGGCTAGAGGAGAAGATCCATGGACAGGTTTTTATCTTAAATACTTGTACATACATTTTTATATCGATTCTTCTCATTATCTCTCGTTACATGAGTGTAGTTTTCCTTAAAGTGGTGCATCTAATAAGTGTTAATGTGTCAAGTATAATTTGTCTTTTAAGTTTGTTAGTTGTCTTACTTGAAGGCAGTTATGATGCTTTTTAAGCAAACTAACTTTTTCAGTTTATTGTAGGAGATTAATGCATGTCAATATTCATTGAATTTTATGTAATCCTGTCAGGTATTGAGTCATATGTTGTACCTAATGCGGATTGCTGAGATAAATGTTTAAATACCAGTTGCTTTGGCTCTTGTGCATCTTTGTTCACCTGATGACCAGAAAACAATAGTTGTTGCTGACAATGGTAAAGCTTTTGGAAGCAGATGATAATTTCCAACAACGAAATAGTTGTATAGCATTGTGCAAGTTAGCTGAAAATGCGCGTTCACATTCTACAATGGATACTCGACCACCATCTTCACAGATATTTATTAGTAAATTTGAACAAATGAGTGTGATTTGGGTCAACAAAATCTATATTGTTGTATTCATTTGATTTATAGAATGATTAATGCAATTTGACACATATTATTGATTTGTTATATGTGATTAAAAGATCACTTACATAATGTCACACTTTGTGGTCACTGTTTGATTAATTCGTTGTATGACTAAATGTTACAAAACGCCATACAAACATAAAATTCAAGTAGCCATTGGATGAATAATAGTCACACAAAATACATATGGTTACACTTACTAACACTTTTGGTCACTTTTGTCTTAATTTTATGTGACCAAATCTCAATATAAAACAATCTTTGTGTGACTAAATAACAACCTAAACTTCATGTGGCCATTGGATGAACAATAGTTATACAAAATACACGTTTCTTGACTTTAAAGAGCATATAGTCACAGTTATTAACACATATGGCCACTTTTGGCTTAATTTTATGTGACCAAATCCTAAAATAAAACACTCATTGTGTGACTGAATGTTGCAAAACGCCACACAAACATACAACTCAAGTGGCCATTGGATGAATAATAGTTACACAAAATACACGTTTACTTGACTTTAAAGAGCATATGGTCATACTTATTAACACCTATGGCCACTTTTGGCTTAATTTTATGTGACCAAATTCCAAAATAAAACACTCGTTGTGTGACTAAATGTTATAAAATGACACACATATATAAAATTCAAGTGACCATTGGATGGATAATAGTCACACAAAATACATGTTTACTTGACTTTAAAGAGCATATGGTCACACAAAATACAAGTTTACCTGACTTTAAAGAGCACATGGTCACACTTATTAACACTTTTGGTCATTTTTGGCTTAATTTTATGTAACCAAATCCCAAAATAAAACAATCATTGTGTGACTAAATGTTGCAAAACGCCACACAAACATACAATTCAAGTGGCCATTGGATGAATAATAGTCACACAAAATACACTTTTACTTGATTTTAAAGAGCATATGGTCACACATTTTATGGTTTTGGTTACTCTTTTTAAATGGACACGACCACTAACCATCTAATGTCACCGTATATACCCTATGGTCGCTCGACCTTTCGTCACACCTACGCTGAAAAAATAAGTGTGACCATATGCATATCGTCACACTTTTTTGGTGTAACCAAATCGTAATTTTGTTCTAGTGTTTGCCCCCAATAGATGAGTTGTTTGACCAATTGCAAGGGTCTTCTTATTTTTCAAAACTCGATTTGAGGTCGGGTTATCACCAAGTGCGGGTTTGTGAGGAGGATATCCCTAAGACAGCTTTCTGCACTAGATATGGTCATTATGAGTTCCTTGTTATGACATTTGGGTTGACTAATGCTCTGGCAATTTTCATGGATTTAATGAATAGAGTTTGTCGACCCTTCCTTGATAAGTTTGTAATTGTATTCATTGATGATATCTTGGTTTATTCAAAGTCTGAATCCGATCATGAGATGCACTTACGTATGGTTCTTGACACCTTGAGAAGGGAACAACTGTATGCTAAGTTTTCGAAATGCGAGTTTTGGCTTCGCGAGGTTCAGTTTTTGGGACACATCATTTGTAAAGATGAGGTTAAAGTAGATCCATCAAAGATTGAGGCTGTTATGAATTGGCAAGCACCTAAGTCACCTTCCGAAATTAAGAGTTTTCTGGGTTTAGCGGGCTACTATCGGAAGTTCATAAAGGATTTTTCTAAGATTGCGGGTCCTTTGACTAAGCTAACTCGGAAAGATGTTAAATTTCAGTGGACTGAACAACAGGAATCAGCTTTTCACACATTGAGGCAGCTTTTGTGTCAAGCTCCAGTTTTAGCATTGCCTGATGGGTCTGATGACTTCATTGTTTATTGTGATGCTTCTTCTGCAGGTTTGGGTTGTGTTTTGATGCAACGAGATCGTGCTATTGCTTATGCTTCGCGTCAATTGAAACCTCATGAGATCAATTATCCTACCCATGACTTGGAACTAGCGGCTGTGGTTTTCGCTTTGAAAATTTGGAGACACTACCTTTATGGCACGAAATGTGTCGTTTGTACGGATCACAAGAGTCTTCAGTATATGTTCACTCAAAAAGAGCTCAATATGCGACAGAGGCGATGGTTGGAGCTGATCAAAGACTATGATTGTGAGATTCGTTACCACCCGGGTAAGGCCAATGTTGTGGCGGATGCATTAAGTCGGAAAGAAAAATCTGAAAAGGTTTATTTTATGCGGCTGGAGGTTTCTTCGGATTTGATTGATCAGTTGAAAGTGGCTCAGATAGAGGCATTGATGGACCATAATTTGAAATCCGAGGTTATGTTAAAGAGGAAGGATTTATTGATTGAGGATTCTCGGGGGTTGAAGACCTTTCAATCCCGAGTTTGGGTTCCCTTGCTTGGTGGACTTCGGGATGTAATCTTGTTGGAAGCCCACAAATCTAGATTGTCGGTTCATCCTGGAAGTACTAAGATGTATCAAGATTTAAAACCTTTGTATTGGTGGCCTACTTTGAAACTGGATGTAGCTCGGTTTGTGGAATCATGTCACATTTGCTCACAAGTGAAAGCCGAACACCAGAAATCGTACGGAGCTTTGAAACAGCTTGAGATTCCCGAGTAGAAATGGGAGCATATTACCATGGATTTTGTAACCAAATTACCTCCAACGGTTAAGGGAAATGATGTGATATGGGTAATTGTCGACAGATTGACGAAAAGTGCTCACTTTCTCGCTACATGTGAGACGGCATCATTGAGTAAGTTGGCGCAGTTGTATGTTAATGAAGTGGTTTCTAGGCATGGAATTCCATTATCCATTGTTTCCGATAGAGATCCGCGGTTTGTATCGGGTTTTTGGCAGAGTTTGCAGAGAGAACTGGGTACTAGAGTTAACTTGAGTACGGCTTATCATCCTCAGACTGATGGTCAGTCTGAGCGGATTATTTAGACCTTAGAGGATATGTTGCGGGCGTGTGGTTTGGAATTTGGTGGGTCTTGGGATTCTCACTTGCCTTTGGTTGAATTCGCCTATAATAATTCTTTCCATTCTAGTATAATCATGCCACCCTATGAGATGTTGTATGGCCGTAGGTGTAGAACACCCACTTGTTGGCTAGAAGCAGGTGAGAAACAATTTGCGGGTCCTGACATTGTACAAATCACAGCAGAGAAGGTAGCTATTGCCCGTGATAGGTTAAAGGCTGCCCGTGATAGACAGAAACAATATGCCGATCCGCGTCGACGACCCGTTTCGTTTGTGGTGGGTGAAATGGTTTACTTGAAGGTTTCACCTTGGAAGGGTGTTATCCGGTTTGGTAAACGTGGTAAACTTGCCCCTAGATACATTGGTCCATTTAGAATTCGGCAAGTAGTTAACGATCAATCGGTGTCTCTAGATCTTCCTCCTGAATTAGCGGCTATTCACGATACTTTCAATGTGTGTTACTTAAGGAAATGCAATGTGGAGGACCAATCCCAAGTTCTTCCATTGCAAGATTTGCGTGTTGACCAAAGCCAAAGACTTGTAGAAGAGCCCGTAGAACTTTTAGACCATAAGTTGACTAAACTTCGAAAGAAGGATATACCCATGGTGTTGGTTAAGTGGAATCATAGTTTGGGATCAAACCTTACGTGGGAAACTGAGTCTAGCATGAGGTCGCGGTATCCTAGTCTTTTTGAGCATGGCGAGATTTCGGGGACGAAATCTTCTTAAGGAGGGAAGATTTGTAACATCCTCGATTTGGGCCTAGTAGAAATACGGTATTTTCCTTACTTTATTTGTATTTAAATTGTATTTAGAAACAATTTGGTTTTATTGAGAAATTGAAGTTTTTAAGTCAAATGTTTAAAAGACCTATTGTGATAAATAAATTATTAATTGTTTCACATTGATTTAGTTGAAGGTATAATAAAACTTATTTTCTCGCAAAATGGTTTTAGGTTCCAGATAATAGACTTAGAAGGGATACGATTTTACACTAGATTTATGGGGGTCGGCTTTGTAAAAACCCGACCTAACTTAACTCATTCTCATTTCCTCTCACTCTCACTCAAAAACACTCTCATCTCCATAGAAAAATCAAAAGGAAAACCTCAAACAAATCATCTTGAAGCTGCGATTTTAGTACAACAATCCGAGTTACATCACCTCCTTCTTGTTATCATCTTCCTTGTAAGTGTATTTTCCATTTTCATATATAAATTTGGGTTTTGGTTGGAACTAGGTTAAATGTTGATGCATGTGTGGAATTAGGAGTTTGATGATGATGATTTGTTGTTATAACATGTTATAGGATGTTAGTTGAGGTTCTTTGTTGGTTAAAAACGTGTATGGTATCCGAATTTGGTGAATTTAGGTTTTTGGTTCGTGCTTGTGTGCTTGCTGATCTGGGTTTTTGTTGCTGAAAAAGTGAGGAACGCGATCCAGCTATTTCACCCGGATCGCGTTTCTATGTGTTAAATGGTCACAGAATGATTTTGTTCTTTGAAACGCGATCCAGCTCCTTTCACCCGGATCGCGTTGGTTAGTGAAAATCTGAGTCGTTTTGATTTTGTTCTTTGGAACGCGATCCATCCACCTCACCCGGATCACGTTTTCAAGCGTATTTTGGTTACAGAATGTTTTGGTCATAGGAACGCGATCCCTACCATCCTCACCCGGATCGCGTTTGTTAGTTATATTTTGGCAAATTTGATAACTTGTGACACGAACACTTACGATCTTTAAAGAGTATTAGATATACATGATGTGCATTTAACTGCTTTATCTACTTGTGTAAAACGTAACGAATCATATCACGAGAATCTAACTCGGGTTTTGATTGTGTTCTCAGATAAACCGAAGACTCAATAAGATAAGACCTTTGAGTGGAGACGGAGATCGTCAAGGGTGAGTGGATCATTGACTTTCAGTCTAAGTTGGTTGTAACAATCTGGTTACAATGGGTAACTTGGTTTTACTGGTGTATTATTTATTTGACATATTGCCATGATGATTATGGATTATGTGAATCTTTCAGAGGTCAATTGCGATTGGGTTTGGTACTATTACGTGGATAACATTAGTACTCTGTACATGTGTTGCTCATTGGAATAATGTTGGAAGTAGTAATAATACCAAACCATCGGTTAGATCACTGAATTGGCCTTCAGTGGTTGTAAGTGTTGCTTGGGGGCCACCGCGGCTGTAGGGTGCCTCAAGGACCACCGATCCTCTTTGAAGCTATTTGTTTATGATGCTTAGCTGTAAACAATTGTGAATCTAAGTTAGGTTGATAGTTAAAGATCTATTCACTTAGCTTTGTGCTAATCCCTCTCCTCACTTCTTGCAGATTACTTTTGTTGTGGGTGGGCAAGAAGTTGGCTTTGAAGAATGTTTGACTACCTACTCCGAAATATATATATATAAACATGTTATCATTTCCAAACTTATATTTTGAGTTTATATAGCACCTAACTTAATGTTTGTAGTTAAGGTGATCATTGTATCAACTTATCATGCATGCATAGATTGTGCTTTTGGTAATGTGTTATACGCAATCTATAATGCATGATTTGTAATACTCGCTTCCGAACGATATATATATATATAAAAAAAATGTTCATGAAATTCAAAGGTGTTATACTAAATCTTCAAGGGTCGCCTAGATTTCCAGTTGTGCAGGCGGTCCTTACGTGTGCAGCTAATTCCCTGAAAAACATAGTAAAAGTCAACAACGAGTTTGAGTGAATTCACAGGTTTTAAGTTTGCGAGTACAGTTTGTTTAACCAAATACGTTCGTAAACAGTTATTGCCATAATAGTTAAGTAATCATTTTGTGGATTGTTATCCAAATGTAGTTCGGTTGGGATGTTGCCCAAATACAGTTTACGTGGGATGTTACCCAAATACAGTTTAAAATATGTTGCTGGTCGTTCTCCAGCGTTTCCAAAACAGTACCGGTCGTTCTCCGGTCTAAAGACGCACGGGTCGTTCTCCCGTCCAAACAAAACAAAACAGTTTACCGGTCGTTCTCCGGTCTAGATACGCACGGGTCGTTCTCCCGTCCAAACACTGCTGGTCGTTCTCCAGCGAAACACAGTACCGGTCGTTCTCCGGTCAAAGACGCATGGGTCGTTCTCCCATCCAAATACGCATGGGTCGTTCTCCCGTCCACTTGGCCAGTCGTTCTCTGGCACTAAAATACGTGGCTGGTCGTTCTCCAGCTTTTTCATAAGAAGTACCGGTCGTTCTCCGGTTTACCAAACAAAGTTTAACAAGTTTATGAAAATGTTGTTTCATAAATACCAGTTTCGTGTAAAAGTTCAACAGTTCAAAGTACTCTAATCGTTCGAGTAAAGCACGTATACAATCGTATATGTAAAAGCAGTTATGGCAATCAATAAAGCAGTTTGCTATGTTTCTCACCCCAAGTTGTAAGCAGTAAAACAGTTAAAAGTGGGGCTGTGAACTCACCTGTTGAGTTAAGTACGTTCGAGTGCTAGCAAAGCCTAAAGCCCAAGTATAATCCTGAATCTCCTAACGCCCTAAACGTATGAGATTTAATAAGTATGTGGATGTCGTAGTTGACCATCCATGCTAGTGTTCGTACAACAAGTTATGTCCAAAGTGTCCGTTTAATGTTTACGTTTGTATTTCGTAGTTGTGAAAATGTATACGACTCGTTGGTGATAGTTTGAAAATCATAACTTCAGAAGTATCATTCTGTTTGTTTCGTTGTATTTTTATAAAATATGAATTTGTGTACGGGGGTCCGGGGGCAGCGCCCCTGGTAGCGGGGTCCAAGGGGTGGCAACCCCTGACGGGGTCCAAAGGGCAGAGCCCCTGGTTGGGGTTGAGCTGCCAAGTCAGCTTGGAAAATTTTTATTTCTGCTATGTTGCTGTAGTAAAAACGCATTCGAAACTTCATTTCGGAATAAAATCAGGTGGTAAAATCTCAGTCTCAACACATAGTGAAAAAGTTGTAAACTTTCTGTTTTTGGCGACACTGGGCTAGTGTCGCTATAGGCGACACTAGTTAGGCGACACTAGGTGAGTGTCGCTAGATTCCTGATTTTCAATTGAGTAGCGACACTTGGTTAGTGTCGCTATAGGCGACACTTGTTCAATTATGGCATACTAAGGTAGTGTCGCTAGGATGGATCTGGTTAAGTATTCTGGCGACACTTAAGTAGTGTCGCTATAGGGGCGACACTTAGGCATAGCGACACTTAGCTAGTGTCGCTAGCACTGTTTTTGGCACATAGTGACACTTCCAACTGTTCGACGAACAGCTTGATAAAAACGAGTTTTTGGTCGATTTTGGACATTTTCAGTTGTTAAGAACACTAAAACATGTTATATTAAGTATATTAAACACGAAATATCAAAGAAAACTTAGAAATCTAAGGATTTACGGGAAATGTCAGAAACTTACGCGTGTCGGTTTTGAAATCCGAAAAGGTAGAAGTGTAGATCGTGATCCCGTGATCGTTTTATTCCAAATGGGCTAGATGATTCGGCACGTTTTTGGTGTAGTTTTTGTATGATTTGTGTGGTTTTTGGTTGAGTTTAGAGAGAGAGAGATGAGAGAAAAAGGGAGTAAGAGAGAGAAATGGAAGAAAGAAAATGAAAGGAAAAGGGGATGGGAGGTGGGTTTTGTTTCCCATTTTCGTCTCCCGTGTTTGTTTTCCGTGTTTGTTTACCCGATCGTTAAATGTTACAATATTTTTAAATAATAAATACTTAAATACGTTTTCGCTTATATTTTTGATTGGAATATTTTATGGAATATTTTAATTAAGTTTATGAATTTTTAACTTTGTTTTGTTTCAGTTTGCGAAATAAACGTTTATACGTTATAAAATTCTTTGTAAATATTATCAACATAATATTTAATAATCGTTAATGTTATTTAATAATTTCGTTTTATTAAATAATTTTTGTTCACCAACAGTCGCATATTTTTGTCGCGTTTGTTCCAATTGTCGTGTACATAATTATAACTAATTATGAATCGTAATACTACGCGTATTAACTAGTGGGCTTTGCTAGACTTACCTCTAAAATTGTTGTGAATTCACTCAAAGTAGGGAATTAGCCTAAAAAAAAATGCGTGCAATTAACGTATATAATTGTGTCGAAATTGCGGGGTGTCACAGTTTCGATCTTTGAAATACCATTGTTGTACTAAAGATCTAAAAAACTCCAATAACATTGTCACTGGTAGTTTCCTTGCATGCTTGGTCATGGCGTTAATGGACTCCGCACTGTTAGTTGTAAGGTAAGCATATCGTGTCTTTGTTGAATGATGCCTTGACCATCTTTCTTTCCCCACGTCTGTAAGAACCGTAGATGAAGTTGGTAAATGTCTAGAAACGACATCAAAATGTTCATCGAAATCCGACTTTCGGTAAGCCTTACACATTTTCCAGTAATGCCATTCAAAGTGCTTGACTTTTGAAGATTTGCTTCTCAGGTTCATCAACAAATGACGACAACAGAGGACATAAAATGCCTCTGGAAATACATCAGAAATACCGGCTGAAATTGCTGGAGCCCTATCAGAAATACCGATTACATCGTAATTGGAGTATATGATGTACATAGCCTGGGTCATTATCTATTGTCTTCAAATCCAACCAATGACCTAAACAATGTTCTCTAAATATCTTTTCTTGCTCGGTTGTCAAAACACGCTTAAAATCACTAATGACACTAAGCTGGCTCTTCAATGTCAACTTCGCATGAGTAAACTGCTGAAACATCATCAATCAATCACTATTAGTCAAAAATAAAAGGGCGCATATATATACACATACACACATATTATACATACATCGTATACATATCGCACAAATAGACATATATATACATATTAACATACATATATATAGGTATATTACATGTATATAATTAACAATAACAATTATATATATATATATATATATATATATATATTATACACACATATATTTATATATACACACACACATATATTATAAATAGAGGTATATTACAAGTATATAACAATAACAATTACATATTATATATATATATATATATATAGGTATATTATATATATAGACATATACACACATATATATTTATACTTACTAATAATCATAGCCATAATCATATACATATATACACACACATATATTTATTGCGACTAGTGAACTTCATTTGCGACTAGTGACCATGAGTTGCGACTAGTGAGCAAGAGTTGCGACTAGTGAACAAGACCTTAGTTTGCGACTAGTGATCAAAACTTAGGTCGATTCAAGACTTTTCGTATTTACAATGTTTTATTTAACTACAACATCGACAACAAGGCAGAAAAAAATGCCAAAAATCTAAAAAACACACGCACGCCAAGTGTTCGATGAAATGCCTCAAAGAAATTTCAAAAGGAAAAAAATATAAATCGACTATAAACTAAATTATCCATTATTCTAACCTACCAAACGCATCAAAACACTATGATATCACTTAAACGAAGCAATGTAGTTGCCTAAATATCTACAATTCGAACGCACACCAAGTGTTCGATGAAATGACTAAAAAATATTAAAGAATAAAGCTTATAAATCGAGTATAAACGAGTTAGTACCATTTGTGAGGACATATTTGGAGCCAATCAACCTTCAAATTCGCATCACACTTTTTTTGGCTTCGAAATTGGCTATGGCAGTGGCGGTGGATACGGAAGTGGTACGGGTTTACGGCTTGGTGGTGGTTCGCGCTTGGTGGCGGTTCACGGATGGTGGCGGTTCACGGTGGGTTAGGTGGTGGTTGGTGGGGAATCGGTTGGTGGCGATCGTGTCGGGTGGTCGCAGTGGGGCGGTCGGGTGGTGAAGGTGATGGGGTCTCGGGTCGCAAAATAGAAAATGGAACGTAATAGGGTGTTTATGCCGCAAAGGTGGTCAAAGAGATGGGGAATCCGGGCGCAGGTCGCAGCGTTTGGGTCGCACGTCGCATTATGCGACTTGCGCCCGAGTGATCTAGTCGGCTTGGCATGTCTTTTACTCGTGTTTTGGTTCCAGTCGCAAGTCACGGTGAACGGGTCGAAGGTCGCATGATGCGACCTGCGTCCGGGTAGGGCAAAACGTCAATTTTTTTTGGGAAGGGGCAAAACCAATTATAGTTGCGGAAAAAATGGCATTTTTATTAATTTCCCTTGATCTTTTCTTTTTGCCCTTTTATTTTTCAATAATAATGATTATAGTACTTGACTTTAAACTGTTTAATTAACTTATTAGGTAGTATATGAATTTTAATCGAAATTGTTTCTCTAAGGTTGCGGTTATTTCGCAAAATCTTTTTTGACGGAATTAGAATTAATGAAAGGAACTGGAATTTTAAAGAATGTGAATTTATTTGAGTGAAGAAATTTAATGACTTTCAAATCAATTTATCAGTGAACCAAATACTTTTAAATAATGAAATTGAAATTACAATTCTATTGAATTTCGGAAGCCAAACGCACTCATTCAACTAAGTTTTTGTGCAGTTTGTTTTTCAATTCTCCAATGTCTTTAGTGACTCGGTGTTCTGATACTTTGAGAGTCAGTTTTGATGTCTAACGTTTTTTAGGAAAATGACATATACCAACTCTCAGCTCATGTGTTTCGTTGTATTTATTAAAAAAATATATAAATATGCTTAGAGAAACGAATGACGGAATACTAAAACACTTTTTTTATAGAGTAATTATTTTCAGAAAATGATAAGTAGAACTAAACCTGTAAGCTTAAATATAAATCTATAAATGTGATTGTTATATGTGAAAAAATGATTGGATAATATTAAAAGGGGAAAAAAATTCGACCAATTGAAATTTTTTGTCTACTTTTAAATCTATGTAATTAGACATATATAACATTAATTTACACATTAATTCATTATTAATTATCAATGCATAATTATAGGGGTGAGCGTGGTACCATACCGGTACCGAACCGGTACCGACCGGTTGGTACCGGTTTAAAATTTGTCCCAAATAAAAAACCGAATACCGTACCATTTGTATCGGTTGGTACCGGTTCGGTACCGGTCCGGTGCGGTTCCGGTTCGGTTTAGGTATTTTGGTGTGCATGGTACCAACCGGTACCGAACCGGTACCGACCGGTTGGTACCGGGTTTTTTTTTTCCCCAAATCAAAAACCGAATACCGTACCATTTGTAACGGTCGGTACCGGTTCGGTAGCGGTTCGGTTTCGGTATTTTGGTATTTTTGCTCATCCCTACATAATTAATTACCAAATTCAAGTAATCTAGCTAGTTAGCCCGAATCAATTCATATTTCATCATTGTACAAAGGAGATGTAGCAAAGCTAAAATTTATTTTAATCCTATATTTTTAACCTTCAAGTTTATCATTACTAATACGTACGTACTACTTCATTTAATTACATCTCTCTTTCGATCACACATGTAAACAAAAATAATGAAAGTACATAAATGTGTGTCTAGTAATTGCTCGATCTTTTCTTCTTCAATCCGTTTCACAACTGTACTTCGAGATCTGCTTGATCATGTACACGTACGATCAAGTCATAATCTACATTGAGATATGATTTGCTCGATATACATACTCTTGTTCGATCTTCTTCAACAACGTCACACATACCCCATCTTTTACAAAGGTGACAAGCGTGATGAGCCTATGGGAAAGTGAGCTATCGGAATTGTTGCACTCTTTCTCTTTGTTTCGTTGTAACCTTCGACTTTATGAGCTTCTGTTGGTTTTTCTTCACCCGCAACCTGGTTTGAAACTGAGAAACAACTAAACAATCCTAACATGATTGCAATCTAATTATACCCTAATTACTTAAGTATTTATATACAATTTTTTTTTTAGGTTTTGGTGTGGATGAAGTGATTATACCCTAATTACTTAAGTGTTTATATACAATTTGTGGGAACTAACTTCGTTATGTATAATTTTTTGGAGTGGGGAGCAAGGAAACAAAATTCGTTAAAGTGAAAGGTCTCTTGTTGTTCAAAGTTATTAAGAGACTAAATCTTTGGATCGGAGTCAATATTTGGGTACAAAGCTTCAAGGAACTTATCTATCGATCTGTAATATAATCGTTTAAGTACGTTATATAATACGTTAAATATACCAAGCAACGCACCATCGTTTGATCTTGCATCAGTTTTACTTGAAACCGATCATATATATCATTGATTTAATTAAAAGGGGAAAAATGGATATGGATTATATCTATATATCAAAAGTAGAAAGCTATGAAATCAAAGGATTAGTAACTTTAACGTATAGCATTAAAGCAGAGTCCAGATAAACGGTACAGAAATGAACATCAAATTGCTCTTTAAGTACATATCAAGAACTTCTTAGGCTTTGCTTGATGTACTCTATCTAACAATCATACTATAGCTATCTCATTTTCTCATTGTTCATAACTCTGCATTAATAGTTGTACTCTACGCATCAAATGTAACCTTTAACCAAAACTGTGATCATAATTTTCATATGAATATATGATCTTCAAGCATATATTATTCACCCATTTCTACAAGAGTGAGGTGTTTGAACCAGTAGGAAAGTAAGCCACTGGAATCGCTACACTATTTTTACCCTTTCTCGTTGCTTCATCGTCACCAACATTAGAATTAAGAACTCGTCTTTGCTTTCCTTCGACTTCCACCTTGTTCGAAACTGAGAAACAACTAAACAAACCGAAAATTATTGTACGATATAGATTAGTAACCGAAAGTGCGTACATTTTTTGAAATATTTGACTACTAGGGGAGTTATTAAATACTGTATTTTTTATGTGTTGTAGTAGAAATTGAACGAATGCATATATATATTTATATATACAAAAATAACAGAATTTGTGGAAATTTCTGTGTAAGTTCTTGGCGAGGAGAGAAAGGCGATGAAATTTGTCATAAAGTGTGATGTGTTTGTGTTGTCTGACTCAATATCTCATCCTGTTGGAGTGTTGGAAGTCAAAAACATTTAAGTGCAAAAGTCTAAACATTTCTTATGTGCTTGCTTTTATGCATAAAACCCATTAAACCATTAGTACCCCAATATTTATTTTATTATATATATCTATCTATCTTTTATATATATATATTATAAGATAAAAGAAAAATCTTAAGAGAATAAGGACCATTAGATGAAGATCAATAATTAAGATTTAACCCTTAATATATTTCATAACATCATTAATTCCATTTTTATGTGACTAATAGAATAATATACATTTCTATATTTACAATATACACCCTTCAATATTTACAATATAAATCATCTGTTTTTTCTTTCACTTGTAGATAATCCTCCAAATATTTATGAAAATTTTAATTTAATAACTAAATTATAATTTGTTTTATAATTCAAACTCTTCATACATTCTTATTTATTTTATTTTTTTTGAAAAAAAACCCAATAAGTTTTTTTCAATTCCAAAAAATTCATAACTTCATTCCATCGGTCAGTGATTTAAATTCTTATACGACCTACTATTTTAAATCCTTTTATCGATTTTTAATTTACAATTCTTGGATCATGGATGTCAATGGGTCAGGTTCCGGCGGATTTTAGTATATTTGTACCCATACCACTGCCTTTTTTGAATTCTTTTATCAATTTTTAATTTACAATGCTTAGATTATGGATGCCAAATGGTCAATTTTCGACGGGTTTTAGTGTATCTGTACACATACCCGTTTAGAATATTCATACTGATACCCGACCCAATACCCGTTGGGTACCCAATTAGTATTACCCATCGGTTTTTCATATTTATTCGCGGGTTTCAGTTATCCCCATGTATGTTACTTTGGCGAAACAAAAAAAAATTTAGTTATTGAAAATACGACGCAAATTTGAAACACGGAAAAAAAAAACTCATAACTTCATTTCATTGTCCAGTGATTTAAATTCTTATACGACCTACTATTTTGAATCCTTTTATCAATTTTTAATTTACAATTCTTGGATCATGGATGTCAACGGGTTGGGTTCCGGCGGATTTTAGTGTATTTTACCCATACCACCGCTTTTTTGAATTCGTTTATCAATTTATAATTTACAATGCTTGGATTATAGATGCCAACGGATCAGTTTCCGGTGGGTTTTAGTGTCTGTGTACATATACCCGTTTAGAATATTCGTACTGATACCCGGCCCGATACCCGTTGGGTACCCAATTAGTATTACCCATCGTTTTTTCATATTTATTCGCGGGTTTCGGTTATCTACATGTATGTAACTTCGGCGAAACAAAAAAAATTTAGTTATTGAAAATACAACACAAATTTAAAATACGAAAAAAAAAACGATACCAAAATATCATAAACTATAGTATATTCAAGATTTCAAATCAAGAAAGCTAACAATTTAAAATTTTAATTAACTAATTTAAAGTTTCGGTACGTTCAAGATAACGAACAATTTCATGTTTTCATATCATATAAAATTAAAATGTAATAATCATGAAAATCCAAATATAATAGCATATGGTATAAGGTTCATCAATTGATGTGTACACTATCTTATTATATATAGAAAATTTTGTATATATAGTACATAAAACTCAAATTAATAATAACAATTATACAGCTGTGGATACGAGTACTTAAATATTTTTCGCGGGTCCAAAACATTTTTTTTTAAAGCAATCTAACACTTATATGATATCTCTTCTCTTCTCTTCTCTCTTTACTATTATAAGAGAGTGGTAATTAATTAATCTTAGATTTTAAGCCCTAATCTTGTCCATCCAACTCAGTACCTGTAACATCCTCAAATTGGGCCTGAAAGTAATAGGTATTTTCTGTAAATTTTAAATGCGATTTAAAATTGTTATTGTGTTTGATTGTATAACTAATAGGTCGATAAGCCTCAGGAAATATTGTGGCTAGTGAAATATTGTTTGTTTTAAATAAATCTAGTTGACGGTAAAACAAAATAGTTTCCCTCGCAAATGGTTTTTAAGTTCCAGACAATAATAAATACGGGGAATGAAAATTACACACTTATATGCTAAAATCTATGGAATAAATCGGGTTTTATTCCCACACATACATACATACATACGTATGAACATACACACACACACACCTAAACCTAAATCAAAAACATGAAGAAATCATCAAATTGAAGATCTCTAGTTCGAATCCAAGCTTCTAGCATGAAGATTATCATCTTCTAATCCTTCCTTTCATCTAGTAAGTCTCAAATCTTTGAATCATGAACCCTAGAAATTGGGGGTTTTGATGTTCTTGGTGATAATTCGAATTTAAGCTTTGATTATGTGAAATTGATGTTAGTTAAGCTTATTGTTGTTGATATCTAGCAAGATTTAAGCTTAAGTTTGTAAATTAATCTTGGTTCTTAAGTTTTGATGATTTTGATGGGTTATTGATTATAATCTGAAAATTTAGAGTTGTAGTGATTAAATTCTCATTAGTTGATGATTAAATGATGATTATCATGTAAACCCTAAGTTAGAAATGAAGAAAGTGATAATATGATTTGATGAGTTCATGGGGTTTTGATGGATTAATGGTATTAATCATAAACTAAAGCTTGATATTAGTTGAAATGGTGTTAATAAGTGTTAATAAGAGTGTTAGTAGCTTTAATATAACCTAATAGTGGATTAATCAAGTTGTGTGAATTATATACAAGTGAAAGTGTTTATTGATGGGTAGTTAGATGAGATTGTTATTTATAAGCTAAGATGATCATGGTGATGATCATGAGTTACTAATGAATTAATGGATGAGTTAAATTGTGAATTCTTAATATATGAGGTTGATGGTTACTTATATTGATTAACTATAATTGATTTGGATCAATGTGATGATGTGATTCTATGTTCATAATTTGATAGTGATGGTGAACTAGTGAAGTTAAATTGGTTATTATTAATCTTGGATTGAATTGTGTTAAATGACTATAAGTCATAATTTGAAAAGTTGAATACTTGAATGCTTGAATCAAGTATAACGAATTCCATGGGAGTGATGGATTGATGATTTGGATTAACTAATTATTGTGTTGTAATTACTTGATTGAGTTATTTAGATTTTGATTACATTTATGTGATGGTATTTCACATTGATACAAGTAACTGATTTGTGTATTTTGTTGTATTTCCAGATATGGAGAAGACTCAGTGATATTAGACTACTGAGTGGGCGACTATGATAGTCGGTGAGTGGACTTTGATCTCTCACTATAATTTAGTGATCACTTATGTGGTTACTTCAAGTGTTATGTGTTATACCTGTGTTAAGTTGAATTGTGAATTGTGTTAAAGTGTTAAGTGACCTATTGGTAACTGTGTTATAGAGGTCAACTATGTTGGACTGTGTTGTTACAGGTTAGTCAACTCAAGGGTTGTGAACATTCGTTGTAAGTAAGGCTTGTGTTGACTAAAGGTAACAAACGGTTATCGGTTAACCACTGTATTGGCCTGCAGTTGGTGTAAGTGTCGCTTGGTGGGCCACCGCGGCTGAGGGGGCCACAAGGGCCACCGATCCTCTGGTGATGTTGAGTCAATGTGTTAAATGTGGTGAACTCATGGTGTTTAACTATGTTGTATTGTTAGTGATGAGTTAACTCACTTAGATTCGTGCTAATCCTGTTGTTTACTCCTTGCAGGTTAATATCTCTGGTTATGGGCGGGTCAAGGAGTAACTGAAGAATGTTTGGCTAGTATTACTCTGATATTATTTAATACAGTTTAAAATGTTTGATTATATAATGTCCCGGATATAAAGGATTGTTTTGTAAACGTTAATAATCAATACTTAGAACTTAGGTAATGGAAGATGACGACATGTCATTTTATGTATATATATGTTTTGGGACTTGAGCTTCCGAATTGTTTTAAAAAAAAAAAAGCAGTAGTAAATTCAGGGGCGTTGTAAGTTGGTATCAGAGCATAGGTTTGGGCGAATTGAATAATGGTTGGATTGTTCAATCCCAAGCCTAGTGATAGTGGTCAAACATTCCGAGGAGTGGGATTAGTGTTGGTATGAGCAAGTTGTTGTTAAATGTGAACTAATCTATAACAAGATGTCAGATTGTTGTTTTGAGTGCAGAGATGGAGGATCATGAGGAACCGATTGGTATTCTCAATCCTCAACCCTCGTGGGCCTTGATGTGCCACGTAATTTCTGATAAACTTGGTGAATTTTAATAAGCTTTAATTGTTTTACTTTACTGTAATATGATTGTTAGTAAAATGATTGAATTATTGGTGATTATTACTTGTTAATAATGTGATAGAGATATTAATATGAAATTAAGAAGGGAATAGTAAATTCAGAAAAAGTGTTAAAAACGGTGTGAAGATACATTGGTGACTAGGGTGTAACAGTTGTGTTATGTGAAATAAAGTGTATGTACAATGTGAAAATAAAGTGTGTAAATATAAGTTGATAAATGCAAGTGTGATTATAGATCCTTGCTAGAGAATTAATTGATAAATGATAAGCTAATTTGATGTGACACACTATGATGAAATCAATGGGTTGCGGGTGTATTCATTTATAAGTTTGGAGTTGTGTTATTGTGTGACTTAAAGTGTGTCTGGTTGTTGAAATATATGCTATTGACTTGGAAAGGTCAATGTTGAATGTAATTGTATCAAACTTGATAATTGACATGCTATGCCATGCTATGAAGTGAGGAATGTGACTAGATGTCTAAATGTTTAGCATTGACCATGATTAGGGTGAATTACGATCTTTGTATTGTAAATAGTGTAGTAAGAAAGTCAAAGTGGTCAATGAGTCTAAATGTACGGTGACAAGTTTGTGAAAAGTCAAATTTGAAAATATATGATGAAATTTTGTGAACTTGGTGTTTTAGGGTGAGAATATGAAACTAATGATTAAAGTGGGTTAGTTTGACTTGGAATAGTCAGAGAAGTGTGGGTTGGGTGTTGGAATGGTGATCATATGGTCGTAAACCCAAACGGGTCATTTAAGTGTCCAAATGGGCCACTTAGTGTTAAAATGTATAGAATTTGATGTGGTATGTGTATGATAACTTTTAAAGTGACTTAAAGTCATAAGTATAGATAAAATGTGGATTGAAAATGTTAATGTTGTCATTTTGAATGAAATTGGTGAAATTGTCCATTTTGACCCCTAAACGGGTCAACGTGTCAAAATAATGTAGAATGAGTGTTTGTATATGATGAATGTGCCCACACGTCATAAATATATGTAGAAACATGTTGGCAAAGGGTGGAACCCTGAAAGTATGTCGTTTGGAATATAGCGTGTCAACCAAAATGGTCCAAAACGGCCTAAAATTGGTTATATGTCTATTTTCTCGTAAAACGTGTAATTTGAAAAAGTGGAAAAATGGAAAGTTGCATTTTGATTATATGAGAGTGCCTGCAAAATTTCAGAGTCTAACTCTTTACGGTTTAGGAGATATGCGCGTTTGAATTTCGTGTTTTTGCACTAAAATTTCTGAGTTGCTGCAGCATGTTGAATCCGGTCGTATTCCCATGAATACGTACGTATTCCAATGAATCCGGACGGATTCCTTGACCGTATTCCTTAAAAATGGTTCTGTCTTGTGAAGTTGGCGGGAATACGGCGGATTCCCCGGAATCCGGGCGTATTCCCATGAATACGGACGTATTCACTTGAATACGAACGTATTCCCATGTTTTGAGACATTTCTTGTATTATGTGTTGCATTAAGTGAATCTATCATGAAAATTTGTAAATTTCGACGTTCGTCGTAACGTTCGACGTAGAATTTACGCTAGAAAATTTCGGTGTCCGATTAAGATGAAATTTACATGTCCACTCAAAAACGGGTCAACGGTCAAAGCTCATCGCTTTTCCATGAGCCGTGTCAGTTTTTGGCACTTCGGGGTCGTTTGGGGCCCGAAAATCGTGTTTTATTGTTTTTCGGACATTATTTCGGACTTTTAGCTTATGAATTGTATTGGGCTTTTGTTTCTTTGAGCCCAGAGATCATTCCTATGACTATATGCAATATTAAAAGTTGTTTTAAGAGGTCTATATGGTTCTTTGTGTAGGAGTTGTTTGTAGGCAGTTTATTTAACTGCAAAGTATACCAGTAAGGGTATTGTTGATTGTTACTTGTTAGGGTAAATAAATATTGATTATGTAATCATGTTAATTACATTATGTGAAATACTTTATTTGATTGAATAAGTATTTGTAAGAGTTGAAGAGTATTATAGGAGCTTACTCTTGCTTGATAACTAAATATGGAAGGTTATTTATTAATCAACTTGGAAATTATATATTGATGAATATATGTGGAATATAACCTGGTATTTCAACAAGGTACTTAGTGCTAAATGTTATATAGAGTATTATACTTGATAATTAAAGTGTTAAGTGATTGATATTGAATCGTGTAGAGAGGGTGTTAAAGTGATTTAGTTGTGTTAAAACTTACACATGTGTTAATAAGATAATGAGGAATGTATTAGATGATTGAATTGTTATGTTTACTTAATTTTGGGAGTAGTTTCACATTCAAGTGATAAATGAAAATAGTAACAAGTTAATACTTGGTCATAAATCTATTACAAAGTGTTACTATATGTGTGATAATGATTGATTTTAGCATTGTGATATATGTGAGAGTAAAAGTAATTACTTTAGAGATCAATGGTATGAAGTGGCCTGAGAATTAAGTGTGACTGACATAATATGACGACGTCTGGTAAACGTATTTATATTATGCCATTTCACATGGAGTATTGAGGCTACCAAGTACCAGAGAAATTAATGTGAACTTAAAATTGGTAAGTTTTCAATGTTGATATATGAGAGAGAGAGAGAGAGAGAGTCAATGATTGACTAAAATGAAATGGTAGTAAAACATTAAGTTATTGTATTAATGGGTTACTTATTAATAAAAGAAATATATAAATACATATAGAGAGAGAGCCTTTTTATTGAAACTGTGAAAAATTGATAGTTATATTATTATTAATTGAGAATTGTATGAAATTTGATTGTTATTATATGCATAATATCAAAGTGAAATGATAGGTTGCGTATAGAAATGATGGAAATGTGAAATAACCTAATGAGAAGTCATCGTAATAAATTGATTGATGAAGTATTGTTGAAAAATGTGTGTGTGGTTAGCACATTTTGTTGGAATGGTACTTGCGCTTGAATGGCAATGTACCCGTTGATGGAAAAACTTGGTAATTATCCAATTTGAATTGGTACTAAGTGACTTGGTGATTAAGTGATAATGGTTTTAACCATGAAGAATTGACTTGTATTTTGCTTGTTAATATGTGAATAGTGTTATATGAGTTTGAGATACTTTTAAATAAAAGACTATCATATACATTAGTGATATGTGGTACTAGCACAAATGCTAGTCATGAATTGAAATTTAAATTTCATTGTTGTTGGGTGTATTGTGATTTTCATAATCATTGTTTTGCTGTTAAAAGGGGTATAAATCATATATCTATTTTAAAGATTCTAGCACGTCGCTAGTTTCTAGTGGTAAGAGTATGTTATTGTACACGATTGTTATTCACTTACGTCAAGTGATTACATGTTTAAAGTGATTAATTGGGAATAATTTCCTTAAGTGATCATAATGTGCATGAAAAATATGATTTAGATACATTTCATATGTTGAGTTAAGAAATAGAAACATGTACATGCGGATATGTGTATGTAGATAGAATTTAAATTGCGTGCACATTTTATGTGTATATAGCGATGAGAAATTTCGTAGTTAGTATGAAAGGTACAATATTAATATATCGGAAATATGGTGTTAGTAGAATCTCATTAAAGGAATGAGAGATGTCACGTGATTGAGTTCTTTAGAATAATTAAGGTTGATTAGATTTCGAGGACGAAATCTCTTTAAGGGGGAGAGATTTGTAACATCCTCAAATTGGGCCTAGAAGTAATAGGTATTTTCTGTAAATTTTAAATGCGATTTAAAATTGTTATTGTGTTTGATTGTATAACTAATAGGTCGATAAGCCTCAGGAAATATTGTGGCTAGTGAAATATTGTTTGTTTTAAATAAATCTAGTTGACGGTAAAACAAAATAGTTTCCCTCGCAAATGGTTTTTAAGTTCCAGACAATAATAAATACGGGGAATGAAAATTACACACTTATATGCTAAAATCTATGGAATAAATCGGGTTTTATTCCCACACATACATACATACATACATACGTATGAACATATACACACACACACACACCTAAACCTAAATAAAAAACATGAAGAAATCATCAAATTGAAGATCTCTAGTTCGAATCCAAGCTTCTAGCATGAAGATTATCATCTTCTAATCCTTCCTTTCATCTAGTAAGTCTCAAATCTTTGAATCATGAACCCTAGAAATTGGGGGTTTTGATGTTCTTGGTGATAATTCGAATTTAAGCTTTGATTATGTGAAATTGATGTTAGTTAAGCTTATTGTTGTTGATATCTAGCAAGATTCAAGCTTAAGTTTGTAAATTAATCTTGGTTCTTAAGTTTTGATGATTTTGATCGGTTATTGATTATAATCCGAAAATTTAGAGTTGTAGTGATTAAATTCTCATTAGTTGATGATTAAATGATGATTATCATGTAAACCCTAAGTTAGAAATGAAGAAAGTGATAATATGATTTGATGAGTTCATGGGGTTTTGATGGGTTAATGGTATTAATCATAAACTAAAGCTTGATATTAGTTGAAATGGTGTTAATACGTGTTAATAAGAGTGTTAGTAGCTTTAATATAACCTAATAGTGGATTAATCAAGTTGTGTGAATTATATACAAGTGAAAGTGTTTATTGATGGGTAGTTAGATGAGATTGTTATTTATAAGCTAAGATGATCATGGTGATGATCATGAGTTACTAATGAATTAATGGATGAGTTAAATTGTGAATTCTTAATATATGAGGTTGATGGTTACTTATATTGATTAACTATAATTGATTTGGATCAATGTGATGATGTGATTCTATGTTCATAATTTGATAGTGATGGTGAACTAGTGAAGTTAAATTGGTTATTATTAATCTTGGATTGAATTGTGTTAAATGACTATAAGTCATAATTTGAAAAGTTGAATACTTGAATGCTTGAATGAAGTATAACGAATTCCATGGGAGTGATGGATTGATGATTTGGATTAACTAATTATTGTGTTGAAATTACTTGATTGAGTTATTTAGATTTTGATTACATTTATGTGATGGTATTTCACATTGATACAAGTAACTGATTTGTGTATTTTGTTGTATTTCCAGATATGGAGAAGACTCAGTGATATTAGACTACTGAGTGGGCGACTATGGTAGTCGGTGAGTGGACTTCGATCTCTCACTATAATTTAGTGATCACTTACGTGGTTACTTCAAGTGTTATGTGTTATACCTGTGTTAAGTTGAATTGTGAATTGTGTTAAAGTGTTAAGTGACCTATTGGTAACTGTGTTATAGAGGTCAACTATGTTGGACTGTGTTGTTACAGGTTAGTCAACACAAGGGTTGTGAACATTCGTTGTAAGTAAGGCTTGTGTTGACTAAAGGTAACAAACGGTTATCGGTTAACCACTGTATTGGCCTGCAGTTGGTGTAAGTGTCGCTTGGTGGGCTACCGCGGCTGAGGGCGACACAAGGGCCACCAATCCTCTGGTGATGTTGAGTCAATGTGTTAAATGTGGTGAACTCATGGTGTTTAACTATGTTGTATTGTTAGTGATGAGTTAACTCACTTAGCTTCGTGCTAATCCCGTTGTTTACTCCTTGCAGGTTAATATCTCTGGTTATGGGCGGGTCAAGGAGTAACTGAAGAATGTTTGGCTAGGATTACTCTGATATTATTTAATACAGTTTAAAATGTTTGATTATATAATGTCCCGGATATAAAGGATTGTTTTGTAAACGTTAATAATCAATACTTAGAACTTAGGTAATGGAAGATGACGACATGTCATTTTATGTATATATATGTTTTGGGACTTGAGCTTCCGAATTGTTGAAAAAAAAAAACAGTAGTAAATTCAGGGGCGTTATAGTACCCCCCCTTTAATTTAGTCCATTGATCTAATTAACTTGGGTGATTTATTAATCTTAATACTTTTTTGCACCTTATTGACATCTTTGTCCTTCAAAATTAAACCTAGCTTACCCCTATTTTTTTCATTCAAACACAAGAGCCAAAAAATTACGCCGGAGCAAAAAAAAAATGCGCAGGAGCAAAACACAATAACCGGCACTCATCTTCTGAAATTCAAAATCAAAACCAAATACATACGATCTGACACTTATACTCACATGCAGATCTAGAAGGGGATAGGGCAGTCGCCCCCTACAAATCTAAAATTACAAAAAAAAATATTTTTACAAGATTATTAGTAGAGGTGGCAATTTAAGACCCATGGGTCTAGTTGGGTTTTTATAATCTTTATAGATGTGTCTAGTTGGGTAATTAAAAAAAGCTTAAGTATATCATTATTACTCATTATGACTCAATAGGTAATAATGATATACTTAAGCCTTATTTTAATTACCCAATTAGATCCATCTATAAAAATTGGAAAAACCCAACTAGACTCGTGGATCTCAAATTGTCACCTCTAATTATTAGTAACAGTTTAAGAGTACAACTAGTAGGAATGATAGAAAAAGGAAAAAAAATATATTTTTGTCCCCTATATAAAAAGTCCCTACTTATGCTATATATACAATTAGTACGACTGCCTCAAAAGCCCTGTTGTAATACCACAATCATATTAGTCTTTAATTTCACTATATTACTTTCACTGTATATGTACTCCGATTTTCTAATATCCTGTTATTATTAGAATAGTTCATAAATGAATGATGTAAATATTGTGAGTTGAATTATTTGTGCTTCCATCATTATGAGAAATTACAAGTATTTTTATTTGTTCTATATTGACTTAATTAAAACTTCTAAAGACTAAGGGGTCTTTTGTTTTTCAAATTTAAGGTCTTAATTAGGTCAATTGTCTTATTCGGTCATACATTTTACTATTAAGATGGTTTGATTTAATTTTTAGGTTCAGACAATTAAGATCTTAAAACACCTTACTAACCTATTACTCAATTAGCAAATTTTTTATATTATAACATCTAAAACCATAAAATAATAAAATAAAATAATATAAAAAAAAAACTCCATCTAATTTTCTTCTAGGAGAAGTTCAAGTAGAGATGATAGTACAACAACAAAAGTTAGTACTATGTTCAAAGGCAATGAATACGGAACTGTTTTGATAAAATACACTTATGTTGTTGCATGTTAGATATACGGGGCTCAAAAGGCTGAAAAGAAGCCTCAAGCTGAAGAGATTTTTTTCGAAATGGTGTTATCATTATATGTTTCTTGATGCTTAATCAATGTGCTTGTAGTAGCTAGCTTAATACAATAATACTGTCATGTTTTATTGGTTATAATCGATCGATTGAGTTGTGTTGGGTCATGAGGGTGGTTGTGGACACTTAAGATTGACATTGAAAGCCAACTGTCCAACTGATAAACTTTGTAGATGCCTTTGCAGCAATTTTTAATCTTTTTTTTTTATGTGTAATGATTTGGTGATAAGCTGCCATGATGCGAAATTAATTATAGATTTCTAGCTCATGCTTCAATTGGAGACGATTATAAGTAATTGGATTTATGATAAGATTGTATCCATCATGTGATGCTTAACAAACATTCATAGATCTTAGGTGCGTTTGGTTCACAAAACCGCATTAAAACACTGATATAGATATTAATTATATATATTAAGTTACCGATTTTCTTTATGATAGAGAATTATATTATTGGCTTATCACATGGATGTTGTAATTTAGATCTACATGGAATTGAAGTAGGAAAATAAGCTCTTTATCTCATGATACTTGTTGATATTTCATCCACTTAAGTATAAAATTCGGGGAAATTATTAGTGCAACAAACTGCACGGATCTTACATGTAACAATGGAAAAAGAAGGGACCAATCTTATAATTATCACTAAACTTGAAGGATTGAAACCGTAACTTTATTATTTAGAAAAATACCCCCCTCTTAGACTTATGCCAATGGACGTCGGGGAGCAACGTCGGTGGGGCGTCGGTTGGGACTGACGCACCGACGCCATTGGCACGGGGCGTCGGTCCCTTGCGTCGGTGGTGGCACGTCGGGAATCCGACGGGAGAGAGAGAGAGGGAAAAAGTGGGGGCCACCCCCTTTGGTCCGTTGCAACGTTTAAAAAAAAAAAATTAAAAAAAACCAATTTACCACTATAAATTCAAACCAAATCCAACCAATTTTTCACAATATTCACACTCCAACTTTCAAATATTCCACAACTTTATACAATTTTACTTTCCAATTTACCACTTTCAACCTATTTTCACAACATTCACACCTTAACTATCAAATATTCCACAACTTCTACAACTTGTACAACTTCAATATTATTTCCATACAACTTCTTTTACCCATTTTTTCACCATTTTTATACCAATTCATCTACAAAAAAAAAAAAAAAAAACCATTTACTTAACATGTCTGGATCCGATTCCGATCTAGACGATTTAAATACCGTCATAGCCGTATATAATCCAATCGCTAGCCGTGTACAACAAGATACGTCATCCGATTCGGACGAGGAGATTGAAGTAAGCGTTCCACGTCCGAGACGTTATTTTCCAAGAGATCGTTATGCCGCCGGCCAACGTTTATATCAAGACTACTTTGCCGAGAACCCGACATTCCCGCTTGATTTCTTTCGTCGTCGCTTTCGGATGAGTCGGCCAATGTTTATACATATATGCCAAGGTATCTTATCGTACTCCCACCATCCGATACCCCCTTACTTTCTTTATTTCCATCAAGGTAGAGACGCAACCGGAAAACCCGGATTTAATGTTTTCCAAAAAGTCACGTCGGCCTTACGGCAAATGGCATACGGTTGTGCCGCCGACTTGTTCGATGAATACTTACATATGGGTCAACAAACATCATACGATTGTTTGGACAACTTTTGTAAATGTATTTTTCATCTGTGTTCACGTGAGTATTTAAGAAAACCAACACTCCATGATGTGCAACGATTGCATCAACGTCATGCGGAACTACACGGTTTTCCGGGTATGCTTGGAAGTATTGATTGTATGCACTGGGCTTGGAGAAATTGCCCAATTGCATGGCAAGGTCAATACACTCGAGGTGATCACGGCTATCCAACAATCATGCTTGAAGCCGTTGCCTCCTACGATTTGTGGATTTGGCACGCTTTCTTTGGTCCTGCCGGATCGAACAACGACATCAACGTTCTCAATGAATCTGATTTATTTCAAGACTTACTACAAGATCAAGCTCCTCAAGTCATCTTCACTATTGCCGGTCAACAATTCACCAAAGGGTATTATCTCGGCGATGGAATATATCCGGAATGGTCGACGATTGTGAAGTCGTTTAAGTATCCGTTAACAGAAGCCGAGTTAAGGTTCAAGAGGTACCAAGAATCGGCAAGGAAAGATGTGGAACGGGCATTCGGGGTACTTCAAGGCCGTTGGCAAATCTTGAAAAACCCCGCTAGACCATATAGCATCAACAAAATACGGCGAATCATGTATAGTTGTGTAATTTTACACAACATGATAATCGAAGACAATGGACGCAATATGTGTACACACGAGGAAGAGTATTGGACAAACCCGGAAAATCTACCTCAACGAACGTGGGAAGAAAGGGTAGCGGTGCAACTACGTATGGATAAAGAATTGCGTGACCGTGTCGTCCATCGTCATCTTCGCGATGCCCTCATCGAACACATCTCGAGCCTCCCACCAAATTTCCGAACGCGTTAGCTAGTTTTAATTTCTTATTAATAAATGTATTTTTTTTCTTTTTTAGGATTTGTAATATATTAATTTTTAATTAATGTATTTTTCTTTTTTAGGATTTGTAATATTTAATTTTTAATTAATGTAATGTTTTTAGTTTTAATTTAAATGTGTTATTTAAGTTTTTGTATTAAATAAATTGATTAAATAGTGTGTGGGGCCCTGAAAATAAGGGAAGTGATGTTGCTGTTGGCAGGGGTGTGTCAGTTGTGTGTCAGTTGTGTCAGTCTGGCGTGGCGCTGAGCTGGCACGCAACTGACGCGTCAGTTCGTGTCACTGTTGGGAGCATCCTTATAACACATATCATTTGTGCATTCAACTCCGTAGTGGTCAAATTTACTACGAGTACTTTATGTTTTCCTCATAATAGGCCAGGAGTTTACAGAAGCAATCATTTTGTGCCATATTATGTGTCAGTACATGTGTCGATAAAGCCTAAGAGAGTGATGTGATTACTGGTTGATGATTGTAGTGCAATTATGAGGCCGTATATTAATTTGATAGGATGTCGTATTACAGGTTAGGAGGACCGAAGTGTATGGTCGTATACACTTATATGGATTTGATCTCAAGGTGGGGCTTAAGATTTATGTTTTGGTATAAAGTAGAACACCGGATAAATACAATGTTACTCGGTGCTCATAACATGATAATACCATTTTATGTAAATTACATGTTACAGCACTGGTCGAACACAAAGTTCATTTGTTACTCGTGGTTCTATCCAAAAACAAAAGGTTGTGACCTGTGACTTTTTCTGGACCTCATAAATCATGATTATGTGTAACCCTTTAATATGAATTCTGGGAGTATGATAAACACTTCTTGATCATAGAATCATATATTACACAAATTCTGGTCCTAAGAACGCACACCTGAATCTTATAATATGTGTTCGGTCTCGCGTTTTGAGTGCCTATAAACAAGAATCATACTTCGAGTCATCCGGTTTTGTGAAATCTGGAACATTGTAGGGTCAAAATAACTTAATCAGAGAGTGTTTCACACAAGTATCAGCTATTAACCAAAACTTTCTGTTAAAACTTATAATCAAATCAAAAGATATAAATACATACATACAAATTAAAGTAACAAAAAAATAGAATCAAAATTCAAATACACTGCTCTTCCACACTCCATCACCTAATTGTACTTTGAGCTATGATATACTCCGTATATGTACACTCTTAATACGGCACTCAGTTAATTACTCGGTCTCAAGAGCAAGAACAATAACATGGAGATTGATCGATCGATCCATTAACATCTAAATCGTACTCCGTGCATCAATAATAGCACTCGAACCGACAAAAAATGTAGTAGACTTCATGTTATGATTTACAAGCGTGAAAAATTTGAGCCCATAGGGAAGTAAGCAACTGGAATTGGAGCACTTTTTCGCTTCTCTTTGTGTTCACCTTCAACCTTTTGAGCTTTCTTTACGACATGAGTTTTTTCATTTTCGTTGTCCACAACCTTGTTTGAACCCGAGAAACAACCGAAGAGACTCGAAACAATAGCCATTTTACTTGAGGAAGAAACTGAAATGAAAGACCTTTAATTTGTTAATGTTTTTGATTTGCGACTCTTGGCTAGAAATGCTTTTTGGAATGTGTTATTATTTGGTAATTGAACTTATACTCAAAGTTGTGTCATCATCATATTTATAAAGAAAAAAAAAAACTAACCTCCTGGAAATTTCCCGATAGTATATTTGCGTGGAGAGAAGGGTGTTGAACTTGGTCGATTAAATAAACAAAAAAAAAACGTGAGTTTTGACTCAAAATTGGAAGATTTAATTCGGTGTGATTCAAACAAACGTTTGAAGAGTTTGAGACTTGGCCAACAAGGAAAAATAATTGGTCAAAGCTCTCTAATTTTTGAAAATTAACTAACTATTTAACTAATATAAGATTAAGATATCAGTTATTAAGATTTCAGTTATTACAACAACAACAACAACAACAACATCTTGCTGGATAAGATTAAGATATCAGTTATTACAACAATAAAATTCAATATAGACTTTAATTGTTTATTTTATAGTTTCAATATTAACCACTTATTGATTAAACTTGTAAATTAATACTTCTATTCACTATTGAGTATTGTCCTATTCTAAAATAGGAGTACGTAGTTTATTTGATTTCACCGTTGATGATTTCACCGTTGATCTTTTCTTTTCGGGTGGTGATATTTCCATTAAACTTTTTGATAGATTCACCACATTTATGCATTGAAATCTTGTACTGTACAAACTAATTCTTCACAGTAATAATGGATTTATCAAAAACTTGAGTACGTGGATTTATCATCACCCTTTCTTTTTACCCTTTTATTTTTCAATAATTATGATTATAGTACTTGACTTTAAACTGTTTATTAATTAATTATTATTAGGTAGTATATGAATTTTGATCGAAATTGTTTATGTAAGGTTGCGGTTGTTTCGTAAAATCTTTTTTGATGGAATTAGAATTAATGAAAGGAATTGAAATTTTAAAGAATGTGAATTTATTTGAGTGGAGGAATTTAATGACTTTCAAATCAATTTATCAGTGAACCATAAACTTTTAAATGATGAAATTGAAATTACAATTCTATTGAATTTCGGAAATCAAACACACTCATTCAACTAAGTTTTTGTTCAGTTTGTTTTTACAATTCTCCAATGTCTTTAGTGACTTGGTGTTCTGATACTTTGAGAGTCAGTTTTGATGTCTAACGTTTTTTAGGAAAATGACATATATCAACTCTCAGCTCGTGTGTTTCGTTGTATTTATAAAAAAAATATATAAATATGCTTAGAGAAACGAAATGACGGTGTACTAAAACACTTTTTTTATAGAGTAATTATTTTCGGAAAATGATAAGTAGAACTAAACCTGTAAGCTTAAATTTAAATCTATAAATGTGATTGTTATATGTGAAAAAATGATTGGATAATATTAAGAGGGGAAAAAAATTCGACCAACTGAAATTTTTTGTCTACTTTTAAATCTATGTAATTAGACATATATAACATTATTACTCATTATTAATTATCAATGCATAATTAATTACCAAATTCAAGTAATTAAGTGTCGCACCCCCAAATTATGATGCGGAAGCGGATCGGTTCGGGGCGCGACTAATCAATACACAAAGCACCAGATTACATAATGAACGACCACTACATGCGTCGTTTACAAATACATTGATAAAATAAAGGTTTTACACCGTTATAATATAGTTTACAAAAGCCCTTGAGTTCAAATGATAGAGATTCTATGGCATAACTAAATTATACAAAATATAGTAATGCATGACAATCTCTTGATGTCTGAATGCAACTCGAGCTAATGGGCATCCTGAATGGCAGACCTACTGCTGCTGAGAACCTGAGAATACATGCTAAAAGGTCAGCTATAAAGCTGGTGAGCTCACAGGTTTAATGATAAGATATGATGTATGAACCACAAGATTTAATAATGATGTTTGAAATTAATCAAATATAATGTATATATAGCCATGGGCACATAGTCTGAGCTTAACTGAGATGTCAGGATCACAATTAAGTGCCTGAGCGATGCCTCTATGCGTATGCCTAATCAACATACGTATGAACAAATGCTAATGCGTCCGTTTTGACCAGTCAGTGCTTGCTGACCCGGACGGGGATTGTCAGTCCCATATGGATCCATACACTAACATTCACGCTACAAAGTATTACCAAACTATGCTATGAGGACTTAAAATGATTAGATGATTTACTCATGTAATATATAACGATGTTTTGATACTTGTGTTCAGATGTAAAACAAAATGAGCATGTATCTCACCCCTAGGTAAAAGCATTTAAAAAGGGGCTATGAGACTCACCTGAACCTAATGTGATGCTAGTAAGCACAATTGATGTTTCACAATACAATGATGTCGATCAATCGACTGAAACCTGCAGGGCGTCTTTAACGCGCAAGGTTTTGAAAAATGATTAGATTATTGAAACCTGTCGGGCGTATTAAACGCGCAAGGTTAAATTGATTAGATGACACAACGGACCATCTATGCTAGTTGTTCCCTCAACTAGTTATGCCCAAATACTTTGGTTAATGATTATGTTTGAGTTTGTGAAAATGTATACGGATCGTTGGTGATTGATTGATATAATAATTCTTCAATTATTATTACTATTTTCCTTTGTTGTGAACTTATAAAAGCATATTTGAAGTGTTTAAATGTTGTATCGTATAAGTATGAAATATGTCGCGTTGTCTGACACTTAGTGTAAACCTTTAGTTTTAAGTTTATGGAAAAACGGAGGTCCGAGAACTAAAATACGCCATTTTCGACCCCTAGATGACTCCGGATGGCCTAAAACTGACTAGGCTAAGGTACTTAGCCTTGACCATTGGGTTGTTTTTGAGTGACCGAGCGAATTTGAGCCCAATCCGTTACAATAAATTTTTCATCGAGAAGCTACCCTGTTTTAAGTTGTTAAATCGTCGACGTTTTCGAAAATTTATTTATTCTGTTTTAGCTAGAATTCGCCGGGCTAGTTTATTGATCCGTTGGATCATGAAATATAAAGGGGGAATCCGCCGGATTCCCTTGAATCCGCCGGATTGGTGGCATTTGTGGGAATACGCCGGATTCCCATGAATGCGACCGTATTCATGACAAACAACGGGAATACGCCGGATTCCCATGAATCCGACCGTACTCATGACAATGTAGCGTGGATCATCTTTTCTGGGTGGGAATACGCCGGATTCCCGTGAATCCGACCGTATTCCGAGGTCTGTAACGAGTCTGTCTTGGCCAAAATATACCCAAACCGATTTTAATCCGCAATCTAACCAACAATCATCTATTCTAACTTCAATACATGATGATCTAAGTAATTTAAACACGAAATTACAAAGTAAAAGTTAACGATTCCTTACAATTAAAATGGTGACCGTGGGAATGATTTTGATGATGATGATCCACGATTGATGATGAAGATGATGATCGTGATGATGATGATTACTTTGTGTTGTTGTTGTTGTTAAATTGTTGTTGTTGTTTTTGTTTTGAAAAGAGCCGAGAGAGATTGAGAGAATTGAGATAGATAGATAGAAAATGAAATGGGGAAAGGAGGGAGTATTATTGCACGGGCAAGATCCACATTTTGTGGATCTTGTCTAGCTCCATAGTAAACACCGAGTGGTATTTTACCCGTGTTTGTTTACCCGATCGTAAAAGTAGAAAAATGTTTTCATTCGATAAATTTCTAAAAATGATATCATATTTACTTTTATTGGAAGTATTTCATAAAAATACTTTTAGTGAGATAAAATAATATATCTTTGTTTTACGTTTGAGAGACGGATATTATTTGGATAATTGAGTCGCTTTTGAGAAAATGAAATAAAATGAAATATGCTTTATTTTAATTCAAGTAAATAATAATTATCATTTTTAATAATAATACATTATTTATAAATGTTGTCACGAATGTTTTGATTTTGTACGATACGAATACTTTATATATTATCAAAATAATATATAATAAATAATGAGTTATATTAAATAATAATTCCTATATTATTTAATATAGTTTTTCACCAACGCCATATATATATGAATCGGAAATTTGGCCGATTTGATAATGAACGATTAAATATAATCGCGTACTGATATATATTCAACAATATATATATTGATACACACAATTAGCCTAATACTTAGCACTAATTACATGTATTTCTAAATGATTAGGAACTAAAAACTAGTCCTAATTTGACGGGTGTCACATTCTCCCCTTGTTAAGAGAATTTCGTCCCGAAATTCAGCTTTGAGTTGATGCGTGAGTGGAGTCTAAAAATAGATGTGGATATTTGAGTCGCATCTGGTCTTCCCGTTCCTAGGTGAATTCCGGACCTCGCCGCGAATTCCACCGAACCTTGACGATGGGGATACGACTTTGCTTAAGCTGTTTGACCTCACGGTCCATGACCTCCACTGGTGTCTCGACAAAATGAAGTTTGTCGTCAATTTGAATTTCCTCGAGCGGGATAATGAGTGTCTCGTCGGACAGGCATTTCTTTAGGTTAGAAACGTGAAATGTGGGATGCACGCTACTGAACTCTGGAGGTAGCTGCAATCGATATGCGACTGGACCAATCCTTTCAAGGATCTCAAAAGGTCCGATGTATCTGGGGTTTAACTTCCCACGTTTGCCAAAACGGATAACACCTTTCCAAGGTGATACTTTGAGCAATACTCGATCTCCAACTTGGAACTCAAGATGCTTGCGTCTCACGTCAGCATAACTTTTCTGACGATCACGTGCGGCCTTTAGCCGTTGCTGGATACCAACGATCTTCTCGGTGGTTTCATGAATGATTTCCGGACCAGTGAGTTGGTTATCTCCAACTTCGGTCAAACAGATAGGCGACCGGCACTTACGACCGTACAGTGCCTCGAACGGTGCAACTCCAATGCTGGTATGATAGCTGTTGTTGTATGAGAATTCGCACAAAGGCAAATGATGCTCCCAATTTGCACCGAAGTCAATTACGCATGCGCGTAACATATCTTCCAGTGTTTGAATAGTCCTTTCACTTTGGCCATCGGTTTGTGGATGATAGGCTGTACTCATATCTAAATGAGTACCCAATGACTTTTGCAATGATTGCCAAAAGTTAGATGTGAATCGGCTGTCTCTATCAGAGATAATTGAGATTGGAACGCCGTGTCGGGATACGATCTCCTTCATATAGATTCGTGTGAGACGCTCCATTTTGTCAGTTTCCTTGATGGCGATAAAATGAGCTGATTTGGTGAGCCGGTCTACAATCACCCAAATGGTGTCGCAACCGCTAGCTGTTCTTGGGAGTTGAGTGATAAAATCCATAGAAATTTGCTCCCATTTCCATTCTGGAATGTCCGGTTGCAGTAGCAAACCGGTGGGCTTCTGATATTCAGCTTTAACTTTTGAACATGTGAGGCACTTGCTGACATACGTGGCAATCTCTGCTTTCATGTTTGGCCACCAGTATGATCCCTTGATGCCATGATACATCTTGTCAGATCCAGGATGTATAGAATATTTGGACTTGTGAGCTTCATCCATCACAAAGTCTCGAAGATTCCCAAACTTGGGTAACCAAATTCGGTTTGCGAAGTATTTGACCCCATTGGGTTTGGTTTCAAATTGATTCTCCATATTTCGCAAGGCCTCTTCCTTGATGTTTTCAGGTTTCAAAGCTTCGAGTTGAGCGGTGAGAATTTGAATGATTAGATCATTATGGATGGTTATGCTAAGAGCTCGGACTCGAAGTGGTTTTGTGCGCTCTTTGCGACTTAGGGCATCGGCAACCACATTTGCCTTCCCTGGATGATACTTGATTTCACAATCATAGTCGGTGAGTAACTCGACCCAGCGACGTTGCCTCATATTGAGATCCTTCTGATCGAATATATGCTGGAGGCTTTTGTGATCGGTGAATACGGTACATTTTGTGCCATACAGATAGTGTCTCCAGATCTTGAGTGCGAACACTACGGCTCCTAATTCGAGATCATGAGTTGTGTAGTTCTTCTCGTGAACTTTGAGTTGTCGGGAGGCGTAGGCAATAACCTTGTCTCTTTGCATCAACACGCAACCAAGACCTTGGTGTGAGGAATCACAGTACACCACGAAGTCTTCGTTGCCTTCGGGTAATGATAAAATTGGTGCACTGCAAAGCTTTTGCTTCAATAGCTGAAATGCTGACTCTTGTTTATCAGTCCAATCGAACTTCTTTTCCTTCTGAGTCAGTATTGTGAGAGGTTGAGCTATTTTGGAGAAATTCTCAATGAAACGCCGATAATAACCAGCCAGTCCTAAGAATTGGCGTACCTCGGTCGGCGTCGTCGGTGCTTACCAGCACTTGATAGCCTCAATCTTTGATGGATCTACGTGAATTCCTTGACTATCAATCACATGACCAAGGAACTGAACGGTTTTCATCCAGAACTCACACTTAGAGAATTTAGCATATAACTCTTCGTGTCTAAGAAGCTCTAGAATGACTTTGAGATGCTGCGCGTGCTCTTGCTCATTGCGTGAGTAAATAAGAATGTCATCGATGAAAACAATGACAAACTTGTCTAGATATGGTTTGCACACTCGGTTCATAAGGTCCATGAATACAGCCGGTGCGTTGGTCAAACCAAATGGCATCACTTGGAACTCGTAATGTCCATAGCGAGTTCGGAAGGCAGTCTTTGGGATGTCGATGTCACGAACTCGTAACTGATGATAACCTGATCTTAGATCTATCTTCGAATAGAAACTTGACCCTTGAAGTTGGTCGAATAGGTCATCAATTCGAGGTAGTGGGTAACGGTTCTTGACGGTCAACTTGTTCAACTCTCTATAGTCGATACACATTCTGAATGAACCGTCTTTCTTTTTCACAAACAGAACCGGAGCTCCCCATGGTGAAGAACTCGGTCTAATGAATCCCTTATCCAGGAGTTCCTGCAACTGAGTAGACAACTCCTGAAGTTCTGAAGGGGCTAAACGATACGGTGCTCGTGCAACAGGTGCTGCCCCGGGCACGAGTTCGATCGAGAACTCAACTTGTCTCGGTGGTGGAAGGCCAGGTAAGTCTTCGGGAAAGACTTCTGGATAATCTCTAACAATGGGCACATCCTCAATTCGTTTCTCTTCCGACTTTTTCTCCAAGACATGTGCGAGGATCGTCTGGTACCCTTTCCTAAGGTACTTGCGAGTTTTCATGCAGGATATGATATTCAATCTCGTCCTACCGGTCTCCCCTTGTATGATTAGAGTACTACCGGTGACAAGAGGTATACGGACGATTTTGTCGTAGCAGACAATTTCAGCTCGGTGCTTGGATAACCAATCCATTCCAATAATGACGTCGAAACTTCCAATCTCAACGGGTATAAGGTCAATAGAGAATATCTCATCGGATAGATTTAAAGTGCAATTAGGTATCACACTATCGGTCTCTATGAGTTTACCATTAGCTAACTCTACAATATACTTAGCATCTAAAGCAATAGGGGCAATGTTAAGCAATTGACTAAACTCATCAGATATGAAGCTCCTATCAGCACCAGAATCAAATAGAACAGAAGCAGTAAGATTGTTGAGAAGAAACGTACCCGAGACCACATTCGGGTCTTGACGGGCATCTCCTGAGTTCAGAACGAAAGCTCTTCCCTTCGCAGTGTTGTTACCCTTGTTCTTCAGCTTTGGGCACTCATTCCTAAAGTGTCCAGTATCTCCACACTCATAGCAGGACTTTGGTTGACTGGTGGTGGTGTTGGCGTTGACAGTGGTAGACCTACAGTCTTTGGTCAAATGTCCATACCTTTGACATTTTCCACAAGGTGTACCGCAAGGACCATCATGATGACGGTAGCACTTTGAACAGTAGGGCTTATTTCCAGTGTAGCCCTTGTTGGAACCAGAACCAGTGTTGGTGGTCTTATCAGACTCAGACCTCTTTGATGATGATTGATTTTGAGTGGTGTTCCCAGACCACTTTCTTTTATTGTTGTTACCAGAAGATGGAGCAGATGTCTCACGGCTGACAACCATGGCCATGAGTTCATGAGCAATTTCGATAGCTCTATCAAGGGTGGTTGGTTGAGCTGAGGCGACATTCCCCTGGATATTCTCCGGGAGTCCTCGGATGTACTTCTTGATACTTTTTCCTTCTGTATCAACCAGACCTGGGCACAACAGAGCGAATTGCTGAAACTTGGTGGTGTATCCAGCAATATCGTTCCCTTGTACCGTCAGATGCCAGAACTCCACTTCCAGTCGGTGTAGTTCTTCCTCGCGACAGTACTTCTCCCTTAGCTTTTTCTTCAATTCAGGCCAAGGAAGTCGGTTTGCGATCTCGACGCCAATAGAGTTTGCGTGGGTGTTCCACCACGTTAGTGCACCTTCTTGAAAGGTGTAAGCAGCAAACTTGACCTTACTATCTTCAGCACAGTTACAGAGACTGAAGACAGATTCCATTCTTTCAATCCATCGGATTAAGCCAATAGCACCTTCCGTGCCCTTAAAGTAGAGTGGCTTGCAGCTGAGAAAGTCCTTGTAGGAACAAGGTTTGATAACAGGAGTAGGAGTGGTATTGACTGTCTCAGTACTCCTTTGAGCGTCTCGAGCAGCCATGGCTTCGGCTACAGCTCGGGTAACCGCATCATTGAGTTCAGCTTGACTGAAATCTTTCCTCTTTGGCGGCATGATTCTGACAAAAGCAAATAGAGTGGATGAGTTGTTTGCACCAAAACATGATACATCACATACGCATATATATATTTATGGGGTAATATACAATGACACTAGTGATAATCACATTTGACAAACAACAGAATTGCATACAAGATGCGAGTTTGCGAGTAGGTTGGGTAAGCAACTACTTATGGAAACCTATAGTCCTTCTATCAACAGGTTCCACCTGTGATTCCAAAGAGTTAGAATGATGGAGGAAGTACGAAATGATATACTCCTCGCGAACATACGATGGTACAGCGGAATTGTGTTGTGAGATGTTATGTGCGTATAAAAGGGATAGACGAAAGTAATTCATACGCATCGTCTTTGGTAGTGAAGGTGTTAACGAGTGTATTATCCTGTGTGATCTATATATATTCGATATATATAATAGCTTAGAAGATAATACGCGAGTGAGGCTTAATCATATATCTCCAATATATAATAGCCTATAAGGTAGCACATAAATGAGGCCTATGTATGTATATACGCCTATATCACATAATAGCCTAATGATTGTCTAGCACAAACCAAGTATAAGTCTCGGTTTCTCTCATGGTCAGAGTCAACTATCGCATTCATGTTCAACATAACCCCTTTCAGCTTTTACATTGTATTCATTTAATTGTACATAGTTAGCTAAGCTATGTTAAATTAAAATCATATGGTGTAATCACTGAACCAGTTATATCTAATAAGGAATACTGCCTAACGGTCATAGTCTAGGCCCACTAAATGCAACCTAGTTCACTATAACCTTAGGCTCTGATACCAATCTGTCGCACCCCCAAATTATGATGCGGAAGCGGATCGGTTCGGGGCGCGACTAATCAATACACAAAGCACCAGATTACATAATGAACGACCACTACATGCGTCATTTACAAATACATTGATAAAATAAAGGTTTTACACCGTTATAATATAGTTTACAAAAGCCCTTGAGTTCAAATGATAGAGATTCTATGGCATAACTAAATTATACAAAATATAGTAATGCATGACAATCTCTTGATGTCTGAATGCAACTCGAGCTAATGGGCATCCTGAATGGCAGACCTACTGCTGCTGAGAACCTGAGAATACATGCTAAAAGGTCAGCTATAAAGCTGGTGAGCTCACAGGTTTAATGATAAGATATGATGTATGAACCACAAGATTTAATAATGATGTTTGAAATTAATCAAATATAATGTATATATAGCCATGAGCACATAGTCTGAGCTTAACTGAGATGTCAGGATCACAATTAAGTGCCTGAGCGAGGGTGCCTCTATGCGTATGCCTAATCAACATACGTATGAACAAATGCTAATGCGTCCGTTTTGACCAGTCAGTGCTTGCTGACCCGGACGGGGATTGTCAGTCCCATATGGATCCATACACTAACATTCACGCTACAAAGTATTACCAAACTATGCTATGAGGACTTAAAATGATTAGATGATTTACTCATGTAATATATAACGATGTTTTGATACTTGTGTTCAGATGTAAAACAAAATGAGCATGTATCTCACCCCTAGGTAAAAGCATTTAAAAAGGGGCTATGAGACTCACCTGAACCTAATGTGATGCTAGTAAGCACAATTGATGTTTCACAATACAATGATGTCGATCAATCGACTGAAACCTGCACGGCGTCTTTGACGCGCAAGGTTTTTATAAATGATTAGATTATTGAAACCTGTCGGGCGTATTAAACGTGCAAGGTTAAATTGATTAGATGACACAACGAACCATCTATGCTAGTTGTTCCCTCAACTAGTTATGCCCAAATACTTTGGTTAATGATTATGTTTGAGTTTGTGAAAATGTATACGGATCGTTGGTGATTGATTGATATAATAATTCTTCAATTATTATTACTATTTTCCTTTGTTGTGAACTTATAAAAGCATATTTGAAGTGTTTAAATGTTGTATCGTATAAGTATGAAATATGTCGCGTTGTCTGACACTTAGTGTAAACCTTTAGTTTTAAGTTTATGGAAAAATGGAGGTCCGAGAACTAAAATACGCCATTTTCGACCCCTAGATGACTCCGGATGGCCTAAAACTGACTAGGCTAAGGTACTTAGCCTTGACCATTGGGTTGTTTTTGAGTGACCGAGCGAATTTGAGCCCAATCCGTTACAATAAATTTTTCATCGAGAAGCTACCCTGTTTTTAGTTGTTAAATCGTCGACGTTTTCGAAAATTTATTTATTCTGTTTTAGCTAGAATTCGCCGGGCTAGTTTATTGATCCGTTGGATCATGAAATATAAAGGGGGAATCCGCCGGATTCCCTTGAATCCGCCGGATTGGTGGCATTTGTGGGAATACGCCGGATTCCCATGAATGCGACCGTATTCATGACAAACAACGGGAATACGCCGGATTCCCATGAATCCGACCGTACTCATGACAATGTAGCGTGGATCATCTTTTCTGGGTGGGAATACGCCGGATTCCCGTGAATCCGACCGTATTCCGAGGTCTGTAACGAGTCTGTCTTGGCCAAAATATACCCAAACCGATTTTAATCCGCAATCTAACCAACAATCATCTATTCTAACTTCAATACATGATGATCTAAGTAATTTAAACACGAAATTACAAAGTAAAAGTTAACGATTCCTTACAATTAAAATGGTGACCGTGGGAATGATTTTGATGATGATGATCCACGATTGATGATGAAGATGATGATCGTGATGATGATGATTACTTTGTGTTGTTGTTGTTGTTAAATTGTTGTTGTTGTTTTTGTTTTGAAAAGAGCCGAGAGAGATTGAGAGAATTGAGATAGATAGAAAGAAAATGAAATGGGGAAAGGAGGGAGTATTATTGCACGGGCAAGATCCACATTTTGTGGATCTTGTCCAGCTCCATAGTAAACACCGAGTGGTATTTTACCCGTGTTTGTTTACCCGATCGTAAAAGTAGAAAAATGTTTTCATTCGATAAATTTCTAAAAATGATATCGTATTTACTTTTATTGGAAGTATTTCATAAAAATACTTTTAGTGAGATAAAATAATATATCTTTGTTTTACGTTTGAGAGACGGATATTATTTGGATAATTGAGTCGCTTTTGAGAAAATGAAATAAAATGAAATATGCTTTATTTTAATCCAAGTAAATAATAATTATCATTTTTAATAATAATACATTATTTATAAATGTTGTCACGAATGTTTTGATTTTGTACGATACGAATACTTTATATATTATCAAAATAATATATAATAAATAATGAGTTATATTAAATAATAATTCCTATATTATTTAATATTGTTTTTCACCAACGCCATATATATATGAATCGGAAATTTGGCCGATTTGATAATGAACGATTAAATATAATCGCGTACTGATATATATTCAACAATATATATATTGATACACACAATTAGCCTAATACTTAGCACTAATTACATGTATTTCTAAATGATTAGGAACTAAAAACTAGTCCTAATTTGACGGGTGTCACATTCTCCCCTTGTTAAGAGAATTTCGTCCCGAAATTCAGCTTTGAGTTGATGCGTGAGTGGAGTCTAAAAATAGATGTGGATATTTGAGTCGCATCTGGTCTTCCCGTTCCCAAGTGAATTCCGGACCTCGCCGCGAATTCCACCGAACCTTGACGATGGGGATACGACTTTGCTTAAGCTGTTTGACCTCACGGTCCATGACCTCCACTGGTGTCTCGACAAAATGAAGTTTGTCGTCAATTTGAATTTCCTCGAGCGGGATAATGAGTGTCTCGTCGGACAGGCATTTCTTTAGGTTAGAAACGTGAAATGTGGGATGCACGCTACTGAGCTCTGGAGGTAGCTGCAATCGATATGCGACTGGACCAATCCTTTCAAGGATCTCAAAAGGTCCGATGTATCTGGGGTTTAACTTCCCACGTTTGCCAAAACGGATAACACCTTTCCAAGGTGATACTTTGAGCAATACTCGATCTCCAACTTGGAACTCAAGATGCTTGCGTCTCACGTCAGCATAACTTTTCTGACGATCACGTGCGGCCTTTAGCCGTTGCTGGATACCAACGATCTTCTCGGTGGTTTCATGAATGATTTCCGGACCAGTGAGTTGGCTATCTCCAACTTCGGTCCAACAGATAGGCGACCGGCACTTACGATCGTACAGTGCCTCGAACGGTGCAACTCCAATGCTGGTATGATAGCTGTTGTTGTATGAGAATTCGCACAAAGGCAAATGATGCTCCCAATTTGCACCGAAGTCAATTACGCATGCGCGTAACATATCTTCCAGTGTTTGAATAGTCCTTTCACTTTGGCCATCGGTTTGTGGATGATAGGCTGTACTCATATCTAAACGAGTACCCAATGACTTTTGCAATGATTGCCAAAAGTTAGATGTGAATCGGCTGTCTCTATCAGAGATAATTGAGATTGGAACGCCGTGTCGGGATACGATCTCCTTCATATAGATTCGTGTGAGACGCTCCATTTTGTCAGTTTCCTTGATGGCGATAAAATGAGCTGATTTGGTGAGCCGGTCTACAATCACCCAAATGGTGTCGCAACCGCTAGCTGTTCTTGGGAGTTGAGTGATAAAATCCATAGAAATTTGCTCCCATTTCCATTCTGGAATGTCCGGTTGCTGTAGCAAACCGGTGGGCTTCTGATATTCAGCTTTAACTTTTGAACATGTGAGGCACTTGCTGACATACATGGCAATCTCTGCTTTCATGTTTGGCCACCAGTATGATCCCTTGATGTCATGATACATCTTGTCAGATCCAGGATGTATAGAATATTTGGACTTGTGAGCTTCATCCATCACAAAGTCTCAAAGATTCCCAAACTTGGGTAACCAAATTCGGTTTGCGAAGTATTTGACCCCATTGGGTTTGGTTTCAAATTGATTCTCCATATTTCGCAAGGCCTCTTCCTTGATGTTTTCAGGTTTCAATGCTTCGAGTTGAGCGGTGAGAATTTGAATGATTAGATCATTATGGATGGTTATGCTAAGAGCTCGGACTCGAAGTGGTTTTGTGCGCTCTTTGCGACTTAGGGCATCGGCAACCACATTTGCCTTCCCTGGATGATACTTGATTTCACAATCATAGTCGGTGAGTAACTCGACCCAGCGACGTTGCCTCATATTGAGATCCTTCTGATCGAATATATGCTGGAGGCTTTTGTGATCGGTGAATACGGTACATTTTGTGCCATACAGATAGTGTCTCCAGATCTTGAGTGCGAACACTACGGCTCCTAATTCGAGATCATGAGTTGTGTAGTTCTTCTCGTGAACTTTGAGTTGTCGGGAGGCGTAGGCAATAACCTTGTCTCTTTGCATCAACACGCAACCAAGACCTTGGTGTGAGGAATCACAGTACACCACGAAGTCTTCGTTGCCTTCGGGTAATGATAAAATTGGTGCACTGCAAAGCTTTTGCTTCAATAGCTGAAATGCTGACTCTTGTTTATCAGTCCAATCGAACTTCTTTTCCTTCTGAGTCAGTATTGTGAGAGGTTGAGCTATTTTGGAGAAATTCTCAATGAAACGCCGATAATAACCAGCCAGTCCTAAGAATTGGCGTACCTCGGTCGGCGTCGTCGGTGCTTGCCAGCACTTGATAGCCTCAATCTTTGATGGATCTACGTGAATTCCTTGACTATCAATCACATGACCAAGGAACTGAACGGTTTTCATCCAGAACTCACACTTAGAGAATTTAGCATATAACTCTTCGTGTCTAAGAAGCTCTAGAATGACTTTGAGATGTTGCGCGTGCTCTTGCTCATTGCGTGAGTAAATAAGAATGTCATCGATGAAAACAATGACAAACTTGTCTAGATATGGTTTGCACACTCGGTTCATAAGGTCCATGAATACAGCCGGTGCGTTGGTCAAACCAAATGGCATCACTTGGAACTCGTAATGTCCATAGCGAGTTCGGAAGGCAGTCTTTGGGATGTCGATGTCACGAACTCGTAACTGATGATAACCTGATCTTAGATCTATCTTCGAATAGAAACTTGACCCTTGAAGTTGGTCGAATAGGTCATCAATTCGAGGTAGTGGGTAACGGTTCTTGACGGTCAACTTGTTCAACTCTCTATAGTCGATACACATTCTGAATGAACCGTCTTTCTTTTTCACAAACAGAACCGGAGCTCCCCATGGTGAAGAACTCGGTCTAATGAATCCCTTATCCAGGAGTTCCTGCAACTGAGTAGACAACTCCTGAAGTTCTGAAGGGGCTAAACGATACGGTGCTCGTGCAACAGGTGCTGCCCCGGGCACGAGTTCGATCGAGAACTCAACTTGTCTCGGTGGTGGAAGGCCAGGTAAGTCTTCGGGAAAGACTTCTGGATAATCTCTAACAATGGGCACATCCTCAATTCGTTTCTCTTCCGACTTTTTCTCCAAGACATGTGCGAGGATCGTCTGGTACCCTTTCCTAAGGTACTTGCGAGTTTTCATGCAGGATATGATATTCAATCTCGTCCTACCGGTCTCCCCTTGTATGATTAGAGTACTACCGGTGACAAGAGGTATACGGACGATTTTGTCGTAGCAGACAATTTCAGCTCGGTGCTTGGATAACCAATCCATTCCAATAATGACGTCGAAACTTCCAATCTCAACGGGTATAAGGTCAATAGAGAAGATCTCATCGGATAGATTTAAAGTGCAATTAGGTATCACACTATCGGTCTCTATGAGTTTACCATTAGCTAACTCTACAATATACTTAGCATCTAAAGCAATAGGGGCAATGTTAAGCAATTGACTAAACTCATCAGATATGAAGCTCCTATCAGCACCAGAATCAAATAGAACAGAAGCAGTAAGATTGTTGAGAAGAAACGTACCCGAGACCACATTCGGGTCTTGACGGGCATCTCCTGAGTTCAGAACGAAAGCTCTTCCCTTCGCAGTGTTGTTACCCTTGTTCTTCAGCTTTGGGCACTCATTCCTAAAGTGTCCAGTATCTCCACACTCATAGCAGGACTTTGGTTGACTGGTGGTGGTGTTGGCGTTGACAGTGGTAGACCTACAGTCTTTGGTCAAATGTCCATACCTTTGACATTTTCCACAAGGTGTACCGCAAGGACCATCATGATGACGGTAGCACTTTGAACAGTAGGGCTTATTTCCAGTGTAGCCCTTGTTGGAACCAGAACCAGTGTTGGTGGTCTTATCAGACTCAGACCTCTTTGATGATGATTGATTTTGAGTGGTGTTCCCAGACCACTTTCTTTTATTGTTGTTACCAGAAGATGGAGCAGATGTCTCACGGCTGACAACCATGGCCATGAGTTCATGAGCAATTTCGATAGCTCTATCAAGGGTGGTTGGTTGAGCTGAGGCGACATTCCCCTGGATATTCTCCGGGAGTCCTCGGATGTACTTCTTGATACTTTTTCCTTCTGTATCAACCAGACCTGGGCACAACAGAGCGAATTGCTGAAACTTGGTGGTGTATCCAGCAATATCGTTCCCTTGTACCGTCAGATGCCAGAACTCCACTTCCAGTCGGTGTAGTTCTTCCTCGCGACAGTACTTCTCCCTTAGCTTTTTCTTCAATTCAGGCCAAGGAAGTCGGTTTGCGATCTCGACGCCAATAGAGTTTGCGTGGGTGTTCCACCACGTTAGTGCACCTTCTTGAAAGGTGTAAGCAGCAAACTTGACCTTACTATCTTCAGCACAGTTACAGAGACTGAAGACAGATTCCATTCTTTCAATCCATCGGATTAAGCCAATAGCACCTTCCGTGCCCTTAAAGTAGAGTGGCTTGCAGCTGAGAAAGTCCTTGTAGGAACAAGGTTTGATAACAGGAGTAGGAGTGGTATTGACTGTCTCAGTACTCCTTTGAGCGTCTCGAGCAGCCATGGCTTCGGCTACAGCTCGGGTAACCGCATCATTGAGTTCAGCTTGACTGAAATCTTTCCTCTTTGGCGGCATGATTCTGACAAAAGCAAATAGAGTGGATGAGTTGTTTGCACCAAAACATGATACATCACATACGCATATATATATTTATGGGGTAATATACAATGACACTAGTGATAATCACATTTGACAAACAACAGAATTGCATACTAGATGCGAGTTTGCGAGTAGGTTGGGTAAGCAACTACTTATGGGAACCTATAGTCCTTCTATCAACAGGTTCCACCTGTGATTCCAAAGAGTTAGAATGATGAAGGAAGTACGAAATGATATACTCCTCGCGAACATACGATGGTACAGCGGAATTGTGTTGTGAGATGTTATGTGCGTATAAAAGGGATAGACGAAAGTAATTCATACGCATCGTCTTTGGTAGTGAAGGTGTTAACGAGTATATTATCGTGTGTGATCTATATATATTCGATATATATAATAGCTTAGAAGATAATACGCGAGTGGGGCTTAATCATATATCTCCAATATATAATAGCCTATAAGGTAGCACATAAATGAGGCCTATGTATGTATATACGCCTATATCACATAATAGCCTAATGATTGTCTAGCACAAACCAAGTATAAGTCTCGGTTTCTCTCGTGGTCAGAGTCAACTATCGCATTCCTGTTCAACATAACCCCTTTCAGCTTTTACATTGTATTCATTTAATTGTACATAGTTAGCTAAGCTATGTTAAATTAAACTCATATGGTGTAATCACTGAACCAGTTATATCTAATAAGGAATACTGCCTAACGGTCATAGTCTAGGCCCACTAAATGCAACCTAGTTCACTATAACCTTAGGCTCTGATACCAATCTGTCGCACCCCCAAATTATGATGCGGAAGCGGATCGGTTCGGGGCGCGACTAATCAATACACAAAGCACCAGATTACATAATGAACGACCACTACATGCGTCGTTTACAAATACATTGATAAAATAAAGGTTTTACACCGTTATAATATAGTTTACAAAAGCCCTTGAGTTCAAATGATAGAGATTCTATGGCATAACTAAATTATACAAAATATAGTAATGCATGACAATCTCTTGATGTCTGAATGCAACTCGAGCTAATGGGCATCCTGAATGGCAGACCTACTGCTGCTGAGAACCTGAGAATACATGCTAAAATGTCAGCTATAAAGCTGGTGAGCTCACATGTTTAATGATAAGATATGATGTATGAACCACAAGATTTAATAATGATGTTTGAAATTAATCAAATATAATGTATATATAGCCATGAGCACATAGTCTGAGCTTAACTGAGATGTCAGGATCACAATTAAGTGCCTGAGCGAGGGTGCCTCTATGCGTATGCCTAATCAACATACGTATGAACAAATGCTAATGTGTCCGTTTTGACCAGTCAGTGCTTGCTGACCCGGACGGGGATTGTCAGTCCCATATGGATCCATACACTAACATTCACGCTACAAAGTATTACCAAACTATGCTATGAGGACTTAAAATGATTAGATGATTTACTCATGTAATATATAACGATGTTTTGATACTTGTGTTCAGATGTAAAACAAAATGAGCATGTATCTCACCCCTAGGTAAAAGCATTTAAAAAGGGGCTATGAGACTCACATGAACCTAATGTGATGCTAGTAAGCACAATTGATGTTTCACAATACAATGATGTCGATCAATCGACTGAAACCTGCAGGGCGTCTTTGACGCGCAAGGTTTTGATAAATGATTAGATTATTGAAACCTGTCGGGCGTATTAAACGCGCAAGGTTAAATTGATTAGATGACACAACGGACCATCTATGCTAGTTGTTCCCTCAACTAGTTATGCCCAAATACTTTGGTTAATGATTATGTTTGAGTTTGTGAAAATGTATACGGATCGTTGGTGATTGATTGATATAATAATTCTTCAATTATTATTACTATTTTCCTTTGTTGTGAACTTATAAAAGCATATTTGAAGTGTTTAAATGTTGTATCGTATAAGTATGAAATATGTCGCGTTGTCTGACACTTAGTGTAAACCTTTAGTTTTAAGTTTATGGAAAAACGGAGGTCCGAGAACTAAAATACGCCATTTTCGACCCCTAGATGACTCCGGATGGCCTAAAACTGACTAGGCTAAGGTACTTAGCCTTGACCATTGGGTTGTTTTTGAGTGACCGAGCGAATTTGAGCCCAATCCGTTACAATAAATTTTTCATCGAGAAGCTACCCTGTTTTTAGTTGTTAAATCGTCGACGTTTTCGAAAATTTATTTATTCTGTTTTAGCTAGAATTCGCCGGGCTAGTTTATTGATCCGTTGGATCATGAAATATAAAGGGGGAATCCGCCGGATTCCCTTGAATCCGCCGAATTGGTGGCATTTGTGGGAATACGCCGGATTCCCATGAATGCGACCGTATTCATGACAAACAACGGGAATACGCCGGATTCCCATGAATCCGACCGTATTCATGACAATGTAGCGTGGATCATCTTTTCTGGGTAGGAATACGCCGGATTCCCGTGAATCCGACCGTATTCCGAGGTCTGTAACGAGTCTGTCTTGGCCAAAATATACCCAAACCGATTTTAATCCGCAATCTAACCAACAATCATCTATTCTAACTTCAATACATGATGATCTAAGTAATTTAAACACGAAATTACAAAGTAAAAGTTAACGATTCCTTACAATTAAAATGGTGACCGTGGGAATGATTTTGATGATGATGATCCACGATTGATGATGAAGATGATGATCGTGATGATGATGATTACTTTGTGTTGTTGTTGTTGTTAAATTGTTGTTGTTGTTTTTGTTTTGAAAAGAGCCGAGAGAGATTGAGAGAATTGAGATAGATAGATAGAAAATGAAATGGGGAAAGGAGGGAGTATTATTGCACGGGCAAGATCCACATTTTGTGGATCTTGCCCAGCTCCATAGTAAACACCGAGTGGTATTTTACCCGTGTTTGTTTACCCGATCGTAAAAGTAGAAAAATGTTTTCATTCGATAAATTTCTAAAAATGATATCGTATTTACTTTTATTGGAAGTATTTCATAAAAATACTTTTAGTGAGATAAAATAATATATCTTTGTTTTACGTTTGAGAGACGGATATTATTTGGATAATTGAGTCGCTTTTGAGAAAATGAAATAAAATGAAATATGCTTTATTTTAATCCAAGTAAATAATAATTATCATTTTTAATAATAATACATTATTTATAAATGTTGTCACGAATGTTTTGATTTTGTACGATACGAATACTTTATATATTATCAAAATAATATATAATAAATAATGAGTTATATTAAATAATAATTCCTATATTATTTAATATTGTTTTTCACCAACGCCATATATATATGAATCGGAAATTTGGCCGATTTGATAATGAACGATTAAATATAATCGCGTACTGATATATATTCAACAATATATATATTGATACACACAATTAGCCTAATACTTAGCACTAATTACATGTATTTCTAAATGATTAGGAACTAAAAACTAGTCCTAATTTGACGGGTGTCACATTAAGCTACTTAGCCCGAATCCAGGGCCGGCCCAACAGTGTTATGGGTTTAGGCCATCGCCTAGGGCCCCCAAAAATTTAGGGCCCCCAAATATTTGTGATATTTTGGGCTTACAAAATTTTTATAATATTTTGGGATTACCTATTTATGATATTTTGGGCTTACCAAATTTTTATAATATTTTAGGCTTACCATATTTTTATGATATTTTGGGCTTACCTATTTTAGGGCCTCAAATTTTTCTAAACTAAGTATAAAAAATTATTTACGGACTAAGCCCCGGATAAAAGTACGTGATTAAATTAGTTTTTTTATGCTAACGGACTAGGTCTCAAAATTGATCCCACCGCCTAAAGCCTCCAAAAAGGTTAAGCCGACCGAATCAAGTCATATTTCATCATGGTACAAAGGAGATGTAGCAAAGCTAAAATTTATTTTAATCCTATATTTCATCATACGAACGTACTACTCATTTATTTACATCTCTCTTTCGATCACACATGTTTACAAATATAATGAAAGTACATAAATGTGTGTCTAGTAATTGCTCGATCTTTTCTTCTTGGATCCGTTTCACAACTGTACTTCGAGATCTGCTTGATCATGTACACGTACGATCAAGTCATAATCTACATTATGATTTGCTCGATATACATACTCTTGTTCGATCTTCTTCAACAACGTCACACGTACCCCATCTTTTACAAAGGTGACAAGCGTGATGAGCCTATGGGAAAGTGAGCTATCGGAGTTGTTGCACTCTTTCTCTTTGTTTCGTTGTAACCTTCGACTTTATGAGCTTCTGTTGGTTTTTCTACACCCGCCACCTGGTTTGAAACTGAGAAACAACTAAACAATCCTAACATGATTGCAATTTAATTATGCCCTAATTACTTAAGTATTTATATACAATTTTTTTTTAGGTTTTGGTGTGGATGAAGTGATTATACCCTAATTACTTAAGTGTTTATATACAATTTGTGGGAACTAACTTCGTTATGTATAATTTCTTGGAGTGGGGAGCAAGGAAACAAAATTCGTTAAAGTGAAAGGTTTCTTGTTGTTCAAAGTTATTAAGGGAGTAAATCTTTGGATCGGAGTCAATATTTGGGTACAAAGCTTCAAGGAACTTATCTATCGATCTGTAATATAATCGTTTAAGTACGTTATATAATAGGTTAAATATACCAAGCAGCGCACCATCGTTTGATCTTGCATCAGTTTTACTTGAAACCGATCATATATATCATTGATTTAATTAAAAGGGAGAAATGGATATGGATTATATCTATATATCAAAAGTAGAAAGCTATGAAATCAAAGGATTAGTAACTTTAACGTATAGTATTAAAGCAGAGTCCAGATAAACTGTAAAGAAATGAACATCAAATTGCTCTTTAAGTACATATCATGAACTTCTTAGGCTTTCCTTGATGTACTCTTTCTAACAATCATACTATAGCTGTCTCATTTTCTCATTGTTCGTAACTTTTTGCATTAATTATAGTTGTACTCTACGCATCAAATGTAACCTTTAACCAAAACTGTGATCATAATTTTCATATAATATATGATCTTCAAGCATATATTATTCACCCATTTCTACAAGAGTGAGGTGTTTGAACCAGTAGGAAAGTAAGCCACTGGAATCGCTACACTATTTTTACCCTTTCTCGTTGCTTCATCGTCACCAACATTAGAATTATGAACTCGTCTTTGCTTTCCTTCGACTTTCACCTTGTTCGAATCTGAGAAACAACTAAACAACCCGAAAATGATTGCCATCTTTATTGTACGATATAGATCAGTAACCGAAAGTGCGTACATTTTTTTATATATTTGACTACTAGGCGAGTTATTATATACTGTATTTTTATGTGTTGTAGTAGAAATTGAACGAATGCTCATATATATTTTATATACAAATATAACAGAATTTGTGGAAATTTCTGTGTAAGTTCTTGGCGTGGAGAGAAAGGCGATGAAATTTGTCATAAAGTGTGATGTGTTTGTGTTGTCTGACTCAATATCGCACCCTGTTGGAAGTCAAAAACATTTTAGTGCAAAAGTCTAAACATTTCTTATTTGCTTGCTTTTATGCATAAAACCCATTAACCCATTAGTACCCCAATATTTATTTTATTATATCTATCTATCTATCTATCTTCTATCTATCATATATATTAAAAGAAAAATTTTGAGAGAATAAGGACCATTAGATGGAGATCAACAATTAAGATCTAACCCTTAATATATTTTATGACATTATTAATCCCATTTTTATGTGACTAATAGACTAATATACCCTTCTATATTTACAATATATATCCTTCAATATTTACAATATAAATCCTCTGTTTTTTCTTTCACTTGTAGATAATCTTCCAAATATTTATAAACATTTTAATTTAATAACTAATTTATTATTTCTTTTATAATTCAAACTCTTCATACATTCTTATTTATTTTATTTTTTCTGAAAAAAACCCCAATAAGTTTTTTTCAATTCCAAAAAATTCATAACTTCATTCTATTGTCCAGTGATTTAAATTCTTATACGACCTACTATTTTGAATCATTTTATCAATTTTTAATTTACAATTCTTGGATCATGGATGTCAACGGGTTAGGTTCCGGCGGATTTTAGTTTATTTGTACTCATATCACCGCTTTTTTGAATTCTTTTATCAATTTATAATTTACAATGTTCGGATTATAGATGCCAACGGGTCAGTTTCCGGTGGGTTTTAGTGTCTGTGTACACATACCCGTTTAGAATATTCGTACTGATATCTGGCTCAATACCCGTTGGGTACCCAATTAGTATTACCCATCGTTTTTTCATATTATTTCGCGGGTTTCGGTTATCTCCATGTATGTAACTTAGGCGAAACAAAAAAAATTTAGTTATTGAAAATACAACGCAAATTTAAAATACGGAAAAAAAACGATATCAAAATACCATAAACTATACTATATTCAAGATTTCAAATCTAGAAAGCTAACAATTTAAATTTTTAATTAACTAATTTAAAGTTTCGGTACGTTCAAGATAACGAACAATTTCATGTTTTCATATCATATAAAATTATAATGTAATAATCATGAAAATCCAAATATGATAACATATGGCATAAGGTTCACCAGTTGATGTGTACACTATCTTATTATATATAGAAAATTTTGTATATATAGTACATAAAACTCAAAATAATAATAACAATTATACAGCTATGGATACGGGTACTTAAATATTTTTCGCGGGTCCTAAACTAGTTTTCTTTTTTTAAAATTTATATGATATCTCTTCTCTTCTCTTCTTTCTTTACTATTATAAGAGAGTGGCAATTAATTAATCTTAGATTATAAGCCCTGATCTTGTCCATCCAATTCAGTACCCTCTTTAATTTAGTCCATTGATCTAATTAACTTGGGTGATTTTTTAATCTCAATACTTTTTTGCACCTTATTGACATCTTTGTCCTTCAAAATTAAACCTAGCTTACCCCTGTTTTTTTTTCATTCAAACGCAAGAACCAAAAAAATACGGTGGAGCAAAACACAAAAATGCGCAGGAGCAAAACACAAGAACCGGCGCTCATCTTCTGAAATTCAAAATCAAAACCAAATACATACGATCTGACACTTATACTCACGTGCAGATCTAGAAGGGGATGGGGCAGTCGCCCCCCTAAAAATCTAAAAATTACGAAAAAAAAATATTTTTTCAAGATTATTAGTGACCGTTTAAAAGTACAACTAGTAGAAATGATAGAAAAAGGAAAAAAATTCTTTTTTGTCCCCTATATAAAAAGTCCCTACTTATGCTATATATACAACTAGTACGAATATATATCAACTTACTGCCTCAAAAGCCCTGTTGTAATACCACAATCATATTAGATTTTAATTTCACTATTTAACTTTCACTGTATATGTACTCCGATTTTCTAATCTCCTGTTATTATTAGAATATTTCATAAATGAATGATGTAAATATTGTGAGTTGAATTATTGGCGCTTCCATCATTATGAGAAATTACATATATTTTTATTTGTTCTTTATTGACTTAATTAAAACTTCAAAAGACTAAGGGGTCTTTTGTTTTTCAAATTTAAGGTCTTAATTGGGTCAATTGTCTTATTCGGTCATACATTTTACTATTAAGATGGTTTGATTTAATTTTTAGGTTCAGGCAATAAAGATCTTAAAACACCTTACTAACCTCTTACTCAGTTAGCAAATTTTTTTTCTTATAACATCTGAAACCATAAAATAAAAAAAATAAATAATATAAAAAAAACTCCATCTAATTTTCTTCTAGGAGAAGTTTAAGTAGAGATGACAATACAACAACAAAAATTAGTACTATGTTCAAAGGCCATGAATACGGAACTGTTTTGATGAAATACACTTTCGTTGTTGCATGTCAGATATACGGGGCTCTAAAGGCTGAAAAGAAGCCTCAAGCTGAAGAGATTTTGTATTTGATGAAAAACAACCAAGCACTTCGTGTTGCATATGTTGATGAGGTTCCTATACGAGACGGAATGAAAGAGTATTATTCTGTTCTCGTCAAGTACGATCAGATATTGGAAAGAGAAGTTGAGATTTATCGGGTCAAGTTGCCTGGTCCTTTAAAGCTCGGGAAGTGAAAACCTGAGAATCAAAATCATTCTCTTATTTTTACTCGAGGAGATGCGGTTCAAACCATTGATATGAATCAAGATATTTATTTTAAAGAGGCTCTTAAAATGAGGAATTTACTTGAAGAATACAAACAAAAGTATGGTATTCGTAAGCCAAATATTTTGGGAGTTAGAGAACATATCTTCACCGGTTCGGTCTCTTCACTTGCTTGGTTCATGTCGGCTCAAGAAACAAGCTTTGTGACATTGGGCCAACTGGTTCTAGCTAACCCGTTGAAGATCCGGTTGCACTATGGCCATCCTGATGTGTTTGATCGATTTTGGTTCTTAACTCGTGGTGGAATCAGTAAAGCCTCAAGATTGATCAACTTGAGTGAAGACATCTTTGCTGGGTTCCACTGTACATTAAGAGGCGGAAACGTGACTCATCATGAGTACATTCAAGTTAGGTGCGTTTGGTTCACAAACTTTTTTTAATAGAACTGGAATTTATCGAAGAATTTGTAACTGTAAATCGCACATATCATATGAAGTTATGCACATAACCTTCAACGAATAGATGAAAAATAGTACTCTAATTAACGGATTTCTAATACAATTTATTGGTAGCTACTAATGACTATTATTTAAATCTAATCTAAAATTATACATAAATCAACAATTATATACCTAAAAATTAACCAAAATAATAACCTACATACAAATAGTCAGCTCTTCCACCACTCTATCAATGATGGCGGAACTTGAACATGGTATGATATATTCGTACTTAATTGTACGATACTAAGTTATTCACCCAAGGAGGCTCAAGAACAATGGCACGAACATGATACCATTAACATTTAAATATGTATCTTTCAATCTTCCTATCAACTCCATGTGTCAATATATAGTTGCGCGCAATCTGTTAAAATGTAGTAATCTTCATATTGTGATATCAAACCTTCTTATTTATAAGCGTGAAAAGTTTGAGCCCATAGGGAAGTAAGCAACCGGAATTGGTGCACTTTTTCTTATCTTGTCGACCTTCTCTTTGTGATCGTCATCAACCTTTAGAGCTTTTCTTGACACGCTGATTCTTTCATTTTCATCGTCCACAACCTTGTTTGAACCCGAGAAACAACTGAAGAGACTCGATACTATAGCCATTATAATTGATGAAGGTAAAGAAACTGAAATGAAATACTTTTGTTAATGTTTAAGATTAGTGACTCTTGGGTAAAGAGGCTTTTTGGAATGTGTTGTGTTATATTGGTAACTAAACGTATTTATAAACGAAAAATAATAACTAATGCCTTGGAAATTTCTCAGATATTTTATTTGCTTCGGGAAAAGGAGGGAGTGGAATTTGGTCCATATAAAAATGATCATAAAAAATGTGGGGTTTGACTCAAATTGGAAGTTTTGATTAAAATGTTTGAAAAGTTTATCTGCAAAGAGCCGTCATGTATTATTTGTTTCTAAGCCTGGGCCAACAACGAAAAATAATTGTTTTAATAACGATGAGTCACGTTTCTTAAAACCCATTTTTCTTCACGTTTTTAAAAATTAAATATCTAACAAACGGTAAGTCGAAAAATTTCAAAAATTACACTATAAAAATGAACAGTTTTTTCTCTTTGATTTGCCATGTCACAAGGTATACTTTCAACGACTTTTTTTGTTGTTGTACAAAATTAATAACACATGTGTTACTAACTGGTATCATATGTGTAACTCGCTGGTATTACATGTGTTACTAGCTGGTAAAACATGTGTTACTCGCTGGTAACACATGTGTTACTCACTGTTAACATATGTGTTAGTTGTGTTCAAAACCTACCGAAAAATGAAAAAAAAAAAGTTAGTCAAAAGTATACCTTCATCTCTAATCGAAGAGAATAAAACGCTGATTTTTATGGTGCAATTTTTGTGATTTTTCGACTTACCGTTTGAGAAATATATAATTTTATAAAACATGAGGAAGAGGGTTTAGTGACACATAGCACATTTCTATTGTTCCCTCGTTCTCACAAAAACTAGCTTGTTGCAATCATTTGAACGTATCTTATACACTCTTAAAACCACTTATTAATACTTGGATATTTTATTTCATTGCGGACCTCTTTGAAAATTGACGTATTGGCATGTTAATTTGACATTAATCATCCATGATAGGAAAATCTTTGTAGATCGATTTTTTTTATCATATATAATATAATAAATATAGAAGTAAAAATATTTGAACGTATCTTCAACAACACGGTTAAGTCTCATACTTTAATTGCGGGAGAAGTCACTTCCATATCATTTTTATGGATCAAACATAGAAGTAAAAATCCTTGTACGTTGGCGAGCTGGAATGTTTATCCTTTCTCCATTGGTGCGTGATTCAGAAGGAATTCAAAGAATGGGTTGAGCATGTGAAGGCGATTTGGAGCTGCTTCTTTTTTCAGAGTGTAATACTTAGTTATCTTGTTAGCAGAAATGGTAGTATTATTTGGGGTGTACTCAGTTCTAGATTCTTACGGGTTGCTATCAAAAACGATAATATGGTGAAAACCGGTGGCGCGGCCCCTATTTATCGGGGATTTTTTCCTGGCACACTGTCAGGTTTTTTTCATCCTTTTTAGCGTCCTTTCAGTTCGAATCTAGTGTCTTTGTACGCATGGTTTCTCGGGTTGATACTTTGGTGTTTGTACTTATTGTCTTTCTAGTTCCTTGCTAGAAGTCCTTTATATTAATATAATTTGTTTGCCGTTCAAAAAAAAAAAAAAATATAATATAATAAATTCTAATCATAGGATCCTCTATAAATAGGTATTCAAGTGTTATAATTCATAAAAATTTTGTTCACTTTGATTTTTGCTCGAGGTTCCTTTGGTGATTTAGTGTGCTATTGTACACTTCAAGTAACCTTTTTAAGATCTTAAATTTTTATATTTATTTTGTCGAGGTAAATGATATATCATATATACCAAGTTACCAACCCTTATGACATCAAAACACTGTTATTGATATTAATTATGTATATTAAGTTACCGATTTTCTTTATGATAGAGAATTATATTATTGGCTAATCACATGAATGTTGTAATTATATTATTTGGATTTCTAGTAGGGTTAGAAAAAACATTGATTGGGGTGTTTGGATTCAAAACCCTTGGTCTATGTCTTTGTAATCTTTTGCTCTAGTTGTTGCTAGAGTTGTTTTTTTTATAAATTTTATTTTGTTGCCGTTCAAAAAAAAAAAAGATCTACATGGAATTGAAGTAGGAAAATATCCTCTTTGATACTTCTTGATATTTCATCCACTTAAGTATAAAATTCGGGGAAATTATTAGTGCAACAAACTGCACGGATCTTGCATGTAACAATTGAAAAAGAAGGGACCAATCTTATAAATATCACTAAAATTGAAGGATTGAAACCGTAACTTTTTTCTTTAGAAAAATACCACCCCCCCCCCCCCCCCCCCCCCCCCTCTCATAACACATATCATTTGTGTGGTTTATGTTTTCCTCAAAATAGGCCGGGAGTTAACAGAAGCAATGATTTTGTGCCATATTATGTGTCAGTACATGTGTCGATAAAGCCTAAGAGAGTGATGTGATAACTGGTTGATGATTGTAGTGCAATTGATAGGATGTCGTATTACAGGTTAGGAGGTCCGAAGTGTATGCTCGTTTACACATATGGATTTGATCTCAAGGTGGGGCTTAAGATTTATGATTTGGTATAAAGCAGAACACCGAATAAATACAATGATACTCGGTGCTCATAACATGATAATACCATTTATATAAATTATATGTTACAGCACTGGTCGAACACAAAGTTCATTTGTTACTCGTGGTTCTATCCAAAAACAAAAGGTTGTGAGTTGTGACTTTTTATAAACCTGTGACTTTTTCTGGACTTCAGCTACCTCATAAATCATAATTATATGAAACCCTTGAATATGGTCATTGTAGTTTGAATCTTGGACTCGTTTTGGTTGAGTGAAGTGTAAGGGTTATTAGGGTCATTTTTGGTGAATTGAAGTGTAATGGTCGTAGTTTATTGTGGTCGTTTTAGTAGGATTCATTGTGTCATTGTAAGTGTTGTAACTCCTAGCGTCTTGCTAGTTTTATTTTAATATGGTCTACCGTTTAAAAAAAAAAAAAATGTAACCCTTAAATATGAATTGCATCTATATAGAGGTCCCTGAAAGTATGATAAACACTTAGCTTCTTGATCATAGAATCATATATTACACAAATTCTGGTCCTAAGAAGGACCACCCAAATCTTATGATATGTGTTCGGTCTCTTGTTTTTGAGTGCCTATAAACAAGAGTCATACTTTGAGTCATCCGGTTTTGTGTAATCTGGAACATTGTAGGGCCAAAATAACATAATTAGAAAGTGTTTCACACAATTTTATACGGAGTATCAGCTATTAACCAAAGTTTTCTATTAAAATTTATAATCAAATCAAAAGATATAAATACATACAAATTAAAGTAACAAAAAAATAGAATCAAAATTCAAATGCTCTGCTCTTCCACACTCCATCACCTAATTGTACCTTGAACTCTGATATACATATACATATACATGTACACTCTTATACTTGACATGATACGACACTCAGTTAATTACTCGGTCTCAAGAACAATAACATGGAGATTGGTCGATCCATTAACATCTAAATCGTATTCCATGCATCAATAATTGTGCTCGAACCAACAAAATATGTACTAGTAAACTTCATGTTATGATTTACAAGCGTGAAAAATTTGAACCCATAGGGAAGTAAGCAACCGGTATTGGTGCACTTTTTCGCTTCTGTTTGTGATCACCTTCAACCTTTTGAGCTTTCGTTACGACATGGATTTTTTCATTTTCGTCGTGGACGACTACCTTGTTTGAACCCTTGAAACAACTGAAGAGACTCGAAACAATAGCCATTTTACTTGAGGAAATCAAAGAAACTGAAATGAAAGGCATTAATGTTTTTGATATGTGACTACTCTTGGCTAAAAATGCTTTTTGGAATGTGGGGTTATATTGTTAATTAAATTTATACTCAAAGTTGTGTCATATTTATTAAAAAAAAAAAAAAAAAAAAAAAAAAAAAAAAAAAAAAACTTAACTAATCTCCTGGAAATTTCCCGATAGTATTAGAAGGGTGTTGAACATGGTCAATTAAATAAACAAAAAATAAACGTGATTTTTGACTCAAAATTGGAAGAGTTAATTTGATGTGATACAAAACGTTTGAAGAGTTTAAGACTTGGCCAACAAGGAAAATGTCTTTTTACTGAACTACTAAAGCTCTCTATTTTTTAACAATTAATAAATAAATTATTATAAGATTAAGATATCAGTTTTTTTATTATAATAATAAAAATTAATATAGACTTTAATTGTTTATTTTATAGTCTCAAATTAAATAATAAAAATTAATATAGACTTTAATTGTTTATTTTATAGTCTCAAATTAACGACTATTGGTTAAACTTATAAATTAATACTTCTATTCACTATTGAGTATTGACGTAGTTTATTTGATTTCACCGTTCATGTTTTCTTTTACGCCTTTTATTTTTCGATAATTATGATTATAGTACTTGACTTTAAACTGTTTAATTAACTTATTAGGTAGTATATGAATTTTGATCGACATTGTTTCTCTAAGGTTGCAGTTATTTCGCAAAATCTTTTTCGACGGAATTAGAATTAATGAAAGAAATTGAAATTTCAAAGAATGTGAATTTATTTGAGTGAAGGAGTTTAATGACTTTCAAATCAATTTATCATTGAACCAAATTCTTTTAAATAATGAAATTGAAATTACAATTCTATTGAATTTCGGAAACCAAACGCACTCATTCAACTAAGTTTTTGTGCAGTTTGTTTTTTCAATTCTCCGAGGTCTTTAGTGACTTGGAGTTCTGATGCTTTGAGAGTCAGTTTTGATGTCTAACTTTAAGTCGTTTCTCTAACATTTATGACTCTTTATTTGTGAGTAGTGATATACGTGTTATTTAGGAAAATGACATATACCAACTAACTCGCGTGTTTCGTTGTATCTCAATCTTAAATAAATAAATATAAATAATAAATAAATATAATAATAATAATAAATATAAATAAATCGATGGCATAGGTCCCCTTTTTTAAAGGGCCTCCAAATGCAATATTTATAATAGTTTATGAATTTGGTGTATTAAAGTTGTAGTTGGTCCACTCATGAGTATTTTTCAACTAGTCTCAGGTTCGATCTTCGTTGCTTCTTTTTTTTTTTTGTTATTTTCTTCTTCTTTTTTAATGTTTTTAGTTCCTTTCTAATATACTTCTTTCCCAAACTTATTGATAAATCATCAAACATAAAAGCTGTTTTGGTTTTCTTCATAAACTTCTTACAAAAACATTATAAATATACTCCGTATTACGTACACATTTGATAAATCTATAAATTATGTTTTGTTTCTTTTTAAATGCTCAATGCAAATACATTAGACACATTCTACGTTGTCATGACTATCAAAAATTATATATGGGCCTACTTTTTAATTTGGCACATGGCCACCAAAATATCGGAGCCGACCCTGCCCTTGTACATGCATGTCCCTTTCCATTTACATTTAATGCCACAAATAATTCATGACCAAGATATAGATATCTGATTAGATTTTTTTTGTTCAACCTAGGTTGTCTTGACTATCAAAAATTATATATGGGGCATACTTTTTAATTTGGCACAGGGCCATCAAAATTTCAGAGCCGGCCCTGGGTTTATGACACGTGATACATTCTTATTGGTTCCTTCATTCTCACCTACTTTTTTATTTTCATTTGAATCTCACTCTATATAACATTACTTTACTCATTATTTTCAATGCATAATCAACCAAATTCAAGTAATCTAGCTACTTAGCCCGAATCAATTCATATTTCATCATTGTAAAAAGGAGACGTAGCAAAGCTAAATATTTTAATCCTATATTTTTGACCTTCAATTTTATCATTACTAATACGTACTACTTCATTTATTTACATCTCTCTTTCGATCACACATGTAAACACGAATAATGAAAGTACATAATTGTGTGTCGAGTAATTGCTCGATCTTCTTCTTCCGCTTCTTCTTCTCTTCCTCTTCTTCCTCCTCTTCTTCTTCTTCTTCTTCTTCTTGTCACAACTGTACTTCGAGATTCACTTGATCATGTACACGATCAAGTCATAATTTACATTATGATTTGTTTGACATACAAACTCTTGTTTGATCTTCTTCAACAACGTCACACCTACGCCATCTTTTACAAGGGTGAAAAGAATGATGAGCCTATGGGAAAGTGAGCTGTCGGAATTGTTGCATAGAGGTGCAGGCTTTAATCCTAGCCCGAGTCCCGGCTTGAAAAAGCCCGGCCCGAATTTCGGCTTAGTCAGAAAGTCCTAAAGAGGCCTGGAATTATTCGAAAAAGCTTGGTACGGCCCGGACTACGCCAAAAGCCCGGGCTTTTTTGTGATAAACCCCGTTTTTTTGAAAAAAAAGCCCGACCCTATTTTAAATTACATGTTTTTAATATTTATATTTAAGTTTTTACTTATTTAATATGTATATAACATATATTTTGTTCTTACAATAAATGTCTTTGGTATATTATGTAACTTATACCTTTTGAATATACAAAGTTTTCAATTCATTAAGTACGTATACAAGTATATATTCATTTTATCGATAGATACTTAAACAACTACGCTAATATCGTATACATATTATATTTGTATGTTACAAATACAACAATAACTCATTTTTACCCAAATATATATAAATTAGTAGTTATATAGTGCTAAATAAATGCAACATCAATTAGTAATAAACAAAAAGGAAATTGATGGATTTGCCCCCCGAAAAAAAACTATATAACAATTTGCCCTTTTTTAAAAAAAATTGAGGATATACCCCATCCGAGAGCAAGTCGTAAGTTGCGACTTGCGACCCGGTTCTTGTGTCTTGCGACCAGCAACCATGAACGAGAACGAAACATAATTTGTGACTATGAACGGGTACGTGTGCTTGTCGCGGGAGCAAGTCACAAATTGGCGGGAGCAAGTCGCAAGGTGGTGGGAGCAAGTCGCAGATTGGGTATTTGCGACCCAAAGTTTGTGTCTTATGTCTTGCGACCCGGCTACAAACAAGCGTTGTACAGGAATGTGTCCGAGTACGTAGTTTCGTGGTCTGATTTCCTGGTCGGATAACTTTATGGCTAAAATGTCTTTATCCTTTATCCGTTTAGATAAGATTTTCCGAGATTTCCGGGATTTTTAACATTTCTATATATACAATTATCCTTAGTTTAAGATAATAATCAATTTTTTCAAAATTTTTTATAAAACGAATCTTACTTTTTTTAGTTGAAAAATTTAAATAAATCTTTCCCGAAATGGTTCGCACCGATCATTTTTGGTATTTTCATTCTCCAAATGAAGAACCAATAACTGATAAAATACACGCAGAAGTTCCTTGGTTGTTTAGCATTGCGTTTCGTCATGCTGGACATTTTCAGGGCGCATAAAGAATGTACACACAAGGTATGTTGACGTTTATTGACTGCGTGGAGGTTGATGAATTTTCAACCAAATTAATGGACCAGGCTTTGGAAGAGCTAGGTTAGTTGGCTCCACAAAAGTGGTATTTCTACTATAAAGAGCATGATAAAGACCTAGATACTGGCTTAGAGTTAATAACGGATGATGTCGAGTAACTGAAGCAGATTACTAACTATGCGAAAATACATAGAGAAATTGAGGTCTATGTTACACGCAACGATCTGACACATATTTCGAATTCTGAAACTATGATATCGTTTCCAATTTCTAAGAATATCACTGGCTCTTCAAGTGCAAGACGGTTATTCGACTAGTTAGTATTCAATTTCAATTATTGTAATTTGTATTTATCTTTCAATAAATTGGATAATTGCCGAAATATGTAGGGCACATTGTTTATGTAATGTGTTTATTTTTAATTTCAATGTAATGAATTATTTTAGTATTCTTAAACACAACAAAGTGAACATCAACAAAAATTATTGAATCAAATAAACCACAATAATAAAACATAGGGTAAATGGCGCATATCGGCAACGAACTTTCCCTTTTTTTGTCAAGTTAGGGTATGAATCCAATTTATTATACAGGTCGGTAACATACTTTCAAATTATGTTTCGAGTTAGGTAACAAACTTTTTTTTCATCTAACTTTAAAAGTTCGTTACCTGACTCGAAACATAATTTGAAAGTTTGTTACCTAACTCGAAACATAATTCGAAAGTTCATGTCCAATATATGTTTCGAGTTAGGTAACAAACTTTCAAATTATGTTTCGAGTTAGGTAACGAACTTTTAAATTATGTTTCGAATTAGGTAACGAACTTTCAAATTATGTTTCGAGTTAGGTAACTTGAAAAGTTCGTTGGAGTTCATAATTGCATAAAAGGAGTCAAAGTAAAATAGTGGCTGCGGCGCGTTGAGGCACTTCTTCGACGGTTCCCATATGCCCGGCCTGCCGGCCCTAACTCGAAACATAATTTGAAAGTTCGTTGCCGACCTGTATAATAAATTGGGTTCATACCCTAACTCGACAAAAAAGGGAAAGTTCGTTGCCGATCTGCGCCATTTACCCTAATACATAAATAACATTGTTAACTAGCACATAACATAGGTTTTTTCGTTATAATAATTTCAAGGGTGACTCAAATGAACACTTGGAAAACACTGAGTCGGCTCGTCTTCATCCTCGAAATGGTTTTTCGTTGATTTTGTGGACGTTTTCTGCAAGTCAAATATCGAAGATGATATTAATAATACAATGTAATATTTTGGTTTATATATGAATAAAGGTAGCAACTTACTGTTTTAGATATTGATTTGGATCTTGATTTTGACCTTGAAGTGGATCTTGATTTGGTTCTTGATCGGCTTGGCTCATCTGTTCTATCATACGGAGCCATACAACTAGCGCGACTATGACCGATTTCCTTGCAACGACTACATTGTTTTTTGTATGTCAGTTTCTCCTCTTCTTTTGAAGGAATACGAGCACGGCCAGGTGGGCGACCAGATTACCTCTTCACAAGTATCAGCGCTAACACGGTTTGCAGATTACCTAGATCGTCCCATTATGAAGGATGAGGCATTGGATTTAGCCTCACTGTAGGCCGCTTGATATGTTTCCGACATGAAATACCTCTCCGTAAAGCAGCTTACGTTGTCCATTTTGATGTAGCGGATCACTGCCGCCACGTGTCCGCAAGGTAAACCGGACAATTGCCATTGCTTGCAAGTGCCTTTTCGTCTTTCCAAGTTGACTATTCCATTCTTTTTCCCATCCACCACCTCATATATCATATTTGTAGATGGCTTTACCATCCAGCCTAGCGAGTTTTTAACCCTCTTACCGATTTTGTCTAGTAAATCCAAGTTCGGTAAACAGTAAGTAATCAACAAATTAGCATATTATTATATATTATACAAAACAACTAAACAATTCGGACTACAATAATAAAGACAATGTTACCTTACACGCCCACCCGAAACCACTCAATGTGTATTTCATCCTGTCCTGACTCAACCGAGTCTGCAACCCCTTTTCCAGCTGCTCATAAGTTCTGGCCCAAATAATATTACCCCAAGGGTATGCGTCAAAGACACCAAAATCCGAAATTATATTCATATAATCATCCCCAATAAGATGTGTCGGCTGCTTACCCATAAAACCAACGTTTATCAACACTAACATACACAATCGCACACAATCCTCATCGCTCAGTTTGTTCGACCCAATAAACGTGTGTTTATCCCAAAGCTTTTCTTGTAAGTATTTTACATATATATGGTCCAACTCGGTGAATACTCGCTCTCTAAATGCGGGGGTGGTCTTACGAACCGCATCCGGAATATGATGCTTCATCTCAGCATTGGAACCGAACAGAAATCTAGTCACCAGACAAAACTGTAACATCCACTCCTCGGGTCTAGTTGTATTTTAATATTTTCTGACTTTTAATATTTAATTCGTGTGTCAAAAAATAGTTCGGTGTTATTATTTGAAAATAATTGGTTAAAAAGTCACATAATTTATTGTGACTAGTAAATTATTAATTGTTTTAAATTAACCTAGTTGACGGTAAAATAAAATAATGTTTCCCCGCAAATGGTTTTTAAGTTCCAGACAATGATAAGTACGGGGGACAAAACTAGTACACATATTTCTAATATATGTGTGTAATACGTACTAAACTTCACCAAAATTCCAGTATCATCGATTGAGTACGTGAGAAATATTGAAACCCTAGAACTAAACCCCAAATCATCATTAAACCCCAAATTCTTGTGAAATTAACTTCTGTTCTTCCCTGTTCCTTCTTTGGCCGAACCAAAAACACCACAGGGACGAATTGTAAATATTGAAACAAGCCTTGAGGTGAAATTGAAGCTATAGAACATTGATTCAAGCTTCCAAAACATGAATTAATCACTCCTTGATCCTCCTAATCATCTTTTAAGTGTTAAATCTTGATGTTCATATAAACCTGGAAGTGGGTTTGTGGGTATTTGATGAAATTAGAGTGATTGATGTTAAATTGAAGCTTGTAATGCTTGTAGAATTATTAATTGATGTTTACTTTATGATTATAAGCTAAGCCCTAAGCTATAATTGAAGATTTGAATGTATGTTCATGATAAAAGTGGCGGGTTTAGTTGATTTTCATGAAATTAAGCTTGTGGTTATGATATAATGATTAGTTGATGCTTAAATGATGATTAGCATCTAAGCCCTAACCTTGAAATGAAGAAAATGATATATGATCATTAAGAAAGTTATGGGTTTAAGTAAGTATTTATGAATTATGATTTGAAAGCTTAAGTTAGTGATGTGTAATTGACAAAAATTGTGAAAGAAAGCTTTTAAACTTATGTTATTAGTGTTTGATTGATAATCGTTGTTGATTAATGATAATAATTAAAGTTGATTAAGATGATGTTGTGATCCTAATGATCATAACTTGTTAAGTGATTGTGAATTATTGATGTTAATGTGATTATTCATAATCTTGAAATGAGAATTATAAGTGAATAATGATTGAGTAATAATCATTGAAATTGGGATTATGAATCATGTTGTAGTTACTTACCTAAGTTGTTTAATGTAACTACATTAATATGATGTTATATAGATTTGAGACAAGTGACTAACTTGTGTTATGTTGATGTAATTCCAGATAAACAGAAGACTCAGTGACATTAGACTACTGAGTGGACAACTGAGGTATTCGGTGAGTGGATTTATAACCTCAGTGTGATTTAGTTGTAACATGTTTGGTTACAACGGGTAACGTATTATTACTGTTTTATTATTGCCATGATGATTATGGTTGTTAGTAATAATACTGTTGATAGACTGTTTAGTCTGATATATTGACCTAATTGAATATGTGATCACATGCTATATTTGGCCTTCGGGCATCAGTATTGAGGTCAACGCGATAGTTGGGTTTGGTTACTATTGAAATACGACAGGAATTTTCTTGTACTTATCGTTAATAGGAAATTAGGTCGTATGTGATTAGTACCAAACTATCGGTCTATTCTGTATTGGCCTTACAGATTGAAGGTAAGTGTTCTTGGAGAATCCCCGGGTATTATGATATCTCCAGAGCCACCGATCCTCATTGACATGTTATTGTATTGAGATGTTATCTCATTGAAATAGAACTGTATGTTCTTAGCTGAAGGTTTCCCTAAGAACTCTAGATACTCTGTGATATTGTGTATTTACGATGCTTTGATGTAAACAGAGTTGTTATGCTAAGTTGGGCTGTTGTTTGTTATTCACTCACTTAGCGTTGAGCTAATCCCCCCATTAACCATTCTTGCAGGTTATAGATTGGGTATTAGTTGGGCAAGAAGTCGGGCTGGATGGAATGTTTGGTGACAAAGCTTTACTCTGATATCTGATTTGTATAAATCAGTGTTGTCTTTTAATTTTATATAACACCCAGTTTAATGTATTTTGATTGTAATTCATAAGACTAGTTTGAATCTGGTTTTGAATTATCATATTTTAAAGATGTTAATATTATAAGTTAAAATGTTGAAATTTGGACTGACGCTTCCGATGTATTAAATAATACGATTGTAAATGAGGGGTGTTATAAAAACTCCCTCCGACCAAATTGTATAGAATGTTCCGGGGTGATCTTAAATCACAACTCATACGCCTCCTGCCAAGGGTGCTGCCACACAGGACGATCACGTTGTTGTAACTGGAGTAAATGATGTACATAACCCGGGTCATTATCTGGTTCTCGCAAATCCAACCAATGGCCAAAGCAACGCTCTTTAAATATTGCTTCATGCTGATGTGTCAACCACCGTTTTGATGGGTTTTCTATTCCCTAATACCCTAACTTGATTACAATACGCAGCGGAAATTAAATAATTAATCTAGGGCAAAAGGAAACTAAAACCCTAAAGGATCTTAACTTAATAAATAAAGCAATAACAAAATAGATAAGAGGAAAACACTAACCTTAGAGAAAACCAATTTCTCTCGCCCAGACCACCTCGCAGAGCTTCCTTATTTGGAGGCAAGTACCCAAACTAGAATACCTCTAATGCTTCACACCTAAGAACCCCAGAGAAAGAAGAACTTTCGAAACCCTTAGAAAATTGGTATGAAATTCGTATGCTATTGTTGGGATCTGAGCAGATTTGATCAAGTGTTGAGTGGATGCTTGCCACTGTTAGTGTTGATGCTTGCCGCGGTTAGAAGAGTTGAAGACTAGCCACTGCTAGTATGATTGTGTTGCTGCCACTGTTCGTTATATATACTTAGAATTTGTTAAGTATATTTTGTAACCACTGTTAGTGGAGAATACACGTAGCCACTGTTAATGTAATTAATGAGTCGGTTAGTTTGTTAGAGTTATTTATGGGATAAGTACGTATACCATAATAACTACATATTGTATAGGACTCTATGTATTATAAATAGAGATCCTGGTAGCCTAAGATAGATATACAACATAGGTTACGATTAGCTTTAAGGTGAAAACCCTAATACTTAAGTGTATTCGTATTATTCACATAATAATATTGAAGCTTTTGGTGATAATTGTTTACGTGCATGTTACTTAATCAATCTTCTTGATAGTTGTTAATTGTTATTCCGTAACATATTAACAATTTAATTCAAAACAATATTATAAAGATCATTAAGGGATTATCAAGTGGTATCAGAGCAAGTTTTTGTTTTGATCTTCAAGAAGGTTGAAGTTTAAAGTTTTCTGAACAAGTTATAGCAATGGCGACAGAGAATAATGAAGGTATTCAGGCAACGAAAATTCCAATGCTTAAGCCTGATGAATTTGACTTGTGGAAAGTCAGAATCAAACAATATATGCTTCTGGTTGATTACCAGATGTGAGATATTGTTGTCAATGGTCCAGACTATCCAGTTGATGGAGATGGTGTTAGACAAAAGAGACCACCACCAACATCTGATGCAGAACGCAAAGTTAGATCTACAGAATGCAAAGCACTTAGCACTTTACTTCTTTCTATTCCCAATGAATATCAAAGAATATTTGAAAACTGTGAAGATGCTAAGGTATTAATGGAGGCCATTGAGAAGAGATTTGGTGGTAATGCTAGCACCAGGAAGAATAAAAGGTCTCTTCTCAAACAACAGTATGAGAACTTTGGTTCTGTAAAGTCTGAAACCTTGACTCAGACTTTTGACAGGTTTACAAAGCTAGTTAGTGAATTAGAAAATCACGGTGTTAAGATTGATCAGGATGATCTTAATAGAAAGTTTCTAAGGTCATTAAGTGAAGAGTGGACAATCTATACAGTAGGTTTAAGGCAAAGTGCAGACCTGGACACAAAGGAGTTGGAAGATATATATAATGACCTGAGAAATTTTGAACCAGAGATAGAGAGTAAGAAGCAGACTTCTGGATATAGTCACAATGCTGCTTTCATGTCTTTGGATGGAACAAAAGTATAGTCAAGTCATAAAAGCTCTACTTATGTTTCAGGAGGAGGTGGATCATCATCTAATAGCTCAAATGATCAGATGTTGGAATCTTTCTTTGCTAGTAATGTGAATTCTTCACTTACTAATGAAGACTTAGACCAATTTGATGGAGATGATCTGGAGGAGATGGATATTAAGTTGCAGATTGCTTTGATCACTCAGAGGGCAAAGAGATTCATAAAGAGAACTGGGAGAAACAACTTTGCATACAAAAGGAATGATGCAAGTTGGTTTGATAAGAGTAAAATGGAGTGCTTCAATTGTCATAAGATGGGGCACTTTGCAAGGGAATGTAGGAGTCCAAGACAAGAGCAGAATGTGCAGAGGAGAAACATACCAGTTCAAGGAGGCACATCTAATGCATTGGTGTCTCAAGATGGACAAGGATTTGACTGGAGTGATCAAGAGGAACATGTGGAGAAGAATCATTGTCTTATGGCCATTGCTGAATCTGACAAGAAGTCAGATGTTCCTTATGAGGTACAAGTTAAATTATGTTCTGTTGTTTGTAAACAAACTGTTAAACATTACAGGGATCATAATTTAAGAGTGTGTGATGAACTTAAACAATGGGAAATAAAAAATAAACACACCATAGCAGTCATTGAAAATCTGGAAAATCAAATAAAGGCATATGAAGTCAATGCAACACAGTTTAAATATGACATTGAATATGCTAGGTGGGAGAGAGACACTTTTAAAAATAAAGTAGAGTTGTTGTCTAAGAAACTTACTGAGGTCACATATGAAAGAGATAGCATAAGACTTGATGTAAGTAAATTAGAACATGCTTCTAAGAGTGTAAATAAACTTATTGATTCACAGATTCATGATAAACTTAAGACTGGATTAGGGTACAATAATGTACCTCCACCTTATAATCACACCTACTTTCCTTCTAAAAGTGAAATTGATGTCAATTCACTTAAAACAGGAATGACAGATGAGGTTAAAAAGGCGGATCCAATCAAATGTTTATCTGATGATGAGATGTTTGTTGAAGGTGAAGTTAGTGATTGGACTGAGGAAGATGATCAGTGTGATAGAACATCTGAAAGTGAGAAAAGTGTAAAATTTGAATCATCTAATTCATCATGTGAGGTCAAGAAAAGAATAACTGGTCTAGTTTCAGAGCTTAATGGTGAAAAACTAGAAGAGGGTAAGAAGCTGTTTCAAGAAAAAGCTAAGCAACAGATAGAACATGTGAGCAAAACTAATAAATCTAGGAGTGGTCTAGGTAATATTAGAAAAACAGTTAAACAAGAGTCTAAGACTGTGAAAGATAATTGTGTTAATTGTGCTTGCAAAACTAGATTTTCGGAACCAAAACCATTTAATAAAACTGCACCAAGAGGCAATCAGAGAAACTGGAACCAAATGGTTTCACAAAGATTGGGGCAGAATTTTCAATTGGTAAAAGAAAAATCTTATTATATCTGTGGAAGAACTAATCATCTTCAACATGATTGTAATCATAATCCTAAGAATTTCAATAGGGTTGTGAAATCATTGTGGACAGCAGCTAACATGATTAATAAACAAAATTTTAAATCAAAAGTTAATCATGTAGCCACTGTCAAGAAGATGAACAAGGCTAACAGTGGTACAACTGCAGCCACTGCTGCTTATGCTGCAGTGGTACCACCAAAAAAGGCCAACAGAGGCAACAAGACTAAAACAGTGGATAGTGTTACCACGGTTAAGCATGGTGCCACTGCTAGGGTTAAAAATTCCAAAAGAATGTTCAAACCAAGACAGGCAACCACTGCTAAAGTGATCAACACAGGACTAAGGGTAACCACTGTTAGGTATTTCTTATACCTTCCCACTGTCAGTTATATCGGACAGTGCCACTGTTGGTTCTATTTTCTAGGGCTTGGCACTGCTCTTATAACTAACAGTATTTAGACCTAAAACACTTCAATTTTTCATTACGATTTCATATTTTCTCTTATAACCACTGCAATTACAATCAAACCACTTCTTCTTCGACAATCAATTTACGTTCATGGTGTCTTCTTCTTCATCTGATTTGACTCTGAGTGTTTATGAGGAACACAATATGATCGCTTTTCTGATGAAACCCTCGAGTGCACAGAAATTCATACAGATTGTTGATTTTCTACGTTCAAGATATATATTTCATGCGCTTACCGTATCTCCAAGGGTTTCAAGAGGTCATTTAAACGAGTTTTGGAAGAATGCCAAATTAGAAGTGGTTGCGGGCAAAGATCAAATAGTTTCAGAAGTTCAAGAAACTAAGGTGGTGGTTACAGAGGAAGTGTTACGAGAAGTTCTTCTTCTTGATGATGTCACAGGTATATCTTCCTTAGATGACACAGTTTTGTATGACAATTTACGATTAATGGGGTATGAAGGTGATTACACACGTTTTACATTTTTTAAATCAATCTTTAGCCCTCAATGGAAGTTTTTAATCCATACAATTCTTCACTGTTTGTCATCTAAGAGAACTGCATACAATGAATTTGGAACACAAATAGCCTATGCACTTGTGTGCTTGGCTACAGGTCAAAAATATAATTTTTCCAAATACATACTTGATGGCATGATTCGAAACATAACCAAAGGGAAAAAGGATATGTTTATAATGTATCCAAGATTTGTGCAACTTGTTTTAAATAAACAGGTTACTGATTTGGTTGCACAATCTTTTGTTATTGGTGTTGGTACTCTTTCTGCAAGAACTTTTACAGAGATGAGTAAAAATTCCAATAAGAGATTTTCTGGGAAGGAAACAGCATTGTTTTCTACAATGCTTCCTGCTCCTTCCACCACAGATGTAGTAACACCAATTACATCTGAACCACTTGGTGACAGGCCAGTAGAACCAACTGAGCCTGAACACACACCTAGTGGGGGTACAAAAAGAAAACAAGGGAACAACAAGCCTACCCAATCAAAGCCCAAGAAAAGAAAATTGAAACAGGCAAGTGAGGATCCTACTGCTCATTTGTCTCAGCCAAATGTACCACAGCAAGTGACCACAGAGGGGTTGGATGGTCATTCTGGAAGGGCTGCCACTACTCCTACTAGTCCACTGACAGAGGAAGGCAGTGGTAACATCAATAAGACCCAACCAGAGGCAACTTCTAATGCTGAACCTACGGGTAATGAAGCAGGTGAAGGTCCCAGTACCAAGAAAATAGGGACTTCTGCTGATCATGCTAGGTGATGTCGCTTATGAAAGCGCGTCTTGTTTTACAATTTATAAATAGAAATACCTAATAAATACTTTCAAGCAACCAGGCAAGAATACCCGATCAATTGTAAATATAGATTTAGTAAGTCAGATTCGAACACAGGGAATGGTGGAATATTTAAAATAGAAATTAACAATTAACTAGAAAGCAGTAAATATGGGGGGCGTTTTAGTTCCGTACGAACAATCGTTTAGAAAACATTTAATTAAAATAAATAAACTTAAATAAAACTTTAAATTAAAATAATAAATAAATAATAACAATAAATCCTAATTGGAAGGAATAAGTAATTGTATAATTAATGTCACTTAGATTCATATTTCCCGATTTATTACGTATTGATTATCTAATTGTGATTCTTTTAGATCAACTTAATACCAAATTCTTCAATGAATACTAAGTCAAATGTGAACTAGCCAACGTTTCGGGTCCAACTAATTCCTATAATCTAAGGTCCAACATAAAACACTGGTTCCAATGTCACAAGATGATCAGTCAATTGTGTGCCTTTCCCTAAATTATGCATTAAACATTCACAACTCGTTATAATTAACTCTATGGTATGAATCAACAATACCCAATAATTAACTTATTGTCTTGTTCATTTTAAAGTAGATAATTATTGTATACTCGACCTATCAGACTCAACGTATTTAGTGATAGTCCAAAACCCTAAGGTAGTACCAGCAATAATCAATAATCTTAAAGGAACTCAATCTCATTAAAATTATAAATCACGTGAAGCAACAATAATAACTAGTTACCAATAAACAAGTGTCCACGAGCAATATAACAGTTTTCAATTAAATAACATAGTCAATACGTAATTATAATCGTTCAATAATCATAATCTAAGTTCAATCAACTACACAATCACTTTGAATATTCAATTCATCATTACAATAGAAATAATCAGATTATTCAATAACAAATTCTTCAATGAAATCGAATAAAAGAGTTATACCGAATTAATAAAGATGAACTACAACGATCCGCGATGAATAAACTTCAATCCCGAGCCTTTGTACCTCCAAAATACTAAAGAAATTCGTAAACCTAACCTAAGAACCGAATATAAACTTCTGGAAACGAAAAACTATCGATTTAGGGTTTTTTCGCGTTTTTATACTTCATGTGATTTTGATCCATACGGCGTATGGATTGATTTCAAGCCCAGCCCAAGTGCACGTAACCTGGGCCTCCACTGCTGCAATCCATACGGCGTATGGATTTCCATACGGCGTAAGGATAACTTTTTCAGCTGATTTCTTGACATTTCTTCTTTTCTTCAACTTCGGCTTCAAATGCTTCTTCAAATATGTATCATTTAACGTATTTATTTACTGTTTTCCTTCCTTTATTCATAAACGCTCCATTTCCACATCTAATTGCAAATATGAACGAAATCAATATCTATTCTTAACAAAATGCAATAAAAACATTCAAGAATAGGGGTAAATTACTACTGAAATATAGTACTTTTGAGCGTTTATCAAACATCCCCCACTTGAATCCTACTTGTCCTCAAGTAGACTATCGATTCAAAAATCAAATTCTTAAGAAAACAGTCATCTCTATCAATCTAAATAACTAAAGTAGGAATTACACAACATCATCCATCTTCAACTCAAATGCTTAAATTTAAAAATCTGTTAATTCTAAAAACAATTATTAAGAAACTACGAGATTTACAAAAACTGATCTACACATAGAGTTATTATTCTTAAACATCAAATAGTTCACAATGATTACTGATATTGTTATCCACTTAAACAATCTATATTTGAATAATTTGAGCTCAACTTATTATTATTCGTGTAAATATTCCCTTAGACTTCCAAAAACTATATACTTTCATACTCATAATATGCCAATATTACATATCTTGAAATTTAATCAAAACAATCATTTTTCAAATCAAGACAGAGGTGACAGGTCTGTGCCTCAACACAACAAAGCAACATAACTTGATTTTGGTTTAGCAATAATGTTTTTAGTCAAACCAGAGGTGACAGGTCTGTACCTCAATACAACAAAGCGACTTAATTTGACTACATTTTAAAATCATGAGTTATTAAACTCTTTTGCTCTTTTTCATTAGATATACTGACGGAGACCAGGTCTGTACTTTCGTACAACAGAGGAAACAACACCCAGTATATCCCCAAATGATGTTAATTAAATTCCCAAAAATATGGCATATCACACATTACTAATATGAAAATTAAGACATACGTCATACACAGCTAAAGTTCATCTAAAAGGTAATATCCACTCCTTAATTTCATTTCTTAAAAGCTCAAACATTCTCATATAAATCGCCTATCAATACATCATATAATGAAGCTAAATAACATTTTTCACAATTTAATATTTAATTGAAAAGTGTAGAAAATTTTAAAATTAACCTACATTGTTACAAAATAATTATCTCTAGAAAACAAAAATTTTAATGCAAAAATTTGGTTGAAAAATGGGCAACTCATAACCTCCTAGTTACTTATCTTAATTAGATAACTATTAACCAAATTATAAAATCATCTACTTATTAACAGAACAATTATGTGGAAATTAAACTTCCTTTTCTCTCTCATCCCCCACTTAAAGATGTACAATGCCCTCATTGTACAAATAATGAAATAGTAAAAACGGAAAAAAGAGAAAAGAACTTAGAACAGATAAACTTCCCTGGAATAATGTGCAGTTTAATGAGTATGACAAGGATGATATGAATTTCCACATCCTCTCGATCCAAATTGTTGCGCTGAACTTACTGCCAGCATAACACGTACTCACAACACAATTCTGAGGGAACAATCAACAAACAGAATTAAACAATACCATATTTAAACATCCTAATTAATAAACACAACCAAATCCTAAAACTACAAATCCACAGCACAATTAATAAATCCTACAAATAAAAACAGTCATAATAATAATAATAAAACAACAATAATAATAATAGTGTTTGGAACCATAAACCATTTAGGATGAACATCATCCTAATCACTGTCATCATCCTGGCGGTACTGGTACTGGTGAGAAGGCGCTCCATACTCTGACTGTGGTGGTGGTGGTCGTGGTATGAACTCTGGTGGCATCTGGTACTGGAATGGCTGATACGTAGGTCCAGAAGGAAACTGACCAAACAGCTGCTCAAACAAGCCATCCTGGTAGTCCAAGTGTGCACTGGTCTGATAGAAATGTTGTCTCTGCATAAGATCTATCTGATCAAACCTCTGAGTCTGGTGTAACTCCATCTGGTGCAACTGCTGAGATAGCTGATCAAACTCTGTAGCATAACCTCTGTTACGGCCTCGTGCCGTACCTCTACCTCTATCACTGCCACTCGTATCTCCCCTAGCTCTAGCCTGCCTCGACTGCAAAGTCTGTCCTACCGGAGTAATCGGAACCCAGTAATACATCTCTGCAGGACCACCATAAGTAATGCATGGCTCAATAAGAGCAAACGCCTCCAACCGGCGTGCAGTCAACCATCCCATGCTAGGCTGAACAATCGTGCATGACCCCATCTCATCCTGAGTAGCCAAACCAAAGTATCTAGCCAACCGTGTAACAAAGTGACCTCCACACAAACTACTCCCATCTCTAGTACCAGTAGCTCTCTTCGACATCCACTTCGCCAACCTCCAAGGTACATTCACTAACCTCTTCCTGATAATCAAGCTCAAATAAAACAAGTCAGGCCTCGAAACTTTCTCCGGCCCCTCCTTGCGACCAACAATGGTGTAAGTCAACAATCTGTGAATGAGTCGATGACGAGGATATTGAATACGCGTGTAAGAAGGTGTCGAACTGCCATAATTACCCTGGGCAATAAACTGCTACTCCTGCTTAACTTCCAAGTCAGTGAGCTTCTTCACAGCACCTGCAGAAATGTGGTTTAAAAAGTGAGGGTTATCCAGCTCATTGGGCTCATAAAGCCCCAGTCCCAAAGCAAACTGAACCAAAGTCATCTGTCTAGGCTGTCCTCCTAGCTGGAAGAAAATGGAGTTCTCAGTCCATTGAGTCGATATGGACTCAAACCTAAAAGTGCTATAAAACTCAACAACCAGCTCTCTGTAGATATCCTCCCTGATACTGAATAACCGGGACCAAGCATAGGAAATAAATCCAATGTTTCCATCCTCTAGTACATATGGAATAGCGAGTAAATTCCTAATGGCCTCAGCACCATTAGTGAACCCCTCTCTAGCAACCACATGCTCCAAAACATTCCAATTAACAGCATCAAAAACCTCAATTGACTGGCAAATATTAGAAGCCAGACGCTCTCCAAACTGAAATCTAGTGGTCTCAGAATACGACCCATGAAAAGTGAGGTATCTATGAGCTCGAACCAATGGATTCCCCAAAGTTTGACCCCCTCTTGTTCTCCTGTTAGACATGATAACTGCTAAACAAAACAATTGTTAATAATACTAAATAAGCAGTTAATGCAAAAAGGTTACTAAAAATTTCGGCAGCATTTCGGCTTAAAACTGAATAATCCACCATAAAGGTTTAGCCTAAAACTACCGCAACAACCAATTTCATGACCTAAATTGCAATTTTTAAACAACAACCACTCAAATTGCATATATGTATATACTTAATTAAATATTCATGACAATTGCCTAATCAAATGCATTATAGTAACTTGGTACCATTATGAATATACGAAATTGCACAATCACTAAACTCGAGCATTAGCAACTAGCAAACATCCATACAAATTCAAAATGAATTATCATAACACAATTAATCAGAATAACAATTTTTCACATAACCGTAATCACAAACACTTGTGTACCAAACAAATATTTGCATTAATCATTATGTGGTCAGAAAATTAATAAGCACTAATTTAAAACATTTTGCACAATTGAGCATATCTCATAGTAACATTTCATCATTACTAACGGATAATTCGATTAACTTAATATATGTAACATATTAGAAAAATGAGCATGACATTGCAATGTATATATCAAATAGAACATAAATCAATCAAAACATGCCAATCATCATACCTACATTCGAAATACCCAAAATTCTATCATAAACCCTAACTTCCAAACGAATGATTTAACCAACGAAAATGAAAACGGGAAGTTATACCTTGTAGAGGAAAGTGCGTGTAACACGAATACGCAAAAATGGAGATGAATGCGTGCCCGGAAGTGGTTATTTGGTGGTGTGGGGGTTAGAGCCGTAGGTGGTGAAAAATGGGGTTTTAGGTTTGAAAATGGGGAAGAAAAGGAGCTGCTAGCAGTTTTATGTATTTTTGATCCATACGGCGTATGGATTCCATACGGCGTATGGATTCCATACGGCGTATGGATTAAACAGGCCCAGGTCAAACTCATTAAACCCAGTCAACGATCCGGCCCAGAGGCCCAACCAATCCATACGGCGTATGGATTCCATACGGCGTATGGATTCCATACGGCGTATGGATTGAAAAATCAGAATTTTTCAAAAAACGATTTCCAAACCCAATTTTATCCCAAATTCATCACTAATTTCATATAATTAAATCTCAAACATGGAGGATAATCACGACTTCAAAATCTTCACAATTCCACACTATAAAATAAATAACAATAATTAACAAACTTTAAATAACATAACATTCAAAATAAATACTTAATATTCAAATCACACAATAAAAAAAAACTAAAATCCAAAACAACTGAAAGTCTAACATAATCCAAAATAAACCAAAATGCTAGAAACAATCCAATAGCATAAGAAACAAACGAAATGATTAGAATCACTGCTTAGGATAGAGAGCAAGGAAACACTCAGTGATTATGGGAATGACGTTAATGATCCCATGACCAAAACTTGGAAAATTTGCCAAGTGCTCATTAACCACGGGAAGCAGATAAATTAAATCCCAGCTAATCTTCATTACTGACTTAGTTACCTCTCCTTCTTCATCTCACAATTCATCATTACCAACTAACTTAACCTCTCGCTCCGGACTATCATCCTCAAGCTCACCAATAAATTCTAAACATGACTCTCTGATGAACGCCAAAATGTGCTATTTTATAGTGCTAATTGCCCCCTAGTTTGGTTAAAATCTTATGCATTTTATTTGAATTCGATACTCATTTTGTTCATATTTGCATATAGGAATTATTTGGAGCTCGAATCGGAAAATAAGCTAAAAACGCGCGAGAATTGAAGAAAAGAAGTTAAAAATGAGAAAAGTGAAGAAGTTGGTCGAAAGCTCAAAAAGCTGGGAAAGAGCATCCATACGGCGTATGAAATCCATAAGGCGTATGGATGAAGTGAGCCGGGCAGCCAGAAGACACGGGTTAAACCCATGGGCTTTGCAATCCATACGGCGTATGGAATTCCATACGGCGTATGGATCGCTTCGACAGAAAACCTAAAAAACTCATTTTGCCCTCATTTTTACACACAACTCACCACACTTTGCTCCAGTCGATTTTCTCTCATTCCAAACCCTAATTCCAGAGCTTTTGAAGGAGGAAGAGCAAGAAGATTGAAGGGTTTTCATTCGTTCATTCATTATTTTGATATTTCGCTTCGAATACACTTTTTATTTTCATTTGATTATGATTATGATGTTGAATTCAATTCTGATTTTCTGTGATAATATGAGTGGCTAAGTTTTTAATTCAATTGCTTAGATGATAATACTCGGATGATGATTTGATTGTTGAATTGCTAGTTAATATTGAATTTCATGAATGTTTATATGTTTATTCGAAGATCCATGTTTAATTGTTGAATCTTGATGATAACCTAGCGTGATGATCCATTAATTTATGATTGAGTTCTCTATTGATTGGTCATTATTGATGATTGTTGGTTTTAATTGATGATTATCACTAAATAGATTGAGTTTGATAGGCTAGGATCAATTATTGTTAAGAATTGGCAATGAATGTGATAACTAGTAATAGTTATAGACTTTGTTGATTCAAGTTATAAGGATAAATCATACAAATGGTGTAGTTATAATTCATAATGCAATTTGGTGGATAACGTTAAATTGAACTGTTAGCGTGTTGAAAACAACTTTATATCTTTCTGAATTGTGTTTAATCAATTAATCCTGCAAAGATGGTTGATACATTTGTCATGTCACAATGAAGTTCATACATTAGCAATTCAATAAAGTGATAATCGGATTTTGAGGAAACTAGTCTAAGCAATTGTACTTCTTTTATCATTTGAATTAAATCTTTTATTTAAGTAATTATTTTGGTATTTCTTTATTTTATAATTAAGTTTTATTTAATAAATCATATCTTTTATAATTGTTACTCAATTGTTCGATCGGAACTAAAACGTTCCCACTTTTTACTGCTTTAATTAATTGTAGCAATTTCCAATTTGTTAATATTGACATCCGTTCCCTGTGTTCGACTCGGACTTACTAAACTATACTATATATGATCAGGTATTCTTGCCTGTGTTGTGTGTAGTAAGTTAGGTATTTTCCATTTTTAAAACTAAAGCCCCGTTTACACGACATCAAGTTTTTGGTGCCGCTGCCGGGGAGCGGTTTGTTTCAATTAATTAAATTGGAAGTTGTCTTTCATTTATAATTTTTAGTTAATTTATTATTTATTTGTTACTTGATTAATTGATTTCTTTTTCACTAATAGTTATAAGTTAGGGTAGTCAGGTAGCCTGTTCTGCTGATTTGCCAGGTACGATACTGGAGTTTATGACCCGCTCAACTATTCCAAACCCAACAGACCCTTTTGAAGAACCCGAACGTATATTCCATCAAAGAAGACGCGCCGCTTCAGCACCACCGAACTCATCGTTAACCAATAACCTTTTTACCCCACGAACCAGGAACTACCGTTCGTATTTAGAAAGCGATTTTGGAGAGTGCCTACGATTTCTTTTTAATGATCAACCAGATAACACAATGGCAGAAGATATCGCCAACATAACGCTCGAAGAGTATTCAAGTCGGATGCGTAATGACCGTGGCACTGGAATAGTAAGGCCATCGATTGCACAAGATGTGGAGTTTGAAATCAAGGGACAGTTCCTCAAGGAGCTTAGGGAGAATCCTTTCCGAGGAGAAGAAAGGGAGGATGCTAATGATCATGTGGAGAAAATCGTTGAGATAGCCGATATGTTCAACGTTCCTAACATCACACGCAATCAAGTTATGCTTAGGGTATTCCCAATCACACTCAAGGGAGCTGCTAAGAGATGGATTCAAAATGAGCCAGCTGGGTCCATAACCACATGGGAAGACATTCGCACTAAGTTTCTGAAGATGTATTATCCTCCTTCCAAAACTTCAAAGATGATTGACGAGATCAGAAATTTAATGCAGGAAATGGATGAGTCACTACACCAAGCTTGGGAGAGATATAAGGACCTGATGCATAAGTGCCCGCAGCACGACCTGAACGATCAGCAAGTAGTGAGTATTTTCTATAAAGGAGTGGATCGCACTACGAGACAGCAACTGGATTCCCAAGGGCCTATTCCCAAGAAGATTCCTCGTGATGCTTTGACTGCCATTCGCGACCAAGCGAAACACTCTCAGTTATGGGATGATGGCACTTCTAGGCGAAAGAGATCTGTGAATGATGACAATGGATTTGCAGCCATCTGATATCGCTTAATTTATGCATATTTTTAGAGGCGATATAGATCCTAATTGTGTACCATTTCATTTGATTCCATGAACTTTTGATACTTATCTAGTTGGAAATTGATTTCAGGTGTTCATATGGAAGAAATTGTGTTAAAAGTGGAAGAATATGTGAAACCGAGCAAAAGTAGTGAGGCCATGCCGATGTCCCTAGTATCTTATTGTATATTGCTTCCTGATTAAGGCCACTGCCATGTTCTCAGATGGGTCATGGCCATGATGTACGTACCTGATTGATAATTGCATTCTGATGTTGGACACGACCATGTCCTTGTAGAGGCCATGGCCATGTTGCTGCTTACCTGATCATTGCTACATCCTGAGAGAGGCCACAACCATGTCCTCCAAAACGCCATGGCCATGGCGTCTGCCGACCTGAATGGGTATAAATACGAAATTAAACCCTAAAATTAGAGGGGGGACTTCAGCTTATGCGATTGGAGACGACTAAGGGCAGCTTTTGGAGAGATCCTAGGCTACTAATCATCATTCTAATCATTACGGAAGTGAGGATTCATCATCAAACATTTTGAAACATTATTCTACTCGGTTAATTCTCGTTTTTACTAAAACATGAATTCTTCTATGATTATTGTTACTTGTTTGTTTGTGTCCATGATCATGGGCTAAATCCTTTATGTTCGTCTAGATTAATAACTCTAGTTGTTGGACATGCTTTTGTGATTGATTCTTGATTCGTATGATAATTTGATGCTTAATCATCGAACGGTTCGTATTATAATTTATTTAGTTCAATCAATTGATGTTGCGTTTGTTTCAATGAGTGAGAACTCTTGCATTTAACGTTGTGTTTGCTTGATTATTAATTTTGTGCTTTTGATTGGAGACAATAAAAGAATTGATTTGAATTAAGCTAATTGTAATATGGGTGGATCATATTAAGAGAGGTCTTGTATGATTATTGGTTTTTACGAGAGTAATATCACACGATTAAGTCATCATTTTAGTTGGATTAATTGATTATAATTGAGAGGTCTAAGGTGTCAAGGAGACTTGCATTTTGTAATCTTAATTAAGTGATTGCATTGTGAGAACACGTAATCCAATTGGTTAATTCACATATGTTAGGTTTTAATCTAGTTCTTAATTAAACTTGTCCAACACTAGAGGTAAAAAGTCTAGATGAACATGTTTTTATAATCTGAGATAAATCTATCTTTATTTGCTTTACTTAGTTTAAGTCTTTACTTTTAATTAAAATCATTCGACTATCTGTCGTTAAGAGGCATAAACTCCCAATTTTACTTGCTTTCTATTTAGTTAACTATTAATTGGAAATAACTTCAAAATACACATAAACTGTTCTTGTGGACGATACCTGGAAACTTATCTTTGCTATACTACTACTCGATTAGGTACACTTGCCTAGTTGTGTAATAGTCTATACTTAGATACTTTTCTAGCTTAATTTTATAACTAGGTTTTTACACATCAAGTTTTTGGCGCCGTTGTCGGGGAGCAGTTGTGTCATTTTGAATTTGTTTTTAGTTTCTAGTTAATTGATCCTTTCATTGGAATTCATTCCCTTGAAAGTTACTTTCTCTATTTTTATTTTTATTTTTATTGTTTTTATTTTTGTCTCACTTTTATAGTATCGGTGCTTTTAACCAGTTGTTGGTTTTGTTTTGATAGATCATAGGTGGTGTATGACCCGTTCTTCTAAATCACCATTTTTTGAGCCATTCTTTGACCCGGAAAGAGAATTTAGGAGACTCGCACGGATTGATATTTCAGCTACCAGTTTTCTATTGGAACCAACCACGGAACGGGAAGAATCACCAAAGCCCACAATCGATAACCAAACAATGGAAGCTCGGATGAAGGCCACTCGGGATGGTCAGGGTTCATCTATCACTCAGCCCACAATTACGGATGACTTTGAGATCAAGGGGCAATTTTTGCACATGATCAACAATCAATGCCAGTTCAGCGGAGCTGAAAAGGAAGACCCAAACGAGCATATGAGAAAATTTTTGGGGATTTGCACTCTTTTTAAATTGCGAGCTGTTGAAAATGAAGTTGTGTACCTCAGGGTGTTTCCTTGGACTCTCACGGGAGAGGCTAAGGATTGGTTGGATTCCTTGCCTGAAGGATAGATCACCACCTGGGAAATAATGGTTGACAGGTTTCTTCAGAGATTCTTCCCTGCTTCAAAAGCAGCCGAGCTACAGGGGGAGATTTCTCAATTCGAACAGAAACCCATGGAAACCTTATATGAAGCTTGGACTAGGTTTCGAAAGATGCTCCGAATGTGTCCTCAACATGGATTAAATGTCTTTCAGCAGGTTCAGATATTTTACAAGGGAGCTGATATTGATACCAGAAAGGCAATAGATACTGCAGCAGGGGGATCTATAATGAAGAAGACAGCTGCTCAAGCTCACACTGTTATCTCCGAGTTAGCTGCCCACACTCATGAGTGGCATCAAAAGAAGGAAAAATCTAGATCATCCAGAGTGGCTAGTGCTGAAACCAATGATAGTATTGCTGCTTTGACTGCTCAAATGGCCACATTCGGAAGACAGATTGAGAAAATGACCAAGGACATTCATGCCATAAAGGTTGGTTGCGAGATGTGTGGTGGTATGCACTTGACCAAGGACTGCAATGCGGATAAACCAATGGATCAGTTGGAGAATGTATCATTTATGAATCAGAGACCGAATAACTTTCAGAGGGATCGGAACAACTTCAATGGGAATTACAATTCAGCCTATCAACAGTCGGGTCCGGGATACTACCAACAACCACAACCGCAAACAGAGGTCAAGAATTCAAACTTGGAAGATCTTGTTAATAAGTTTGTTGTAGCTCAAAGTCAGACAAATGCGATAACTGCTCAGTCTTTCAAAACTCAACAAGCTTCCATTCAGAATTTAGAGCAGCAGGTTAGCAACATCTCGAGGATGTTGGCTGAGAGGCAACCGGGTGCCTTACCGAGTGATACGAAAGTTAACCCCCAGAATGAGCACGTGAATGCCATATATTCAGTTGTTGAGGAAGAGAGAGTGGAGGATGAAAATGATAAAAAACACACAACAACACCACGACCCATCATTCGAACCAAACCCGTTGTAAGGGAGTATAAACCAAAGGTACCATATCCTAATGTACTGCTTCGAGACCGAGTTCGGGAGAAAAATGGTAAGTTTCTTGATCTTCTAAGATCTATTCATATCAACATACCATTTGTTGAAGCTATTTCTCATATGCCAAAGTATGTGGGTTTCCTGAAAGAGCTTATAAAGAATAAGAAGAAGTTAGATGGGTTGATGGTTGTGACCATGGATGGTGATTGTTCAGCTGTTATGTCAGGTAAACTACCTCCGAAGATGAAGGATCCGGGAAGTTTTCTTATCCCTTGCCAATTAGGTAGTTTACCTGTGAGCAATGCTTTAGCCGATCTAGGGGCTAGCATAAACATCATGCCTTACTCGATGTATGCTAGACTCAACCTAGGTGAGCCGAAAAGTAGAAACATGAGTATACGATTAGCCGATAGGTCATTAACTTATCCTAAAGGCATCGTGGAAAATGTTCTTGTTAAGGTTGAGCATTTCCTCTTTCCAGTTGATTTTGTTATAGTTGACATAGAGGAAGACCCGGAAACCCCGCTCATTTTGGGTAGACCATTTCTTGCTACCGCTAGTGCACTTGTTGATGTGAAGGGTGGTAAATTGACCCTTAGAGTTGATGATTCAGAGGTGATTTTTTCTAACAAGCCGGTTGTATCACCTACACCTGAAGTTGTCAATTCAGTTTGTATTGATAGTCAAGGGAAATTGCCAGTTGGTCATGAGGTTCATGAGAAGGGTATGGAAGATAAAAGTGTAACTTCCAAGTTGAAGAATGAGGTGAAGAAGATTGCTGATAAGGTCATTGAAAAATCGGTGAGAAATATATACAATAGGGTGCATCAAGCCGCGTTAAAAGGTGATACTTTTTGTGGTACTCGTATTGTTTCAAAGCTTTCGAAGAAAGAGAAAGGAAAGCTTCTCGAGATTGTCAACACCACACGAGATACGAATAACTGGTTGACTTCACTAGTTCGTGGTACTTGTTCTGCTCATGATCCTCACGTTGGAACAAGTGTGGGGGAGCTTAAACCCCACTAAACAATTCTTTTTGGGGCTGAGTCAAGCTTATGACTCGTTAATAAATAAGCATGTGTAATTGTATAGTAAGTTCGAAAAAAAATAAAAAATAAAATATTTTCTTTTCTTTGTTTTTGTTTTTTGTTGGTTGGCAGGAGTAATGGAGTGGAAAATGTGCATATGTCGGCGATTAGCCTCCACGGCAAGGTTTTCCTCTCCATCTTATGATCTCCACACGCACCCCGGGGGAAGTACTCGCTCCCTTTTACTTCCACACGTTTTATTTTGGATTATAATCTATTCTGAATGCATTGAGGGCAATGCATAACTCAAGTGTGGGGGGGTTGTGTTTCACTTGAACTTTGTTCATCAATCTTGTCCTTAGGAGATAGGTTACTTCACATGTTTAGGATTAGTTCTATTAGAATAAAAGTAACTTGTAAGTTGATGAGTCTAACACCAATCCTCGACAGTAGGTGTTCCTACCCATTCGGTTGGCTTATCTAGCTTAATCTCCACTCCCCTTGCTTAACTGTTTTATTTAGGAGATGTGTCACAAAAAGCAACCTCATTGGGTGAATTGCATGACTAGCACGCTTGTAGCCCCACTAATATGTGAGAATTTTGAGCCTTACTTGAAAACACTTATCTTTAGTGTTTATTATTGCTATGAGTGTGCCGGTGTTTGCATTTTGTTCTAGAACTTGCCCTAGTGATACATTTCGAGGCCGCTGTGAGATCGCACTTTGTGATATAGGTGAAGGAGTATGATGATGAGGTATTTATTAGGATAATGCTGAAGCCTAATAATTTTGATCTTCTAATCAATTATCGAGTCTGCGTTGATCTCATTTGGTCGATACGAATCTCAATAATCGGTCAAGGAATCATAATTATTTAGGGATTATTTTCATTAAAACCATTTATATCCAGTCCACCCAGGTCGTAGCACTCATTTTTAGTGCTAGAAACCCGTAGACACTTCCACATTCATTCCATCATAATATAAGCCTTGTTTTTGTGTAGTCAATTCACGAACCATATTTTCATTAATGTTGCCTAGTTAGAATTTTGAACTGATTTTGTGAGAAATGTGACCTTTAAAAACATTTTGAAAGGATTCTTAAATATGTTATGTTCCATAAGTTAATTGTGCTTAATTGATAGTGTTAAAGATAAAATGTAAATGCTTAAAGTTGAATAATTAAAGGTTATGGAAGTGAATGTTAAAGTGGATTGTAATCAACTAAATGGCCTTTGAAACTTGAACAAGTAGTTCCCGAGGGGTGCTTGTCACCTAATCACCTAAGATCTTTCTCCGGTCTGGGATGGTTGGTCCGAAAGTTTGCTTAAGGGTTTCATAGAAAGTCATAGATTACAATAAAGTTTGTTTATTGAATATTTGTCTATTGAGATTGCTGTATTGAACTATGAATGGTAATATCAGGTTGGAGTTTAAATGAAATAACATATAAGAATCCTAAGCTTATTTTTAGTCACATCATAAAATTTCTAGGTAACATTTCATCAACATTTTTAGCGGGTCTTGACTACCACTTTAAACCAATTTACGAGTCTGCCATACCCATTCCATCCACACCTATATGATTGCAACACATACTGAAATGCCTCGTCTGATACTTCACTTGGTGCTCATGCCAAGTCGGTGGAGATTTGATCCTCTTGCAAGCCTATGGTAACTATTGCATCACGACTTGGCTTTATTGAGTGTTGTTATCATTTGTAACACCCTGAAATCTCTGGTTGCGGAAGCGGTCGGGTCGGGTGTTACCAAATAAAATATCACAACATAAGATATATAATGAACGACTCTAAATGAGACGTTTGAAAATAGTTATTACATTTCCAAAATAAAAGTTTAAATAGTTGCGAGATTGTAGTAAATTCCAAATACATAATTTGAAAATACATAAGTAAATGAAGAGTAGTCCCAATTGTTTGAAAATATGCGACTCGAGCTAGCATAATCTTGTAGCAATCCTAATCCTGCTGGGCACCTGAGAACACATGTTAAAACGAGTCAGCTATAAAGCTGGTGAGTTCATAGGATTGTTACTTGAAAACATAAAGTGTAAATCCTGTATGTTTAGAAAGATAGTCCAGAATCCACGATTCTGCTTTGTATTAAGTTGAAGTTGTAATCACCAATGTGTATACGCTAGTCGAGGTATCTAATACCTAAATAATAGTGGTATGTACCTAAGTACATAATAATTGAGGCTTTCCGAGCCTAAATACCTTTCTAGTATTATATAGATTTAACTTAGTGAGGCAATACATGCCTAAGTTTGAAATCAAGTAATGTATGACCACGTCATATGATGTTTGAGTAATAATTGGTAGCGTGTTGCATCCAGCAACGTAATCGTAGTCCCACGGACTATTGTTGAGTGTTTATGTTATGTTCGTTACCCGGCTAGCATAAGCTAACCCAAACATGATCGAGCTAACGGCCTCGCGTGAAAACTCACCGACCCGTTAACTAATGTGTGTGGATCACGAGCATAAGCCCGCCCATCCATAGAGTGTATCGCTTTACCGCGAATACGTCCTTGTGCCCACTGCAATACCGTGGCATCGTTTTGTGCCCACTTTACCGTGGCATCGTTGTGTGTCCCTTCTGGAACATCGTCCGCATTGCCCGCAAGCAAAGTATGTAATTGAGCCGGCTGTACAACGACAAGCTCGACTAGTGAAATGTAGAGCCAGCTGTACTACGACAGACCTAGCTAAGTAAATGGAAGCCAGCCGTACTACGACGCGCCTGACTTGAGTAGTTGTGTTTGTATGTATGTATGGCAATATGCATATGTAAGTTGTAAGAAGCACCAAGTGCTTGATATAGTGTATGAGTATATATATATACATATATAGGTCAAATCTACAAACACAAGTAACAGGGTATCATGCCACGCATGAAGTAATATATTGTATCTAAATATGTATGTACAATACTTAGATATAAATTGTAACACATTGAGCCTAGGTATGAACAGTCATCACCTAGTTGGTTTGCATTGGTATAAAGATCCTATACTAATGTTTGTCACTACTGTATACTCCTAGTCTCAGCCTAGCAAGTATATTTGAAGTCCTTGGTTGTTGTTTACTTGGGTACTATTCCAGTTTAGAAGTCCTGGACGGTATGAGCAGTCGTAGTCCCGAAAGGGAAACTAATCTTATAAAAGTCTAGTCGTTGTTCAGTGTAGGTAGAACTAACCAGTTCTAGTATAGTGATAGTATTGTCCTGTGACAATATGGTCAATGGATAGTGATAACTTAATCAAGTTATGTCGTGGTAATTGTTTTCCAACAATCTAACAGTGTACGGTTGTAACTTATCTAGGTTAAGTATTGATACTATCTCAGACAGTATGGTGGGTGTAATTCCTAAGTATTACACATTCGTATTACATACAGTAATATAAATAATTGTGAATTATAAAAGTTTATTTATATAATTCGAAAACAGTTATTGAGCATGTGTTTCACCCCGAAAATAGTAAAACAGTTGAAATAGTGAGGCTATGAAACTCACCTGTGAGTTGTTAGCGATACGATGATACGCGCGTCGTCCGAATGGTAACCTTTTAGTGTCCTAAACATGTGAGGTTATATAAGTATGAGACAAGTCAGTTTGTCTAAGCGAGTTGTTCATGTATGCATTTGTTGTTGAAGTCTGGGAATGGTGTACGGGGGTCTGGGGGCAGCGCCCCTGGTAGCGGGGTCCAAGGGGTGGCATCCCCTGGCGGGGTCCAAGGGGCAGAGCCCCTGGCAGGGGTCGAGCTGCCAGGTCAGCTTGGAAAATTTTTATTTCTACTACTTTGCTTTAGAGAAAATGCATTCGAAATCCAAATTCTGGTAAAATCGAGTGGTAAAATTTGGTTGTCAATACTTAGTGAAAAACATAGGTTTTTAAGGTTCTGCGACGTCAGATGCGACGTCAGAGGCGACGTAGGGTCTTGCGTCACTATGTGCGACATTCGCAAGTCAATGCGACGGTATGGGCTACGTCGCTATATGCGACGGTGGTAGGTTATGCGACGTTGGTTGCGACGTTGACTGCGACGTTGACTGCGACGTCGCAGCACTGTTTTTGGTCCCTGCGACGTTGTCGTCTGGTTCGACGGGTTTTTACCCAAAATCAAGATCTAACTCGTTTTTGACCAAATCTCATTGATATAAAGCTAATACATGCTATATTAAGTGTTTTTATGAAGAAATAACAAGGAAAAAGTGGAGAAATCCTTACGATTCGAATTTTGAAGGTTTGAAGATGATGATGAACTTGATGAAGAAGATGAAGATGATAATGGTGGTGATGGTTGCTTGTTGTTGCTGTTGATGATGGTGACGACGGTGGTGGTGGTGGCAGCCGGTGGTGGTGGCCCGACGGTTGGTGATGGTGATGGGTGGTGGAAGGGTTTTTAGAGAGAGAGGGTAGAGAGAAAATGGAGATAGAGAGAGAAAGTGAGAGGATGAGAATGGGGTGGAAATGGGGAGGGATTTGGGTTTTTATTTGAACTCAGATCCCTAACTCGTGTACTGTGGTCTCCAACCACAGTACAAAATGTCCGTGATTTTATACCTGATTAAAATGTAGATTTATTACTTTAAATCTATAATTTTGTTTATGTTATTTTGAAAATATTTTTAATAAAAATATTTCACTTGAACTATAAAATGTAATTATTCAAAGTTTAAAATCGGCGTGAAATTTGACTTTTTGACCGGGTGTTACATCATTAATATTCCCTACCTTGTAGAATAGGTTGAGAGTTGTGTGATTTAAACACTTATCCTTTGGTGAGGTGCTAGGTCGTGCATTCGGGCTTGACATTTAAATCATCTCAAGTTTTCTAGTAATTATATACTTAATACTAACGTGATTACTTAGGTGATTATTGTTGGTATTGTTTTTGTAAAACTTGGCCACTGTTTCTGAATTGCAAGGGGAGTTGTTTGGTATTGTTAAATTATAGTTTGCTTGAGGACAAGCAAAGTTCAAGTGTGGGGGATTTTGATATCGCTTAATTTATGCATATTTTTAGAGGCGATATAGATCCTAATTGTGTACCATTTCATTTGATTCCGTGAACTTTTGATACTTATCTAGTTGGAAATTGATTTCAGGTGTTCATATGGAAGAAATTGTGTTAAAAGTGGAAGAATATGTGAAACCGAGCAAAAGTAGTGAGGCCAGGCCGATGTCCCTAGTATCTTATTGTATATTGCTTCCTGATTAAGGCCACTGCCATGTTCTCAGATGGGTCATGGCCATGATCTACGTACCTGATTGATAATTGCATTCTGATGTTAGACACGACCATGTCCTTGTAGAGGCCATGGCCATGTTGCTGCTTACCTGATCATTGCTACATCCTGAGAGAGGCCACGACCATGTCCTCCAAAACGCCATGGCCATGGCGTCTGCCGACCTGAATGGATATAAATTCGAAATTAAACCCTAAAATTAGAGGGGGGACTTCAGCTTATGCGATTGGAGACGACTAAGGGCAGCTTTTGGAGAGATCCTAGGCTACTAATCATCATTCTAATCATTACGGAAGTGAGGATTCATCATCAAACATTTGGAAACATTATTCTACTCGGTTAATTCTCGTTGTTACTAAAACATGAATTATTCTATGATTATTGTTACTTGTTTGTTTGTGTCCATGATCATGGGCTAAATCCTTTATGTTCGTCTAGATTAATAACTCTAGTTGTTGGACATGCTTTTGTGATTGATTCTTGATTCGTATGATAATTTGATGCTTAATCATCGAACGGTTCGTATTATAATTTATTTAGTTCAATCAATTGATGTTGCGTTTGTTTCAATGAGTGAGAACTCTTGCATTTAACGTTGTGTTTGCTTGATTATTAATTTTGTACTTTTGATTGGAGACAATAAAAGAATTGATTTGAATTAAGCTAATTGTAATATGGGTGGATCATATTAAGAGAGGTCTTGTATGATTATTGGTTTTTACGAGAGTAATATCACACGATTAAGTCATCATTTTAGTTGGATTAATTGATTATAATTGAGAGGTCTAAGGTGTCAAGGAGACTTGCATTTTGTAATCTTAATTAAGTGATTGCATTGTGAGAACACGTAATCCAATTGGTTAATTCACATATGTTAGGTTTTAATCTAGTTCTTAATTAAACTTGTCCAACACTAGAGGTAAAAAGTCTAGATGAACATGTTTTTATAATCTGAGATAAATCTATCTTTATTTGCTTTACTTAGTTTAAGTCTTTACTTTTAATTAAAATCATTCGACTGTCTGTTGTTAAGAGGCATAAACTCCCAATTTTACTTGCTTTCTATTTAGTTAACTATTAATTGGAAATAACTTCAAAATACACATAAACTGTTCTTGTGGACGATACCTGGAAACTTATCTTTGCTATACTACTACTCGATTAGGTACACTTGCCTAGTTGTGTAATAGTCTATACTTAGATACTTTTCTAACTAAATTTTATAACTAGGTTTTTACACATCACCATCACCGCTAAGCTAGACAACATGGGCATAGATATCAAGAAGGTTACTGAGACTGTCCATGCTATCCAAGTGGGATGCGACAACTGTGGAGGAAGCCACTTAGTGAAGGATTGCCCCGAGATGCGAACGGGAGAACAGACTGAGGAAGTCAAGTATGGAGAAGCTCAAGCACCATATCGTCAGGGTGGAGGAAACTTTTTCAGAAGACCATACCAAGATGGAGGGCGACCGTTTCGCCAAACTCAACCTGGATTTTTCACCAAGGAGCAGCCAGGTGCATCATCTTCAGACAAGCAAGCTAATTTAGAAGAAATGATGGGTAAGTTTCTCACTTCCAATGAGAAATTCATAACGAGCTCTGGACAAAGGATGGATGCCACCGACGCTGCATTGAGAAACCAAGGAGTTGCGATTAAGCAGATTGAAGAGGATGTTTCCAACATAGCCAAAGTTCTTCAAGAGAGATTCCTTGTGACCCTACCTGGATACACTGAGACCAATCCACGGGATCAGGCGAAAGCGGTGATCACCCGGAGTGGAAAGGGGTTTGAAGACCCCATTCCGAAGAAGAAACCTGTTTCTCAACCCCTACCGCAAAAAGAGAAGGAAGTAGAAGTTGTGGAAAGTCCCAAGGTGGACACTGAGGCAGAAAGAATTGCTAAAGATAAGCAATATGCAAAGGATCATGCTCCGCCGCCACCTTATCCAGCAGCTTTGAGAAGAGGGAAAGATGATACTCAATACCACCAGTTCCTAGAAAATTTGAAGCAACTGCACATTAACATCCCATTCGTGGAAGCCATTGCTCAAATGCCAAAGTATGCAAAGTATCTGAAGGAACTTTTAACTAATAAGAGCAAACTGATGGAGGCAACCACGGTGACAATGAACAAGAGATGTTCAGCAGTTATGCAAAATAAACTTCCACCGAAAGTGAAAGACCCTGGAAGTATTACCCTTCCTTGTCTGATTGGAAGTTTAGATCTTACTCATGCATTGGCTGACTTGGGGGCAAGCATATCAATAATGCCTTATACTATGTATGCCAGACTTAAGTTAGGGGAACCAAATCCAATTCGAATGTGCATTGAGTTAGCAGATCGTTCAGTTCAATATCCTAGGGGCATGGTAGAGAATGTGCTAGTTAAGGTGGATAGGTTTGTTTTTCCATGTGATTTCATCATTCTGGACATGGTTGAAGATAAAAAGGTACCTATCATTTTGTGAAGACCTTTTCTAGCCACTGCAAGGGCATTGATTGATGTTCATGAAAGAAAAATCACTCTGAGATTAGGAGACGATGAAGTAGTGTTTGATGTCAACAAATCAATGCGGTATCCTGCTGCAGTTGATGATACTTGCTACTTTGTGAGTGCCAGAGAAATGACTGATGATGAGGAGTTCCTTCAAAGTCTCATGGAAGATGAAGATCTTGATCCCATGATTCTGGAAGGATGGACGGGAAGCATAGAAGCAATTAGAGATATTGAAGAATTCGATAAAATGCTTGAGGAGTTAGAGTTCGAGAGTGATGAGGAATTAGAAAGTGATCAGCCAGCTGAGAATGAAGAATCGGTTGAGACTGATGGTATTTTAGTCAAGAAAGAGACTCGCATCACTATACATGGGATTCCCTGTTCACGAGAAGAGGTGTTGGCATGTAAATCTTCTTTTGAAGAACCACCAAGGTTAGAATTGAAAGATTTACCGACCCATTTGGAATATGCATACCTACAAGGAGAGTCGGATTTGCCAGTTATCATTTCATCCAAGCTATCAGCAAACGAGAAAGAAAGTCTGCTAAAAGTTCTGAAGGAACATAAGCATGCTATAGCATGGACGATCGGTGACATCAAAGGAATTAGCCCATCATATTGTACGCACAAGATCCTTATGGAATCTGACTTCAAACCAGTTGTGCAACCATTAAGACGATTAAATCCTAAGGTTACGGATGTTGTGAGGAAGGAAATCATAAAATTGCTTGACTCTGGATTGATATACCCGATTTCTGATAGTCCATGGGTCAGCCCCATTCATGTTGTGCCAAAAAGGGGAGGTATGACAGTGGTTGCGAATGAGAGGAATGAGTTAATTCCCACAAGAACTGTTACTGGATGGAGGGTCTGTATCGATTATAGAAAAATGAATGATGCGACACGCAAGGATCACTTTCCCTTGCCATTCATTGATCAGATGCTCGAACGTCTAGCTGGAAAAGAGTATTATTGCTTTCTAGACAGATTCTTCGGGTATTTCCAAATCCCAATTGATGCAAATGATCAAGATAAGACTAGTTTCACCTGCCCATTCGGAACTTTCGCTTATCGGAGAATGCCTTTTGGTCTATGTAACACACCCGCTACATTTCAACGGTGCATGATGGCAATATTCCATGATATGGTAGAAGACAGCATGGAAATATTCATGGATGACTTCTCTGTGTTTGGGGATTCTTTTGATAAGTGTCTGATGAATCTAAAGAGGATGTTGCAAAGGTGTGAGAGTTCCAATCTCGTTTTAAATTGGGAAAAGTGTCATTTCATGGTACGAGAAGGAGTTGTGTTGGGGCATAAAATTTCAAGAGCTGGTATTGAAGTTGATCAAGCGAAGATTGAGGCCATAGCAAAGCTACCTCATCCAACAAATGTTAAAGGAATACGAAGTTTCTTAGGACATGCTGGGTTCTATAGAAGATTCATCAAGGATTTTTCAAAGATAGCACGTCCTATGAACAAGTTGTTGGAAAAGGAAGCTAAGTTCGAGTTTTCAAAAGAGTGCCAAGATGCGTTCAAGATTTTAAAGGAGAAATTGGTATCCACAACAATTATGATAAGTCCGAATTGGGATCTTCCATTTGAATTGATGTGTGATGCCAGTGATTACGCTGTAGGAGCAGTTTTAGGTCAGAGGGTTGATAAGAAGTTTCAACCTATTTATTACGCAAGCAAGACTTTGACGAGTGCACAGGAGAATTACACTACGACTGAAAAGGAATTGCTTGCTGTTGTTTTTGTGTTTGATAAGTTTCTCTCTTACCTGGTCCTGTCAAAAACTGTTGTTTTTACCGATCACTCTACGTTAAGATACTTGTTTGGAAAACAAGATGCAAAACCAAGGTTGTTGCGATGGATTTTGTTATTGCAAGAGTTTGACATTGAGATTCGTGATAAGAAGGGAGCAGAAAATCTAGCTACAGATCATTTGTCAAGACTGGAAAATCCAGAATTGGATAAGTTGGATGAAACGGAAATTCGAGATAAATTTCTTGATGAAAGCTTGTTGAAAGCAATTCTGAATGAATTTCCATGGTTCGCTGATATTGCAAACTTTCTAGTTACAAAGACTCTTCCATCCGGATTGGACTTCAACCAAAGAAAGAGGTTTTTCTCATCTTTACGGTATTACTTTTGGGAAGACCCATATCTGTTCAGACAGTGTGCCGATGGAATTGTCCGACGATGTGTAGCTGGAGAGGAATGCTACATAATCTTAGAGCACTGTCATGATGGTCCGGCTGGAGGACATCATGGTCCAAATTACACTGCAAGGAAGGTGTTTGAGGCAGGTTTTTATTGGCCAACAGTTTATAAGGATGCATTCAAGTATGTGAAGGAATGCGATGCCTGCCAACGAACTGGGAGAATCTCAAAGAAGGATGAAATGTTGCAAAATCCAATTATGGTAAGTGAGATTTTTGAGTTCTGGGGGATAGACTTTATGGGCCCGTTTCCACCTAGCAATGGAAACAAATACATCATTGTGGCTGTGGATTATGTTTCTAAGTGGGTTGAAGCAAAGGCATTACCCACGAATGATGCTCGCGTTGTGGTAAATTTTCTTAAACAGTTATTTTCGCGCTTTGGAGCACCGAAGCTTTAATTAGTGATCGAGGGACACATTTCACAAATCTGCAATTGGAAAAAGTGCTGCGAAAGTACGGAGTTAGACATAAGTGTTCAACTGCTTATCATCCACAGACGAGTGGTCAAGTGGAAGTGACTAATAGAGGGTTGAAGCGTATTTTAGAACGTTCAGTTGAAGGAAACCCTAAGAATTGGTCATACAAGTTGGATGATGCATTATGGGCGGCACAAACAGTATTAAATCGTCAGTTGGAACAACGCCTTACCGCCTTGTTTATGGAAAAGCTTGTCATTTGCCTTTTGAGTTAGAGCATAAAGCATATTGGGCTTTACAGAAGTGCAATCTTGATGAGAAGTTAGCTGGAAAGGAAAGAATGGCACAGCTAAATGAATTGGATGAATTAAGAATAAATGCTTATGACAATTCGAGACTGTTCAAGGAGCGAACTAAGAAATGGCATGATGCTCGTCTTAAGTCGAACCATACATTCGAGAAAGGTGATAAAGTTCTGTTGTATAGTTCTAGATTACATTTGTTCCCAGGAAAGTTAAAGACACGCTGGACTGGCCCCTTTCTTGTTGACAAGGTTTATCGGTTTGGAGCTGTTGATTTGCAAGGATATTCTGGAAAAATTTTCAAAGTCAATGGAAGTAGAGTGAAGAAGTACTATGGTGATATAAGGGACTCCAAGCGTGATTTGGAGATGGATTTGAATTAAGTGGTGAAGAAAGATGTCGAGCTTACCGACGTGATAAACAAAAGCGCTTTTGGGAGACAACCCATTATTTTGTTAATTTGTATTTGTTAGTCCCTGTTTAACTTAATAAACAATCTTACTTAATAAGCCTTGAATATATTATTGAGAAGTTGCGGAATCACACTCAATAATATCAAGAAGATCAATGAATATTAATTAATTTAATGAACACAATAATATACCGAAAGCTTCAATCTTATTAATGATATAAGACGAATACACTTGATGTATTAGGGTTACAGAAAACCTTGAAGCTGCGCAAAAATCATTAACCTATCTAGGTCTAAAGGATCTCTATTTATAACATATAGAGTCCTATACAATCTCCTACAAATATGGAATAAAATAACTTCCATAACCGACTCATACTTATCACAAAATCATAAACAGTTTTAACTACCATTCTGATGTAAACAGTTGTAACTATTACACATTCAGTGGTAACTGCTTCAATTGTAATATACGACTAAGTACAAATATATAATCAGTGTTAACTGTTTCATATATAACTAACAGTTACTAATACATAAGCAGTTTTAACTACTTACAGACACATAACTATCAGTTGTAATCTATCTTCAATCAGTTGTAACACTTGTCTTCTCATCAGTTTTCTTCTATCAGTTGTAACTTCATAAAGACAGTTTTAACCTTCAAAGCAAACAGTTTTAATCACTTATACTCTGTCTTCTCATCAGAACTTCAACTCAGACCTGAAACAGTTTTGACCCAACAGTATTCTGTTTTATTGTTTTTGTTTTCAGGTTTGAACTTTGTGGGTGTGTTCTCTAGAAACCCTCACGAGACTACAACTCGTCCACTCGGGATACCGAGGGGTTTAAAGGCTTATTGCATGTGCTAAATGCAATCGTGTTGCCTACGGAAGTGTGCTATTGTATTTTATTTCTGAACGAAGTCCTTCAAGCAAATTGCCTTCAAATCAGGGGAGTTTTCTGTTTCACTTCTTTTCTATTCCCTTTATTTTTATTTTCTTTTGCAATGAGGACATTGCATGTTTCTAAGTGGGGGATGGGGGAAAAGAAGTCTAATTGTCCTTAATTTATGAATGGTAGCTATTAAAAAATATTGAGGTTAAGAGGCATTCTACGCGTTAGTCATTTTTCAACCCAAATTTTTGTTTTAAAAATTGTTTTCTATGTAAAGTTTAGCAATCTTGTAACATGCTTTGGGAATGCAAAGAATGAAATGAATTTAATTTTTAAATATTAGATAGTTCATTTTATGATGTATCGATAGGCAATCTATATGAAGGTTGTTGAGCTATTAAGAAATGTAATGAATTAAGTAGGGATTTATCCTATGATGATCTTTTAGCAAGGTATGACCTTAGTCTTAATTCTTGTATGATAGCATGTTATAATCCATAATTTTGGGATCCTAATTATCATCATTTGGGAATATACTGGGTGTTGTCTCCTCTGTTGTACAAAAGTACAGACCTGGTTTCCGTCAGTATATTTGATATCAAAATAGATAAATATAAATGAGTACAAAGGACTCATAAATTGAAAAACTAAAGCCAAGTTATGTCGCTCTGTTGTACTGAGGTACAGACCTGTCACCAATGTCTTGGTTTGAAAAATGATTGATTTATTTGGATGTTCATTATTTGGAGAATTGTGACACGTTATTTGTATGAGAGTATTTTGCTATAGAAAATCAAAGGTAAGGCCTGCTAGAATAATAATAAGTTGAGCTCAATCTCTGAAATTTAGATTGTTTAAGTGGACAACAATATCGATAATCTGAGTGAATTATCTTTTATGTGTAATAATAATATGTTAGAATGGCTTCCCATGTAGAGTTTCTTGATTGCTGAGTTTTAAGGTAGAATCAATTTTAAGATAAAATTTTGGTTTGCCGAATGCTGTGTAGTTTGTAAGTCCTTTTATGCATCGTTTACCGTTCATATTTAAATTTTTGAATTTTTGAGTCACTAGTCTACTTGAGGACAAGTAGGATTCAAGTGGGGGATGTTTGATGAACGCCAAAATGTGCTATTTTATAGTGCTAATTGCCCCCTAGTTTGGTTAAAATCTTATGCATCTTATTTGAATTCGATACTCATTTTGTTCATATTTGCATTTAGGAATTATTTGGAGCTCGAATCGGAAAAGAAGCTAAAAACGCGCGAGAATTGAAGAAAAGAAGTTAAAAATGAGAAAAGTGAAGAAGTTGGTCGAAAGCACAAAAAGCTGGGAAAGAGCATCCATACGGCGTATAAAATCCATACGGCGTATGGATGAAGTGAGCCGGGCCGCCAGAAGACGCGGGTTAAACCCATGGGCTTTGCAATCCATACGGCGTATGGAATTCCATACGGCGTATGGATCGCTTCGACAGAAAACCTAAAAAACTCATTTTGCTCTCATTTTTACACATAACTCACCACACTTTGCTCCAGTCGATTTTCTCTCATTCCAAACCCTAATTCCAGAGCTTTTGAAGGAGGAAGAGCAAGAAGATTGAAGGGTTTTCATTCGTTCATTCATTATTTCGATATTTCGTTTCAAATACACTTTTTATTTTCATTTGATTATGATTATGATTATGATGTTGAATTCGATTCTGATTTTCTGTGATAGTATGAGTGGCTAAGTTTTTAATACAATTGCTTAGATGATAATACTCGGATGATGATTTGATTGTTGAATTGCTAGTTAATATTGAATTTCATGAATGTTTATATGTTTATTCGAAGATCCATGTTTAATTGTTGAATCTTGATGATAACCTAGCGTGATGATCCATTGATTTATGATTGAGTTCTCTATTGATTGGTCATTATTGATGATTGTTGGTTTTAATTGATGATTATCACTAAATAGATTGAGTTTGATAGGCTAGGATCAATTATTGTTAAGAATTGGCAATGAATGTGATAACTAGTAATAGTTATAGACTTTGTTGATTCAAGTTATAAGGATAAATCATAAAAACGGTGTAGTTATAATTCATAATGCAATTTGGTGGATAACGTTAAATTGAACTGTTAGCGTGTTGAAAACAACTTTATATCTTTCTGAATTGTGTTTAATCAATTAATCCTGCAAAGATGGTTGATACATTTGTCATGTCACAATGAAGTTCATACATTAGCAATTCAATAAAGTGATAATCGGATTTTGAGGAAACTAGTCTAAGCAATTGTACTTCTTTTATCATTTGAATTAAATCTTTTATTTAAGTAATTATTTTGGTATTTCTTTATTTTATAATTAAGTTTTATTTAATAAATCATTTCTTTTATAATTGTTACTCAATTGTTCGATCGAAACTAAAACGTCCCCACTTTTTACTGCTTTAATTAATTGTATCAATTTCCAATTTGTTAATATTGACACCCGTTCCCTGTGTCCGACTCGGACTTACTAAACTATACTATATATGATCAGGTATTCTTGCCTGTGTTGTGTGTAGTAAGTTAGGTATTTCCATTTTTAAAACTAAAGCCCCGTTTACACGACATCACTCTCCAATCTGATGATGTTTGCTCATCAGTGGAGTTTCCTTCAAACTTCTAACTAAGCTTTCAATCTCACCCAAAACTTGCTCTTGAAGTCTGTTGAAACCCAAACCTGAACTCCTGAATATCTCAACAAATCTCAAGTAGATTTCCACCATTACATAGTGGAAATGTTCCTTTTGGTACAGAATCTTAGTCTCATCCACTAACTCTCTCAAATTTGCCACTAGATAGGTTGCTAAATCAATTTCATCAATTAGGTGAATAAAATCCGGGCGTGGTCTTCCTTCTTCTTTCTTAGCAAGACGATCTAACTGTTCAACCATTCTATTCATGTGATAGTGAATAGTGTTACTCACTACAAAACAATGAGGTGTCTCATCCTTAAGATGATCATCTACTTTTAACAATTGAACCAGATCCTTTAAACCAGCTAAAAATTCCTTATCAGCTTCGGAAGTTGGACTACTTGTTAACTCATACAAAGCTTTAATCATACGATTAAGACATGCGGCCTGTTTAGCCGAATAAGGAAAAGAATGTTGTCTTAAAATTTCATAAACCTCAACATATCACCTCTTTTGATTGGCGAAGAATACTTTCTCCTCTTCGATCCTTAAGGTTATTGATTCCTCAAAATCTAAAAGATCATACAGAAACTGCTGAGAATCCCCAAATTGTCTTTCCACTTCTGCACTATCTAGTAGGTTCTGTACTAGTGCCAGTTGATAGTCGGAGAAATAAACAGAGGATATTCTGATTAGTTCAGCTGTAAAAGGAATGTCCCATCTCACATTCGCAATTACACCCAATAATTCTTCACATGACGACGTGATAGGCACAACCCTGCGGCCCAAGTGAGTGAATGATGGAATTTCACCTTCTACTCTTGACTCCAAACTCTCAGAATCATAAATACCAACCAAATCGTAATTGTTAGAATCACTTTCAAAGCTCCTTGCCATTGGAATAACCTAATAAAAAATAAATCTGGAAATACAAAACACCACTAACGAAAAACAAGTTAGTTCACACTAAATAATAATTTTAAATAACATGTACAATATTAAAATAAACGGAACTCCAACCGGCGGACGGATTCACATCCGCCGGTTGAAACTAAAACCCCAAAAGTTTAACCAATTAAAGGATAATTAGTTTCAACCAATGAATTAATGAAAACTTGTTACACAATTACTTAATTTACTTTAAACAACTTTACAAAATTATTTGTTTAATAAAATTATTTTAGAAATCAAAGTTTACAAATCACTAACTCCTATTTAAATAATCACAACCGCTTCCCCGGCAGCGGCGCCAAAAACTTGATGTCGCTTGTGAAAGCGCGTCTTATTTACAATTTATAAATAGAAATACCTAATAAATACTTTCAAGCAACCAGGCAAGAATACCCGATCAATTGTAAATATAGATTTGGTAAGTCAGATTCGAACACAGGGAATGGTGGAATATTTAAAATAGAAATTAACAATTAACTAGAAAGCAGTAAATATGGGGGGCGTTTTAGTTCCGTACGAACAATCGTTTAGAAAACATTTAATTAAAATAAATAAACTTAAATAAAACTTTAAATTAAAATAATAAATAAATAATAACAATAAATCCTAATTGGAAGGAATAAGTAATTGTATAATTAATGTCACTTAGATTCATATTTCCCGATTTATTACGTATTGATTATCTAATTGTGATTCTTTTAGATCAACTTAATACCGAATTCTTCAATGAATACTAAGTCAAATGTGAACTAGCCAACGTTTCGGGTCCAACTAATTCCTATAATCTAGGGTCCAACATAAAACACTGGTTCCAATGTCACAAGATGATCAGTCAATTGTGTGCCTTTCCCTAAATTATGCATTAAACATTCACAACTCGTTATAATTAACTCTATGGTATGAATCAACAATACCCAATAATTAACTTATTGTCTTGTTCATTTTAAAGTAGATAATTATTGTATACTCGACCTATCAGACTCAACGTATTTAGTGATAGTCCAAAACCCTAAGGTAGTACCAGCAATAATCAATAATCTTAAAGGAACTCAATCTCATTAAAATTATTAATCACGTGAAGCAACAATAATAACTAGTTACCAATAAACAAGTGTCCACGAGCAATATAACAGTTTTCAATTAAATAACTTAGTCAATACGTAATTATAATCGTTCAATAATCATAATCTAAGTTCAATCAACTACACAATCACTTTGAATATTCAATTAATCATTAAAACAGAAATAATCAGATTATTCAATAACAAATTCTTCAATGAAATCGAATAAAAGAGTTATACCGAATTAATAAAGATGAACTACAACGATCCGCGATGAATAAACTTCAATCCCGAGCCTTTGTATCTCCAAAATACTAAAGAAATTCGTAAACCTAACCTAAGAACCGAATATAAACTTCTGGAAACGAAAAACTAAGAAAAACTATCGATTTAGGGTTTTTTTCGCGTTTTTATACTTCCTGTGATTTTGATCCAAACGGCGTATGGATTGATTTCAAACCCAGCCTAAGTGCGCGTAACCTGGGCCTCCACTGCTGCAATCCATACGGCGTATGGATAACTTTTTCAGCCGATTTCTTGACCTTTCTTCATTTCTTCTTTTCTTCAACTTCGGCTTCAAATGCTTCTTCAAATATGTATCATTTAATGTATTTATTGACTGTTTTCCTTCCTTTCTTTATAAACGCTCCATTTCCACATCTAATTGCAAATATGAACGAAATCAATATCTATTCTTAATAAAATGCAATAAAAACATTCAAGAATAGGGGTATAAGCTTGTTTGGAGTAAGAACTTAGAAGAAGCTTTTCAAACAGTGAAGGATGACGGATCGGACGATTTCGTTGTGTATTGTGATGCATCAGGCTGAAGTCTAGGTTGTGTGTTAATTAAAGGGGGACGGTAATCGCATTCATGAAAATTTCTATACTACCCACGAATTGGAACTTGAAGCGGTAGCATTCGTACATATGTGTTGAAGACACTACTTGTATGAAATGAAGAACGTTATTCATACCGATCATAAGAGCTTTTAACACCCCTATGTTCAAAAGAAGTTGAATACGATGCAAATGAGGAAGCTCAAATCATTTAGTGGTTACAATTGTGAAATTTAATTCTATCCGGGGAAGATGGATGTGTTGCAGATGTTTTGAGTAGGAAGGAAAGAGTAAGCCAAGGTGAGTGCAAGTCAAAGTTTGACGATACACTCTGGCATTAAAGATAAGATGTTCAAAATTCAAGATGAAGCGTTAAGGGTACTCATAAACAAAACAAAGAGTTGTGCGGGTTAGACAAACATTTGAAACAAAAAATGGACAAGATGTTACATCATGGAAAAGATTCTGGATTCCTTTGCTAGGTGGTCTATGGACACTAGTAATGGACAGAGTACATAAGTCAAAATATTTCATACATCGGGAGTTAGTAAGAAGTAGCATGATATCATGGATGTGTATTGGTGTCTGGGAATGAAGAAGGACATCATTAACTACATTAGTCAATATGTCAATGCATGATCTGTTTGAAGTTCAAGGCTGAATACCAGAGACTCTCACATATATTACAGTAACTGAATTTGTTCGAATGGAAAAGGGGAAAGCATGACTCGATGCGTGGATAGAATGAGTTAGTCAACTCATTTCTTAGCTATCCGTTAGGACTACACGACGGAGAAATTGGTGAGGTTGTATATTAGCAAAGTAGTAGCAAGGCATGGAGTGTTTGTATCAATTATATCCGATTTTAATGGTGATTTTACTTAGCAATTTTTGGCAAACGTTAAAAAAGGCTTTGGGAATGTGTTTTTGATGTGAGGACGGTATATCATTCTCGAATTAATGAGCGGGGTGAGCAAAATATTCAAACATTTGAGAATATGCTTAGAATGTGTTATCGATTTTGGTGGAAGCTGGGATACCCACTTACCATTAGTCAAGTTTTCATACAACACAATTATTATGTTAGTATTCAATGTGCACTATTTCAGGCACTTCAGGGGGTGTAAGAGTCGTTCAGTTGTAGTCTGAACTGAAGTTGGATTAAAGTCAGTTGATTGGATTGAAATAGTTCAAAAAGCTATTGACCAGATGGTTCAAATCAAGGAGAAGCTTAATTGAAATAGTTCAAAAAGCTATTGATCATATATTGCTTAAAGTGTTACTTTGGGAAAGTGTCGTACATTTTGGGAAGTTTGAAATATTAGCATATGTATTTGTTGGACCGTTCTAAATTGTTGAACGTATGGGTTCAATAATGTATCGGTTAGAAGTTGTCGCAAGAGTGAAGTGTTGTTCATGAAGTATTTCATGTTTCAAATCTAAGAAAGTGTTGACTGATAAGGTCTTACAAGTATTTCTAGAAGGAAATTTCAGGGAATCACCAATGATATTGTGTAGAGAAACTGGTAGAAACTATGGAGTGAGAGGTCAAATGTTGAAGCACGGAAAGTTTTAATTTATCATTGCTTGATCGAACGCTTAGTGAGGATTTGAATTTACTTTGAAACAAAAAGAGTGTACAAAGCTTAATTTTACATACCTATTCAGAGATCGTGTTGACAGTATAGCTCCAACTGAATTTCGGGACGAAATTCTCTCAACTGGGGGATACTGTGACAACCGTCACCAAACCGTTATCGTAGCTCAAACCGTATAAACTCGTTTTTGTGAAACTACTTGTTTTTGAGATTTATTCACATCAAAGTATTCGTTTTTGAAAAACGAATCCAACGCAAAAAGAATAATCACAAACGGACGTATAAGGAAGGAGATACGAAACTAAACGTAAGTATCAATTATTTTTGGACCGTGTGACCCAAGTTTTTGTGTATTCTTGTTTAGCCCAAAGAAAACCGACCCAAATTACTCCTTGGAGGATGTGGCCGGCGCAACCCATTCAAACTCAAGTAACCCTAAAACTATAAACAAAAACCTAAACCGAAAAGTTTTAGTTTATCCTGATTTATTTTTGTAGTCTACTTCAGAGGCCGTTTTGACCTACTTAGAGTCATTTTCAGGCTTCGGCCAAAACTAAAAAGTTTTAGATCTCGATGTTTTACATATATTTGAGAGGTTTCGGTCTCTGAAACGAAGCAGATTATTTTATAAAAATTGTTTTGTAAACTGCTGCAGTGTAATACGAATTTTCTGAAACTTTTAGTTGTTGGTATATAAACGTATTTTAAAAGCCTAAAACGTATTCTACAAACCTACAGCCGTATTCTGATGACTTGGAGCGTATTTCTCATTAAACTTTCGATCTTCAAAGTTCAAGAACTCAATCTCATTACTTCTACATCATTCTATTGATCGAGAGATTGTTTATTTGTGTGTTTCGGTAAGATTCATGTCCTAATCCTTCGTTTCCATGTGTTCTTGATGCATGATGAATAAATTCTCATGCTACAATGTTTATTTACAGATTCTTAAGGAGTCTATCATGCGGATTCGTGTTAGTCGGTATAAAATTCTTTCCGAATCATTCGATTTCGTGTATTTCGATTAATCGTTCATTGTCGGTTATTTTCGGTTCCATTCCATTGTGTTCCGGGTACATGAAGTTGTTAGATTATAAATAAAATCAGTTGATAAGATGGTAAAAATCGAAAATTATGCTTTTGTTGATGATTGGATTAGTTATACATGTGATTAGGGTTGAATACTTAAAAACCCTAATCTGATCAGATTTTTATTTCGGTTTGGGAAGCTCGTAACTTGGTCATAACACGATGGTTTTTGATTAAATAAGAGTCTAAAATTAAGTATTTTGAGTCTTCTTTCAAATGGCGTCAGTTTCATGTCTAAATGTTGAGTTTAAGTTGGTCAAAACGATTTTACAAGTTTAAGTGTCGATTCTGAGTTTTTCGGTTCCTGATTTCGGTTAACTTGTCAATTTTTGAAACGTAGGTTAAACTAAGAATTGAGTCTTGAAATTTTTACTGGAGTAATTTTAAAGTGTTATATATTTTCTGTAAAAGTATTAAAATCATTTAAAGTTTTAAAGTATTTTTAATAAATTGGGACTTTTTAGTACTCAGAAAGTGTTGTTATTTCTAAGCAAGTGTCACTGATTAAATTTGTAGAGTCAAATAATTTCATTAAGTAATATTTAAAAATCGGTGAAGTCGTACAAAGTTTGTGGACAGAATCTGATTTTTACTCGATAAGTTGATTCAAGTTAATATACATGAGTTGAGTTGTGAGGGAACTTTGTGGAAGTGTTTAGACTTGGGATACAATGGAATGACCTAGTTATGTCTAGGTTGTGACCCATATGCATTATCTGATTGTTGTATGAATTGTTGGTGGTTAAACTTAAGGGCAAAACGTACATCTTTCATTTTCTTTACATATTTTTATCATTGGGGGAAAAGTATGCTCACATGTTTTACCAACTGTTTTATGCTGTGAACGTATTCATTTCTATTTTTGGACATATGCTTGAAATGTGTGACACTATGTGACTTATATGTATTGAGACTTGTTGCTTACATCCATGCTGTACTTCCTTGTGGGGTATTTGCCGTACATTGAGATTGGTTGTTTACATTCGTGCTTTACCTCCTTGTGGGGTATTTGCCGTACATTGGGATTGTTGCTTACATTCGTGCTTTACTTCCTTGTGAGGTAATTGCCGTACATTGAGATATATTGGCTGCATTATTTCACATTTGTGTACATTTCTATATGCATTGTACTAACTTATTATTATCACAGCAAAATGTTTATTTTTCTTGTGTCTGGTTTCAAACCTACGAAACTCACCAACATTCGTGTTGACGTTTTTGAGCATATCTTTTCAGGTTATACTAGTGGACTTAAAGCAGAGGACAAGAGAACTTAGTGGACCTTTAGAGTTGCATTAAGAGTTATTCAAGACTTGTGGTGCATCATTAAGGTTGTTTGTGAAGGCTTGTTTTGCCTTAACATTGTAGTGTACGTTTGTTTGTAAGCTTTTGAATTCATTGTTGAAATGTATACACGACATGAACCGTTATTCATGTTATTGGCATCATGACACATTGGATATTTTATTTCATATAGTATTCTATATAATGATGTGTTATGATCCTATCACCGTTATACCCCGTTGTTTCCGCTTTAGACGGGGTGTGACATATACTAACATTCACGCTACTACGTATTACCAGACTATGCTATGGAGGGCTTTAAATTGATTAGCTTGAAACTCATGTAGTATTTGATTTGATTTGTACTTGCGTTCAACTTGTAAAACAAAACGAGCAATAATATCACACCCCTGATTGAAAAGCAGTAAAATAGGGGCCATGAGACTCACCTGAGTCTTGAAGCGTTTAAACAAATAAACTTGATTTGGCTTGACTTGTATTGTTGTCCGAAGACTTGTAACCTGAGGGTGTCCATGACACGCGATGGTTATTAATTGATTAGGCATCCCGAAAGACCACCCTTGCAGTTGTTTGTCCAAATTACCCCGATTTGGTTGATTGACTTGTCCAACTTACTACGATTTGGTCGATTGATTCGAATGTTTGAAAATATGTACGGCCCGTTGGTGACGGATTTGTAATAATAATCTCAACTATTATTATTTTGATTTCGTGGTGTTTCACTTGAAAAATGTGTTTTGATTGTGTTTTAGAAGCCGTTACAAACTCTAAGTGACGGGGGTCCGGGGGCAGCGCCCCTGGTAGCGGGGTCCAAGGGGCGGCAGCCCCTGGCGGGGTCCAAGGGGCAGAGCCCCTGGTTGGGTGAAATTGGGTGAAATCAAGTGATAAAATTTAGGGTCTCGATACTTGGTGAAAATATTTGTTTTCTGGTTTGTGCGACGTTGGGTGCGACGTCGCAGGTCCTGACTGCGACGTTGAGCATGGCGTCGCTATGTGCGACTTTCGCAATTTAATGCGACGTTGTGCGTGGCGTCGCTATATGCGACGTTGTTGATTTCTGCGACGTAAGGGCTTGTGTCGCTAAATGCGACGTCGGTCAATTAGGGCGACGTAGTGGCTGATGTCGCTATGTGCGACGTCGTGATGTGTTTTGCGACGTCGCAGCTGACGTCGCACAAGGTATGGGCCAAAAGCGACGTTACGGTCTGATGACCGGAATTTGTGTCGAAAACGAGTTTTCCGGCGACCATTCGGTCCAAATCTTTTACCCAACACATATTTGGACATTATCATCCCAAATAACCCATAAATATGTAAAAGTAAGCGAAAACGGAGGGTTTCGGGTTTTGTCGGAAAACTTACAAGGTGTCGGATCGAAAATCCGAAAAGATGAGGTTGTAGATCGTTGTGTGGTGATGCTTTTCTTCCAAAGGAGTGGTATGATTCGAGTGCGTTTGATGGTGTGATTTTGTGATTGAATGAGGTGGTGGTGGGGTGATGTTTTGAGAGAAAAAGAAGAGGAGAAAGAGAGAGTGAGGTAAAGAATGAGGAAGAAAATGATGATGATGATGGTGTGGTGTAGGGGGCCGGCCCACTTGGGCCCCACCCAAGTGGTTGGCTCCCATTTTTCGTCTCCGTGTATACGCGCTCCGTGCGGTGTTCGTTTTCCCTATAGTTTAAACGTTAATTATTTATTTTATGAACAAAAATATGCGTTTTAAAATACGAATATTTACTCAATATTTTCGTTGAAGTATTTTACCAAATACTTAATAACTATGTTATAAAATGTAACTTGTTTCGTTTGTTTGCACGTTTAACATTTTTAATCGCGAAGGCTTAGTTTGTACGATACGTAATGAGTACGAAATATTATAAAAATAATATTTTGGATATAATTGTGTTATTAAATAATATTGTATTATTCAATAAAATTGTTCACCAACGTCCGTATTAATTGAGTTGAAATCCGTTCGATTTGAAACTTGTACGATTTAATCAAATCGTATACTTGTATATATTCAACAATATATATTATTTGATACATAAATTAGCCTAACACAGAACTAATTACATGTATTAAAACTTGATTAGGCACTAATCACTAGTCATAATTTGACGGGTGTCACATAATCTATCCGATCCAATCCGATTTAGGTTAAATGGATAGGATTATACGGCTTACGGATTGCTTAAACGGATTATGGATTGCTTAAATGGATTACACGGATAGGATAACGGATCAAAATCAAAATGTTTGGATATATTCGAATAATCCGAATAAGGATTATGTAATTAAATAATATTTTTTTGATAATATATTACTACTTAATGTTTACCATATAAGAATTAATTACAAATAAAAACTTTTATTACACTATATACTACTTCATAATAGTTTTGTACCATCTAGAAGTTTATTTGATTTAGAAACTACGAATCTGTTTTGGATTAAGTTGTACGTTAGAAGTTGAAATTGGAGTTTAAATGTTATAATATGATCTATCGTTACGTATTATGTGTGTTTATATAATTGTTTTAAACGTAAAATTAGTCTTACTCGATATCACACACTCAACTTGAGCTTATTCGGATGAATCCATTTAATCCGAACACCAATCCGAAACTGTTTAATCCGTATTCGATTGATATGTTTCTTATTTGGATTGGATTAAGGATCAACTTGAGATTGTCAAAATCCGAATAATCCGGACCGAATAATCCAAAATCCGAATAATCCGTCCGAATAACACCCCTAAATCACATATATGTTTAAAAAAAAAAAAGAGAAAATTACAAAAACCGTCCTTATGGTTTGACCTGAATTGCACATCAGTCCTTTAATTGGCATTGAACTGAAATTCCAAATTTCTTAAAAAGTGTGTATGTTATATGGAGATTAGACAGGGCAAGTGAGTAGTTTAATATTCTCAGGTTATTTTTATTATTATTATTTAATTATTATTTGTTTATATAACCGCTTCAACTATACACAAACTACTCGTAAAATATTCTACAGTAATTGACTCTTAAATTAAATCACATTGAAATACATTATTTATTTTGACCCAAAAAAAAAAGGAAAAAAGAAATACAGTACATTATTTATGTGAAGTGAGTAGCTTTAGGTTAAGTTGGAGTGGTTGGCATTCAATTCGATATAAATATCCACACGCATTAGCTTTGGTGGTCACTTTTGCATACAAACAATCCATTCAGAATACAATCACAGGGTCAACACACCTAACCATTAAATTGGTAACAGCATACTCCAAACAACAAAATGAAGCCGTTCCCTTTTCAGTCACGTTTTCATGATCTTCTTTCAGAACAACATTCATTCACGACAACGATTTCTCTGTTTAAATCTCCGTCAATCATCGACGAATCAAATCTCAATGGGAATGAATAATTTCTTCCGTCAGAATTCTGATTCAACCAAAGGCTTTTTTAATCCCTTAGAAAAGGTGATGAATTTAATGAATAAAAGTTTTAATTAAACAGGTTGATATACTTTAGTAAAGAGATTGTAAAAAGCTTTACATTTCACAAGCTATTGCCTTCTCTCTCGTCTATATGTAAATCAATTTTTATAAAATTGCCTGGGTAAATTTAAATACAAAAGTGGCAGTTATGGTGATTCTTATAAAAACATATATAATCCACCTTCTGCCACTCTATTCACTTACAAACTTACAACACAACATTTCATGTAAATGTTCAAAAAGCATCAAACATATTTTTCAGGAGCATAGTGAAGTGTACTAACTAGCATCACTGAAGTCTGTTGAAGATATATCGTACTATTCGTATGGATTGTTTGAAAGAAAGAGTGATGGAATTAAGTCCGTAGGAGATTAAAAGAGAGTACGTGGTGATTATGTAGATTAATTATTATATTGTTAGTTTGTTACTCTATCATAAAGGTACCAGGAGTATTATATTGTACTACACGTTGGAATGTACGTTAATTGGGACGGTTTAAACTTTTGAAGCAGGTTGTGTATTGTGTTATGTGTAAGACAAAATGTATCTAGATAGTAGTATATATAGTACTCTAACTTGGTTTAATGGTTTATTTATGTATTTATTTTATTTCTTTTATATTTTAAAATAAAGATAATAAAAACAACGCGATGCTTTCGAAATTTTATATATATTATATATTTATTTTATTTCTTTTACATTTTAAAACAAAGATAATAAAAACAACCAGATGAAATTTTATATATAACACAATTTAAGATTTATAAAATTCCAACTTAGTAACCCACGAGCTATACGTACAAATTCAATTGAATGATTACGCCATCTTCTCGCAATTCTTTTACATGTTGATCGGGATGTTTTGGCAATGAATACACTTCATACTAACTGAGATGTTGAGGTTATAAGCCATTTGTAGTTGCTCTTTATCATAATAGTGGGTCTGTCTGTCGATGCCCAATATTATGATTGTGGCCAAACGAAGCCGGCAGCACGTCAATGTGACTGAATAAAACTACATATGGCAAAAGATTTATACAGGGAAATCGCAGTAGCAAAAGAGTATTGTAGGTTTTGTTGGGGAAAAAAGATGATAAAGAAAATGAACTTTGAAAGAGAAAATGGGCATGGATAGCTTTCAGCATCTTCATATAGTAAATAGTTCTGGATCCATCCCCATATTTCTTTTTCTTCCTTTGATTTATCATATATCTGGTTCAACAACTTACCAATGAGGTTTTTCGACATAAAACACAAGGGTATGAAAAACCTTCGGAAGGATTTAAACAGGGAAATCGTTGTTGCTAAGAGTATGTCGTTGATACTTTTATGTCTGATTGACAAAAACAAAACTTGCATTATATTTTTCTTTTTTCTTTTTTTTTGATGATGGGGACAAAAAAGAATTAGTATTTGGACAGTGGATGTTAATTTAAATACAAAAGTGACCTTATTATGTGCATGTGTACGTGTATTTTGTAGTATAACGACGGCAGATATATAGATCGACAACATTAAATTCTGAAATGAATGCCATCTATGATCGACTTTCCAACTTTTATTTACCCGTTGGAGCGGTTTAGATAGACTATTGAAGCGGTTTTTTGTATATATTGTAACTAGTTGATGCGGGTGTCTGGGTTCTTTTAAAGCTTGTAATGAGCATGAGTATATATTTTTAAAATATATATATATATATATATATATATATATATATATATATATATATATATATATATATATATATAATATTAAAATTTGAGAGCAAACAAAAAGTGAACAAATTAACCTTGGGTAATAGACTAATAGGGTCAAATTGTCAACCACAGTTGGGTTTGGACTTTGGGTGAACCGTGGTCTATTCGAAATAAATGAATTTTTTTTTATGTCGACGTGATAAATGAAAATCTTGAGCTTCTTTGACTAAAATAGTGTTTATGACTTAATATACTCCATTTTGGATCCATATCATAAATCTTTTAACAAAAACAATAATCGTACATAACTATTTTATTTTATTCAAATAGCTAGTACTATATCACATAGCAATCTTTTTAACATCTAGATCAGGCCATCAGAGGACAAGTTGAAGAACACGACTTCTCAAACGTGTACATATATACATATATACAATTAATGATGCATCTATGCTATGAAGATACAACAACAAATTAGATAGTTTCCTTTTTAAACATACACCAGGCTAAGAGTATAGGGACGTACATTACAGACAAAACTAGAAGTGTTTATTATGATTTCAACATCAAGAATTAACCAACACCTAATGATTATGGTTTTGGGGACTCGCTTCCCTCTTGATTATGGCTGCCGCCACAACAAACCATGGGTATTTAGAACTCTTCCTCTCTGTTTTGGGTCCAAAGCATTAGATCCCTAAATATAATTTCTACCGAGTAAACTCCAGAGATGGATTTAAATAAAGAAATCGCGGTTGAGAGGGAGTACGTATTACCTTGGTTGTGAAAAATGTGATCAAGAAAAAGGAATTTGATGAAGATATTTGGGAACATGATAATCAAATTTTAGGGTTTGGATGAGAAAAGTGAACCTTATGTGTATTGTATATGTATATATTTATAAGAGAAGAGATGATAATAATATAATGAGTATGTATATGTATATAATTATATATCAAACTTTTTATTCATACATGAAACCGCCCCAAGTATAAGCGCTCATCTATAATTTGTAGCGTGGACAAACGTCATATATAAACAAAGTTATAAACAATAAAGAATAAACCGACCCTATTGATAGTATTTGTGGCGGGTAAATCGATTTAAGATTTTCATTAATAGCGGTTAACGACATAACTATAATAATAATAATTCTATATATACGTGTAGGGTGTACATGGTACATACTCTCATATATAACTAGATTAGATCTCAAACCCGTGTATACACACGGGTGTTGATTATTTAATTAAAATAAAGATCTTGATTTTAATTTAACTAAAATAGAGTGACTCAATTGATTAATTAAGTTTGATGTAAATTGATGATGTCATAACCATGTTTCCTCTATAATTTATTATTATTATTATTTATATAAGATTCTATTAATACGGAGTAGTATATACGGAGTAGTTACTGAATTACTCCACATACTAGTTTGGACCGGTTAGCATTAACCGCTTCAAATATTTTGTTGCTTGCACTTACATATCTAGTTACATATCTAGTTAGTTGCACACTTGCACTTGCATTGCACACTGGCACTCTGTCAGTAAACAGGTGGCAAATACTACTGCCAAATGATATTTCCACCAACAAAAATGATACTTCCACCAGAACTGTGCAGTAAGTAGTTGTACCATATGTATAAACAGTTGTACCTAATGGTGGATCTATCATTTCTAATGTTGGAAATATCAATGCCCATTCATTGAAACCCTCAATATTGATAAGCCTTTGCGAGTAGTTCGAGGGAGCAAATCAATATCAAAAAAAAAGAAAAAGATGGAGCATACACCATATATATAAATATCCACGTACATTTGGTTGGTGAGGCTATTAATAGCTTAGTAATTACTATAAATAAAGCACATAAAGCCGGTCATGTATCATCCAAAAACAGAAAAACTCCAATTTACACAATTATAGTATATATAGTATAAACTATAAAGTAGTGGGGTTAACTTTTGTCTTCTTTATCCAATAAAGAAACAACATGAAGCATTACCCTTTCCTTTTCCGTGAACATCTTTACTACAAAGAATTAACATTTAATGATATAATATTCGCACCTGCAATTTCTCAGTTTTAATATCCTCGCAAAAAAACTCCGACCAACTGTAGGAACGTTGTTAAGAAAGCGTGTTTATAAAGGCGTTCCACGCAAGTGCAATTTCTCAGTTATAAACACGATTTCTTTTTCTCGTCTCTCCCAACGGTTGGTATGCATTTTTTGTGAATTTTGTATCATTTGAAGTTCAAAATGAACTAGGCCAAACTGTTAGTGTGCATTTTTTTGATATAATATCATAAATTTTAAAGTTCAAAACAAGTTAGGCCGTAGTTTCGGTTTGAGTTTCAATAATGTTTATGCTTTTCTCGGTATTTCAAGGCCTTTTGATGCCGAGTTTGTGAAACAAACACCTTGTTAGAGAGGGAGACTGAGCAAAAATGTCGTCCATCCAAAACCGTTTCTCAAAACCCTTTCTTTTCATAAAGATTCAAATGGGTTAAGATAAACGGAATGGTGACGACATTCATATGTTTTTCTTCCATGTTTGTTCTTCTTTTTTTAAAAAATTCTTAATCTTGAAAATCCCCGTCCAACATGGACCTCAATCATGTCTCCAGTAGACATGTGACATCTTATAGAACTTCGCATGTTGTACGTTTTAAGTACACTTTTCATTAAAAATCTAATTAAATTAAGTAGAAGATTGCCTTGATTGTATTATCGATCAAGTCTTCAACGACAGCTAATTAAAAAACTAAGTCACGAGGAGCAGCGCTAAGCATATATATTGGCGATGGATTGAGTAGAAAGAAGCAAAGCACGAGCTGCTAACTAGTGTTAGGGGTGTTCACAGTTCGGATATAACCGGATTATAATCCAAATGGTGATAGTTGTAATTCGGTTTGCGGATTGGACAATTTGGTTTTTTGGATCAGATCGGGCAAAAACCAAATTAGTAATTCGGTTTTTGGATTGGTTTTTGGATACTAGTATTAGAACCGGATTATCCAAATAAACTAAATAGTAATAATTGTATATGTAATCTTCATCTGTAATATATACTTTTATTTATCTTTTAATTCAAAGTGAAAGTTAAATATTTTTTAATTATTTTTTATACATGAAACCTTGTTATATGATTGGTATGTTAATAATTTAATATATATCATTGAATATAATTTAAGCTTAAGTTTGGATATAAAACACCAACTCCACATTTATATATATAAACCCTCAACGCAACATGACTATCGATAACCATTGATATCGCTTATGACATTACCCTTTCACGAGTCAAAACGATACACTTATGCAATTCACGAAAAAAAACAAATGGTTATAACCGATCCGGCCATCCAAATAGTAATTTGGTTCGGTTTAATTCGGAATTGATAATTGTTTCATTGTTTGGATGGATTGAATTAACATTTTGAGAATCAAAATCCAAATACATTTATATATCAAATCCGATCCATCCAAACGAACACCTCTAACTAGTGTCGTCATTTGTAAATTTGCATTTAATTAAAACAATATTACTCATGTATTAGAGTAAATTACGTTTTCCGTCCTCGTGGTTTTTCATTTTCCTACTCTCAGTCCTCTTACTTGTTTAATTACAGTGGTCGTCCTTATGTTTTGTGCTTTTTCTCAAGTTAGTCATAGCCTTTTACTTTTGTAATATTCTATTAACATTCTTATGGGTCACAAGATCCAATGGGTCACAAGATCCATTTATATGGGTCTGGATCTGGCCCATTAGTTATTGGATCATGATCCGATTCAAGATCCAACTAAATTAGTGGATCTAGATCTGGAACAACCCGCTTACCATGACACAATATTGTCCGCTTTGCCCGCAGGCGCACGGCTTTGCTCTTGGCGACCACACTTCCCAGGAGGTCACCCATCCTGGAAATTGCCCTTGCTCGAGCACGCTTAACAGCAGTACTCTTGCGACAATCTACCACCTGTGGTCCCAAAACGCGTTGTGTCATTTAAGCGACTTGTTACCCTTATAAGCCCCAACATCCCTCATGTCCAAGGCCGATGTGGGATATGCCTAAGGTGCTCAATTCAGATGTCGGTAAAAATGGTCAGTCAACAGTTGGATTAGAGATATATTCAGGACAGAACTTAGATTTCTCATGAATGGGTTAATAATGGTTTAACCCTCAAAGTTTCACTTTTTTTTTCATTTTAACCACTCAACTTTTTTTTGTAATGATTTAATCCTTCAAGTTTGCATTGACTTAATGGTTTAACCCTTTGAAGGGTTAAACCATTAAATTTTTAAAAGTTTGATGATTAAACTAGAAAATTTTAAAAGGGTTAAATCATTATAAAAGATAAACTTTAGGGATTAAACCATCAAAATGCTGAAGTATAATCAAACTTTAGGCTTAAACCACCAAAAATTTTAAACTTAGAGGGTTAACTCATTAGAAAAAAACTTAAGTGGTTAAAACGAAAAAAAAGTGAAACTTTGAGGATTAAACCATTATTAACCCTAGAGCTTCAAAGAAAATTTTACATTAAATGGGTCGACCCAAATCTAGATCCACTAATTTAGTTAGATCTTGAATCGGATCATGATCCAATAACTAATGGGCCAGATCCAGACCCATATAAATGGATCTTGTGACCCATTGGATCTTGTAAAGATCCGACCTGCCCCGCCCCATTGACAGGCTTCGATCTAGTGTACTAAATAAACGGTATGTACGTACTAGTATGTACAATTGTACATTTGTACAGATATCGGATCCAAATATTATATTTTTTTTGATAAAGTAATGTTGTAAACCGCCACAAATTCGCGTTCCAATTGGGTATTATTATATTTTTCCCATTCCCGCCAATGTCCGACGTCACTAGTCCACTCATCATTTCGTGGAAAAGCGTGGCGGTTATCTTGTTATTTAGAGCGGTTATTTGTCTATTATGAAGCGGCCTGAGTGTGTAACCGCTTCATGGTATTTGAAAATTTTCATTCAAATGTTTCAAATTTCGCTCCAAATTCATTCAAAACATTTAAAAAAGCTCTACAAACCCTCCCTTATTAATTATACTCACTTGTGACTAATGCGCATTTCGATCAATTAATCTTCTTCCATTGTTGCACACCGGCGATTTCCACTTCGCTTCCGATTCTTTGTTCTCTATATAAGGGTACTTATCTTCCGTCAAAGTTCTTAATTTGTATTTTGAAAATTATTATGGATTTCGATGATTAATCCTAAAATTTGTTGATAATATAATACATGGATATAGGGGTGATATAAATTAAATTGATTAACCTTTAGAACTATAAATAAAATGCAGTTTGTTCGATAACAAGTGATGCACATTTAAGAATTAACGTCAGTGGTCCATATATATATATATATATATATATATATATATATATATATATATATATATATATATATATATATATGTTTGTGGTCCATACATACTATTGCCTTGATATATGTATATATGTTAATGTTGTTGGCAATACGTGTCCGTATGTAAGGTATCTTTGTCTCAAATTGATTGTACAAAAAGTTAACGAATATATATGAATTAGAAAAGTGATATCCGATCTGTTGTGATCTTTCATGTTTGTGGTCCACACACATGTGTTATTTCTTAAATACTCCGTATATATTAGATTATTAGTCACACGTGTATATGTAAAGAACTTTGTCTGTAAAGTATCAGCACACATGTTTCTGTTGTGATCTTTCATGTTTGTGGTCCACACACATGTTTCTCGTGTTTTCGAGTTGAATTGAATGTATGTATAATTGTATAAAAGAGTATTTAATGCCTGTATATGTAATGTAAATAAGATTTGTCTGTATTTGACTCGAATTGAATTGATTGAATCGATCTATTCTATGTACAGTATAAAAGAAAAGAATTCAATTGACCGTACACAGTTTGTTACTTTTTCTTGTTTTTGTTATTTATTGTTGTATTATATATATATATATATATATATATATATATATATATATATATATATATATATTCATGATCCATGATAAGATTTAGTTAATTAAGGTTCGTTGAATGTTGTAATTGTAATAATTAAGATAATTTTTTGTAGGTTATTATAAACGAAATGGTAGGCAAAAGACGAGGGGCTGCAAAGGGTAATGACTACACTCACGATCCAAACCGTTTCATTGAGTTCACCAACGAGGGAGAACCTGTAGGAGCTAATAGGCCAGATTATACCTCATGGTTTGGTTCAGAGATTAGAGTACAGATTCCTTACTATTTGGACTGGAACACTAAGGAAGTTCCACATGATGACAATACAAAAGTGACTCCTCAAATGTTAAATCGATTATGGGACGTAACAAAAAGTTATTGGAACATACCAAACGATAACTACAAAGGTATACATATGAGGAAGGTAAATAAAATTTGAGGAAGTTTAAAAGTGAGCTTACCACTCAATTTGCTGCTAAGGATGTAGATCCCTTTGAAAAATATTCCTATTTGAATAAGGAAGAGTGGCCAAGATTTGTTGAGTCGAGGATCACGGAAGAATTCAAGGTATTTATAGAACATGTTTGTATCCGTTGCTTCCGATCCAATGATTAAGTAGGAATGATTTTGATTAAAACTGTCACTAACAATTTATTTTTTTACTTTTTATTTTTTTACTTCTCATATGTGAAGGCAAAAAGTGAGAAAGCCAAGGCAAGTGTGGCTAAGAACACGGATTCTGCCCGTGTAGGTCGATTGGGATATGCTGAACTGAGAGAGTTTTATTACAAGAACAAAGTCGATATACATAAACAATACCCAGTTCTAGAAAAACTGAAGGCGGAGCGTTCTATTTTATATCTTTATGCCAGACTACGGGATGGCAAGAAAACGGGGTTTCAAGTTATGGCCGAGTATCTTAAAAGTGTAGCAGAAGATTTGGTAATATATTAAATGCGTACTACGCTACTAACTTTTGTTACTAAATATGTTATAACACGTCAATATTTATTTCATTGATTAACAGTTGACAACAGAGAGAAAAATGTTGAATGATGGTACATATGATGAGAGGGGAGAAGATTCCCTAACAAGGTACAAGGGAAAAGAACACGGGGGAAGGACTCGGGCGGTGTCCAGTGTCGTTGGTAGTAAAAAAGCCCTTGGACATAGGAAGAAGGGTGAAAAAAGGAAAGCACTCACACTTGAGGAATTTGAGTCCTTCACTGAGCGGTTTCAGGATGATAAACAAGTTTCTGCAACGGCGTTAGAAAATTGTAGAGCTGAATTAGCTAGAATTACAGAAGACCTGAAGATTCTCAAGGCTGACCAACGCTTCTTGCCTTCTGCATCAGATGGATCATCCGACTGGTCTGATGAGGACGAGGTAATTCCTTACATGTTAAACACATTATGTATGTAAATATATATATATATATATATATATATATATATATATATATATATATATATAATATACTATAAAAATGTTATATGCTTATCCTTTTACAGGCCTCTGCTCCATGTCAGATTATGATGCCATATGGTACTCATGATACTAGATGGGCGAGGGGGATGACACATCCGGCTCACAAGGAAGGACTAGTGCCGGGTCATGTGTTTGTTCTAGTTGACACCGTAGAACAAGGTTTTGAATTCCTTGCCATTCCATTTCGTAAGGAGGGAATCACTCTTCTAGGCCAAGCAAAAAGTGAATTTATTTAATGGCCTCGCACCGCTATCAAGGTTTATATTCATTTGTAGTTAATATAAAAGTATGTTAATCCGTATATTGTAATATATACTTTATTGAGATGAGATAACTGTTTTTATAAATGTATCTTGTCTGCAATATGTCGTCACACGACTCTTTTACTTGTTTTAAAAAATGTATTTAATATGGTGACGCTTCTTTTAAAAGTTACCGTTAATAAATGTAGCTTGGCAGCGAGGAGTAGCCACACAACTTTAGGAATGCCTCCCCCACAACACTCTATGACACGACATGTCACTCGCTGGTAATGTCTTAAGCCAAATAATGATGTACATATATGTCTTATGTTTATACATTTTTTCAATAATTTTTGTAATAATATTGTAGCCTCCAAGTGAAGCGTCACCCCGCATCTCCACATGTAATAGGACTTCACAACCTTTCCCCCGTAGCAGCCAACCATTTTATGCAGAAGATGCATATGTGCGTTTTTTTTCTATATGGTTTACGTATATGATGTATATTAGTATATTATTGCCATATAATCTGATACTTTGTTAATGTAGCGCCCATTGCCACCACCATCTCCACCACTGCGACCTGTAGAACTATCAAAGCGTGAAGTTGAACTGGCCACGCGAATTTGCAATATGGAACTGAAGCTGGACAAGAGGCCGGCCGAAATCAAGGAACTGGGTGAGCGATTTCGGGAATCGATGGATGGGTCTCCTTTGATTCCGCTTGATCCGCCACACAATATGTACGCGGATTCACAGCGGGAATGGATTGGATATGAGGGGCTGCTAATCTGGATGACAAATGAATGGCTGGATATCAGCATAATTTCTTGGTTTGCGATGTATGTATGTTAATATGTATATATTCTATTAAGAAAATTTGTGATTTATTACAAATGCTTTAATAGTTTAATTCATCATATTTTGATTTTAGGTACTTGTTTGAGTTACGCTTGAAGACGGGGATTCAAACCAAATGTGCGTTCTTATCACCGAGTGCTATTCAATTTAGTGTTTGTGAAGACTTTTTTGCCTACACGGATGTCATTAAACACATCTCACAGTAGTTTGATCTTCACAGTGACAAACAATATTTTATTGCTCCCTATTACCATCAGTACGTATTACAGTATATTATATCTATATCTGCTATATTTTTTAATCAATATTTATACTAAAATGTTTAAACATGTTGGTAGTCAACATTGGGTCCTGTTCATAATTGATAAAGTTGAACACGCTGGGTACACTGTGGATTCGATGAAGAAGGGGAAGGTACCTGGATCTTATGCTCTCACAAAAAGAGTAGAAGAGTAAGAGTCCTAAACTTTTCAATATGTAAAAATCCTTGACTATACCCATGTGTTTTTATAACTGTACTAACTTAATAATATTGAATATCTGATTAGGACTAATTCACCCGGGAAATGAAATTGGAAAATGGTTGATGTGAGTTGTTTCGAACTTCTTGTTTATATATATATATATATATATATATATATATATATATATATATATATATATATATATATCATATTAAATAATGTTGTTTAACTAACTTTTTAACATTAATTAGTGTCCCCAACAACAATCTAGCTGGGAATGTGGCTACTACATGATGAAACACATGTTCCAATTTGCTATAAATATGGAAAGAAACTTCCCAGCCAATGTACGTAAGTCCTTAAGTAGTTGCTAGTGTTCTGTGTATAATGGACACATCAAATAATAACTAGTTTGTCCTTCTATATATGTAGATTTGGAAATCAAACAGGCAATATACATCCAAAGAATTGGACCAGTCTATCATTAGGTGGGGAGCTGCATTTGCAAAACGCTACATTGATGATCGCGCGACTAGCTAGCTAGCTTAGCTAGCTGGCTAGGTGACATTTGAACATGTGTATATTACATGTACAACATTTATATATATCTATATCTATATATATGTACATAAATATGTACGTTTTGGTAATTTAGTAATCGATGGATATTTTGGTTTTGAACACGATATATATATAGCTGCTGATCAGCGTATCAAACTGATTTATATAGGGAATTAATTACATTAAAATAATGCTTCAAAATGCTTCGAATTTGGAAAAAAGAACCGGTTAATAGATTTGAATAAATATGCTATCGAACCGCTCCTAAATTGGGAAAACTAACCGATCCGTTATAATTTCGCGAGAATAAACCAGAATAAAATAATGCCGGTGACCGCTCCTAAATTGGAAAACAAACCGATCCAATAAATAACTCGAGAAAAAATCGTAATAAAATAATGATCAGGAACCGCTCCATAGTCATTTGCAAAACCGACCCAATTGAATTTCGAGAGAATAAATCATAATAAAATAATGCCGGTATGAACCGCTCTAACATTCATAATCGCTCAATTTTTTGCTTCGTTTTAACCGCTTCAATGTTAATTAACCTGCTTCAAATGCTGTTATTTGAAACGGTCGTTTGCCCGCTCTAAAAGCTTTTCGGTCTTTCGTGGTGTCGGTATCAGGGGCGGTCAGATCACCGCTTCAGATGACCTTTTTCACCGCCATATATACCCGTTTTTGTACTAGTAAAAACTTATAATGTAAATTTGAAGAATGGAAACAACGATAAAATTTACGAACAACAACGATAAAATTTACGAACAACGTACTTTTGTTGCTTTAGTCTTTTTTCATAAATTAAATAGATTATATATTTGTATGGATACCAATATTGTATGATATATTCTAATTTTTTTTTATAAATATTAAAGAGTTTGATGGAATCCTAGCTCGTCCTGAATTTAGATAGAATATATTGAAGCCTAATCCTATCCCAAAATTCGTTTAACATCCTACTTTTTTATTTTTATTTTTTACTAGTTTAGGACCTGCGAAATTCGCGGAATCATCCATGAAAAATAGTTAAGTCGTCTCGTATATATGTACGTCCGGATTAAGTTATATTATCAATGTACGTTAACAGTCAATTAGTCATGAATTTTAGCATATGAAGCAAAATGTAAAATATAATTTGAATGATATGAGTATATGTATAGCGAATGTGCTTGTGGAGCATTAGTGTATAAAAGAGCTTGTGACCAAAAGATTGTTCAAATGTTTATCGTCAGAATTGGATGACTTAACTTAATTACCAGTGTAGCACGGATATCTTGTGAAATCATTTACTTTGATTTTTGTTTGAAAAACGATAAGATACATTCTGCTATATTATTTGTTAAAATTCCTATATTATTTTCATTTTTCGTAAATTTGTTTGGTTATGCTTGTTCAATAATGAGATAATCGTTTGAACAATTACTCAAACAATGTAAGTTATATTCAGAAGTTAGTGAGGACTTTTGAGATATACTTTTCAAGAGCAATATAAGTTAGATTCAAGAAAATCGCTTAAGATATAATTCGAATGATATGAGTATGTAGTAAATGTGTTTATGGATTGCACTATTAGATCAAAAAAACTTGTGACCAAAAGACTGTTCAAATATCCATCGTCTGAATTGAACGACTTAAATTAATTATCAATGAATTACGACTATCTTGTGAAATTATTTACTATGATTTTTGTTTGAAGTAATGATAAGATACATTCTACTATATTATTTGTTAAAATTTCTATACTAATTTCATTCTTCGTAAATTTGTTTAGTTATGCTTTTTACAACAATGAGAAATCGTTCGAACAATTACTCGAAAAATGTAATGTAAGTTATAATCAAGATACTCGTTAAAGCTATGAGATTGTTATTATATTTTCAAGAACTATAACATGCACTTATTTTTCAAATAGATCCACATGATATCGAGATAGTATAAGCGAAAAAACAAAAGCCAAAAACTACATATTTTTATATTAGAAGTTCATATCGAAATTTTATAACACTTCTATTGACAATCATTTGATGTGATCAACTTTTTTTGCATCATAATCATTATCAAATACGCGGGTATGGGTATGGTGATGGGTTTTAGTAATACCCGCCCAATTATCCGTACTCATATCCATAGCCGTTTACCCGTATTCATACCCACATAATTGTTATTATCAATTGGAGTTTTATATCCACTATACATATAATCTTTTTTGTATATAAAAAGATAATGTAGATATCAATTATGAACCTTATACCACACGCTTTTATATTTGAATTTCCATCATTATTACATTTTAGTTTTGTATGTTATGGAGACATTAAATTGTTCGTTATCTTGAAGTACCGAAACTTTGAATTAGTTAATTAAATAATTAAATTGTTAGCTTTTAGATTTGAAATCTTGAATATACTGCAATTTATGGTATTTTGGTTTCATTTTTTTACCGTATTTCAAATTTGCATCGTATTTTCAACAACCAAATTTTTTTTTGTTCAGTCAAAGTTATATACATGGGGATAATTCAAATCCGCAAATAGATTTGAAAAACTGATGGGTAATACTAATTGGGTATCCGGCGGATATTCGACCAGGTACGTGTAGGAATATTCCAAATGTATATGGATACAGATACACTAAAACCAGCCCGAATCCGACCCGTTGTTATCTTAATCCAATAATTGGAAATTAGAAATTGATAAAAGAATTCAAAAAGGATGATCACATAGAAATTTAGATCACTGTGCGATGGAATGAAGACATGAATTTTTTTGAAAATCAAAAAATAAAGTATTGGAGTTTTTTTCACGAAAAAAATAAAGAAGATTGTAAGAAAAGTTTAAATTATGGAAGAAATAATGAAGTAGTTATTAAATTAAAATTTTCATATATTGTATGAAGATTTTGAAATATGGTAGAAATAATAAAATAGTTATTATTTAGAATTTTTATAAAATATTTGAAGGATTATCTACAATTAAAGGAAAAACCGAGAATTTATATTGTAAAATAGAGGGTATATATTGTAAATATAGAATGGTATATTAGTCTTTTAATCACATAAGAATGGGATTAATGATGTCATTAAATAAATTAAGGGCTAGATCTTAATTGTTGATCTCCATCTAATGGTCCTTATTCTCTCAAGATTTTTCTTTTAATATATAATAAGATAAGATAGAATAGAAAATAGATAGATAGATAGATAGATTTTTTTAGTTCCCGACGATGTATTCGTATAAAACGTGAAACTATCTTAATCTTAAATCTTAAAAAATAATAATTTATGAATTTGGAGTGATGAGGGATTGACACGTGGTACTTAATCATACGTGGCAAATTCTAGAGCAACTTTCAATATTCGCTTAGTATATACATAGAATAGATATATATATATATATATATATATATATATATATATATATGTATATATCCAAGAACTTTTTTTCTTTTTTTTTGGGTTTTGGTGTGGATGAAGTGATTATACCCTAATTACTTAAGTATTTATATACAATTTGTGGGAACTAACTTCGTTATATATAATTTCTTGGAGTTGGGAGCAAGGAAACAAAATTCGTTAAAGTGAAAGGTTTCTTGTTGTTCAAAGTTATACATTAAGAGAGTAAATCTTTGGATCGGAGTCAATATTAGTTGTATATGTAGGCATAACATAAATGTCAATGTTACACCAACTAGTGAAACAATATCATAATGAGAGAGTTGATAAAGAGATGTAACAATCATACCAATATACCATCAATTAGATATCTACCACAAAGAAGTAACAACTAAGCCCGGACAGCAGCATCTAGAAGCTGTCAAACTGTCGTATGACAACACCGTAAAGAGTCTTGCACGGGAAGAAGTTCTCTGTCCTTAAAAGATTTTTACGCGCTCGATTCGCTACAAGCCTTCTTGCGTAACGACCCCAGGACTAATGCAGACCCTGTTTAGTTTCGTTAGCGTCCGAACCCAACATAGTGTGGATGGCGATAGCAGAAAACATATGGCAATAATTAGAAGCAGCTCTTCATTTGCTATGTGTGTTTGTTTTGATATATATCTAAAAGGGTCTCATGAACTCTCTTTGATAGACCAAAATCTAAGTCATGGGTATCTCCCATGATCACATGATGTGCCAAGATTTGAGGAGGAGGGTTGATGGCATCAACCTTATGTTGACGTCCAAATCCTTCCACTCCCCCTATTTTCTTGCTGACTTGATCAATATAGCACACACACTATTAGTTGGTTGTTGCTGCATAAGGAGCTTGTACCATAACCTTATTCTATTGTACATACTGGTCACTGTTAGCCTAATGTCGCCCAGCAAAGTATAAGGACCATATATGTATTATTAGAAAAGTTAAAATACAGTTAGAAATATGGCAAACGGTGGCAACGTTTCACAAAACATCACAGTGAAACGACACAACCATTTAAGAAGGGATACAGCCGCAAACGAAGCAACGCGATGGTTGGGAATAACCGCACCAAATTACTAGTATAAATAGGGATTTCTATTTCAGTTTTATAAAGAACAAATTGTACAAATATTCATATTACTTTGATTCAATAAAATGCAAAGTTTGAATCAATCGTTTACTTTTGTTATTACCTGATTCGTGTTTGATTGAAACCCCACTGGGCAACACTTTGGTATCAGAGCCTTAGGCTTCGATTTGGCGCTCCAAGATCGGAAGGAAGACGGAGCAATTCACCGGAAACAATCGAAGGAATTTAGGGGTTCGTTTCTGTATATAAATTTGGAACCATAACAGAACTTAGGCGTTTGATTTGTGGTTCAGACAGAAACAAAGAAGAACAAGATATTCTTTGGACAAACAGATCAGGGACGAAAGGGAAGAACACGTTTTTTTGTGTTCTTGTCGGTTCGAGAAAAGGAAAGGGAGAATACCAGGGGTGTATTCGGTTTGTACAAGGAAGAAGAACACATCGTTGTGTTCTTGTTGGATCGAAAAAAAAAAGAAAAGAAGGAAGACATCTGTGTTTTGTTGTTGTTGGTTCGAGAAGGAAAAAAGACAGATTAACACACTGTTCTTGTTTGTTTCAAAGACCAGACAAATTGTTTGTGTTACTGTGATTCTCGAAGAAACCAACACAAAAGGGAAAAAGTCAAATCTTTTTATTTTTGATCTTTTAAATTAACAAATAAAATATTTATTTTGTTAATTATCAAACAAAAATACAAAGATTTTGTATTTGGCAAAGTTTATAAAAGATCAAAATTTGGGTAGTGCACGTTAGTTTGTATTAGCATTTGAATACCAAACGGATTCGGTATTCGGGGGTGAGATCGTTTTCAAGGAACAAAGAAACTATCAAAGGGGTTTCGTGTTTATAGAAAAAACCAAAGGAAGGTTTTGGGAATCGTTTTCTCAAGGAGTAGAAGTAAAACAGAGACAAGCCGGAAGAGCATTTGTCTAAGGACCGATTCAAGGAAGGAAAACATATCTCATCAGAGGAATCATCAAAATTCGGGTTTTTTCGTTCTGACAAAATCTGAATTTATTTTTCTTATATATAGATAAGATTAGAAATTGTTGTTGATTCGTAGTTGAACCTATAAATTTCCTAGATTCCTATTTTAAGGAAAACTTAGAATTTGGAATAGTTTTTTTTTTTTATATATACAATGGCTTAAGGAAAAACCAAGGAAATTATAGTTCATAAAGAGGCTATGTCATTTTCTCAATTTCAGTGCCCCGTTTTAAAACCTACAAATTATACAGTATGGGCTCTTCGTATAAAGACCATACTAAAGGCAAATGGGCTTTGGGAAATGATAGAACCTGAGACTAATACAGAACTAGATGTAAAGAAAGATATGGCAACAACTGCATATCTTTATCAGGCGTTACCAGAAGATATGATTTTACAAGTCGCTAGTTGCAAAAGTGCAAAAGAAATTTGGGAAGCACTGCAAACTAGGAACATAGGTGTAGATAGAGTGCAAAAGGCACGACTACAAACTCTCAAAACATAATTTGAGATGTTAAAGATGAAAGAAGATGACAGTATTGATGATTTCTCAGCAAAACTCAATAGTATTGTCACAAGGGCAAGTGGATTAGGATCAACATTTGATCAGCAAACTCTAGTACGAAAACTTCTAAGTTCCGTACCGAAGAGATTTATACAGATTGTGGCAGCCATAGAACAATTAACTGATTTAGAGAATACAACCTTAGATGAGACAATTGGTAGGTTGAAAGCCTTTGAGGAAAGGATGAATTTGTTAAATGGAAGCCCGACTAACAATCAGGATAAACTTCTGTTCACAAACCATGACAACAATTCAAGTCATGAGAGACGCTTTAACAGTGAACAAGAGAAGTTTAGGTCATCTCAGGATTACAAGCAAGACGGAAAAACCAAACAATTTAACAAGGGAAAGAAATCCTCGCACAAGTTCAAGAAGAATAACTTCCAGAAAGGTGCAAAGGATTCAAGTAAGGTTAAATGTTACAAATGTAACAAGTTTGGACACGTCAGGAGAAACTGCAAACTAAATGATAGTGGGCAAGAGCAATCAAATTTGGTTCAGGAAGACATGGAACCAACACTCTTGATGGCAGTTCAAGGAAAAGGAGATAAGGTTGAGGAAATCTTCTTAAATGAAAAGGAGATTGAACCTAAGAAGTACATAAGCACGGATGAAAGCTTATGGTACTTGGATAATGGAGCTAGTAACCATATGACCGGAGTTAGGACACACTTTAAGGAGATAGACGAAAAGATCTCAAGAAGAGTCCGTTTTGGTGATGGGTCATATGTGGAGATTAAGGGTAGAGGCTCTATATTACTCGAATGTAAAAACAAGGAACAAAGAGTAATTCCTAATGTTTATTACATTCCAAGTCTGAAAGTAATATTTTGAGCCTAGGACAATTAACAGAGAATGGCTATAAGATCGTTATGCAAAACAACATATTATTGCTATACGGTCAGGATCAAAAACTTCTTATGAGAGTTGAGAGATCAAGGAACCGACTTTACAAGATCAATTTGAAAGTAGGCACGCCTATCTGTTTATTGACTAATTTGGAAGACCAAGCATGGCTTTGGCATGCTAGGTTGGGTCATTTGAATTTCGATTCAATTAAACAAATGACTCAGAAGAAATTAGTGGAAGGAATACCCAGTATAAGTCATAAGAGTCAAGTGTGCAATGTCTACTTAAAGCATGGTAGAGCTCCGTTTCCAAACCAGACAAACACTAAGTCAATAGAACCTTTGAATTTAGTGTTTGGTGATTTATGTGGACCTATTTCCCCAGCAACAAAGTCAGGAAAGAAGTACATGTTTTTGCTAGTAGACGACTGTAATAGGTACATGTGGGTGTACTTCTTGAATTCAAAAGATGAAGCATTTGAGACTTTTAAGGAATTTAAGTTGAAGGTGGAAAATGAGGTCGGGAAAAAGTTAAAAACTTTTAGGATAGACAGAGGTGGTGAATCACATAAAGGGAATTCACACGATACTGTAAGGAGAATGGCATACTTAGACAACTTACAGCACCATACTCTCCACAACAGAATGGCATAGTAGAGAGAAGGAATAGGTCTGTAATGGGCACAACAAGGAGTATGTTGAAGGCTATGCATATGCCACAGAATTTTTGGGCTGAAGCTATTAGACATGTGGTATATGTCTTAAATAGAGTACCTACAAAAGCTCTGAAGGATTCTACACCTTATGAAGCGTTAAAGGGTAGAAAACCAAATATAAGACACCTTAGAGTTTTTGGATGCAAAGCCTATGCAAAGGTAACCAAGCCACATCTAAAGAAGTTAGATGATAGGAGCACGGAATTGGTTTACCTAGGAACTGAACCAGGATCAAAAGCTTATCGATTATTAGATCTTGTAACAAAGGATATTCATGTTAGTAGAGATGTAAAATTCAAAGAAGGTGAAGGATGGGACTGGAAAGGTTACTTAGATAACATTGATCTAAGGGAACCAGAATGGAACGACTTTATTATAAATGATAGCCGAACATCAAGTTCAAGGATCATTAATGAAGTTAGAACTCAAGATTCTGAGAGAAACAATGAAGAGAGTACACCAAGTCCCATGCAGAATAATGCTCAAGGTGATATGTCTGATGATGAGATTGTGCAACCAATAGACAATCCATTAACACCTCCACCATATACCTATGAGCCTAACTCAGAAGAATCTACTGGATGTACATCATCAATAGCAAGTTCATCGAGACAATATGATTATACCCCAGTTCGAGGGCTCAGAAGTTTATTTGAAGTCTATGATCGAGCACCAGAAGTGCAAAGTGGTGAATTGCTACTACTAGAGGAAGAGCCTAGAAATTACAAAGAGGCCGCACGAGATAAGAAGTGGATTGAGGCAATGCAGGCATAAATTGACTCAATCAACAAAAACAAAACATGGAAGCTAGCCACCCTACCAGACAATCAGAAGGCAATTGGTCTGAAATGGGTATTTAAGACTAAACGAGATGCAGATGGGAAGATTATAAAACACAAGGCTCGATTAGTAGCTAAGGGATACGTACAAGAGCATGGAATAGACTATGACGAATTCTTTGCTCCTGTAGCAAGAATGGAGACAGTTAGATTAATTCTTGCATTGGCAGCTTATCATGGATGGGAAGTTCACCACTTAGATGTCAAATAAGCATTTTTACATGGTGAACTTAAGGAAGAAGTATATGTTACACAACCAGAAGGTTTTATGAAACCAGGGAATGAAAATAAAGTGTACAAACTTGTTAAAGCACTTTATGGGTAGAAGCAAGCTCCACGTGCATGGAACATGATGTTAGATCAAACTTTGAAATCGCTGGATTTCAAGAAATGCACATTAGAACAAGCAGTCTATACCAGGATAAGTAAAGACTCTATGTTTCTTGTTGGAGTTTATGTGGACGATTTAATAGTTACTGGAAGCAGTAAGGAAGACCTTCAGAAGTTTAAGTCACAAATGGAAGAAAAGTTCGAGATGAGTGACTTAGGTTTATTAGCTTACTACTTGGGAATAGAGGTTACCCAAACAAGGGGTGGAATTTCAATAAAGCAATCAGGATATGCCATCAAGATTCTTAAGGAAGCAAGAATGTTAGATTGCAACGAAACTAAGATTCCCATGGATCCAGGAACAAAGCTAATAAAGACAAAGGGAGGAGAACTAGTTGATGCCACAGAGTACAGAAGTCTAATTGGGTGTTTAAGATATTTACTTCATACAAGACCGGATCTCAGTTATTCAGTTGGTTTGTTAAGCCGGTTCATGCAAGAACTAAGGGAACAACATATGAAGGCAATTAGACAGGTGTTACGTTATATCAAAGGCACATTAAATTTTGGTATAACCTACTATAAGAAAAATGGATGCAAGTTACTTGGATATAGTGACAGCAGTTATTGCATCAACATAGAAGAAGGCAAAGGAATGACAGGGATTGTAATTTACCTTGGGAACTCACCAATAAGCTGGAGTTCTCAGAAACAACCTACTGTTGCACAATCATCATGTGAATCAGAATTTATGGCGGCAACAGCAGCAGCTTGTCGGGCACTATGGCTACAAAGATTATTGAATGCATTAACAGGCTGGAAGGAAAAAAGGGTTACAATCAGAGTCGACAACAAATCGGCGATAGCACTTATGAAGAACCCCGTGTTTCATGGAAGAAGCAAACACATTGATATACGTTATCACTTTATCAAAGAATGTGTTGAAAAGAATTAGATCGAAGTCGAGCACATTAGTGAAGACTTACAACGGGCAGACATACTTACTAAAGCCTTAGCAAGGATCAAGTTCGCAGAAATGAGAGAGTTGCTTGGCGTGAAGGATCTACAAGTGCAGGAACGAGATTAAGGGGGTGAATCTCGCCCAGCAAAGTATAAGGACCATATATGTATTATTAGAAAAGTTAAAATACAGTTAGAAATATGGCAAACGGTGGCAACGTTTCACAAAACATCACGGTGAAACGACACAACCATTCAAGAAGGGATACAGCCGCAAATGAAGCAACGCGAAGGTTGGAAATAACCGCACCAAATTACTAGTATAAATACGGATTTCTATTTCAGTTTTATAAAGAACGAATTGTACAAATATTCATATTACTTTGATTCAATAAAATACAAAGTTTGAATCAATCGTTTACTTTTGTTATTACCTGATTCGTGTTTGATTGAAACCCCACTGGGCAACAGTCACTGCATTATCCACTTGTACATTATGCCTTATTAGCATAAAATTTGCCAACCTCACTAATAATTCCTACAACCCCCCACCAGGTTGGAAAGTTTTCTGCTATTCTGATAGGTTATGTCACGAATGTGTCATTAAGATTAAATCCCATATTTTTTAAGAATGCAAGGTGTAGTCGAGTCAGATGGTGTCCGAAGATTAAACCTAACCTTAAGAATTTTGGTGTCCGAAGAATTAAACCAAAACCTTGTGACTTCACCGGCACACTTCTATACACTTCCTCCGTAATCATCACATTCTCTCTGAGCGCGAATATGGCCATACGCTTTAATCCTGATTCATAACCCTATAAGAGAGAAACCACAACTCTCTATTCAAGGCGACACCACCTCTAGGTTATATAGGCAAAGCTTCTTAATAATAATGTCTTCGTTGCTAAGACTCCTCAATAGCTTTGTTAAGAGTATCACCTCAATCTTTTCTTGGCAACGTTGTACTATCTTAATTTCACATAGATCAATTTCGTGGATAGTACCTTCTATCGGATAATGACTTGCTATTACCAATTAAACCCAAGAGATAGGAGCACTGAGTTTGGGTCGGGTTACCATCACCAAGCTATTCAAATATGGTTTAAGATCCATGCCTCTAATTAATCCTCAATAAGTCTCTCATCAGAGGCTTAAAGGGATATCCGACAAGTCACCAAACTCATATTGATCACATAACAAACACTCACTAAGTCTCTCGTCAAAGGCATAGTAGTGTCAAAGTCAAGTTTCTAAATCACTTGATAAACATTTCAATAATGGTCATTCTCGAATATGTCTACACATTCCATCACAACGGAATTCGGGAATCAACTGTTTTCAACCTCCTCGTTTTGCCACAGTTTAGGCTATAAACTCCATTTACTTCTTACAGGAGAACCACACTATTGTTGCTTGCTAATCCAAGGAACAAAATATAGTGTCATCACCAAAACTTCACCAACGTGTGAATGTTAGTTGAATCGAAAGCATCGGCTTTTGATTTTAACAAATGTGGCATAAATATAGCAACACAATTGAACTCACGATATATAAGATCTCTCATTCCTACATGAATGAGTTTTTCCAATAGTTCTAACAAACGTGATTAAAACTGAATTGTCTCAATAGACAATCGTCAAGGAGTTATTGAGGTGGTTATCATAAATGTACAGCAAAACAATGCATGTCTGAATATATTAAACATAACCCTTAGGGCTATGTTTAGAAAAATCCTAAATTTACTTTGAAAATACAAATTAAACAAAGAAACATATTCTCAAATAATAAAAAAAATCTACCATGGAAATTAAATAAAACAATACGGGACATCTAACAAGTATAAATTTTAAGTGTCAGCATTCATGTCACTTACAGTTTGCTAGAAATCACTTTGTTCACATACGTCAAATTAGATCATGTTTGGCGATAATACTTATAAAGTTTCTGCTTAAATAAACGTCATAATATTTGAGTGACAACCACCACAAACGAGAACTTTTACTCATTTCCATCAGCTGGTCATGTGGTCCACAAACGAGATCCGACTGATCTACATCGTTTGCCTTCACAATACTAATAGAATGATACAAGAACTTTTACACTTAGAAATCTACAAAACCATTAAGAAATTTATTCATTGCACATGTAGAAACTCCTACATTGCCAACAATATAGTTGCTATACGTACACGTACACGTACACAATACTAATATTCGTTGGACACATCCCATCCTGGATGTAGTCTTCAACAACTTGGCAAGTATAACACAATAAAATGAACCCACATTGGCAACAACCAACTTTCTGTTGCTATACGTACACGTACACAAACAATAGGAAGGAGATGCATTACAAGCTTGTACTTTATGCTGACATTATTAAACTAACATGCTTCAATATAGTTCAACACATTCACAAGACAAATTTCAACCGTTTAACCCCACCATTTGTTTAATTAAACTGTATATATGATCTCTTGAATATATTCCTTCAAAATTCTCCTCTGGTTATCTCAATTTCATACACAATTTATCCCAATACAAACTCATATAATTCTGTAAACAACATGATTTTCAAGACGCGCGGTTCTAGATCTAATAAATTTTACCATCCCTCAACTCAAATTGGGTTTCAACACAAAACTTTTGAAAAACTGTTTAATCAGATAAACACCTTTTAAGATTGTTGTATATGTAGGCATAACATAAATATCAATGTTACACCAACTAGTGAAACAATATCATAATGAGAGAGTTGATAAAGAGATGTAACAATCATACCAATATAATATACCATCAATTAGATATCTACCACAAAGAAGTAACAACTAAGCCCGGACAGCAGCATCTAGAAGCAGTCAAACTGTCGTATGACAACACCGTAAAGAGTCTTGCACGGGAAGAAGTTCTCTGTCCTTAAAAGATGTTTACGCGCTCGATTCGCTACAAGCCTTCTTGCGTAACGACCCCAGGACTAATGCAGACCCGGTTTAGTTTCGTTAGCGTCCGAACCCAACATAGTGTGGATGGCGATAGCAAAAAACATATGGCGATAATTAGAAGCAGCTCTTCATTTGCTATGTGTGTTTGTTTTGATATATATCTAAAAGGTCTCCCGAACTCTCTTTTATAGACCAAAATCAAAGTCATGGGTATCTCCCATGATCACATGATTTGCCAAGATTTGAGGAGGAGGGTTGATGGTTTCAACCTTATGTTGACGTCCAAATCCTTCCACTCCCCCTATTTTCTTGCTGACTCGATCAATATAACACAAACACACTATTAGTTGGTTGTTGCTGCATAAGGAGCTTGTACCATAACCTTATTCTATTGTACATAGTGGTCACTGCATTATCCACTTGTACATTATGCCTTATTAGCATAAAACTTGCCAACCTCACTAATAATTCCAACAATATTTGGGTACAAAGTTTCAAGGAACTTATCTATCGATCTGTAATATATTCGTTTAAGTACGTTATATAATACGTTAAATATACCAAGCAACGCACCATCGTTTGATCTTGCATCAGTTTTACTTGAAATCGATCATATATCATTGATTTAATTAAAAGGGAGAAATGGATATGGATTATTTATATCTATATATCAAAAGTAGAAAGCTATGAAATCAAAGGATTAGTAACTTTAACGTATAGTATTAATTATTAAAGCAGAGTCCAGATAAACTGTAAAAGGAAATGAACATCAAATTGCTCTTTAAGTACATATCAAGAACTTCTCAGGCTTTGCTTGATGTACTCTATCTAACAATCATACTATAGCTGTCTCATTTTCTCATTGTTCGTAACTCTTTGCATTAATAGTTGTACTCTACGCATCAAATGTAACCTTTAACCAAAACTGTGATCATAATTTTCATATGAATATATGATCTTCAAGCATATACTATTCACCCATTTCTACAAGAGTGAGGTGTTTGAACCAGTAGGAAAGTAAGCCACTGGAATCGCTACACTATTTTTACCCTTTCTCGTTGCTTCATCGTCACCAACATCAGAATTATGAACTCGTCTTTGCTTTCCTTCGACTTCCACCTTGTTCGAAACTGAGAAACAACTAAACAAACCGAAAATGATTGCCATCTTTATTGTACGATATAGATCAGTAACCGAAAGTGCGTACATTTTTTTAAATATGTGACTAGTAGGGGAGTTATTAAATACTGTATTTTTTATGTGTTGTAGTAGAAATTGAACGAATACTCATATATATTTATATACAAAAATAACAGAATTTGTGGAAATTTCTGTGCAAGTTCTTGGCGTGGAGAGAAAGGCGATGAAATTTGTCATAAAGTGTGATGTGTTTGTGTTGTCTGACTCAATATCGCATCCTGTTGGAAGTCAAAAACATTTTAGTGCAAAAGTCTAAACATTTCATATTTGTTTGCTTTTATACATAAAACCCATTAATAATCATGAGTACCAATATTTCTTTTATTATTATATTTTTTAAAAAGACAAATATACAATCTAACACTTGAGTTGAGTTCAAATGAGTACAAAGATTTTAGTGAGAATGAAAGAACCAATGAGGAAGCTCCATTTGTAAGGGTACAATAGTCATTTAGTTAGAACCCCCATTTCCTCCAACGAGTTTAAAATTTAAATATCTCAAAAACGGTTAATCGAAAAATTATAAAAATTGCACCATAAAAATCAGTATTTTTTTCTCTTCGATTAGACATCTCACATGATATACTTTCGACGAATTTTTTTTCTTCATTTTTTGATGTGTTTTGAAAACTGCATAATATAGTATCACATGTGATACCAACAACTATCACATGTGGTACCAACAGTATCACATGTGATACCAACGACTATCACATGTGGTACCAACAGTATCACATGTGGTACCAACAATTATCACATGTGATACCAACGATATCACATACCAACGATTATCACATGTAGTACCGTGGTTCTCAAAGATGACGATAGTATCTTGCCAAAACCATCTTATTCCAACTAACCAACTTAATAAACAACAAGCACTAATATCATTACAATACTATGCAATAAGAAATACTCCTTATTACGGAGTACATTTCAATTGCCTTTAATAATAAAATAATTTGCTTTGCCTTCACAATGGAAATAAAAAAAGTATACACCGGACAAATTCCATAATGATATGATTTCCAACTTTTTTTCTCACTGACAAACCCCAGATTACATGTAATACCCTTAAATTCAATGAAAAGAACCGCTATGAAATCGTTGTTTGAAAACACAATTCGATCAATTAATCATTTGTATCTAACCAAAACCTCATTAACTGATACATATAATCTGCTACACCTACAATTTGCCGTAGTTGACGATCCAAAAAACTTCTCATATCGCAAACAAAAACACCAATTGTATATCAAATCAGTGTTAGATTCAACCGCAATTGATCAATATTTTGACTTACTTTATCAGATGCACGTGATCCTACATTATCAAATTCGTTTTAAGACCGAGCTATTGGAAACTTAATCGAACAAGGAACTGAAGAACAATAGTTTGTTGTCACGAAGGAAGGAGAAGCAGACAGAGAAGTAATACAAGCATTGCAGAAGGAACAATCGCCGGAGAAATTTCGAACTATGTATCTAAATAATTTCAATTTTGGAGATCTAGCGTATCAATCGAGGGCTTCAATCTCAAATATACTTCGTTCAGATCTGGCCAAAAGCAGCAACCACTCAGGTGTTCACTTCGATCGTTCACCAGAAAAACATCAATAAGTTTGATTTGGCCAAATACGCCACTTAACTTTCGAGTTTTGTTAAGTGAAATACGTTGATGATGAATTTCTCTTCACACCGCCGACGACAACGATGGATATTCATGTCGATAAGAACGGAGGTTAAATTGAATGGATTAAGCCAAAGATAAATCGAATTATGTAGATGATGACATGGATTCAATTGATAAAAAATATGTGTTCGATTTAGTTGATGCAACTTGAATACTCCTTGACGAAATTGAATATCACGATTGAAGATGAGAGAGAATTTCACATGGCTGTGGCTTTAATAAGTCAAAGACGATAATACCCTTCCATGTGTAAATTACATACGCAAGTCATTAAGCAAATTACTAGTTTTAAGACCCGTGAAAACACGGGATTTTGTTAGAAATATATAAAATTTAAATTTAAATTAGTATTTTGTTATACACAATAGTTTGAGATCGGTATATGAAGGATTAGGATCCATGTAGGCTGTTTCAGATGTGGTCGATGAAGGATTAGGATCCATAACTGGTGTTTCAGATGTGTTTGATGAAGAACTGGGATCCATATTTTTAGATGTTGTTCTTTGTGAGAAAAGCTTCTGTAATGTTTTTTTTTTTTATCAAGCAATAAGGATACATTATATATTGGAGGTTCTAATGATATTGAGTCGGTGTATTTTATTAGGCCTAAATATCTCATAACACATGTATATGAAATTCCATTACATGGGGGTAAGATATTAACAGACCATAATTGGACGTTTGGCCCAATTGAATAATATACTTCAAGATGATAGTAACATCAGTGATCAAAACCACTATCGCATAATAAATTCAAAATGGTTGATAAACATAAACACTAAACATATGATGATTTTTACATTATCACCATTACTGAATTGTTCTTAAAGCATCAAATGTTGACTGAATTGGCAATTAAAATGTTGACTGAATATTTCAATCTACACTAATCTTAGAAAGCTAAGAAACCATCATGTTGTTTAACATATATAGTAATAATAAGCCATTTCTAAGTAATAGGTCACGTTATGCTCATCATCAGTGGATGAACATTGGGTGGGTCCTTAGGGATTTAACAGCCTTTTTTTGTGTGTGTAAAACTGCATATAGCTCCACATGAACTTTAAATCATAAGTCCAGAAGCAGAGATAGCCTTGTGACATGAGATCCTTTGAAGTGGCAAAATTTTGAAATTCAAGCACATACACAAAGACACACACGTGTATGTGTACGTTTTGCACTCAACCTTTTTGTACAATCTTGCATATGCTTCCCATCGCTTTCTTTGAGAAAATTTTCTGTCTGCAACAACTTCAGCGGTAGTGAGTACAAAGATGAAATAAAACTAATTAAAACCCATCCTCATCCACCTTGAATTTCAAGTGTCATCGCACACTATAATTCTTGTGAGGCAGTAATCATAAACCAAAGATGAAATACCTGACAATAACTGCAGCAAGCAAATGACTTCCTTCAATTCTAAGGACTGGATGATCCTCAAATGCAACTGTTATATTAAAAAGATGGATTTAAAAACATGAATAAAACTAATTAAAACCCATAAGGAGTGTGAACCAACATGTCATATGAGTATGTATCAAACAAAAATCGATAAGCATTTCGCGTATAAGTTGTCCATCATTCCCTTCTTCAACAAACAAACAAACATTAATTTCATCTCGCCCAACCTTATGCAACCAACAAAAAGTGTGAAATACAAAGAAAAAAGGAAAGAGATGGAAACAAACCTTGCGTAGCTTCACGTTTCAAACGCATGTGGCTGAGTTTTGCAATGAAAAAGATCGTACGGTAATCGATTGAGTCCTGCAAAACATTACACACCTCTAAAATCATTACACATTATGATCCAAATCAAGGCTACACCCAAAATCATTACACATCTCTAAAACTTGCAAAGTGAAAAAACATCACTTTGATTAAAAACAGAAACTTACAATACATCTTATTGTTCAAGTCAATGAAAGGCAACTCTATATAGATCGTTTAAAGACATCTCTTTAACAATTAATTGTTCTAACTCCTAAACATAGTGATTAATAGTACAAAATTCCCATAAATAAACAAAGGCATGAGCTATTAGGTCCCCTGCACAACCACATACTCATGAATTATATTGTATATAACAAATTTACCAAGAACATAGTTTATGTAACCATAGAAACTCACCATAGGATGTTGTAAATGTACAAAATAAACATGTTCAAGAGGTTTCTGCATGAACCTCACCATAGGAAGAACGGTCTAAATATATATATGTATTTCAATTACCAAACAAAAATACCAAAGAATGACAAACTGGAAATAATGTAAAAAAACCATATTCATGCTTGTATATGTCTAACTCTGCAAATTATGTAAAACAAATAGATCTAGAATAATAAAAATGATTTCAAATTTCTAGACCACATTAACTATGAAACAAAATCAGCTATTATAACTCACTATAAGATATGAACCAAACATTTCATCCATCATCTATCAACGAAAGCCAACAATAGATAAGGCAGCAGATAATAATTTTGGGATATACATCACTTACAGTTGCAGTCCTTCGCAGCGATAATCAAACATAAAAACTAATTGATATTACAAATCTGATTATGAAGAAAAAAATAAAGAAAATTAAAAGAAGACGACCTTTGTACCATGAAATAGTACTTGTTTCATTAACGAATGAACGCCCCTGGATTCGATTTTAGCACTTTGATCTGTCTTATCGAACACCGTCATCAACAGCATCACCACCAAGCTGTTTATTCGTTCCCGGAAACGAATTTCGATGAACTTTGAAGGTGATTTGGTTTTAGTTTTTTCCCTAATTGAATGATAAACCCTAACCCTAGTATTCTAAAAGTTTGATTTAAACTTCTATTTTTTATGTAATTTGAGGGATTTGAAAGTTGGTTTGATGTTGTCCGTTAAGTTTTTGTTGAACTTGGAAAGAAAGAAGAGATGAAGAAGTTGAAGATGGAAGAAACAAATAAGAGACAGATAACTCGAAGCTATTTGAATTTTGGGCGGTGGCATTGATACTTTCCAACCAATCGGGAGAGGAAGAGCGTGCTATTGTTTGCAGGCATTGATACTTTCAAACCAATTAAAGCAGGTAGAAAAAGTTTCAAAGTGCCTAGGAAAATTGGGTTGGTCGGTCTTTAGGAAACGAACAGACCCATTGAAATTAATTTCGTTTGCAAAATATTTGTTAATATAGATAGATAAATATAAATAATATATTATACAAAACAAAAGATATTAATTTTAAATATGATGTCTTGCTTACATCACCCTTTTAACCACAGGTTGACACATCAGCATGAACTACTGCCTCATGACTTGACACATCAGCTTCATGACATCAGCTAAACCCCCCTTTATTAGTATAGATAGATATGACTAGTGTTTAGATCTCGACCATTAATTAGATACATTCAGTGGCTGTGATTCATACTCTCATTCTTTTAAAAATTTGTGTACTCAAATGAACTTTTGTCTCTAACACTTATATGATATTTCTTCTCTTCTCTCTTTTTTTACTATTATAAGAGAGTGGTAATTAATTAATCTTAGATTTTGAGCCCTAATCTTGTTTATCCAATTCAGTAATCCCTTTTATTTAGTTCATTGATCTAATTAACTTGGGTGATTTATTAATCTCAATACTTTTTTGCTCTTTATTGGCATCTTTGCCCTTCAAAATTGAACATAGCTTACCCCTGTTTTTTTTCATTCAAACGCAAGAGCCAAAAAAAAATACGCATGAGCAAAACACAAAAATACGCAGGAGCAAAATACAAGAACCGGCACTCGTCTTCTGAAATTCAAAATCCAAACAAAATACATACGATCTGACACTTATACTCACGTGCAGATCTAGAAGGGGATGGGGCAGTCGCCCCCCTAAAAATCTAAAATTACGGAAAAAAAATATTTTTTTTTCAAGATTATTAGTGACGGTTTTAGAGTACACCTAGTACGAATGATAGAAAAAGAAAAAAAAAGAAGCTTTTGTCCCCTATATAAAAAGTCCCTACTTATGCTCTATATACAACTAGTACGAATATATCAACTCACTACCTCAAAAGCCCTATTGTAATACCCCAATCATATTTGTCTTTAATTTCACTATTTACTTTCACTGTATATGTTCTCCGATTTTCTAATCTCCTTTTATTATTTGAATATTTCATAAATGAATATTTGAATTATTTATGCTTTCAGCATTACGAGAAATTACAAGTATTTTTATTTGTTCTTTATTGACTTAATTAAAACTTCAAAAGACTAAGGGGTCTTTTGTTTTTCAAATTTAAGGTCTTAATTGGCGGGCCAATTGTCTTATTTGGTCATACATTTTACTATTAAGATGTGTTGATTTAATTTTTAGGTTCAGACAGTAAAGATCTTAAAACACCTTACTAACCTCTTTCTGAGTTAGCAAATTTTTTTATCTTATAACATCTAAAACCACAAAATAATAAAATAAAATAGGGATTAGTATCTGAAAATGCACCAAACTTGGACGCGATCTTAATTGTGTGTACCCATCTTTTTTTTCTATTGTGTGCTTGTAACCCGATATACGCTTGAATTGAATGCATTTTACCTACCATGTGGTGATGTGTATCCGGTTACAATGAAATGGTCCAAGTTAGCAGCTATGTTTGATACACATCAGCTAGCCACGTATCAAATCAATAAACCCTAATAATAATACTCTTATTTATTCCTCATTTTCCCTACATTTATCTCAATTTCCGTCCTTTTTCCTCCAAAAAAAAAACACAGGATCAACAATAGCTTCATCATCTTCTTCTAGAACCCAACCTTCTGAACCCCGATCCTATTATTGTGAATGTGGTGAGAAGATGTTTGTTTGAACCTCATGGACCGAAAAAAAACCTGAGTCGAAGGTTTGTAAATTGCCCTGATGTAAGTATCCCTTCTTGACTTTTAACATGGAAATTCTTAGGAACTTGAAATTTATGTAAAACATAAGCTAATCTTTCTGAATATATATATATATATATATATATATATATATATATATATATATATATATATATATATATATATATATATATATATATATATATATATATATATATGTCCTACCATTTTATTGTTGCTGAATAGGTTAAAACCCCATTTTGTGAACCATTACGTTTTACTGATGTTGAACTACCTGATAATTATAAGAAGATCGTTTACGTATTGAGGTGTGAAACTAAGAACCACTTAAGGAATCAATCCAATCAACAATATGCAAGTGAAGTTTCAGAGACAAAGATGGAGTTGATGAAGAAGATGGAAGAGTTGACTTTGGTGAAGTCAAAGTTGAATTTGTATGACCTGATGTTTTTAGTTTTAATTGGTTTTGTAGGAATGTTATGTATATATGGTGATTGTTGTTGTACTGTGACACCCAACAAATTAGGACTAGTATTAGTACCTAATCATATTATAAATACATGTAATTAGTTATGTATTAGGCTAATTATCTGTATCATTTTGTATATTGATATATACACACGTACGCGATTAAATTTAATCGTGCAGTTTCACATCGGATGGAATCCGACACCTCAATACGGACGTTGGTGAACACAATTATTAAATAATATGAAATTATTTAATAAACTCATTATTTACTAAATTATAACACCCTCCAAAATACCAAGGCATTTTTTTTATACGGAAGCGTAAATAAAATCAGTGCAATCAAGACTGCATATATTACATTTCAAAATGTGCAACCCAATTACATGCAATAGTTAATACCAAGTCATCATTACAAGTATTAATACAAACTTAGGTGTTATATTAAAATCCATAACATAATTGTTTTGAACCCAAAATATTTCAAGCACAATCAGAGAGCGGTGCCAAACATTCCTTCAACCAACTTCTAGTACCCACAATCAAAAGCTAAACCTGCAAGAAGTTGGGGGAGAGGGATTAGCACAAAGCTAAGTGAACAAATCAAGAGTTCACAATCTAACTTAGCATAACAAGTAACTACAACTAGCACATCACAAGTAACATAGAAGGATCGGTGGTCCTTGAGGTACCTTCATACCGCGGTGGTTCCCCAAGTAACACTTATAACCAACTGAAGGCCAAACAGTGGTTAGACCGATAGTTCAGTACTAATACTACATACAACGTAATTTCAGTGCCCCACACATGTACAGATCGATTACGTTGTCCAAAGTAATAGTACCCAAACCCAACACATTAGTTGACCCTCACCAAATCAAATAGTCCAACTATCATAGCATATAGGACACCAATAAATCGTTCAAGGGATAACCGTCATGGAAATATAATATTAAAGCAATCATTGCAATAAACCTAATTACCCATTGTAACCACGTTGTTACAACTAACTTAGACTGAGAGTCCAAGATCCACTCACCCTTGTCGATCGCAGTCTCCACTCAAAGGTCTTATCTTATTGAGTCTTCGGTTTATCTGAGAACACAATCAAAACCAAATTAGATTCTCGTATCAAGTTTATTACAATCTAATCATGCACATAATGTCAATTAATTACTTACTCTATATATTTCCATTACTAGTTAAATAACATAAGTACTCAAGTCACAAGTTGTCAAATTCATCAAATTAAAACTGACAAACGCGATCCGGGTAAGGTGTCGCTGGATCGCGTTCCATAACACCAAAACATTCTGTTACCAAAATACACTATCAAACGCGATCCGGATCAAGGGGCTGGATCGCGTTCCGAAGAACAAAACCAATCCGACTCAATTTTACAAAGGCTAACGCGATCCGGACATCATGGGGCTGGATCGCGTTCCGAAGAACAATTTTGACCTGTGACTCTTTATAACTATGAAACGCGATCCGGATCAAAGGCCGGGATCGCGTTCGTGCGATTTCCAGCAACATCACAGACCTGTAACACTATATGCACGAACACAAAACCCAAATTTCACAAATGCAGATGCAATACTCGATTTTAACCAAAGAATAGCCACATTCATCAACTACCAACATGTTATAACAACACATAAACATCATCAAACCCTAAATCCTAAACATGCATCATCAATTCAACCTAATTTAACCAAATCAAGCAAGAACACATAATGGGGGCATAGTTTAGCTTACAATGGAGATGATGGTCAGATGGAGAAGATGAAGATGAGATGTTAAATCCAAATTCACAGCTACAATTGCTGATTTGTTTGATGATTTCACTTTGATTTCCAATTGAAGGTGTGTGTTCTTGGTGGTTTTAGAGCAAAATCAGGAAATGAGGGAAAAAGGGGTCGACTGACTCATTTAACCCAAACTCAATACAGTGTAATATTATACCCGTCCTAAATCTATTGTCTGGAACCTAAAAACCATTTGCAAGAAATAAGTTTTATTATACCGTCAACTAAATTAATTTAAAACAATTAATAATTTATTTGTCACAATAAGTCTTTTGTCTATTTGACTTATTTATTTTAGTTATCAAAATACACCGAATATTTCTAAATACAATTTAAATACGAAATAAATAAAGGAATTACCGTATTTCTACCAAGCCCAAATCGAGGATGTTACAAATCTTCCCTCCTTAAGGAGATTTCGTCCCCGAAATCTCGTCACGCACAAAAAGACTAGGATAACGCATCCTCATGCTAGACTCGGTCTCCCACGTAAGGTTTGGACCCAAACTATGATTCCATTTAACCAACACCATAGGGATAGCCTTCTTACGAAGTTTAGTCACTTTACGATCTAAAAGTTCCAGAGGCTCTTCTACAAGTCTCTGGCTCAAGTCCACACTTAGGTCTTGCAATGGAAGAACTTGGGATTGGTCCTCCACATTGCATTTTCTTAAGTAGCACACATTGAAGGTGTTGTGAATACCCGATAATTCCGGAGGAAGATCTAGGGAAACAGTCTGGTCATTGACTACTTGTCGAATTTTAAATGGTCCTATGTATCTAGGAGCTAGTTTACCACGTTTTCCAAACCGGATAACACCCTTCAAGGTGAGACCTTCAAGTAAACCAACTCACCTTCTACAAAAGAAACGGGTCTACGACGTGGATCGGCATATTGCTTTTGCCTATCACGAGCCGCTTTCAATCTATCACGGGCTATGGCTACCTTATCGGCGGTAATTTGAACTAAGTCGGGGCCCGAAAACTGTTTCTCGCCCGCCTCTAACCAACATGTGGGCGTTCTACACTTACGACCATATAACAACTCATAAGGTGGCATACCTATACTAGAGTGATATGAATTATTATAAGCGAATTCGACCAACGGTAAGTGAGAATCCCAAGACCCACCATATTCTAACACACACGCACGCAACATATCTTCCAAGGTTTGAATGGTGCGCTCGGACTGACTATCCGTCTGAGGGTGATAAGCCGTACTCAAATTAATTCTGGTACCCAATTCACGCTGCAAACTCTGCCAAAAACCCGATACGAACCGAGAATCTCTGTCGGAAACAATCGATAACGGAATACCATGTCTAACCACAATCTCATTGATGTACAACTGTGCCAACTTACTCAACGATGCCGACTCGCAAGTAGCAAGGAAATGAGCACTTTTGGTTAACCTATCTACAATCACCCAAATCATATCGTTACCCTTGACCGCCCGAGGCAACTTGGTCACAAAATCCATGGTAACATGCTCCCATTTCCACTCGGGAATCTCAAGCTGTTTCAAAGTTCCATAGGGTTTCTGATGTTCGGCTTTTACTTGAGAACAAATATGGCATGATTCAACAAACCGAGCAACATCCAATTTCAAAGTAGGCCACCAATACAATGGTTTCAAATCCTGATACATCTTGGTGCTACCTGGATGAACCGACAATCTAGACTTATGAGCTTCTAACAAGATCACATTTCGAAGACCACCAACCAAAGGAACCCAAACTCGCTTCTGAAAAGTCTTTAATCCACGAGAGTCATCAATCATCAAATCCTTTCTTTTATATATAGCCTCAGATTTCAAGTTATGTTCCAACAATGCCTCCATTTGAGCTGATTTTAAACTGTCAATCAGATCTGAAGAAACCTCCAATCGCATAAAACAAACTTTTTCTGGTTTCCCTTTTCGACTCAAAGCATCCGCCACAACATTGGCTTTACCCGGGTGATAGCGAATCTCACAATCGTAGTCTTTGATCAATTCCAACCATCTCCTTTGACGCATATTAAGCTCCTTTTGAGAAAACATGTATTGAAGGCTCTTGTGATCCGTGCAAATAACACATTTAGTACCGTACAAATAATGTCTCCAGATTTTCAAGGCAAAAACCACAGTCGCTAACTCCAAGTCGTGGGTAGGGTAATTTGTCTCATGAGGTTTCTATTGTCGCGAAGCATAGGCAATAACACAGTCACGTTGCATCAAAACACAACCTAACCCCGTAGACGAAGCATCACAATACACAATGAAATCATCGGACCCGTCAGGCAAAGCTAAAACCGGAGCCTGACACAACAACAGTTTCAAATTCTGAAAAGCCGATTCTTGTTGATCACCCCATAGAAATTTCACATCTTTACGAGTTAACTTAGTCAAAGGACCCGCGAGCTTAGAAAAATCTTTAATGAACTTTCGGTAATACCCAGCTAATCCAATGAAACTCTTAATTTAAGAAGGAGATTTAGGCGCTTGCCAATTCATGACTGCTTCAATTTTAGATGGATCCACCTTAACTCCATCCTCACAAATGATGTGACCCAAAAACTGCACCTCGCGCAACCAAAACTCGCATTTAGAAAATTTAGCATACAATTGCTCCTTTCTTAAAGTATCAAGAACCAAACGCAAATGCATTTCATGATCAATCTCGGATTTAGAATACACTAAGATATCATCAATGAACACTATAACAAACTTATCGAGAAAAGGTCGACAAACTCTATTCATTAAATCCATGAAGATTGCCAGAGCGTTAGTTAACCCAAAAGGCATAACAAGAAATTCATAATGCCCATATCTAGTGCGAAAAGCTGTCTTAGGAATATCCTCCTCACAAACCCGCACTTGGTGATAACCCGATCTCAAATCAATTTTAGAAAAATACGAGGACCCTTGCAATTGGTCAAACAGCTCATCAATTCGAGGCAAAGGGTACTTATTCTTTACGGTTCTCTTATTCAACTCCCTATAGTCAATACACATCCGAAGGGTGCCATCCTTCTTTTTCACAAACAACACAGGCGCACCCCAAGGAGAAGAACTGGGTCTAACAAAACCCTTATCTAGCAACTCTTGAATTTGACTCATCATTTCAAGAATTTCAGAAGGAGCTAGTCTATAAGGAGCCCTAGCTACGGGAGAAGAGCCAGGGATTAATTCAATTCTATACTCTACATCTCTAATAGGAGGCAAGCCGGGCAATTCATCGGGAAAAACATCCGAGTATTTCGAAACCACTCGGACGTCGGTGACCTTTTTCCTTTCTAGTTTAGCATTAACAACATAGGCCAAATATGATTCACACCCCTTAGCTAGAGATTTTCTAGCTTTCATCATCGAAATCAAGGGAATACTACCATTTACCCGCACACCCCGAGCCATGACATATGACTCATTCGAGGTAGGAAGTCTTATTAGCTTTCTATGGCAATCGATGCTGGCCTTATTTTGACTCAACCAGTCCATACCCAAAACCACATCAAATCCCGGAATGGGCATCAAAAGAAAAGAGACAGGAAAATTATGGCCTTCAATCAAAATACTAGCCCCAGTCACTGATGTGGTAACTGGAACCATTTTACCATTCGCTACTTCAACCTCAATAGGATTTGTAATAACAGAGGGAGTCAATTTCAATTTATCACAAAAGGTCATGGATATGAATGAACAATTAGCTCCTGAATCAAATAAGACACATGCCGGTACAGAATTTACAAGAAAAGTACCAGTGATGACGTCCTCTGTCCTGACATCTTCATCGGCTGTCATTTGGAAAGCCCTGCCCGTTGCCAAAGGTGGGTTCTTTCTTTTCTGGCCAGAAGATGAGGAACCTCCAACGGTACCCATTCTCTGTCTCTCTGTCTCCTGACACAAACCCGAACGGTGACCTTCCTTGCGACAGTTCCAACACACCGGCTTAGGGAAAGTACAATCTTTGATATCATGGACAAACTGTCCACACTTAATGCACCTAGCCGTTTGAGGAATACAAGGAACCGTGTGCTTTGATTTACAATTAGTGCACCAGTTCGATTTATCCCCTATAGCACCACCACTCGAACCTTGCCCTTTACCCCGGGAAGAACCATGCCACTTTTTCTTTCCCGGACTACCCGAAGACTCACCATTGGGTTTCATTTGAGACTTGTCATTCACATCTAATCCTTGAGCCCTAACATCACCATCCACCGAAATAGCTAACTCAAATGCTTGGTTAAGAGTACCCGCAAGTCTAACAGTCGTCCGATAAGCATGGGGCAACATACCAACAAAGTGATAGATTTTGGTCTTTTCATCCGGCACCCATTGGTGCACAAACCTCAGTTTTTCAGAGAATTAGGCAATAAGGTCATCCATTGTCATTTTATCCGTCAATTGCATATCCAAAAACTCACGTCTAATACGAGTCATATCATATCCCGAGCAGTACTTCTTGCAAACCTCATTATGGAAATCGGGCCACCTAATAGAAGCCCGCTGCTGTGGCGACAAATGTGAGGTAATAGAGTCCCACCAACCCATAGCCGGACCTTTGAGAAGTTGCACTGCATAAGGGACCTTGACCTCATCCTCACACCAACAAACTTCAAATTTCCTTTCAACATCCCTCAACCAATCCAAAGTCACAGAGGGATTAGAACTGCCATAATAGTCTGATGGTCCACTAGATTTAAATGTCTTAAAAGAACAAAGCTTATGTTGATACGGTGGGGAAAACAACGAAATTTGATAACCTGTAGGCCCGGAAGAGAAAGGGGCCGATGTTTGATAATTACCATCATGCTGCTGTTGATGATAAGGAGGCATAGATGTAGGAATCTGTGATGTCACCACAGTAGGCGGTACCATGCTATAGACTGGTGGTGAAGTCCGAGGAATCTGCTGAGATAACCGGGCTTGTTGTTCTAAAAACTGCTGCTCAATAGCTTTAAGTCTAACATTTTCTCATTCTAAGTGCAACAGATAACCCTCTTGGGTCATATCCTCAGCCGAGAAGGAAGTACCGGTTTGCCCTTGGATAACATGTTGGGTTTCAGGAGGAGAGACATCGGATACCGAAAGGTTAATGAAAGTAACGGTTGGGTTCTCATTGTCTGCCATACCCTGCACAACCACATCTCACAACTCGTTAATTGTTAGTAATTACATACTAAGCAATTATTCTATCATAGCTAAATCCCGCACCCTGGAATGTTTGACTGACACAATAGATTTGGGATTGAACACTTACAATCGTCCAATTCACCCAAACCTATGCTCTGATACCAACTTATAACACCCTCCAAAATACCAAGGCATTTTTTTTTATACGGAAGCGTAAATAAAATCAGTGCAATCAAGATTGCATATATTACATTTCAAAATGTGCAACCCAATTACATGCAATAGTTAATACAAAGTCATCATTACAAGTATTAATACAAACTTAGGTGTTATATTAAAGTCCATAACATAATTGTTTTGAACCCAAAATATTTCAAGCACAATCAGAGAGCGGTGCCAAACATTCCTTCAACCAACTTCTAGTACCCACAATCAAAAGCTAAACCTGCAAGAAGTTGGGTGAGAGGGATTAGCACAAAGCTAAGTGAACAAATCAAGAGTTCACAATCTAACTTAGCATAACAAGTAACTACAACTAGCACATCACAAGTAACATAGAAGGATCGGTGGTCCTTGAGGTACCTTCATACCGCGGTGGTTCCCCAAGTAACACTTATAACCAACTGAAGGCCAAACAGTGGTTAGACCGATAGTTCAGTACTAATACTACATACAACGTAATTTCAGTGCCCAACACATGTACAGATCGATTACGTTGTCCAAAGTAATAGTACCCAAACCCAACACATTAGTTGACCCTCACCAAATCAAATAGTCCAACTATCATAGCATATAGGACACCAATAAATCGTTCAAGGGATAACCGTCATGGAAATATAATATTAAAGCAATCATTGCAATAAACCTAATTACCCATTATAACCACGTTGTTACAACTAACTTAGACTGAGAGTCCAAGATCCACTCACCCTTGTCGATCGCAGTCTCCACTCAAAGGTCTTATCTTATTGAGTCTTCGGTTTATCTGAGAACACAATCAAAACCAAATTAGATTCTCGTATCAAGTTTATTACAATCTAATCATTCACATAATGTCAATTAATTACTTACTCTATATATTTCCATTACTAGTTAAATAACATAAGTACTCAAGTCACAAGTTGTCAAATTCATCAAATTAAAACTGACAAACGCGATCCGGGTAAGGTGTCGCTGGATCGCGTTCCATAACACCAAAACATTCTGTTACCAAAATACACTATCAAACGCGATCCGGATCAAGGGGCTGGATCGCGTTCCGAAGAACAAAACCAATCCGACTCAATTTTACAAAGGCTAACGCGATCCGGACATCATGGGGCTGGATCGCGTTCCGAAGAACAATTTTGACCTGTGACTCTTTATAACTATGAAACGCGATCCGGATCAAAGGCTTGGATCGCGTTCGTGCGATTTCCAGCAACATCACAGACCTGTAACACTATATGCACGAACACAAAACCCAAATTTCACAAATGCAGATGCAATACTCGATTTTAACCAAAGAATAGCCACATTCATCAACTACCAACATGTTATAACAACACATAAACATCATCAAACCCTAAATCCTAAACATGCATCATCAATTCAACCTAATTTAACCAAATCAAGCAAGAACACATAATAGGGGCATAGTTTAGCTTACAATAGAGATGATGGTCAGATGGAGAAGATGAAGATGAGATGTTAAATCCAAATTCACAGCTACAATTGCTGATTTGTTTGATGATTTCACTTTGATTTCCAATTGAAGGTGTGTGTTCTTGGTGGTTTTAGAGCAAAATCAGGAAATGAGGGAAAAAGGGGTCGACTGACTCATTTAACCCAAACTCAATACAGTGTAATATTATGCACGTCCTAAATCTATTGTCTGGAACCTAAAAACCATTTGCGAGAAATAAGTTTTATTATACCGTCAACTAAATTAATTTAAAACAATTAATAATTTATTTGTCAAAATAAGTCTTTTGTCTATTTGACTTATTTATTTTAGTTATCAAAATACACCAAATATTTCTAAATACAATTTAAATACGACATAAATAAAGGAATTACCGTATTTCTACCAAGCCCAAATCGAGGATGTTACATAAATATTATTTCTATAATATTTAACACGTTATTCGTATGGTATAAAATAAAACGTACGCGACAAAAATGCGCGAAGGCGCTCGACAACCGAACGAAAACCAAAATATATTGGTATAATTTAAAAATAAATTATTTTGAAATAAAACTTCATTAAAAATATTGTATCTTAAACCGATAATGAAACACACATAATTTAACATCACACGATTTAATAAACGTAACACGAACGTGTAAACCGAAACCGACAATTTAACAAAACATTTTTATAAAATGTTTTCAAGTGTTTTGAATAAAAAGTTTCAATCAAAATATCGAAATGTTAACGTTACTTAAAACATGTATATATAACGTATAAAGTCTAAATAAACGTCGAAACAATCAGATAAATGAACACATCACGGAGCGAAAATTCGGGGAACAAGATTTAGGAGACCCACACCCTTGGTGGGGGGCCCCAGCCGGTTTAGCCCCTCCCCAAAATGGGGATCATGTTTTTGACCTTAAGCTACCAACATAACCCCCATTTTCCTCATTCAACACCAAACATTTCTCTCTCTAATCTTCTCATTCTCTCCCTCATTTCCCTCTCTAAAACCGGCTCCCATCACCACCACTCTCACCACCATAATCCACCATCAATCACCACTCAAACTTGAAGAAAAACGCAAGAAGAAGCAAGGAAACGAAGCATAACGAGTTCTCACTCCATTTCCGACTTTAGATCAACATTTATACCATTGTGTAGATTCACTTGCTTTATGTTTGTTTACATGTTATTAGGCTCACTCAACCAATAAATGTCCAAGAATCAAGTTAAAAATCGTTTTTCATATACATATATCATAATTGTTTTCTGTCCCAGAAAAACTGTCTCATTCTTTTGATTATAACTCGAGTTCTAGACCAAATAAATACACGAGTCTTGAGCCAAAATCTTCCTTAAGATGTTGGTTACAAAAAGTTCTTTTATGGCTCGGCCCAGAAATACACCAATTTTCCTATAAAATTCGGTTTAGGAACAAATGTATGTTTTAGTTGAAATTTGAGCACAGTTCCTTCTCGATTATTATATACCTAACCAAGTGGTCTCTAAAAATCCTATAGAAATTCATTAAAATACCTAAGATGTTGATAAATAAGTGTGATTTTTCTCATATTTTATTTCGGGTTAAAAGTTGGTGAAATCGAGAAGTTAAACTGGAACAAAAATCTGGAAACAAAGCCTAGGGACTGATTTTGCAACAACTTAAAAACCGACACTTCGGGCTAACCATGAAATACAACGATAATTTTCCTAGACTCAAACAACATATTTTAGACTTGTGTAAAAGTTTCGGGTCAAACCGAGCTCGTTTGACCACGTTCCCGACAATGTAAAACCTGATCAGCCTCTTGTGTCGTAGGTGGCCCAAAGCCATTGCAACACAAGCTACTATGTCGCAACAATTAGTTATGTCACAACCTGCGACGCCACACTTATGTCGCAAATGAATCCCGATGTCGCATGGTGCGACACAAACCCTTATGTCGCACTAGACCATGAATGTCGCAATATGCGACACTTACCTTGTGTCGCCAACTTATCAAATGTCGCAGACTGCGACACAAACCCCAGTGTCGCAACATTCCTAAATTTGAATTTCCTATGCGTTTTTATTGAAGCAATATATACAGACCTTGGACCCCGCTACGTTTTTATTGAAGCAATATATTCCCAAATTTGAATTTCCTATATGTTTTTATTGAAGCTCTGCCCCTTGGACCCCGCCAGGGGTTGCCACCCCTTGGACCTCGCTATCAGGGGCGCTGCCCCAGGACCCCCGTCATTTAAAAGTTTGAAAATACTTTTTACACTGAGTGTTGAACACCTACAACAACCAAACTTTATACGATACTACTTGAACATGCAAATGCATATACTTAATTTATAAAAGTACAATGAAGCAAATATAATAATAATGTCTTCGAGAATTATTATTACAAAATCTCACCAACGGGCTTACATGTTTTCAAAACACAAAAAAGTAACCAAACATTTGGACATAACTAGTTGAGTGGACAACTAGCATAGATGGTCTGTTGAGACATCTACTCACATTATAACCTTGCGCGTTTAGGAAGCCAGCAGGTTACAGTCGTCGGACGACATCATTTTTTCTAGCAACAACATTACTTGCTTTTAGCAACGCATCAGACTCAGGTGAGTCTCATAGCCCCGCTTTCTTTTACCGTTTTTACCTCGGGGTAAGGATACATGCTCAACTTTTATTTACATATGAACACTAGTACAAAACTCGATATACTGATTGCATGAGTTATTTTACTAATCATGAAAGCCCTCCACATCATAGTTTGTTAATATTGTTTTAGCGTGAATATTAGTGTATGGTACCATATGGGATTGACAATCCCCATCCGGGTTGGAAGCCCCAACTGGTCAAACGGACGCATTATCATTTGTTCATACAAGTGTTGATTAGACACTTGCAGGGAGGCACCCTCGATCGAGCACTTGATTGTGATTCCGACACCTCAGTTAAGCTCGAACTATGAGCTCATGGCAGTAGTATACACATTTGATTGATTTCAAACATATTAAATCTTGTGGTTCATACATATATTTTATCATTTACACCTGTGAGCTCACCAGCTTTATAGCTTACTCATTTATCATGTATTCTCAGGTTCTCAGCAGCAGTAGGTCTGCACATTCAGGATACCATAGCTCGAGTCGCATGCAAACATCAAGAGATTTCCCCGCATTACTATATTTTGTACAAGTAGTTATGCCTTAGAATTTCTCAGATTAGGGTACTGAGCTTTTGTAAAATCATAACAGTTGTAAACTTTTATTTAAATCTATGTACTTTGTAAAACGACGCATATAATGGTCGTTCATTATATCTTTATGCTATGATTACCGGATTAGTCGCACCCCGACCCAATTCGCTTCCGCACAGTAAATTTGGAGGTGCGACATGTACTTAAAAAGAGTAGTTGTATGATGTGTTGGGTTTGGGCTTCCCTTCTAGTTGGGTTGCAATTGTATTTGTCATTTTTGTTTATTTTCTTTTGTGGACTTGTTAGGCATTGGACCAATTCTTTTAGGCCCATTAGGATAACCAGTTGTAAGGGTTTTGATGGTGGAAATCTGCTGGAACATTCACAAATTCGTGAGAGAGGCAAAAAGGAGAAAAAACAAGTTTGCTTAGGGTTTACTCAGCTTTTGACAGATTTGCACACCCGTGGGAGAATCGTTGGTACAGATTCGTTAACCGTCGGATCGGCGTGAAATTTTTACAGTAGCTTCTTAAAACATTGATCTTCAATCTGGATGGTCAGGATTGTCATTGATCTTCTTAAAACAGTGTTATGTAGTAATTCGAAGTTACAGCAGTTTTGTGGTGAGTTTGATCAAGCAACTTTGTTTGTTGATTGTTGATTTAAGGATTGTTTTATCCTTGATTGATGTTGGTGATTTGTATCTAGTTGGTACTAGAAAGAACTCTCTTGTATTCTCTGATTGGTGATAATGGATTAGTTCCTGGACTTGGTCCCGTGGTTTTTACTTCTCACATTGAGGATGTTTTCCACGTTAAAAATCTTGGTGTCTTGCGTATTGATTTATTTACTTACTTGGTTGTTTATATTGCTAGACTTAATTATATGATACTTAAACCTGACCAAGGAGGCTATCTACTTCGCTCGGTCAATTTAAACGCGCGGCAGGTTTCATAGCTTGGTGTCATCTAATCAATTTAACCTTGCGCGTTTAATACGCCCGGCAGGTTTCAATAATCTAATCATTTATCAAAACCTTGCGCGTCAAAGACGCCCTGCAGGTTTCAGTCGATTGATCGACATCATTGTATTGTGAAACATCAATTGTGCTTACTAGCATCACATTAGGCTCAGGTGAGTCTCATATCCCCTTTTTAAATGCTTTTACCTATGGGTGAGATACATGCTCATTTTGTTTTACATCTGAACACAAGTATCAAAACATCGCTATATATTACATGAGTTAAAATCATCTAATCATTTTAAGTCCTCATAGCATAGTTTGGTAATACTTTGTAGCGTGAATGTTAGTGTATGGATCCATATAGGACTGACAATCCCCGTCCGGGTCAGCAAGCACTGACTGGTCAAAACGGACGCATTATCATTTGTTCATACGTATGTTGATTAGGCATATGCATAGAGGCACCCTCGCTCAGGCACTTAATTGTGATCCTGACATCTCAGTTAAGCTCAGACTATGTGCTCATGGCTATATATATACATTATATTTGATTAATTTCAAACATCATTACTAAATCTTGTGGTTCATACATTACATCTTATCATTAAACCTGTGAGCTCACCAGCTTTATAGCTGACCTTTTAGCATGTATTCTCAGGTTCTCAGCAGCAGTAGGTCTGCCACTCAAGATGCCCATTAGTTCGAGTCGCATACAGACATCAAGAGATTGTCATGCATTACTATATTTTGTATAATTTAGTTATGCCATAGAATCTCTATCATTTGAACTCAAGGGCTTTTGTAAACTATATTATAACGGTGTAAAACCTTTATTTTATCAATGTATTTGTAAACGACGCATGTAGTGGTCATTCATTATGTAATCTGGTGCTTTGTGTATTGATTAGTCGCGCCCCGAACCGACCCGCTTCCGCATCATAATTTGGGGGTGCGACAAGTTGCGAGTATGAATTTGGAGATTGAGCAACTAGATGTGAAAACTGCCTTTCTTCATGGTGACTTAGAAGAAGAGATCTATATGGATCAACCGGAGGGCTTCAAAGTCAAGGGAAGAGAAAACATGGTTTGCAAACTGAAGAAGAGCTTGTATGGATTGAAACAAGCTCCAAGGCAGTGGTACAAGAAATTCAAGTCCTTTACGAGCATGCAAGGATATGCCAAGACAACTTCTGACCATTGTGTATTCGTCAAGAAATTTCTTGATAATGACTTTATTGTTTTATTATTATATGTTGATGACATGTTGCTTGTTGGCAAGGATATCAGGAAAATTGACAGGTTGAAAAAGGAGCTAAATAAATCCTTTGCGATGAAGGATTTGGGTCATGCAAAGCAAATTCTTGGAATGCGAATTTCACAAGATAGAAAAGCAAAGAAGATATGGTTATCTCAAGAGAAGTACATCGAGAGGGTTCTTGAAAGGTTCAATATGCACAAGTCAAAGTCAGTTGGAACTCCATTTGCTAGTCATTTCAAGTTAAGCTCAAAACAGTGTCCCTCTGGTGTGAAAGAAAAACAGGAGATGAGACGAGTTCCATATGCTTCAGCTGTTGGTAGTCTTATGTATGTCATGGTGTGTACGAGACGGGATTTAGCTCATGCGGTTGGCGTTGTTAGCAGGTTTATTTCAAATCCAAGTAAAGAACATTGGGAAGCTGTTAAATGGATTATGAGATATCTCAAAGGCACCTCCAAGATGTGTATTTGCTATGGTTATGATAAGTCAGTTCTAAAGGCTTTCACCGTTTCATATATGGCACGAGACATTGATTCAAGAAAGTCCATATCAGGTTACTTGGTTACATTTGGAGGCGGAGTTGTGTCATGGCAGTCAAGGCTACAAAAGTGTCTCATTATCAACTACAGAGGCAGAGTTCATTGCTACTACTGAAGCTTCGAAAGAGATATTGTGGATGAAGCGTTTCACACAAGAGCTTGGCTTTAGGCAAGCGAGGTATGTGATTTTATGTCATAGCGAGAGTGCTATACATCTTGCAAAGAATTCAAGTTTTCATTCAAAGTCAAAGAATATTGATGTGAGATACCATTGGATTCGTGATGCGTAGGGAATCCAAGCTGTTTAACATTGAGAAAGTCCACACTGATTTGAATGGTACTGATATGATGACAAAGAGCTTGCCCAAAACTAAACATGATACTTGTTGCAAGATTGCAGGTATGATGGAATCCTCAACGTAGTCGGGAGGGGGAGTTTGTTGGGTTTGGGCTTCCCTCCTAGTTGGGTTGCAATTGTATTTGTCGTTTTTGATTATTTTCTTTTGTGGACTTGTTGAGCATTGGACCAAGTCTTTTAGGCCCATTAGGATAACCAATTGTAAGGGTTTTGATGGTGGAAATCTGCTGGAACATTCACAAATTCGTGAGAGAGGCAAAAAGGAGAAAAAACAAGTTTGCTTAGGGTTTACTCAAATTTTGTCAGATTTGCGCACCTGTGGGAGAATCGTTGGTACAGATTTGTTAACCGTCGGATCGGCGTGAAATTTTTACAGTAGCTTCTTAACACATTGATCTTCAATATGGACGGTCAGGATCATCATTGAAGGTGTCTACAGTGGTATGTAGTAATTCGAAGTTACAGCAGTTTTGTGGTGAGTTTGATCAAGCAACTTTGTTTGTTGATTGTTGATTCAAGGATTGTTTTATCCTTGATTAATGTTGGTGATTTGTATCTAGTTGATACTAGAAAGAACTCTCTTGTATTCTCTGATTGTTGATAGTGGATTAGTTCCTGGACTTGGTCCCGTGATTTTTACTTCTCACATTGAGGAGGTTTTCGACATTAAAAATCTTGGTGTTTTGCGTATTGATTTATTTACTTACTTGGTTGTTTATATTGCTGGATTTTTGGAAGTAAGATTTCTCCTAACACATTATCACAAGTTGAGAGTTTATTTGGGCGTTCCGCATTTGCCAACTCTCATAACATGATGTACTAGTATTTTGGTTAAATTGGAATGAATGGTTCATCTATCGGAATTAGACAATGGACACCCAGTTTCATGAATTAATAACGCGATAAAATCATCTAATGGGATCCTTTTAACCATCAACGACATTAGTTGTCCATTCTCATACCTGAGTGGTAGAAAGAAGAAAGCCCCGTCATAATGAACATCTATCGGAAACCTGATATGTGTTAAGTAGTGGTATAAAATAATAACAAGCTTTAAATAATTGGAAATACTAAAATTAACTATAACACAATACAGGCAAGAATAACCCGTTCGTATAATAATATAGCTTACGAGTAAGTTCATGTATCGAACACAGGGAACAATATAAAATTAATTAATTGACTCCTATACAAATGTTTACAATTATTCACAATTAATATTACAAAATAAGGGAGACTTTTTAGTTCCGATCGAACATATTTTATTTGATACATAATTAAAGTAGACTAAAGCAATTAAGTAATTAAAAGACAACTAAGGCAAATAAGATAGATAGAAGATATATTTATTTAGAATAGCTATGTTTATATTCAAATTCTCATATATGTTTATTTTTGTTAGTTGGTTGATTTTATATTAAAATATAAAAGTAGATAGCCTCCTTGGTCAGGTTTAAGTATCATATAATTAAGTCCTTCAACGAATACTAAGATTAACTAACTTCGAGGTCTCGAATGTTATTATCTAATCAATTATTATTTAATCCAGTTATAATTATAACCTATCACCTGGTCAGGGTTTTTAAGTAATAATCAAAACATAAACTTAAATTATTAATCAATATCATACAAATGTTCGCTATAGTATGAATATCATAATCATATAACCAACATAAATATAATCTTAATAACATTCATAAAATCAAACCAACATAAACATATAATCAAATAATCATATAAACATCATTCATCTAAATAAATATGTTAAAGAAACTTAGTTCATATTCAAATAGAACGAATCAAGATCTAAATACAAATAAATGTTCTTTTGGTAAGTAAAAGATCAAGAATCAAACCACAAAAACCGAACTATTCTTCGTTAGGGTTGAAGGTCTTCAATCCCTAGCCTCCTAGCTTCCAAATTCGACCTTAAGTCGTTCTTTAACCCTTACAATCGACTTTGCTTCTTAAAATTCGTATATCCTAGGGTTTGGCCGAGCCCTCTATTTATAGTTTTCAGAATCGACAATTTATCCGTCGGCTAAAGGTGTTTGTCTTGGACTCCAAGTCTACGATCTCCACCACAGTATCTCTTCTTGGTTTTGCCGTCGGCTAAATGTCTCAGCCGCCGGCTAAATTGTTATTTCAGAATATTTTTGTATACGGGTTGGATCTTCACTTTTGGGCTCTAACTCAATTTTCTTGGGTTTAATCTTCTCCTTTGGCCCAATACTTCTTAAATCCAAATTTAGTCTTTACTTTAGGCACGATTCTTTATTTTCCGTGGTCTTTACTTCTTTTCCTTCATTTCGATCTCTTTTTTCGTTCCTTTCTAACTTAAGCTTAATTTATACCTATTCGCAAATTATATCAAAATAAGTGTCTAAATTCAATTAAATGTAACATAATCGTATAAAAACTAGGGAAATTTGTTATATAAATATAGTATTATTTGATGTTATCAAAACCCTCGATAAGTACCTTCCATTTCTGCATCAAAAATATTTTAAATTCAGTAAATATGTAACGAATCCAACTAAATCCATCCCGTAACAGCTTAAAAAAATATCATAATTTCTTAACAAATTTTTTTTTTTAAAAAACCCTAAATTCAAGACTGAAATCAGGAGTTTTTCTTGATATAAATTGAGAAACAAGATGATACCTACCTGCTAAAAGCTTCTGATGACAAAAACATACTAAAATCGACCCTCAATTTTACTTTTCTTGAAGAATGGAACAGAGTGTTTGTGTGTATTTAAGTTGGGAAGGAGAGCATTTTGGTGTTTGTGTTTATGTGTGTTTGAAACGTGCATGTATGTTTTAATATATATTTAATGAGGGAATCACTTCCGGACAAGATATAAACACGCTGGCAAACAGATCTGAGATGTGTTGCCACGTAATCACAATTTTTTAAATTGGTCAACGGGTTACCGGTTACGGGTTTGACCGGTGAAAAAATACATTATATAGCAAGTATTTCAAGTTACAAGCACACGATAGAAAAAAAAAAGATGGGTACACACAATTAAAATCGCGTCCAAGTTTAGTGCATTTCCAGATACTAATCCCAATAAAATGATATAAAAAAAAACTCCATCTAACTTCACTTCTTAATTAACTTTTCCAAAAGGTAGGCATAAGGATTCTATTATTTCACTTTTATATTATGCATTAGTCGGAAGGATTTTATCATGTATTAAAGAAACATATATAGATTTTTTTATGTATGTATTTGTAAATTGTAATTAAGTAAATACTTAAGAATAACTTATTTATCATAAAAAAGATAATTTGTTGTGTTATGTAATAATTACATTCAGATTCAGACAAGTAAACTCAGATTGTTTTTCAATAAGTCTAAATGATTCTCATATATCAGCATTGTAATCAGAATTAACAAAAGACCCCTAACTGGGTTGAATGATTTATTTGTAATCTGTAAACACCTATGAGTTGAATGAAAAGTTTAAGATGGAAATTTTTGATGTTCACCTTGTAGCTATTTAATTTTTGTCCAATTTAATGTTCACCATTAGTCTGTTAGTCGAGTTGGCTGGCCCATTCTGACTTTGAAAAGGGTCTATATAATGAAACTTAATTAAAAGATTGTTGCATATATCTATACTAGTATTTTTATACTCTGTTTTCAGAAATTTTAAAGAACTAAAATTGTACAATTCTAAATTTAAATTTTATATTTATCATATTACGCTTAATCCTTTTCATAATTTTTACTCTTAATCATCGTATTTCAAATATCTAACTCTATACACCAAGCTATCGTTATTGATTCACGAACGAATAATAACCATAATATACAACGATAATGGAGTAGAGAATTACAATGAATTGCTATATCCTGTTGTATAATACTTTTTTAAAAAAGTATATTTCAAAAGTTAATAATGTTATTTTTTAAAATATAAATAGATATTTATGGTTGTGTACTTGTGTTTACATTTTTATTTTCTTGTTACTACTATTTTAAAATGCAAAATTATATTATATTATATATATATAAATTAAATACAATTATGCATGTCCAAGCCCTCGATTATTAATATCATTTTTTTCTTTTGAGTTGCAATAGTATAAAATGAGTTTGAATATGTTAGCAATAGTAACAATTACTTTGGTAATTGTTTGTGCTAGAATTATGCATGTCCAAGCCCTCGATTATTGATATTATTTTTTTTGTTTTGAGTTGCAATAGTAGAAAATGAATTTGAATATGTTAGCAATAGTAACAATTACTTTGGTAACTGTATGTGCTAGAATATATATATATATATATATATATATATATATATATATATATATATATATATATATATATAAATTAAAGGGAAAATTACATATATCCCCCTCAAAACTTGTCAAAATACCATATATACTCAAATACAAGTTTTTATTGCATGATGTACAATGATTTTAATGAATGCTTAGGTATATATGTTATTTTGCAAAATGTTAGGGGGAAATATGTAATTGCCCCTAAATTAAATACATTTATGCATGTCCAAGCCCTCTATTATTAATATTATTTTTTTCTTTTGAGTTGCAATAGTAGAAAATGAGTTTGAATTGGTAATTGTATTATCATTTAGTGGAGTTAAATTTGTAATGAAATGACTACTATACCCTTGAAAATATCATAGGGGGCTCTTTTTTTCATGAGATCTCACCTCATCATATCTTATGATAAATTCATGATGTATGATTATACACAAGGTACAACACATAACTATATGGCTAACCTCGCATAACCTTTCGGGATCACACACATATACATTTTGACACCAATCAATCATCATCATCAATCAATAATATATATATATATATATATATATATATATATATATATATATATATGTCTTATATATTTTTTATTCAAGCAATAAAAGGAAATAAACAACTTGTTTTATTTTAGACTATTATGTCCAAATATGCTTAAACGAATAAAAGAACTTGTGAGGCCAAAGCCCGTTATTAACTTAATAATTAATTAGGTTTTATTAATGGGCTATTAGAGTAAGAAAAAAAAAAAGATTAAAAAAGTTCTCTTTTGGTTTTCATACGACAGAACAAAGTTACAAATGAAAAGTGTATTCATTTTTGAGTCATCGTCTTCTATGTAAGGTTATCACAAACAACTAAAAAGCAAGATTTCTTAATTGATTTCCTTGTTCTTTTGTTCGGTCGATCAAACGGATAGACACACAGGGTGTGTGGTTTATGTTTGAATATTACTTAACTTGGACTAGCATCCGGTGGTTTTGATTGAAGTGTAGTGTGGACTACCAAAAAGACAATCTATCTGTTTAGTTTCTACCATTCTTGTGAAATCACCAATAGAGGTACATATTAACTATCTATTTGTTGATTCATCTTTTGATATATCATATGATACATATGGATCCGTTTTGATAATCAATTTTTATTACATGATTCCGCTTCTTAGATGTTATAATCAATTTTTATATGCATGTTTCGTATTATATTTTATGTTAAAAATCATTTAATAAATCCAAGATTATCAACACATGATATATCATTTGATATGTGATGATTTTTAACATCATTTAATAAATCCAAGATTATCAACACATGATATATCATTTGATATGTGATGATATATTGGTGACATAGTTTGTTATTTGATATTAAGGGTTAATGTTTACCGGACAACTTATTCTTACACCAAATTTAAGTTAATTTGCACTTATAATGCGATATTTAACTATTGTACACTTTAACGAATGAAATAAATTATTTGGTGCAAATATCATCTCTTATTATCTAATATTAATAAACTTTTATCACATCTATTGTGGGTCTTCATTTTCTTCTTCTTGTTCACCAACTTCTCAACAATCCCATCACTTTCTGGTTTGGTTTCCTTGTCGATCTTGTCATCTTGATATAAATATTGACTCGATCACGAGTTTGCTTGATACTAAGGTATTGATCTAGCCTAATTGTCTAAATGGTTCAAGATCGATCACGTTTCAAGTTAATATCCCACTCCAAAAATAATCGTAAATAACGATACATTGTTTAACTAGAATTTAAACTCATGTGATACACGTGCCGTATAAAATGAAACTAGAATCATGTTATTTTACTTTTGGATATTACTCCGGTTAAAAATAAATAAAAACATCAAAATATTTAGACATTGTAAATTACGCACACAAAAATTGTTTATAGGAAAGTCAGGTCTAACACACGGAGAACACACTCCAACTCCAAATGTAATGAAAATTGAGATTTTTCAGGTTATTATTTATTTATCATATTAAATTTCATTCATTGCATTTAAATTGTTCACATTTCTATTTTTGTTTTTCCCAAGTTAAATGTTCACTTTTATTTTTAACCACATAAAAAGTATATAAAAAATAAAGGCTGAAATCTTATTGTTAACGGGAATCTTTTGTATTTTTCTAAAAGTGTGTGTCATACACATACGAGATAGTAGACATTTATAATAGTACGGATGAAGTATCAAGGAAAAAATAAATAAAACATAATAGATTAATAGAAAAATTCGAAAGATGATAGTTGAGGAGATGACACGTTGAAATAAATCATAATTACGGTCCATCAAAATAAGAACGTTTCTCCGTACTTGATTTTAAAACATCGGGTATACCCCCCTTACTAAAGTTACTCGTATTATTTATGATGGTATAGACTATAGATAAATAAATATATAAATATAGAATATATATAAAATTGACTAAAATAATTTGTTCAATTGTTTTTAAGGATACAAAGACAATATTAATATTTTATATTTTCAGTCCCTAAACTTTCTCAAAACTACATATTCAGCCCCTAAAATAAAGTTATCTCCACATTTACAATTAATTATTTCCCAATTGTTTTTTATATCATGTCATCGTATTCTAAATTTTAGCTAATTTAACCAAATCAAGCAATCTTATTTGTCAATTGAATTATTGATGCCTTCAGTAATCAATTCCTATATTATATTTATGTAAAATAAAATTATTGTAATAAATATATCGTGCATAATCTAAGGACCAGCTTGTTCAAAAACATCAAAATTTATATTTCAAACACTTATATGTTGTTGGTTCTGTATAATAAGATTGTCTAAAATGAGAATCAATTAACATATATTGTTCTACTTAATCAATATATAACATAGACATGCACCTCCCAAGTCATACTTTCAATATTGTTGTAGTTAATTGATTCGAGTTAGATAGCATACCTAATGAAGTGTAGTCGTTGAACTAAACTTTGATTGAGTCAAACACATGTAACTATGTAATCATATTGTCTTCATGACCCGGGTGAAGTTAGCTTCCAAAGCAAGTTGGTGATTTTTTAGGGTGTGTTTAATTATAAATAAATCTCAATCTTTCTTTCTTATTTGAAGTTTAAATTGAGTAAAAGTAAAGTAACATCCCATACCGCCTTCCGCGGGTTAGGGTCCAATACCGTCTAAGAAGTTTAAATTGAGTAAATTTCATAAATGGTCTCGTCGGTTTGCACCAATTTACAAAAATCGTCCATATACTTCTATTTTTACTTTTTCAGTCTAATAAAATTACGTTTTACTCGAAAATGGTCCATCCTTCACCTAAATGACTTAAGTACCATTTATCTTATCATTTTCGAATAGTCAGGATCTAAACGCTAAAGGGTACTTTAGTCATTTTAGGTGGGTGAGGAACCATTTTCGAACAAACTGTAAACTTGTTGGACTGAAAAGGTGAAAAATGAAGTATATGAATGGCTTTCGTAAATCAGTATAAACTACATGGCCATTTTTGGAATTTACTATTTTCAATCCCTCAATTGTTAAGGATTTTATTGTCCAATATCTCATTAAGATAAGCCGATATGAAGTTTCACTCTAAAATCAATTATTGATAGTGGGAGTCGCTCATCAAGCTTATATGTTGGCCTTGGAATTTTTCTCTTACGCACCCAACAATTTTCCCCTCCGAATAACACATCGTCCCCTAGTCCCCTTCAACGATAATCCACACAAGATCCATTCATCTTATACTGCTGTTCTCATCACTAGGACACGCTGCATGACTAAATCACCAAAGCATGAAAACTTTCGATACAAAGCACACTATGATCCAGTATCCTTTGCAAACAGTGGGCACACCATTCGCATTATAATTGGGATAAACCATAGCTCTGATACCTGTTGTTAAAGAATTTATCTCTTCAAGCTCACTACATATAAGTCCACATGAAGTTTCACTCGAAAATCTAAACCCATGAGATTTCACCCTGAAACCAATGGTACACACACATCACCAACATCATTAGCCCATCAAGCATATATGTTGTGAAATTTTTCTCCAAACAATGTATTTGAGTGTGCACCCAACATCGATAAGAAAGAAACATTCAGAAAACGTGTTTAAATACAAGGGATGAAGTTCACATTTTTCAAATAGGAAATATAAGAATCCATAAATCATATATTCACTTTTCTTAAAAACTTCCATTAAGGAAAAAAATAAATTAAACATGTTTTCAAAATTTTCAACTTTTTTTTTTTTTTTTTTTTTTAAGTTAGAGAGTTTTTCGTAATTAAATGCAAATATACTTTTACGATATTGGAGGGTTTTGTTTATTTGATTATTTATTTAGGTTTCAAAATTCAATAAAAAAGGTGCATACATGTTAGTCATGTACACTAATAGTATTCCAAAAGAGTACCTACATTTATACATATTTAATTGACAACTAAACATTCTTAAAAGAATATTCACAAAAAACAAGGGTTACATTTTTAATTTTATTTATTTATTTAAAAGTGTTTGTGGAGTAGATTCTTTTCTTTTAACATGCCAAGAAAGTATCTTGGTTTTTATAAACAAAACAGCCATAATTGATTCCAGACACAGACACTGTCACTCTTCAACCATCATCATCAACATATATTTTCCCCTGTCTTTTAGGGTTTCATTTCCATTTCTATCTTTTATTATAATCTAATTGCTTTGTTTCCTGAATTCCATCCCTTTTTATATCCAATTTATAAACCGAAACGTTAATTTTGCAAATTATCAAGAACCATTATTAAATCTACCATCTATGCTTCACCTTTATCTTTGGCCCAGCAAATCTAGGTTTTTTTATTGTTATTATACGTATAAATAATTCTCTTTGACTGATTCCCGCCGGCAAAGTCGTCTGTGTATTCTATGAATCTATATATTTCTTGTCTTGTACGTATATTCTGTGTGTATAATACTAGAAATTGTTGAAGTAATTTAGTATTTTAGGGTTCGGATCGTAATTTGCTTCCGCCGTCCAAATCCTAATTTTGGGCTTTAGGGATGTTTATAGTCAATCAAATTAAAGGTATCGTACATAAGTTCCTTCAAATTCACATTAAGTAGCATAGAATTTTTGTTGTTATATTAGTTAAAGTTTTGAGCTTTGATTATTATTTGTTAAGAAGGTAGTGTAGTTGTTTGTTGGTAAATTAATGGGTGGGATTTGTGTTAAGCCTTCTGGTGGGAGTCCATGGGAGAGGAGGTCTAGTAAGTTTTCGTCAGAATCGCGCGTATCGCGATCCAGGAGGGAGGAAAGCTTTAGGGTGAAAAATCGAGCTGAAGTTAGAACGGGGTCCATTGATAGGAGACTGAATTCATCTAGACGTGTACGCAATGATGATCAGTTTGAAACGAATAATAAAGAAGGGTCTAGAGTCATTCTATCGAATAGTTTGAGTATTAGTAGTATTCCGAAAGCAATACAAGGGGAACAAGTTGTTGCAGGTTGGCCTTCTTGGCTTGTTGATGTTGCTGGTGAAGCTATTAGTGGATGGTTGCCTCGACGTGCAGATACATTTGAGAAATTAGATAAGGTTTGTTTTTCATATTGTTGAAAAATTTGATGTGTCAACTGCCTTGTGATGCCTTAAAATCTTGCAGATTGGTCAAGGAACATATAGCAATGTATACAAGGCTCGTGATCTTACAAACAATAAAATTGTGGCTTTGAAAAGAGTGCGGTTTGATAATAAGGATAGCGAGAGTGTTGTTTTTATGGCAAGGGAAATAGTTATATTGAGAAGGCTTAATCATCCAAATATTATTAAACTTGAAGGATTAATTACTTCAAGGACTTCATGTAGCTTATATCTTGTGTTTGAGTATATGGAGCATGACCTAACTGGACTTATATCACTACCTGGGGTCAAGTTCACTGAACCACAGGTAAGTATCGGATGATACTATTGATCGTTTATATTATAATATTACGGTTTATGTTAGCTACTATTTTATCATACTGAGGATGGTTGTATATTATACCATTTTTTATTCAGGTTAAATGTTACATGAAGCAGCTGCTAAGTGGACTTGATCATTGTCATAGTAATGGTGTCCTGCATAGGGACATAAAGGGATCAAATCTTTTAATTGACAACTGTGGAAATTTAAAAATAGCAGATTTTGGTTTGGCAAATTTCTTTAATCGTGGTCGAACTGTGCCACTGACTAGCCGGGTTGTGACTCTTTGGTATCGACCACCAGAATTACTACTTGGAGCAACTCGTTATGGAGTTGCTGTAGATATGTGGAGTGCAGGATGCATTTTTGGAGAATTATATGCCGGTAAGCCTATCATGCCCGGTCGAACAGAGGTACTATATCTACCACCCTTTTTCTGCTTTAAAAAATATAAACCTGTTTGAATACACTTTGGGCAACTTCAAAATTGTTTGAACTATTTTTGATTTTGGTAAATTCATTTGTAGGTTGAGCAACTGCATAGAATCTTTAAGCTTTGTGGTTCACCATCTGACAGTTACTGGATGAAATCAAAATTACCCCACTCAACAGTGTTCAAACCGGCCCAGCCTTATAAACGCCGAATTGTAGAAGCATTTAAAGAATTCCCTTCAGCTGCTATTGCGCTTATGGAGACCTTGCTTGCGATAGATCCTGAACAAAGGGGAACTGCTGCGCTAGCTCTCAAGAGTGAGGTAACTTGTGTTTTGTACTATTAATGATATATAGTATTATTACTTTGGTGAGAGCATTTGTTGCTATATCTTAAGAAATGCATAGAATTGAATGAGATAACAAAATGAAAGTAGTATAGACCGGATATATGTATTAGGACCATGCAAGACAAGAGAACATCTTGTGGTCAGCTGATTTATGTAACTTTTTGCCTTCCTTTCAGTTCTTTACAACCAAACCTCTTGCTTGTGATCCGTCAAGTTTGCCAAAATATCCTCCCAGCAAAGAAATTGATGCAAAAATGAGAGATGATGAAGCTAAAAAGTAAGTGCATACTTGGTTAGATCGTTCTCTTATTTCTCAGTCATTTTAAACTAAAGTTCCTTCTTTCGTTGTGCGTATACTCCGTAGCATATTTTTTAAATTAAATGGTAATCAACTTCTTGGTTACTCAACCTGAACTTTGGTTAATCGAATCTACTAATTCTTACAGACAAAGAGCTGCAAAAATGAATGGTCAAGAGTTTGATAAGGAAAGCAAGGGACCAAAAGAAACTCATGCAGTGCCCGCTCCTGATGCTAATGCCGAGTTAGTCACATCAATGCAGGTACCTGCATGGTCAGTTAAAAGTAATGGGTGAAAGGCGTCATTTTGAGATATGCTATGTTGTGTTCATATACCATTTTAATGTAAGTCATTCTTTTTTCAGAGAAGGCGGGACCATGGAAGTTCACGTAGTAGAAGTGAGTTCTTCAACAAGCATAAGCAAGATGCTGCTTCCAGTTTTCCTATTGAGCAACCTACAAAGCAAAAATCTTCAAAAGACGCAATTAAAAGTGTCAAACGTTCCCCTTTGAGAGGAGGTTATTCAGGCCCATTAGCGGCAGGTACTGGATGGACACAAGTAAGGAAGAAATACAGTGAAATTTCTTATGATAAAGATGATGTTCCTTCTTCCAAACAAACAAAACATGAAGTGGGTAAGTTGTCAGAATCAACTGAAGAATATATGCATACAAGAAAGCATGATCAGAGGGATGTTCCTCAGAACATTGGTGGCCCTTGCCGGACAGGAAGTGGAAGAGCTAGTAATGAGAAACCAGTTATGGTGAGTCATCGACTCATTTATTAATTTTATATACATGGCTTCATTCAAAAATTCTAAATCGATATATTCTGGTTTTAGAATGGTCAAGGATACACGGGAAATAAGATCCAGTTCTCAGGTCCCTTGGTTTCATCAAATGTGGATCAGATGCTTAAAGATCATGATCGCCACATCCAAGAAGCTGCAAGGAGAGCACGCCTTGAGAGGACAAGGGTTCTATGAAGGTCTGCAAATAATGATAAATGCATGTAACTACCTCTCCTGTCTGACCAGATGGCTTTGTATATAGCAATTTCTTGACTTTATTATTTCGTTTTCTCTTTGAATTTGAGAAGATGAAATGTGTTAAAAAAGTATAGCACAGGTAAAGGATCTCGTATTTGTTTAGTATTATAAGTTGTGAGAAATGCTAAATAATGCTGAAAAAAGCTACTTGTAGAGACCATACTTGGTCATTCTAGTTACCAATTCTGCGTTTAACGGTTGAAGGTGTAATTCTCGAGGGCTTCATCAACTGAAGACACCGTGCATTTTCAAGATCTGATTGGGCAAATTAAGCAGGCAACAATTTATACCGGATCAACTGATGCAATTTTGGTGTTATCGGGTACAAGTCAATCAATATTCATTGGTTAAGTGGTGAAGAGGAGTGCCATAAAAAAAACTGTCCTGTTGGTTGGTTTGTGACAATCACATTCAAGTAAAAGAATGCACATAGAAGCGTTATCATTGACAATTTAAAAACTGGCTGTTCTTGGTGTAGACTGTAGAGCACCATCTGCTAGTGGGAACCATTTGGGTTGAGATTGCATAGTAATTATTTCAACTGTCGAGTTCATAGTGGATAATTTGGTAAAGCAAGAAATCAAGATACTTTTACTGATAGATATCATAGTTGGTCAAACGTAGCTACTACCCTTGAACACAAATTATTTCTATGGGATGTGAATTGTTATGATTAACAATTTGACCGATTGTTAATTTTGTATGCTATTACAAACAGTAGACTCCCTTTCATTATAGTTGATGCTAAGGCCTAAGGGACTCGTTTTGAGTTGGAGTACTTACTCTATCCTAAAAGTACAGACTACAGACATGTTACATCTGCTGGTTCCAAATGCTCTCTTTATATGTCCAACCTATTCTATATCGGTTCTGTTTTTTCTTTTGAAAATATGTGGTATATACTATATGTATTATCGGTGGCAGGTCAACCTCGAACCCGTTGACTTCCATTCTCCAGTGTTGGATACGTAGACTTCAATTTCTAGCCGTTAAACACCTGTTATTAGGTAGCTGTTGGATGCCTTTCCTTCATTTTCCGCCATTGTTCGAGGTTGTAACCTCCATGCGCTGGTTTCATTTGGTAGAGCTGTTTTTTTGCATGATCATGATCAACAAGTCAATGAAAAACAAGACTCTAGAACGTGTCTCTTAAATGAAAATACATGAGAATATTAATGAGTTGTTACCTTTTTTTTTTTTTTTTAATATAGATGTATTCTCAATTTCTTATATTATATTATATGTAGGCCAAAATGATTATTTTTGGCCCACTGTAAATGTGTCTTTAAGGTTTTTGATGGGCTGATTCTGTTATATGTTTTGCCCAACTACACTAATCTTCCAACTTATACATTAATACGGTGGAAATGTTACATTTTCTTTTGTTAAATTTTTTATTTAATTAATTTCTCTGATGTAATAATAACCCAACACAAATTTATTATGGATTTTAAATATTAATTGAGGGAAAGTTTGAAAAAGATTGGAAGTTAAAACTAAAAACCATGTTCCCATGTTCTCCGTGAATGTAGCACATTTTGTGGTGAATTTATCTATCAATGGGTCATGTCCGGTTGTGAAAATTTTTATCACACTTTATCACTCTGATTATATCATCAAAAAGGTAAACATGAATTTGCCATTATGTTTTTAGTTACATCCAGTAAAGTTTCTATCAATGATTTAGGCTTATTGATCATTTGTTTCGCATGATCGACGAGAATATGATACTAATGAGATGGCATATATTTTACAGGTTTTTTTTATCATTGCTAACGAAGAAATGGTGACGAGTTAGTTACTGTCTTGCATTCGTAGCACTTGCAAAGCAACCTACATATCCCAGGTACTCATCAGTCTTGGTTATATTCGTAAGCAGTGTATATGTCTTCATGTTACATTGTTAGTTGCTACAACCGGAAACTGCTGCGGATTTCATATTTTAGTGCATTATTATTATATATAACTTTCTTGGTGTTTTGATTTACTTTTCTAAATTGTGTCATTTAATTGATTATTTCATATAGCATAGGATCCAAATTATACGCATTACAGTTGAGTACTGTTTTATGAACATTAATAGATTCAGTGAATTTCCCCGTACTCCTATGAGTATGCATTTGAAAACATACTTCGGAAGTTAAGGAGAACTGATCTCGATTTTCGATCTTCTTAAACACTGAATTTGTTAATATGTATTCACATAGGAGATAAGGTATTTAAAAAGTGGAATGGGATCCAAGTATCCATCAACAATATTATGTACTAACACGCATATATTCATGCATCTTATCAAAATAATGTATATTACAATGACGTGGTCGAATAATAACTATGATCCTAGTTGTAGGAACCTTTGCCAGAGATGTCTCGGTTTGGGAAGCTTGCATCTGGATCAACACCAAGTTTGAATGATGTCACTAATACTAGTTCGAATTCTCAAGAAAGTGGTAATTCCTGTTCATCTGGATCACATTGTCTAACTCTCCGTTTATCGCAACCAACACAAGCGCGTAAACGTGGCCGTCCCCGGTTATGTGATAGGCCTGCACTTTTTCAGTCGTGTAAACAAAAGCGGCCACGAGGAAGGCCCTCAACGTATGGCGACAGTAGGTCTGCTTTGTGTAACATAAATGGGATAGTTAATTGTGTTACAAATCCATCAGGTTAGTCGATGCCTGTTTTTATATACACAATTTAGTTGTCATTCCATCTGATTCAATATTCTAGGTTAATATCTATCATTTTTTTTCAGGTTATGCGATTGTCCAGAATCCAACCAGACCCATACGTCGAACGGTTGTTTCCTCCACAACAGCTTTTGGTGTTGATGAAAATCCAGTTCATTCAACTCAAATTGGTCAAGCTGCTGGACGATATGGAACTCTCCCTACTCAATCAGGTTCATGTGTTTCGGTCATGGATACACGTGGTGTTTGTAGAATTGATGGGTCCGATTCCAGTTCAGATTTTAATGCAGAAGCAAATTCTACCCTGCTTGCTGATTCTGTTGATGTTCTTGTTGATGCACAAAATGTTTCTGTTAAGACAGAAACTGATTAGCCAGAATGTTAAACATGTTCAACACTTCAACATGATAATCACCTTCTTATCTAGTTATCTGCCGATTTAATTTTACAACCATTTCTTTCTTTTAGGTTTCATGTTTACAACTTAATCCAAGGATAGCAATGTATTTTATAAGCACTTACCTCATATATTTTCTATATTTGTAGGCTTGTAGCATGGGTATTTGGTATATTTACTTGTGTTTTTGCATTGGGACACAAAATGCTCCAGTTATGCTATATCCATAAGTCATGAGATAGGGAACTTATTTGGTTAAATCTGCAAACTAGCATGCTGCAAGATGGTTTTTATTCAGAATGCTGGGCTGCTAAGTGGTACTGTATTTATTTATCTAGTTTATAATTAGGAGGTAGTAGAGTTAACACCTGCTTAGCGGAGTAATTGTAGTAGACCAGTATATAGTTTTATAGTTATATTAAACTCACTGAATGTATACAAAAAGCTAAAAGTGGACAAAAAGTGTGAAGGTGACCTGATCCACATTACAGATTACCCATATTGACCCATTGCCCAACCTGCCCATTTTATGTTGACATGTATTTGACTATGTCCTTTTTAGGTAGCACAAAATGCCCAACCTGCCCATTTTATGTTGACATGTATCTTGACTATGTCCTTTTTATGTAGCACAAAAGGTGTAGCATTGTAGGTTCGTTGATTTATTCAATGGGTTTTTCTAACGTGTGCCACGGCACACCTTGAAAATAAGCATCATGAGTCTCTGGTTTCCTTATCACAGTACTAGAAGTTATATTGTTGACACAGTACAAACAATTTCCCATATATATTATGGTTTATTAAAACCTTAATAAATAGGAAAATCAGATTCACTGTTTTCAAGAGAGGAAAAAAATCAAAATGCACTCAATCTGTACGTGTTTTCTACCTTTTAAATAATTTTATTACTTATTCCAAAAACAACAGCGTCATTTTCTACACACGCCAAAAAAAACTCCCTACGATTATGAATTAATAAAGTATGGTTTAATTCGGCTTTAAGTGTTGGTTATTTTTTCCCTATAGAAAGGCAAGTACACACACTCATTACCACAAATATATACAAGTGTTTCATCCTTATGACTTGAATCTCCGGTCTTATATTTAGAAGAGCCGCCCCAATACTCCTAGGTCAATGACTTTTTGATAATTTAGTAATTTGTATACTAACGAAAAAGATCAGTGAAACTTAATCAAGCTTTTCATAGTTTCTATTCAACATGTCCTAGTGGCTACTGGCTAGTACTGCTACTATCATCTTATCAATATTTCTAACACCTTTTACTAAGGGTTACAAAATCTAACAATGCATGTAAGGTATCAAGTGAAATCAATTTTTACCAAGAGATATGTGAAAAAAAAAATACAATTGAGTTACGGTTCAATTTCTTAAACAACTTATATTTTTTAAAATTGAACTCTTTTCTTTGACACCTTTTTATCGATCCGAAATTGGATCTTGGTGTATTTGAGAGATCACCTTTGGGTAAATAAAACATCTGAGATCGACAATTCTTTTCTATAGATTTTTTTTTGCATAATTCTCACATGAAAGTCACTATTTGAAATATAAAAACACCAAGACATACACCATAAATAATTATCATCATATCAAATCAAATAATTAAAACTAATAGAACAATGATTTGGACTAGCTACAACCTAATAAATAAAGAACGAATTCAAACGACATCCTAACATCAAACTAATAACAAGAAACCACAATACCAATGCTTACTTAATTTCCCTAATTAAAACCCTACAAAACTAAGCCTAAACCCAAACCAAATATCAATCCAACAGAAGCTCCATAACCAGTGGATGCACCACCCGAAATCGCCATCGCAGGAGCCACCACTGGGGCATATACTTTCGGTCCATCAGTACCTTGTAACTCGGTCGTTGATGGCGCCATCACGGGTGCCATTGCAGGAGGACTAGTTGATGTAGAGTTCATAGTGGAAATGTGATTTCGAACGGCCATGACTATGATGATCAGCTTTTGACCGTTGTCGCATTTATCATCTTGTCCACTGATAAAAAAGAATGGACCTGATCTTTTAAATTTAAATACGGACTCACCATCGGTTAGTGTTTCTTTTGGGTTTGTTTTGTTGCAATTGTTGTAAGCGTCTTGGTTCACAACCAAAACTGAATCCACACCTTTTTCATACTTGAAAACTGCACACAACGAAACAAATAAAAAACGTTAAGTTTCACATGATCAATATAATGATATATAGGCCTAAAATATTAGATTTGAAGCATGTCAGAATCACAATTTTACATGCAATTTTAGATCAACTTTTTTAAATAATTAGGTCAACTTATGTCATCATTTTTCGTTTCACATGCAGCTAAACAAATTAAAGACACGTATAGATAGAATTGTCAACTAACCAAGTGTGTCATTGACTTGAAAACGATTTCGTTCAGCCCAGTGATTGTAGCTCTCGCGAGGGTTAATAACCCAACCGTCTTTGCCACCGACGTAGAATGTGTAGCCATAACATGACTCAATGAGCCAAGTGGACATGACCAACAAACCAATCAGCTTCATTTGGTGCTCCATAGATCAAGAAGTGTGTGTTTGTGTTTGTGTACGTGTTTATGTGTTTTATGCTTTTGTAGTTAAGAGAGAAGAGATGAGAAATGAAAGTAATTAAGTACTTTGGGTGATGAAAATGGTGAATATATATAGGAGTAATAAGTAATGTTACCGTTGGATGCATGGCAACTAATTGTAGCTGAATTGTATCGGATTTTAGATTTAATTTGTTGTTGAGATGTTGAGAAATGTAGATTTTATCGGAAATTGAACTTGTTTAACGGTTTAATATTAATTCAAAATTTTGATTTCTAGTTAACAGTCACGATTTACATGCTGGAGGTTCGATATTTCGTTCATAACCAGCTTTTTGACCGTTTAGGAAAAAACAAAAAACGTTATTATCATTTTTATTTTTTAAGAAGAGAAAAATTAAGGAAGGGTGAAGGCCGTGAAGCAAATGTGGTTTCGTAGACTAGAATTCATGCAAACATATATTTGACAAACAACAAAACTACTTTTATGTTTACAAAAATATGTTCATATTACACGGGGGCTATTAAAGCTACCCCTGGCCCACCTTTTTTTTTTACTTTCTAGGTATACCCCCTGTTTTTTTTAATTTTTACCTCATGTTAAGTCTAAAACTGAAACTGATTCTGTACTGAACTGGACCAAACTTAAATAAAAGTAGACTGAAAAAGGTGGGCCAGGGGGTAGATCAGACTTTTGGGGGTGGCTTTAGATTCCCCCATATTACACATGCTTGAGAAGTATCTTACGTAGTATTTAACAAAAGTACTTCATCATACATAACTAGTACAGACCCGTGCTATACGACGGATAAACTTTTTAAAATCGATATACGATTACATGATTTGTTTGGTCATATTGAAGTTTAACTATATCCCGATAACACCTAAAAATAAGATTTTTAATTGTTTTGTTTTGTTATCAAACTATTTAAACAAAATAATACGGAGTAGTTGGGAGCATCAATCACAAAATATTTTATGTCCTCTTATCAACTCGAATTTACGTACAAGATCGATAATAGTGAATACTGTGTGAAGAATCGTAAAAAAAATGCACTCCTAAATAATCAACATTTATAAATTACTAGGAAAATGCTTGACTAATTGGGTCATTTCCAAAATTATAAATGTGTATTCATGTATACACATTATGTTGAGTCACTGGTCGCTGACCATGATGAAGTCACTGGTCGCTGACCAACTCAACTGTTCACTACTCGATGAAGAAATGGATTGTATCGAAGCTGCTGTTGCTGATGATAGGTTTCGCTGATCGTCATTCATTCTGCTTGATATACTGAGGAAGATTTAAAGCTCAACTTGGTGTGTCGCTGATCATCGTCAGCGAGAGCTTTACATCTTCAAATCAATAAAGGCAAAAGTCACTGCCTGAATAACAGCTAGTCACTGAAGATCTCTAGTTCAAGTCATTCTACAAGAGCATGTTAGCTCGCAGTGAGTGAGGAGGATTACTGCATCTTCAGGGACTATTCAATAAAGCCTCTCAATCATCAAGTACTAAAAGTACTGTACTTATCTATACATCAGCAAGAGTGTTCCAGTTTGAAGTATGACCGAAAGATTACGTGGCGGCGAATGATTGGTTTTAAGGTAACGGGATATTTGCGGTAACAGAATTGAGACCCGCAGAATGTCGGTTCATCAGAGTTCAAACCAATCAAGCAGCGACACGTGTCATTCCAAGATCCTATTTTATAGGCGATATTTTAGGAACTCTTGTAGTATAAATAGTTCAGTGTTTTGTACTGTAGAGGCTAGTCGTTCAATCGTACTTATCACTTGTGTGTCAGTGATTAGTTTGTCTAGAGTACGTATTAACGATCCAGCGAGTGAACAGTCAGCGTGTTTGTCCACTGCTGTTCGTCTCATTTGTAATAGATTAGCTAAGTGTTTGAATTGGATTAACTTTGGTTAATCCATTCCGTATTCAACACTTGTGAATTGTATGATCAATATAATTCATCATTTAGCTATCGTTACTTTGTTGCTTTGATATTGTCATATCTATAATCTGTTATACTGTGTTACTATTGCTTATACTTTGTTTCTGTGAATCAATTTAAAACTCATCAATTAACTTAGCTAAAAATCTGAAAAGGTTTTAAATTGTATTCAACCCCCCCTTCTACAATTAAACTTTACACTCTGTGATTCCAAATCACTAACTGATAGTGATTACGGGACTCTCAATTGGTATCAGAGCAGAGTTGGTTTAAATTCAATTAACCAGGTCTGCAATGGAATCCGTAAAGTACAGCTGTGTTGACTCTGATTATCAAAAAGGAAATGGTTCTACAACCAAACCTCCAGCTTTTGATCCATCTGTAATACAGCTGTCCCGAATGATGATGTTTTTAGACCTAATACCAATGGTCCCTACATTCCAACCACAATTGTTCCTGCTGTCATGGCTACAGCTACTACTCCTGCTATACCAGAAATGGTTGTGCCCAAAAGAGAGGAACACTGGTCAGATGAGAATAGACGATTGGTTAGATTGGATAAACAAGCTAAAATCTACATAGGCATGGCACTTCCTGATGAAGTGTTCGAATCAATCAGGCTTTGTAGAACTGCTAAAAACATGTGGGATACCCTTAGGAATATATATATTGGAACTCCTGATATTATTCGCTGCAGGGAAGTCAATCTCACTCACCAGTATGAGATGTTTGCAATGGAACCAAATGAATCTTTGTCTTCTACTTACACCAGATACCAGTCGCTGATGAACAAAATGGAAAAGGCTGGTATAGGTAAGGAACAGAGATTTGTTGTTGAGAAATTTCTTGAGTTGCTGCCAAGGAAAATCTGGGGAACCATTGCCACGTGTACTAGACAGAGGAATGATTATTCAGCTCTTAATCTCACTCAAGTGTATGGTATTTTGCTCAACTGGGAGCAGTCAGAAAAGCAAGCTGATCAGAGTGAGCATATTCGTGCTACTCTTGGAAGTCAGAAGATATCCAATGCCCTTATAGCAGAGCTTGATGAAATCGATCAGAGACAGAAGTCAAAAGTGTCTAAGAAAAGTTCGAAGTCACTAATAGCTGAAGAAGAAGGTGGTCAAGATGAAGAACAGTCAGAGTACGAGTATGATGAAGGACTGGAGAAGCTTGAAAAGGATATGGCCATGATGGTTGCTAATTTCAGAAGGAACACCAGATCAAAAAGATTCGCTGGTGCTCCATCATCTGATAAATTTTAATCCAAAGGTGAATGCTACATGTGTGGTAAAATTGGTCATTTTGCAGCTGAATGTAGATCAAAGTCAGTAAACCAAGTCCCTGAACCAGTGCCAGATTTCAGAAATGATAAGTATAACAAGTACAAGGCAAAATACAAGAAACTGAAGGCATTGGCTAAATCTGGAAAGAAGAAGGGAAAAGGTTTTGTCACTGAAGAAGGTTCATTCAGTGATTCTGACTCCTCATCATCAGATGAAGAAGAAGCAATGATGTGTTTAGATAAGGAGTACTGTCTGATGGCTGATGACACTGAACTTCTTGAAGAGATCAAAGAAGTCACTCCTAAGTGTTCAGCATCTGAATGGGATCCTAAAACTGTTTACAAGGTGCATTGTTTTAAATCATATACAGCTGCTGAAAAAGATAATGTCTTTGAGTCTTTGATAGTTGACTTATCAAATGCTCATGATATTCAAAGAGGGCAAAAACGCAAAATCAGTGACTTACAATCCAAACTTAATGACCAAAATGAAAATGAGTCAAAAATGAAGAAATTAAAACTGGATCTTGATGCACAAACTTATTCAAATCAAGTATGTGTTCAAGAAAAAGTAAAATTTGAGACACAATTTCAACAACTCAAAAAGGTCATGGAATTTTGGTGTAAGTCAAACGATAAAGTCAATCAATGTATAAATAATCAAATCCCTAAACAAGTTAAAGCTATTTTGGGAGAAGATTATGAATACGCTGCATCCCTCGCTGACTCAACAATGGTTGACCCTGTCTTTGAACCTAAGGGTAATTTTTCAGAAGCCGTATTTGAACACATCTCAATCTTCAGTGAGCCACGACCAAACTATTTTACTAAAAGCAAGTTGGTCACTGAAGATACTAATGTCTTAAATAGTAATGATGAGATGAATGTTTTGAAAACTGTCAAATCATCAGCAACTTCACATCTCATCAAAACTATTGCTGAAAATCAAATAATGATCAGCAACTTCACTGACACTGTGTCTATCACTGAAACAACATCTATCAGTGACCTCAAGTCAAAGATGCAAGAAGTAAAAATCAGCAAGAAAAGTTGCATGATTGTGTCAGATCAGCAACTTAAAACAAAGAAGGTAAAAAATGCCATTTATGGAAACAAAAAGTGTTATAATTGTGGCAACAAGCAACATGTGTCATCTGAATGTTCTTCTACACTTTTTCAAAAACAGAAAATCATCAGTGAACAATCAGATACTGTTTATTCAAATCAGTGGAAGCCCAACCCAAGGCTTGGTCACTATGAATCTATCTCCGGATGGGTTCATCAATTGGACTAATCATGTTCCTAAATGATAAACTTCAATAAATAGTTGAACTTTCTAAGTTTCGGTATTTATTGAGGTTTTATCATTTTTTTTCTTAAAAAAGTAAAAAATAAAAATAATTTGACTATCTGAAATATAACTTTAGAAAAGCATAGTCATTGATACTATTACTATTCAAACTTCAGAGGTAACAATCAGTTCACTATGCTTATCTAACTTTATAATTTATATAGTCACATGAGTATTCATTATGTTTCTATATTAGTTTTATATCGTTGAATTCTTTCTCTCCTAAGCTGATCTTGTTAGTATTCTAAGTTGTAACTTGATCAGTGAAGGATAATCTAATAATATGATATACAACTTATATACAACACAATCCATACTCATGTTTCTTAAAAGTTTTAACTATAAGTATTCAAGAATGATAAGAGTATCTTATATCTACACAGAGACCACATCTCTATGATTTATTCAGTATTCTAAGTTGTGTTTAAATCAGCGAGGCTACATCTCTGTCAAAATAAAAGAACACTTCTATTACTCTTGAAAACTTATTTCTTTTTGTGGATAATCAAATTATTGATTATATACTTCAGTGACTCACTGATGTATCATTTAATGGTGATTATTCTCTCTCCTACGTCAGCGCACTTTTCCGGCTTACCACTCCCATCACCATTAATGCCACCACTCTCAACCATCATAACCCCCTATGCCTTTACCTCTTCCACCATGACCATCCACGTCGCCACACTCTCGTTCACACGATCATTAGCAAAGTGTACTCTATTTAAACTCACAAATTAGTGACTCGTCACTATTACACTTTCTTAATTTTCAAAATCCCTGTTTTCAAAACAAAACAAAAAACCCTAAAAACAAAGGCAAAAACAAGTTTTTTTTTGTTCAAGGATCTGTAATGTCTAAATCAAAATTTTTCAATAATGAATACACTGCTTCTACAGAGATTAAAGCTCTTCGAGCCTCTGCAGTAAGTGAAGATTCAATCATTACTGTCCCTAAATCAAACTATTTGGGTAATGTTTCCTGCCCTAAACCTGAGTATGCGGAGGTAATAAGCTTTTTGAAAAACCACTTTATTCTCCCTGCTCTCACGTTATCACCTGGAGAAATGAATCCAGAATGGTTGAGTGAGTTCTGGTATACCTGCACTCACTCAATCGTTAATAGTACCTCACAACTCAAAGGTTTCATCGATAACGGAGGTCAAGAAATAATTATTTCTGCACACACCATCCGTACCGTTTTACAACTCCCTGAGCATGATACTTACGACCCACTGCCTGACAAGGAAGATGCCAAAGGAGGCATAGTGAATCTCACTGGGATTAACTGCAAATATAATAAAGATAGTAGTGGAAATCGTAAGTACTCTACTGTTCATAAATCTAAAATGGATGGTGTGTGGAATGCCCTATTTTCAAACTTTATTCAATCTCTGGGCACAAAAACAGGGAGTTATGATCAATTCAACTCCCTAGAAGCACAGTTAAGCTGTTCACTGGTCAACTCCTTAAAAGTTGACTATGCAAGTGTGATCTTTGATGATATTGTTTTAAGAATATAATCAGTGAAACTACCAGAGCAAAATATGTTTCCTATCCTAGGTTTCTGTCACTGATTTTTAAAGATCAGTTCAAAGCCTATGATAGGGTTTCTTTTAAAGGTTTTGAACCCACTCTGATAGGGAAACAAATTTTTGGTAAAGCTGCAACTGTGCTTCTCCCTGATTTCATGAAACCAAAGGGGATACTTGCACCCCAGCCTTTACAAGTTGTACATCCGTCTGGTTCTGCCCCCCATCGATCACGTCACTGATCACACCTCCAGTGACTACTGTTGATCAACCACCAAAACAAAAACCACCAACTGCTCCAAAGAAAATCAAGTTAAAGTCCCTGACATTAAAGGATCAGGGACAGAGTTAGACAAAGACGTCTAAGGACGCCAAGAGTGAAACAGCGACTGAACGTTCAGTTCCTGTGGGCACTCTTGATCAACCTGAGCCTAAAGCTGCTTCACTGGACTCACAAAAGTTCAGTAACTCTAAAAAGGGAAACCTACAGACAACTACAATGGCTCAACCCATTGTTAGTAGTGATTCGGGTGCAACCCACACCCTCTTATCGAGTCAACCCATCAGCCACTCATTATCCTCACAAAAGGATAATGTTTCAGTCAAAGGGCAAGTGACATCAGTGGGTGATAACACACCCATTGCTGATGTCACATCACTGGCTACAGACCCGGGCCAACTCTCATCTTTCACTGCACCAACTGACAATGTCTCTCCCCAGTCACAGGGAGAGATACAGGTTGCTATCTCTGTTTCTAATGATCCATCAGCTAAAACACAAGCTGGTGATGTTGAGGAAGCCCAGCCTTTGGACACATCTACATCTTCATCTGATAAGGATCAGCAACATCGATCCTATAGTTTTATTCTTCCAAAGGTGAATCAGCAACCAGATGATACTGATGTTTCATCTCTACCCTTCTCCACTATTCCTCTTGCTGATACCATAACCTCACCCATCCAGGAATTAGATGCAATGTCTCTTTCCAGTGACAATATCTCTCAACATGCCGATGATCAACCATCTCAACCAGAAGTTGAAATCCAATCTCAATCATAACCAATACCACCAATCTCCCATGTCACTCAAAAATACCATCAACCAACAAAGCATCAACTTCCACCATCTCACCAACAGATAAACTGCTGCTTGACTACATTTCCTCTTCTCAGCAACAAATTCGAATGCTTACTGAGGATAGGGAATCACTAACAGGCCAACTTACTGATCTCACCAGTAAAGTTCACTCTCTTGCAGCAATATATGAACCCATTCCTTCCTGGAGTGAATCGATCAGTGAGAAGGTTAAAACAATTGGCAATGCTGAAATTGATCATTATCGACTTCTGGAAACTCAGGCTAAATCTCTCTCTGAGCTCTCCACTTTCACCACCATCTGCCTCAAAACTCATGATAAAGACATATCTTCTCTCAGTGGGCATCATAAAGAGATGGCATCTTCTATTGCGGAATATATCATTCATACTCACAAAGTTATGAAAGAAATTCCAATAATGGTCGGCAATCAGGAAACAACCATCAAAGGCTTAGAAACTATGCATGCTGATCTTAAGAAAATCTGTAACCGACTTGCTGAGATTATCAATTTCGTTCATGAGGCAGAGGGGGAGAATAAAGAAAATGATGAAAGTGATGATGATGAGAATAAAAGTGATAATGTGATGATGCTGAGAATGATACCTTCTCCAACAAAAATACATCAGATATGGATGTCGCTGATGATATTTATGAGGTTACTTTCCCTGAGTTTCATCCGGATGAACAAAGAATGTATGATTATAAGGTTAGAGAGTGGGCCGCTGATGAGAATGCACGAGTTATGGGGGAGTCGGCAAGCTTTGATCTGATGAGGTGGGAATGGATGAATAGACAACAAGAAGATGATGTTGTCAATATGGATGAAGAAGATGATAATAATGATGATAATGATGGTAATGATGGAAATGATGCTGATAATACGGAAAGTAAGAATGATGTGACTGATAATATGGATGAAGGAGATGATGATGACGATGGTAAAAATGGAAATGATACTGCTGATGTGACTGATAATAAAGATACTGGCATTGAGGAAGAGAAAAATGAAGAGAACGCTGATGATAAAAAGAAAGAAGACACTGATGATCAGATGGAAGATCAGCAACCAATCTCTTATGTTCCGATTAAAAGAAAAAGGACCAGCAAGTCTCCCACATCAGAGTCCATTCCTTCCAAAAAGATAATCTTCTCTGAGGAAGAAATATCAGCCACCATGTACAATCTCAAAACCATCATGGAGCAACCTAAGTCTTTATCAGAAACGCCTCATACAGATACTGTCATATCTGAGGCATCACTAGCAACAGCAATCATACCACCAACAACAATTCCACCAGCAACAATCCAAACAACAGCAACAACACAACCATCAACAACACAACCAACAATTCCAACAACAACAACTTCACCAGCTACCACATTCACAACCCCACCAACAACAATTCCAGCAACAACAACTTCACCAGCTACCACAACCACAACAGTAACAACACAGATCACCCTCTCAATCCCCACTATCATTACACCAACAGAAGCAACAACCACAACAACTTATCACCACTCACAACCAGAGATCACAGATTCAGATTCTTCTGTTCCTGCTCATCTTTTGTCATCAATTTTAACTTCAGAAAGTCCTCATCCCGAAGAAACTGAAAAGCAGCGAATAGAAAGAAAAATAAGAGAAAGACAGAAGCATGAGAGGGAGATGCTCTTAAAGTTTCAAGCTGAGCAAGATGCAAAAGAAGAAGAAGAAAGAAAAAGAAAGCTGAAAGAACAATCTGATTCTGATAGAGCTTATCTATTGAAACTGAGTGGAGATGGAGCCATACAAAGAGAAAGAGAAATCTTCTTAAAGAAACAGCAAATAGATGAAGATTTTAGGCTGTCTATACTCCTTCAAGATGTTGAAGAATCTGATCTTCAACAAGAGCTTTGTGCAGATAAAGAGGGCAGCAAGTTGAAAAAGAAAGTAGGAGCAAAGACAACAGCAGATAAAATGTTGGATGAAATTGACAGAAAGAAATATGCTGTCAGAATAACTGGAAGATCAAATCCTGCTCCTATCATTAAAGTCAATTTAAAAAAGCCTAAGAATAAATCACAAGCTCAGCTACTTATCCACAGAGGAATGGAGTCTCAAGCAATTAATCTCGATCAAGTCTGCAAATTACATAGAGAAGAATGGAATGAAATCAGACTTACTATCAGTCACTCCTCAAGCACTGCAAAAGAAGAAATCTTGAATGAGATTGACAGGCTATTCAAGAAAATGGTGGATCTGCAGCTACTTAGACCAGAAGACACTGTCATATTTGGTGAGGAGATAGTGCAGCCACCAAGCCCAAGGTATAGATCAGGTACCAACAGAATCATCAGAGTTCCAAATACCAGAACTCTAAATCTATCCATTCCTGATGGAGTACCAAGAATTGAAGGCACTGAAGTTACTGAAGGAGAGAAAGGAGTTGTCTACAGAGACTTCAATGGAAAGTTATGTTTCCAAAGAGAATCAGAACTTGAGAAAATAGACCATGAGCAACTTGTACATCTCATCAGAGTAGTCAGTGTGCTTTCAAAGGACTCAGTGATGAGAAAGACAATTCTAGAAGAAGGGCTTGCTAGACAGTACAGATACCTACCATCCAGTGAAAAGTATGAATTGCAGAATGAGCTGGGCATCGTAAAAGAAGAAGAAGTTTGGGGCTGTTTAAATTGAAGCTTGTAATAGATTAGATGTATTGTAACTGAAAAACTATCTGTACTTTATATTTTGCAGTTCAATAATATCTGATCTTTTGAGAAAATCAAAGTGCAAAACTCAGATCATATCAAAAGAATCCAAAAAGAAAAATGAATGGATCAAAGTATAAGTCACTGAATGTTTAAAATCTTAAACACTGACTATAAACTTTTCTCAGCAACTAGTTTGTCTAGGGAGCTTCAATCACAATCATTTAGGGGGAGATTGTTGAGTCACTGGTCGCTGACCATGATGAAGTCACTGGTCGCTGACCAACTCAACTGTTCACTACTCGATGAAGAAATGGATTGTATCGAAGCTGCTGTTGCCGATGATAGGTTTCGCTGATCGTCATTCATTCTGCTTGATATACTGAGGAAGATTTAAAGCTCAACTTAGTGTGTCGCTGATCATCGTCAGCGAGAGCTTTACATCTTCAAATCAATAAAGGCAAAAGTCACTGCCCGAATAACAGCTAGTCACTGAAGATCTCTAGTTCAAGTCATTCTACAATAGCATGTTAACTCGCAGTGAGTGAGGAGGATTACTGCATCTTCAGGGACTATTCAATAAAGCCTCTCAATCATCAAGTACTAAAAGTACTGTACTTATCTATACATCAGCAAGAGTGTTCCAGTTTGAAGTATGACCAAAAGATTACGTAGCGGCGAATGATTGGTTTTAAGGTAACGAGATATTTGCGGTAACAGAATTGGGACCCGCAGAATGTCGGTTCATCAGAGTTCAAACCAATCAAGCAGCGACACGTGTCATTCCAAGATCCTATTTTATAGGCGATATTTTAGGAACTCTTGTAGTATAAATAGTTCGGTGTTTTGTACTGTAGAGGCTAGGCGTTCAATCGTACTTATCACTTGTGTGTCAGTGATTAGTTTGTCTAGAGTACGTATTAACGATCCAGCGAGTGAACAGTCAGCGTGTTTGTCCACTGCTGTTCATCTCATTTGTAATAGATTAGCTAAGTGTTTAAATTGGTTTAACTTTGGTTAATCCATTCCGCATTCAACACTTGTGAATTGTATGATCAATATAATTCATCATTTAGCTATCGTTACTTTGTTGCTTTGATATTGTCATATCTATAATCTGTTATACTGTGTTACTATTGCTTATACTCTGTTTCTGTGAATCAATTTAAAACTCATCAATTAACTTAGCTAAAAATCTGAAAAAGTTTTAAATTGTATTCAACCCCCCCTTCTACAATTAAACTTTACACTCTGTGATTCCAAATCACTAACTGATAGTGATTACGGGACTCTCACATTACATGCATGTCCTCTGACATATACTACAATATATTGATTTCTATGGATTTTTTTGCAAGTTTAATTATGGATAGTTTTGTCTTTTATCATTGTGAATAGGGGTAATTGTGTCTTTTTTATATTATCAAAATTGTAAGGTTGTAAAGAATAGTGCTAAACTCTTTATAAGAGTGTATGATACAAGCGCACACTAGTTTATTATTACATTTTTAAAGTTCATACTACACATGCTTGATGCTTGATTATAAATTGTTTATAAGCTTAACTATATATTTTTGGGTAAAATCACTAATTACGTCTTTGACTAAGGGTATTGAACAAACTAATACTAATTATAAACGTAAGTTATTACAGGATCAATCGCCACTCACAGAGAACCCTATACTTTAAACATAATTATTAAAACAAAACCCTTAACTTTAGATCTGGAATAATAATGGAGTCGGTCCAGCTTCAGATCCAAGACATCAATAGATTTGAGATGATAGATTCAATTTCGTAAAACGAAACCTTTGAACTAACCTCATTGGAATTTACTTAGATGGAATGGAGGGGCAGTGGTGGTGCGACCAGAGAGAACAAAGTGGTGATGTCTGAGGTTGCATGCCCCATTATACTACTTGTAACAGGGGTATTAGCATGCGTTTTGTTTATGTTGTACTCTTCTACTTTTGTATTTTTTATGGTAATGAAGGTTTGCTTTTACCCAAAAAAAAATATATGACATTTATTGGTTAAGAGTGTGATTAGTCGACATTTTTAAAAATTGTACATTTTCAAAGTAAATACTTATTTAAAGTGCACATGGACATATGGTGTCCACAATGATTTCTCATTCTAGACCGGCCATTGTACGAAAGTATTTAAGTCAAAACTCAAATAAGGATTGAGATAGAAGAGAATATAGCACACACTAAAAAGTATCCCATTCTTGCGAGTTGCGAATCATTTGACCATACTTACCCCAACTTTTCCAACATATACTTGGGGTTGTTCCTTGCGAATCATTTGACCGTACTTACACCAACTTTTCCAACATATACTTGGGTTGTTCCTCTCTTAATGAATTATGTAAATTTCATAAACGATAAGGATCATTTGAATGCATCTGCAACGTAAGGAAGTGTGAACTTGAACACATAACGGTCTTCGACGATACTTACATAATTATTCAAACCAATAAACTAGACATAGGTCAAAGTTTTGCGAAATAAATTTGAACTAAATAAAGGTATACATAAACAACCTGTCATTTTCTGATATGCAGTGGCGGATTTACAAGAAAATTGAAAATATGCACAAAAAAAATTACTTAAATGTATGACATTTTTAAATTTCTGCTCCCTTGAAACTATAGAAGAGAACAAAATAATTTTTTTTGCTCCTTCTATCTAAAATTTCTAACTCCGCCGTTGTAGATATGACATCATAAAACATTAGTGCAATCTTGTACACTAATCGAGATACCCATTTGTGTAAGTAGAAAAGATTAGGCAATAGGAACGAAGTAATAAAAGATTAAGCTAATGTTGTTAAACACCATAAGTGGAAAGAGTACAATTCCTCCTAGAATAGATCAGAAAAGCATATATGCTAGTAATACTCTGTTTCCGGTCGAGGAATAGAATCCGGTTCTCCACTCGCACCCAGTGTGTCAATTGTCAATGTGTCAACGGTTTTTCTTTTCCTATTGACTTTAGGACTTTGAACTTTGACTTTTCACATAGACCACTGTCCAGAAACTGTCACGTTTCTTGGCTCTTTCCATTTTCACATATCCTTTTTGAGCGATGTATTTCAAACAGCAAAATATTCGGAAAAGGAACAATTAAATTTAATAGAAAACCACCGAAAGCAACTAAAGATTACTACTCCCTCCGTCCCATTTCTATTGTCCATTATTTCCATTTTGGGGTGTACCAAATTAATTGTCCACTTCCATAAATAGAAAGTTTAAGGAAATAAAGTTCTTTTTTACCCCTAGTGTATATATATAAGACAAAAAAATAGGTAAAAAGTAGAGGGTAAAATTGTCATTTTATCAAAAAGTAAGAGAGAGATAGTTATATTTTTTTAAACTGCGTGTCTTTTTGTCTGGTGACAATAAAATTAGGACGGAGGGAGTAATTAATTAAAATCTAATATCCATAACTATTTGATTAAATATAAGAACTGAATTAATAATAACAACCCCTAAGAACTGTCAATAAGAAATATATTATGCAATCATTGAAGTTAAAGTTTGTTTAATAGATTCAATTTAGTCAAAAGGACCGTCTTTACCATTTTGAAAGAATCTTAACTAATAAATGAATTTTTCGTCATCAAATTTGTCTACCTAAAAACTAGTTCAAGTTGAGAATATGGCATTGCAAGGGCGGAGCTAGGAATTTTTAGAAGGGGGGTGAAATTTTTTTTTTTTTTCTTTCTATTATGTTTGAGGAATCAAAATCCTAAACTGTCAAAAATTACATAAAAAAATATTTTTTGGATAATTTTTGATTTCTAGGGGGCGACTACCCCCCTTCTAGCTCCTCCCCTGTCGCATTGGTAATTTGGTATTCAACTTGTAGTACTTTGTGAATCATATAAGCAACTTTATAGCTTATACGTATGAAATTACTTTTAGTAACTACCAAGATGGTTGAATTTTAATTCAACAAGAGGTTAAAATGTGATTAGATGCTCCATTAACTAAGATAATCATCATATGAGTGATGTAAGAGAGGTGACGTCACTTGTAATTACTTTGGATTCTTCTACATTCCTTCCCATGATCACTCCTATTTCCTCTTTCTTTCCCATTTCAAACCTTAAAAGACATGACTATATATATATTCACACAAACATGCACAATATGATATACTATAACATGCTTCAAACATACTAAATATATACATAAGCCACTCTTTTATGAATATATTTAGCGAGACTTTAATTAATTAACATGGAGCCAAGCATCAAGTGTTCTGCCTTAAAATTAAAGAAACCAGAAAGAAAAGTTACTGAGAAGAATAGAAGGAATCAAATGAAGTCTCTCTACTCTCACCTTTTTTCTCTCATCCCTCCTAACATCATCTCCCACTCCAAGGTTTCCTATCTCCTGAACTCTTCCATGTATCCGATTTATCAAAAAAGAAAAAAAATGTGTTTGTAAAATAATACTTTTTATGCATTCAGGGTGGTGACCGAGTGTCGGATCGAGTGGATACAGCTATAGACTACATTCAAAGCTTGAAAGCCAACTTGGAGTTGCGCAAGAACGAAAAAGAGAAGCTGTTGAGTACGAAGAGATCACACGAAGACACAACAATCAACGTTTGCAAATCGCTTAATATCCAAATCCATGAAATGGGTCATGATCTTGATGCCGTTTTGGTAACAGGATTGGAAAATTATTCTAGCTTTTGTTACGTTGTTCAGTTACTTGACAAGTATAGCAACGAGGTAGCGTTTGCAAATTTTTCGAGTTGTGGCCATTCAACGTTTCACATTCATCGTAAAAAGGTGAATCCTTAAATTAACATAAAAAATTACACATGTTGTCTTCATTTTTGTCTTTGGTTGTCTTCTTTCTAAAACATGTTACATAAACTGTGTTAGATTGAAGCAGAGGATATTTGTATGAGAGTCAAGATGTTAGTTGAAGGATCTATAATGTACGACTTGGGGGATACAAATGCATCGGTTCGTGATCAAACGGATACAATATTAAGTGTATGGGACTTTGACTTCCAATATAGCAATATATGGGGACTGCCGGACGTACTTTAGTTAGAGATGTTGGCCTGTTGCTAACGAGGATACAAACGCATCATAATTAGGGGTGTATGCATTAAGCTAGCGGTGTTACTTATGAGCTCGACAACCCAAGCCAAGCTATAAACCATTCGATAAACGGGCTCGAGACCAAGCTTCAAACATCGAGCTTATTAGACTCGAAAGCTTTTTAAATTTCATATAGTAGTATATAAATTATATGTAATAATATTATTAGTATATCATATATAGTAGTTTTTCTAAATACTTTTAATCTACTAAAACCTTCATCTGATTAAATGTAAAAAAATCATAAACAAAATTTTTATCAGAGGTTTTAAAAGTTTCGATAAAAAACATCACTGTCTGTTACTTTGCAGGACCAAAAAAAAAAAAAAAATTGTTAAAAACACAACAAATAGCAATGGATACCAATTAATAAGAAGAAGAAATGTTGAAAATCAGAAAGATAATAAATTTATTCTCATACACGGCATTGTCAGACCATGTCAGAAGGTGTCCTAAGATTTTTATGGTTTCATCATCTTTCCAACATTTCTTTTAATTTTTACGGTTTCATCATCGCCAATTTCTAAAATAAATAAAAATAACAGATAGATGAATGAATGAAGATGTATGAATCAGAAAGAACGTAGCAAGGAGATAATCGGATCATTTGATTTTTATGATCATATCCGCTCCATTTTCCTCATCTCCATACTCTTCTTCTTAAAATCATAAAATCAAGCAATCAATCAATCAATCAATCAATCAATCAATCGATCGAACTAATTATAATCATAATAGATGCATAAATTGATTAATCAAACATACGGGATTTAGACGGAAAATATTCATATCTAGGGTTTGAAAAAAATTGAATCTGAAACAGAGGATGAAGATGAACTGGTATTTATATAGCATTTCTATAAAACCCTAGCGGCTGCTGAAAGTTGTAGCGATTTAACCTGGTGTTTGGTTACGGGTGTATAGTTATCCTCCACCTGGCTATTAGTTTTCTCTAGGGTTTTAATCATCCAATATTTAAGTGTCAAAAGGTTTATCTAGGGCTGTGTTTTCTACGGTTTTAATCTAATTTGAATCTTAAAATCTTAAATAGATAGTAAAATTACTAATTTGCCCTCATATATATCTGACAACACAATTGGTGGATTAACCTCTAAGTTAATTTTAAAACTACGTCAAGTTATTTTTGATATGTGTTCAAAACATTAATTTTCCCAAGTCATGATGTTTTTCTCTTAATTAAAAGAACCAATTAGAATAGAGAACTTATTAAAAGAGACTAGTCGATAACCCGCGCAATGTGACGGGAATATATTTGAAATTCGTTAAAGAAGGTGGTGAAAGAGTAATTGAAAAATTGATATAAAATATACGGGTTAAAATCAAACAAATAATAATAATACGAAGTAATATGATGAACAACACTATAACAAATTTAAAAAAACACTGCATGTCTAAGATATGTGCATTATAAATGTCATATTCATATGATTACGTGAAAAATTACATAACAGATAGTTGAAAATAAATTTAAACTTCAAATAGCAAAATCCAAATGCACATGAATAGATTGGTATTTTTTTCATGAGTACAAGTGTGTTTATATAGTGTTAATTTTGCTATGTTTTTTTTTTTTTTTTTTTTTTTTTTTGTGTAGTGATTTTGTAATTGATTGAGTGTGAATATTTTGATGTAATTGATTTTGTAGAGTTATTGTATAGTTGACTTGCCAAAATAAGGTTGACATGTTAGGTGATTAAAAAGAAGGGCATTATGGGGATTTCCCATATGACATAAGGTCAACATATGGGAATGCTTAATAAAGGGTTAGAGATTTAAAACATGAAATATATATATTACTTACAAGGAAAAATATTCTTTTTACGTGATTTTTAATTTTTGAGGGTTAGCCGACCTCATATATAAAACATTTTAGTTATATATAAAACATGTCGGTCTTTTTCTAATGAGAAATGCTAGAGCTACTAAATTTTTATAAAACACGTTCACAAAATGATGTGGAACAAGATGTGGACCAAGATGTGGACCAATAAAATTCATTTGTTTTTTCTTTCTTATCATTTTCTCACTTAATTTGATTGATACAAAAGTGTTGTATCAACTGTTGGTGATTTTAATGTAATTGAGATTTACTATGAGATCAAAGGGAGTTCAAGTTAAGTTATAGTGAGTTCGGAGGTGCGGGGTGCATACTCATATAATGTAATTAACTTGGTCTTAGGTATAATGAATGGAAAATATTGTGAATGTATATCAAGAGGTGTTATTCTTGATTGTTTTCAATAGTGAGAGGATTCTTTAGTCACTAAATTGTCACAATGGTTCAAAGGTGTGACAGTTATATTAGTGACAGAATTAACTGTCGCTGTTGAAAAGACACATATGTTCAAGGGATGCAAATTGTGACAGTTTGGGAAAATTGTCACTAAAACGCCTATATATACTTGTAAGGGTATATGACCATTCACAATGAGATTATGTCTATGCATGAAAGGGTGTAACTTTTCATCAAAAAGTCACATGGTTTATCTATATATAAACATAATTTGGCTTTTTATAATCACAAAAACAAATACATATGATGTTTTTCTTTAAGATCTGTAAAGTTGCCTCTAATTTTCAGTTTAAAGATTGGTATTTTGGATTTGTGTTGTAGGTTTTTTGGAATTACTGAAAAATGTGTAATACAAAATTTTCATTTACAAAAGACAATGAAAAATACGTGGCAGATTATGTAAGCACATATACATGATTTTCTAAAATCAAGTACTTTTGTATCGTTATGGGTTCTAATTTTCTCTACCGGAAACCTAAGCTAACCTCCGGTGGCTGTCAGTTAAGATTAAGTAGTTTTGTATCATTTTGGGTTCTCATTTTTCTGCCGGAATCCCAAACCCACTTCCGGTGGTTGTTGGTAACTGAAAAACAAATAACGGCAAGATGAAGAAGTCGGTGAAAATGGAAGCAGAAATTACAAAATTACCCTTTCATCAATATAGGTGAACATATAAAAGGTTTTTTATGTCAAAATGACCATTATACCCTCGTGAACAGTAGAAAACGGTAATTTCTATGGTCAAAACGACAGTTGACTACCCACCAATGTACTATAGTACAATAAGAAGCGAAGACATTTTTTTTAATAACCGGGAGATATGTGATAGTTCAAATATTTATATCCTTTTTTAGACTTGCGAATTACATATTAATCTTTTTTTTTACTTAATTGATTATTAGTATTAGTGTTGTCGAATCCAAAATATTTTATCTTTGCCTCTTTTTTTTTTTTTTTTTATCAACTATGTGATGACCCGCGACAACGCGGATGAATAAATCGAAATTGTTATAGATTTAATAGTTTTATTTTTTAGTTCGATAAATTAGTATATATGTTAATGCGTTAAATGTAAAATCTTATAATTCGTATATGTATAGTTTTACAACCCACGGCAACACGAACGACTAAATTGAAATTTTTATAGATATTCAATTGAATATGAGTACATTAATTGTCATATATAAAAAAAATTAATTAAAAAATGCATACATCGTGCCTTCCAAATTTTTGGACTTTTGGGATATTGAACAGCTGGTTATTTTATTTTAAATATAAATGATTTTACTTATATTTATGAGTAAATTCATTAATATTGAGAATTTATTGTGAAAGTTATGTTCGTTTTTTTTTTTGTATTATTTTATTTTATTTAATAGTCTTATAAATCAAATTTTTTTTATTAATATATTTGGTAGTAGTAATATTTAATATTTAAGGGTTTATTAAAAGATGGTTTCTTATTTAGTCGGGGTAAAGTGTAATATTATTATTTTTAATATAATTCAATTATATATCGTTGGATCAAATTGAAAAACTTTATCGAATGGTCCAGATTCCTCCATGGTATTTTAGTTTAATTATATTTTAGATTTAGATTTAGATTAGAGAGATCATGAATCGGATCCTAATTAAGTGGTGTATTGAGAGATCACCATCGCATAAAAACAGTTAAAAGTTAAAACGATGGGTTTTTTTTGCCCTTGACTTTTACATTTCTCACAAGAAATTCCATACAAATTTACCACTAATTATTTTAAATCTAATCAAATAATAGAACGAAATGACTAGGATTAGCTACAACCTTATAAATAAAGAAGACGAAATGACATCCTAACTTCCGTTCAAACTAATAAACAAAAACAACCCGAAAACCAATCTCTAACTTATAATCCCTACAAAATCAAATCCAAACCCAAACCAAAACCAATAATCAATCCAGCAGAAGCTCCATATTCAGTAGATGCACCACCTGATTTCGCCATAGCAGGAGCTGCCACCGGGGAAAATACTTTCGGTCCATCACTACCTTGTAACTCCGTTGTTGCTGGTGCCATCACCGGTGCTAGTGTAGGAGGACTAGTTGATGTAGAGTTTATGGTGGAAATGTGATTTCGAACCGCCATGACTACGATGATCAGCTTTTGACCGTTGTCACATTCAGAGGCGGAGGTTAGTGAGGGCCAAAGGGGGTCCCAGCCCCTCCTAAACTTGAGGGTAGAAATAGCGTATATAGGTATAGTATGAGGACCAAACGAGAATTTATGTCTTTATTTTACAGTTGGCCCCCCATAAAATTAGACAGATGGCAACTACGAAGTTTTCGGGCCGAGGAATGATGCGAATATGTCGCACCCCCAAATTCGGGTTGCGGAAGCGAATCGGGTTGGGGCGCGACTAATCAATAATCACAGCACATAAGATATAATGAACGACTCTATATGCATCGTTTTAACAAACATACATTAATTCGATAAAAGTTTACATCAGTTGTACCAAATACATTAGCTCGTTTTCTGAGTATGAGAGATTTGCTAGCATAAATACTTATACGAAATATATTAATGCAATAAAATCTCCGATGTTTGCATGCTGACTCGAGCTATGCTAAATCCTGAGTGCAAGCCTACAGCTGCTGGATACCTGAGAATACATGCTAAAAGGATCAGCTAAAAAGCTGGTGAGCTCACAGGTGTGTAAGTAAATCATAATGTATGAACCGCAAGATTTAGTATGATGATTTGAAATTAATCAAATAAATATGTATATTACTGCCATGAGCTCATAGTTTGAGCTTAACTGAGGTGTCAGGATCACAATCAAGTGTCTGATCGAGTTTGCCTCCTGCATGTGCCTAATCATACACACGTGTGAATAAATGATAATGCATCCGTTCGACAGCAATCGTGGTAGCGCGACTACCCCGGACGGGGATTGACAATCCCATATGGTACCATACACTAACACTCGCGCTAAATCCATACTAACAAACTATGATGTGGAGGGCTTCATGATTAGTAAAAATAACTCATGTAGTCAATATATCGAGTTTTGTACTTGTGTTCACATGTAAATAAAATGAGCATGTATTCCCACCCCTAGGTTTAAAACATTAAAATGAGGGGCTATGAGACTCACCTGAGTCTGATGATATGCAGTGAAGCAATATGATGTGGTACAATGAGGTGTCCGAAGACTTTAACCTGCCGGGCGTTCAAAACGCGCAAGGTTATAAGTATATGTAGACGTCTCAAAAGACCGTCCATGCTAGTTTGTTCATCCAACTAGTAATGTCCAAATAATTTGGTTGTTGATTGATTAGTTTGAGTTTTGAAAACATGTGCGGCCCGTTGGTCAGTTTTGTAATAATGATTATTAAAAGCATTATTATTATGTTCGTCTCGTTGTATACTTATAAAAGTATATGTGTCATATGTTTCCGAGTTATTCCAAATATTGTATTTTTGTCATTGACGTTAAATCAAGTTTATCGTGATATTGTCTGTTGGAAAGTCGGTTATGCAAAGTTAGAGTTGGACACTATTTATGAGACAATCACGAAGGTACTATTCATGAGACAATAGCGATTATGAGACGGTTTCAAGTACGAAAGTGTTAGTTATTGCGACAATGTGGTTTCATGCGACAATCGAGAAAATACTAAATTATCCGATGATCGATTCCGACAATAAGGTATGCGACAATGGGGTATGTCGGACACTGTTCATGCGACAATTGGGTATTCTCGGACACTGTTCATGCGACAATGGTATTGTCGCAGGTGTGATTTCCGATTTCGTTTAAGTGTTCGTTTTCGTTTACAAGGTCAGACGCATTCGGTTTGATTTAAAAACTTTTAGGGAAGTCTTAAATATGTTAAATAAGTTTTAGAAAATTGTCGTTATGTTTTATGGTTGACCCGAAGTGTCGGTTTTGTAAACTGACTAAAACAGCCCTTAAGTTTATATTTCCAGATTTTTTGACTCGATAAACCTCTCATTTTCTACACTTTTAATCCAAACCAAGTCTCACCAAAAATCACAGTTGGACATACATATGTCTAGTTCATTTCTGCATTTTATGGTATTTTTATAAGTTCATTTATTATTTTTAACAAAAATGAATATGAAGAGTGGTCGGTTTTGGATTAAAACAGACACTTGCTTAAAGATCAGCTTCTACACCAAAATACATGTATTTCTGGAAAAGATCATAGAAGAACTTTTTGTAGAGAACATCCATACGGTGATTTCGGTATAAGATTCATGTATTGATTCATCCTAGAACTCAAGTTATAGTCGATTTGGTAGGGTGATTTTTATGGACAGAAACAGTAACTTATATATGTGTTTATAAAAACGAGTTTCAACCATGGTTTTGGACATTATCTTGTTAGATGAGCTTTATAACATGTAGATCTAAGTAAACCACAAAAATCTAGAGAGAGAAGTGGTAGAAATCATACCAAAAACGTGAGTTAGAGAGAGAGTAGAGTGAGATGAGCTAGATTTCTTGTTCTTGCTTCTTCTCCTTTGTTTTTCTCCAAGCAAATGATGGTGGATGGTGGTGGTTTGATGGTGGAGATGTGGTGGTTGTAGAGAGAGGGTGAGAGTGCAGATTTTAGAGAGAGAGATTAGAGAGAGAGAGAGAGAGAGAGAGAGAGGAGAAGACACAATGAGGCATTGAGAAGGGAATTAAGGATCTTGTTGTTGATCCTTGGTCAAAGGGACAAGATCCCCATTTAGGGGGGGTGGCTTGGCCGGCCCATGGGGGCCCCACCAAGGTGGTGGTGTCCCCAATTTTTGTTCCTCGCGTTTGCGTTCCGTGCGGTGTTCGTATCCCCGGTCGTTTAAATGTTAGATCGTACATTAACGTTATACGTACGTGTTTTAAACCTCATTCGAATTTCGATCTTTTTAGATTGAAGTATTACTCATAATACTTGGAAAACATTTATAAAAATGTTTGATTATAATGTCGGTATTGGTTTGGGTGTTTGTGCTACGATTTATGTATTAGTTCGAATCGTGTAACGTTTAAATTAAACGTTTTTGTTATCGGTTTGAAATACAATATTTCAAATAAATACTTACCATCAAAAATGATATATTTTAATTTATAAAATATATTTTGACGTTTATTCGATTGTCGGGCGCGTCTCGCGCATTTTTGGTCGTTTCTGGACATTTTATACGATACGAAATACTTATGGAATATTATCGAAATAATATTTGGAAATAAATATGTTTATCAAATAATTTCATATTATTTAATAAATTGAGTTCACCAACGTCCGTATTAATGTATCGGGATCCGCCCGATATGAAAATGCACGATTAAATCCGATTGTGTAAATGCGTATATATAATAATACACGTAATGATACATGTAATTAGCCTAACTTGGCACTAATTATATGTATTATAAAATGATTAGGACCTAATAATTTACCATAATTTGTCAGGTGTCACAGAATATGTAATACTCCATTAAATTAATTAATTAAATTAAATAAACTATATATATATATAATTAAACTATATATTTAAGTGGCACGTGCTTTCTATTAGGCTAGTCATCTCTTTCATTTCAATTAATTTTTCTAAACGGATATAAGTTTCATGTGATTTTCATATTGACCAGATAACTTGTGAGTAATTCGCATAAAATTTCCACTTATACCTCTTTAATTGTTATACCTATTCCTCGTTTAGTCCTATTAAATTAAAATGACATGTTTTCATCCCACATAAATTACGTACTCATACACTTTACCAAACACAATTGATTCATGTTACCATAACTATATATATACTCTTATAAATAAGATAAAATTGAAGAAGTCAAAATTCTTATAGAAATCTTAAAAGTTAGTCGAATTGAGTTGTTATCTTTATTGATTTAATGACAATTTTTCTATATAAAACTACATGATGAAGGCTTTATATGTATGGTAAATTGGTAATCAATAGTTTCTTTTTCGGAAGCAATTCATTTTTTCCCGAACGTAGCATACAACTCTATGTTGTACTGCGCTATCCAAGTGTGCATGTTCCCCCTTCTTCCTTACTTGGACAAGTCTTTATGATATAACTACAGAGAGAAGAAAAATTTCGCCCCCCCAATAAACATTTTCAAGTTCCGCCACTGGTCACATTTATCACCTTGTCCGTTGATGAAAAAGAAAGGACCTGATCTTTTAAATTTGAATACGGACTCACCATCCGCTAGTGTTTCTTTCGGGTTTGTTTTGTTGCAATTGTTGTAAGCCTGTTGGGTCACCACCAAAACTGAATCCACTCCTTTTTCATACTTGAAAACTACACGTAACAAACAAACAAACAAAACGTCGCGTTTCACATGATCAGTAATGCTATATATGCATAAAATATCACATTTGAGCATATCCCAATCATAATTTTACGTTCATTTTAAGATTAATTAAGTCAATTTAATTATTTTTATCATATTTCGCTTCACATGCACCTAAACAAATTAAATCAAAGACACATATAGATTGATTATTAACTAACCAAGTGTGTCATTGACTTGAAACCGATTTCGTTCAGCCCAATGGTTGTAGCTCTCACGAGGGTTAATAACCCAACCGTCTTTGCCACCAACGTAGAATGTGTAGCCATAACACGACCCGATAAGCCAAGTGGATATGACCAACAAACCAATCAGCTTCATTTGGTGCTCCATAGATCGATCGATAGCAAGTGTGTGATTATAAGTGTGTGTTATAATGAACTAATGAATTGAGTTTAGAAATGAGGGTAATTAGTTTTGGGGATGAAAATGGTGACTATAGATAGGAGATATATATAAACGCGGAAGAGTAAATCTCAAATTGAGATGTATTGATTATGAAAGGTTACAGAAAAGAAAATAAAAGTACATACTATATATACAGACTCATCTAACTAATCGTGATTAACTGCTGCTAACAAACATGTAAACTATCGTAACCACCTCTAAACTAATTTAACTTAATTACACTTTACACCCTTACAGTTTCTTTATGTACACTTGTGACCACAAACTTCCATATTATTCTACATCCCCCTCTCAAGTTGCAGGATTGGAAAGACCCAACTTGTGGGAAAGTGCAGAATGTTGAAATTTGCCCAAAGCTTTGGTCATTAAATCTGCAAGTTGTAATGAAGAAGGTATGAAGGCAGTTTGAAGAAAGCCATCCTGAACTTTGTCTCTTGTAAAATGAGCATCAATCTCCAAGTGCTTAGTTCGATCATGAAAACATGGATTGGCTGCAATTTGTTGGGCTGACTTATTGTCACAAAATAAAGTTACAGGAAGAGAAACAGGAACCTTTAAATCTTTGAGCAGAAAAGTCAACCATAACAATTCACAAGTTGTTGCAGCCATGCTCCTATACTCTGCTTTTGTAGAACTTCTGGACACAGTAGGTTGTTTCTTTGTCTTCCAAGAGACCAAAGAATGACCCAAGAATATACAATAACCAGTTAATGATCGTCTAGTCATTAAACATGATCCCCAATCTGCATCAGTAAAACCAGTCAACTTGAGAGAAGGTTGAACATGATAGAATAATCCTTGTGAAACTGTGCCCTTAAGATATCTTAACAAATGCATGGCTGCTTGTTTGTGAGGCACCTTTGGAGCAGAAACAAATTGGCTAAGGTGCTGGACATCATAAGATATATCAGGACGAGTCATGGTGAGGTAAAGTTACCTACAAACCAGCCTTCTATAAGACTCAGGTTTAGCCAATGGTTCACCTTGATCAAGTGACAACTTCAGATTTTGAGGAAGGGGAAAATCAACTGGTTTTGAAGCAGTAAGTCCAGCATCCTGAAGCAAATCAACTATGTACTTACGTTGATTAATATAAGTGCCATGGTCAGTCTGACAAAGTTCAATCCCTAAGAAGTATTTAGCCAAACCAAGGTCCTTAATGGTGAATTTAGAATCAAGTGTAGCTTTAGTTGCTTTAATCTCGGAATCACAATTTCCGGCGATGAGAACATCATCAACATAAACCAAAGCAGTAGTGAAAGACCCATTTTGATCTTTTACAAATAAAGAATAATCATGTTTGGACTGAATAAAACCAAGACTAACAAGAAATTTTGTAAATTCTTGATTCCATTGTCTGGATGCTTGTTTCAAACCATAAAGTGATCTTTTCAGTTTGCAAACTTGTCCAGGTGCAGCTTTATCATAACCTTCTGGTGGATACATGTAAATATCCTCATCAATATATCCATGCAAAAATGCATTATTAATATCCAACTGATGTAATGGCCAATTCCTTGCAGTAGCTAAGGCTATAACAACCCTAACAGTTACAATTTTAGCTACTGGAGAAAATATGTGTTTGTAATCCAGGCCTTCTTTTTGATTAAAACCTCTGACCACCAGTCTTGCTTTTAATCTTTCAATACTACCATCAGGAAGAAATTTGGTCTTATAGACCCATTTAGAGGTAATGGCTTTATGGCCAGGTGGTAAGGGAGTCAAAATCCAAGTATCATTTGCTTCTAGAGCCGTTAATTCTTTATGCATGGCATCCACCCATCCATTATCTTTGCATGCTTGTGCATAAGATGTGGTTTCAAAATGAGTGAATACATTTGCCAAAAAAGCAACATGATTATCAGGTATGTCAGCCACATCAGTTGAAGTAAACAAAGGATAATTCACTTTAGACTTCAAGTAAACAAAGGATAATTCACTTTAGACTTCTTTGTTTGACCTAGTGTTACAAAATCTTTCAACCAGACTGGTTTGGTTGAATTTCTAGCAGACCTTCTCAAAGGAGGTTGTGAAGCAGTTTGAGAAGCATGAACATCATTAGTAGAAGATTCAGAAGTAACTGATGTATCTTCAGATGACTGATCATGTACAGGGGATGAAGTAGAAGTAGAAGAAAAAGTAGTAGCTGATGAATTGGGAAGATTAGATGACTCAGGAGAATGAAAATCATGTATGACTTCATCCCCTGACACAGGAGAAATGGGAGGAATAGGAAGAGAAGAAGATTGTGTAGAATCAACAGAGTGTTTAAAAGGAAAAATTGATTCCTAGAAAATTACATCTCTGCTATAATATGGTTTTAGAAACAAGATCATATAACATGTATCCTTTTTGATTAGGTGGATATCCTACAAGAACACATTTATTTAACTTTGGTGCAAATTTATCCTTTTGTGGTTTATTGATTAAAGCATAGCATAAACAACCAATGGTTCTAAGACATTCATAATTTGGAGGTGTATGATGAAGAATTTCAAAAAGAGACTTACAATTTAAGGTTTGCATTGGCATTTTGTTAATTAAGAATGTGGCAGCTAGAACACAATGACCCCAAAAGGAATTAGGAAAACCAGCATGAATTTTGATAGCTCTGGCAGTTTCTAAAAGATGTCTATGTTTTCTTTCTACAACCCCATTTTGTTGTGGGGTGTAGATCATAGATTTTTGATGTAAAATTCCTTTAGACTGCAAATAAGCTAAGATTTGATTATTGACAATCTCCGTTCCATTATATGACCGAATATACTTAGGTGTAGAATGAAAATGATTTTCAACATATGCAATAAAGGAAGAAAGAAGAGAATGAATTTGAACTTTGGTATGAACTAAGTAAGTCCAAGTGGCCCTACTTTTGTCATCAACAATGGTAAAAAAATAATGTGCTCCATTTAAAGCTGCAATCTTATAGGGACCCCAAAGATCAACATGAATAAGCTCAAAACATGCATTAGTAGTTGTACTACTTTTTGGAAAAGGTAACCTATGATGCTTTGCTAACATGCATGTTTCACAAGAAAAAGATGAAGAATTCAGATTCTTACAAGCATCAATATGAATCATTTTAGACATGGAAGTGCGTCCCATTCTAGCATGGAAAGTATCAAGGGAAACAGAATTCTTTGAAACAACAAAATTACACATAGTGCATTTATTTGGTACATTATGGGAATCAAAAACATGGAAAGGTAAAACATCTGAGGCAAGAGGAGCTACTGGATTCTCAGTTGAGGCTTTGCATGTGTATAAGCATCCCGAACCTTTGCCAACAACAAGTATGTTGTTAGTTGTAGGGTCCTGGAAAACACAACAATTTGGGTAAAACTTAGCACACAACAACTGAGACTTAACCAGTTTACCAACAGACAAAAGGTTGAACTCAAATTCAGGAATGTAAAAGACATTGTATAGAGTCAAAGAAGGATTCAATTTGACATGACTAATTTTGGTTACTACCTTGAATCGTTTATCTGGCAATTTAACAAAGATTGGAAATTTAAGAGTTCTGATTGAATGGAACAGATTTAGATTTGGGGACATATGATCAGAAGCCCCTGTATCAATAATCCAATCATCCTTAACATTGATACCATGACAAGCAAGTGCAACAGAATTTGCATAACAGCAAGTGAGGAAAGATTTGATACCTGCATGTGAGCAAGAAGAACCAGAATTATCCCTGCCTTTGAATAGCCTCATCATTTCATGGCACACAGCTGTGACAAACTTCTGATCTAAACCTCCATTACTAGTATTCACATGCAATTCATTTTCACTATCCACATCAAAAGGAGTACTCTGCTCACAAGAAGTAGTGACATTAGCAACCACCTTTGGATTTCTTTTGTTCTTTTTGCCTTTGTACCAATCCGGATATCCAATTCTTTCAAAACATTGCTCATAAGTATGGCCATCCTCATCACAATAAGCACAATGCCTTTTTTCACCAGATTTAACCTCCTGTCTTATCACTTTATTTTCTTTTCTTCCATATGAATTTGTCTTATTACTGTTACTACCAACACTAGCAAAGAATGCAGTTGACTCAATTGAATGGCTTGTTACTTGTTTTTGCTTCTCTACTTGTTGAACAATGTAATAAGCCCTATTCACATTTGGAAGTGGATCCATTGACAAGATCTGGTTCCTTACAGACTCATATTCATCATTCAATTTCATCAAGAATTGTACTAGTTTAGACCTGCTATCTATCTCAAGAAACTTAGCAACTATTCCACATGAGCATTCATTCATTTTTCCACAAGTACAGACTGGAATACCATTTAGGTTATGCAATTCATCCCAACATCTTTTCAACTTATTGAAATAAGCAGCAATACTGAGATTACTTTGATTAATTTTGCTCAATTCTCGCTCCAATTGATAGATGAGTGGTTCGTTACTCTGACCATACCTTTCTGCTATTTCTTTCCACAATTCAGATGCAGATTGAGCATAAAGGAACGCTTCAGACAATTCATTAACCATAGAGTTCAAAATCCAGCATGTGACCATATAGTCACAACGAATCCACCTCTGCAAGTTAGCTTCATCATTCACAGGTTTAAGACATGTTCCATCAATGAAACCTAATTTCAGTTTAGCTCCCAACGCCATCTTGATTGTACGACTCCAGCCAAGGAAATTACTTCCATTGAAAGATGTGTTGGTTAGAATCATTCCAAGATGATCTGAACTAGCAATATACAACGGATCGTTAACAGGATTTGAAATATTTGATGCATTTTGATTGACGTTTATCTCCGAATTCACCATTGATACTTTTCAGAAATCGATCGATTATGAAACCCTAATTTCGCAAATCGAACTACAACTGCACTTAGAACAATCTAATAGATCGTAATTGCAATCGGAATCAATTGATTATAGCAAAATCAATCGATTAGGTCAGAACGAAATCAAAATTCAGACGAGCCGTATCTCTGATACCATATAAACGCGGAAGAGTAAATCTCAAATTGAGATGTATTGATTATGAAAGGTTACAGAAAAGAAAATAAGAGTACATACTATATATACAGACTCATCTAACTAATCGTGATTAACTGCTGCTAACAAACATGTAAACTATCGTAACCACCTCTAAACTAATTTAACTTAATTACACTTTACACCCTTACAGTTTCTTTATGTACACTTGTGACCACAAACTTCCATATTATTCTACAAGATAATCAGTAAAGTTACCGTTGGTTGCATGGCAATTAGTTGTAGCAGAGTTGGATCGGTTTTAAATTTAATTTGTTGTTGAGAAATGTAGATTTTTTGGTAAAACTGTAACGGTTTGAAATTAATTCAAATTTTAATTGATTAACAGTCACGATTTACATGCTGGGGGTATGATATTTCGTTCATAACCAGCTTTTTGACCGTTTATAATATATAAAAAAAACAACAACGTTATTTTTTTATAATAAAATTAATTAGGAAAAACATATACCAGCAGAATTCATGCAAACATATTTGAGAACAAGCAAAAGCATTTTTATCATTAGAAGTTCATATTACAGTCTCTTATTTAACAACAGTACTTCATATATATTACAAGTGCACAGCCACATATATATAATAATAATCTTGATTAATTTACTATAATATTTGTATTCTAGTAATATATTACATACATGTATGCATGTATGACATGATTTCTTTCGATGGCCTATGAAAAGCAACAGATCGATTATATGGTAGAAATTATGATTAATGCATCACATTACATATGATGATTTTTGTCACCACAGGGATGCTCAAAGCAATCAACAGGATGTTCAACAACTGCATCGCATTCCTTCTTGCTCCTTTGAAGAGGCTTGTCCGGCAGACAGTTTCCTCGATCATCCGATACGATTCCCTTTGATGTCAAATTCCCACAAATACCCTCTTCCTCAAAGAAATAATTATATGAAAAAGTAAAGTTTGATAAATTAGGCAATTCACAAACACCCAAAGGCACTTCACCACTCATCATATTATGGCCTAGATTTAGCTGTTCCAAATGAGCTAATCCTGCGATGCTATAAGGTATCTCACCTACTAACTTATTAGAACTCACATCCAATACCCTTAACTTGTAAAGAAACCCGACTTCAGGCGGCAAACACCCTGATATATTCGTGTTTATCAACAATAATTCCTCCATGGTGTTTGCGAAATTGGCTATGCTTGGTGGAAGACATCCATTTAAATTGTTATTGGCGAAAACGATGACAGAAGCAGTGGTCGACCCCAAATTAGAAGGAATCACTGACATCAAACGGTTGTTGTTGATGAAAATGGCGTCAAGGTTTTTGTTAAAGAGTTCAGGAGGCAATGGTCCTTCGAATTCGTTGTAACGAAGGTCGAGAAATTTAAGACCAGGAAGGGACATGACTACAGAAGGAAATGGACCCACAAAGCGATTGTTGCTGAGATCGAGTTCGAAGAGGAAAGTAAGATTTGATAGAGTGAGTGGGAGGATACCGCAAAAGCGGTTGCTATTTAAATGGAGGAGTGCAAGATCCGACAATAAACCGAGTTCATCAGGGAGGTATCCTGCAATGTCTGCATGGTTTAGATCAATACCAGCAACGGTTAAAATATTAGTATCGTTTGGAAATGGAGCACAGTATATTCCGGTGTAGTTGCAGACTGAAGGGCCGGTCCAATCTAAAGTTGTGTTAAATGGGTCAGAGTAAATTACTTTTTTCCATGAGTGGAGTGCGATATAAGCTTGTTGAAGTCGCGTGTTGGATGCATGGTGGTGTGGGTGACGGTTGGTGGTGGTGGAATGGAGGTGATTGGCAGCTACATTGCTGAAAGGAACGGTGAGGTGTAGAACTAGAAAGGAAAACCAAACAGTAGTACTTGCACTGACTACTGAGTTATTTGTTGTCATTGCTTTCCTGCTGTTAAAACCATGTTAATTATGTTAGTTTTATACTGTAAAAGAGTTGGAAACCCTGAGTCTAGTAGGTCATCATATTTCTTCTTCTTACCCAATTGGCTGACAAAATCATTTAAGTTTGAAACTTGTTTTCAAGTTTGATTTTGTAGGGCATATCCTTAAAAAAAATGATGGTTGATTTGAAGAGTGCAATGGATGATAAGGAGATGACAACTTCAAAGTGGTTAAGAGATTGACAGCCACAGTTTGAGATTATGGAAAGTTTTCTTGATTATGAAGGAATTTATAGATAAATTGAAAGGCATAAAGCAATGGAATTTCCTAAAAAGTCAAAGAGATCAAGATGATGATGACATACCTAAAAAAAGGTTTGAACTCATAACATCTAGGTTATCATGAACAGTTGTAGTCCATTGATACTTCATAAAGAAGTTGATTATTAGACTACAAAACAAAAAGATCATAGTTCTGACACAAAACTGCGGTGCAAAAACTTGAAAATCTGGCATACCAACGATTAAAAAATGGTGATGTTATAACTAGCTACAACGATTAAACGATATGTATCAGGGGACTTGAGGTTCAGATACAGATGAGGGTTGCAATAAGTCCAAGGTTGTAGAATGTGAAAACTTTGGTGGAAGAATTAAGAGAGGTTCGTCTTTTGTTAACTTTTGTACAGCCATTCCCAGTGTATAGCCTAACGCACGTCCAACTGGGACTGCTACCGCATTAACTAAGATAATCATCATATGAGTGATGTAAAAGAGGTGACGTCACTTGTAATTACTTTGGATCCTTCTACATTCCTTCCCATGATCACTCCTATTTCCTCTTTCTTTCCCATTTCAAACCTTAAAAGACATGACTATATATATATGCACACAAACATGCACAATATGATATACTATAACATGCTTCAAATATATTAAATATATACTCCCTCCGTCCCAAATTAAGTGTCCTGTTTTGACTTTTTGAGTCTTCCCTTTTCAACTTTGACCTTAAATATTTTTGTTTGTGTTATATAATACTTGATGCAAAATATATGTATGGATTGGATTTTAAATATATTTTTATTGATATAATTTTCATAAAGTAATATATAACACAAACAAAAATATTTAAGGTCAAAGTTGAAAAAGAAAGACTACCAAATATGATACATGACACTTAATTTGGGATGGAGGGAGTATATTGTTAGGAATTTAGGACCCAAACAACGCACACAATTGAACATAATTGCACCTACAACAATAAATGAATAACCAAAATCGCTAGCAAAGCAATTAACAAGCAAACAAGATAAATAAATGTGATATAAGAATGTAAACGACACAGGAATTTAACGTGGTTATGTCCAATCTCCAACTTGGAGATTGGTTTAGTCCACGGGGCCAAACCAGAGAGTTTTTTCTTTATTACTATTACGGCTCAAGGATTACAATAATATAGGGTTTATATTTATAGGGTATCACAAACTTAGGCACCAAGTCAAACCTAAACCCTAGCCCACCCATTAATATTCACAAGCCCAACAATCTCCCACTTGAAGATTAATGAAATCAAAACTAGTAATCTTTCACAATCTCGTCCCTTTACCAATGTCACACGTTCAAACTTCATACCGCCAAATACCATTCGGGACACGCCGCTCGACCACACAGAATCGGAAGACTTTCGACACAAAGCTACCAGAACACCTACATCATGAAACTGGGACCACTCTCTAAACATAATCATCTTCTAGGCCCAAGAAGACTCGTTGAAGTGTGCAACAACTCCAACCACATGATTCTATCAAGAGACACATATCTCTTCAACTAGTCGATTTCAGCCACATCGAATCTTGCCATCGACATGTCAACGACCAATCCGTACAGAATTTCGTCCATCCGATTTTCCTTCCCAACAATCAGAAAATCACCGATAGAACAAACCCGTAGATCATCATTAAGGTTTACCCGTGAGAACGCAGTCACAACCTTGAAAACCTACATTACAAACTTTCGCTTTCTCGCTGGTACACCGACCCAAATACATAGCTATGATTTTTATGAACTCATCTTCTCTCCCTCAGCCCGCTCCCACTGTACGAATTAAAAATTACAATTGCGGCTATCTGAGAAGACTCCGGTTCATAACCCACGGTCAGTCGCAAATTTCTTTGCCATTGGAGAGTAAAAAAAATGAAGATCCGAATGCTCTAGTGTTACCCGGAATTCGCAAACTAAACCCGTAGAAACCGAGATCCAACTGTTGCACACCAATCTCCAAAGCTCCCACTAGTCGCCAAACTTCCACTAGCTTCGATACTTCCTTCGGTTAACAAACTCCACCAAGAGTTCCCGACACTCTCAACAATATCCGAAAGCTCAAACATTAGGACTTACACGGTTATCCGCCTCTAACCCACTTGAAGATTTCCAATTGATTCCTCAAGAAGAATCGCTCTATCGTTGAACCAAACATCAACCAATACCCGAGCCCAGCCGAACGCGTTCTTTCCGACATCTTCTACAATAACCAATATCTTCAAGAGTAGTAGCTCTAACCCACCTAATAATTCCAAACATATGGAATAATCGACCACAATTCATGGTCTCCCGTTATAACCAGCGAGTGAAAACAAAACTCCCTCTAACACCCATCACTGTCGATTACCAAAGCGGATGTGGTACCGCTTATTACCCATCTACCCAACCGAGAAAACCATTCTCTTGAGCACCGTAACGAACCTCACATCTTTGAATAACCTAGCCCGTGTCAATGAAGTTTCCGAGACATCGCGTCCCTACCCTCGCAACATCAAACCCTAAGTTTGATAACGTTTATCTATTCTTTTGCACGGGATCGCAAAGAATAATAAACCCGAATCCAAAAAACGGATCCCAAAATCTCTCTCCGCAACAAACTAACAATCAAAACCCAATCACCGACTCTATTACCACCGCGAACAATCACTGTTACAACGCAACCGGCTTACCGCCGTATCGTCACATCACAACCCACCAAACAAAACCCTAATCTTGTTTTATCCGGAAAATAACTCTTCGAGTTCGTCACGATCTAACACAAAAACGAGCCTATCGATCTCGATCACATGTTGCAAAAAAAATCCTAAAACTGCATCGTTTTCACTCGTTCCCCCCGATGATTATCTTCAACCGAATCTAGATCCACTATGATTATCTGGCCACAATAACCCTAGCTCTCCATCCTTCAGTAAAACCCTAACCATCGACAATCCATCTTGATCGTGCTTTCATCCGCTATTGTTCCCAATCGCTCAATCTTGAGCTCTGATACCAGTTGTTAGGAATTTAGGACCCAAACAATGCACACAATTGAACACGATTGCACCTACAACAATAAACGAATAACCAAAATCGCTAGCAAAGCAATTAACAAGCAAACAAGATAAATAAATATGATATAAGAATGTAAACGACACAAGAATTTAACGTGGTTATGTCCAATCTCCAACATGGAGATTGGTTTAGTCCACGAGGCCAAACCAGAGAGTTTTTTCTTTATTACTATTAATGCTCAAGGATTACAATAACACAGGGTTTATATTTATAGGGTATCACAAACTTAGGCACCAAGTCAAACCTAAACCCTAGCCCACCCATTAATATTCACAAGCCCAACATATATATTATACATAAGCCACTCTTTTATGAATATATTTAGTGAGACTTTGATTGATTAACATGGAGCCAAGGATCAAGTGTTCTGCCTTAAAATTAAAGAAACCAGAAAGAAAATTTACTGAGAAGAATAGAAGGAATCAAATGAAGTCTCTCTACTCTCAGCTTTTTTTCTCTCATCCTTCCTAACATCATCTCCCACTCCAAGGTTTCCTATCTCCTGAACTCTTCTATGTATCCGATTTATCGAAGAAAAAAAACGTGTTTGTAAAATAATGAGGGGATGTGCCCCGCGCTCCGCTGCGATCATTAGCCAATTCAATATAACAAAAGTAACCTTTCAAATTACTTTTCAATCGTGTAACACTTTCACATTTAAATAAAGACTCCAAATAAAACACCCCTCATTTAATATCACAATATTATATTAAGATTCACGGAAGCGTATACTTGCAATACATAGTTTATGAAAACTTAGCTAGAAATTTTCGCAACATTATACAACCTGTTTAACTGTCAAACCAAACATAGTTAACATGTTTACAACCCGGGGCATTATATTTTACAAGACATTGTTTATAACAAACTGGATCAGAGTTACAAGTTTCAAACATTCCCTGCATCAAAACATTCCTTCCTGACAACCCACATCATAAACATAACCTGCAGGAAGTAAATTGAGGGATTAGCACAAAGCTAAGTGAATGAATAATCAATCACCATTCAATTTAGCTAGCAATCTGTTCACAACCAATAATGTAACAAATATCGTCAAGAGGAACGGTGGTTCCTAAGGACCCTGTGCCGTGTAGCCCTATCAGAACACTTAAATCAACTGTAGGCCAAAATAGTGATTAACCGCTAACTTAACGCTAATCTCCATCAACACATGTACGCAACCCTGTGTTGACCAACATTAGCAATCAAGTCCAACTGACAATCTAGTTGACCTCTGGATTCATCAATCAAGCACACAGGCTAATCAAACCACCAATCAAATGGCATATCATTTCAAAATTGACATTCTATCAATAGTAATCCTATAATTACTGATTGAAATCAAACTGACACAACCAAATCAAACTGTGAGATTCAAATCCACTCACCGATACCTTTGTCTTCACAAACTCAGAATTCAGGTATCACTTATCTTTTGGAGTATCTGAGAATCAACAATCAAATATAAGTTAGTAACAACATCCTTAATTCATAACTTATATTCAAATTCTATATACAATTATTTCAATCCACAGTAATAGGAACTTAACATTATCAATATTATAAAAGTAAGTTCCTAATTATAATTATATTCATACATTACTATTGATTTGTAAATACTACATATAATTTAAGCATAAATAACTTAGGCCTGTACATGGACATAGCCGTTCGGCTATACATCCTTAGCCGATCGGCTTTGATTAGCCGATCTGCTTTCTTCGTTAATTTCACACTTTGGTTCAAGAGGTCAAGTTCTGTGGTAATTTTGAACTAGAATAGCCGTTTGGCTAAAAATAGCCGTTCGGCTTTTATACTATAACCGATCGACTTTGATCATAGCCGATCGGCTTTACCATGAAACCCAGCAAACCCAGTTTCTTCCTGCAAAATCTCAGCTCGAATCTAAACTTTTATATCACCCTTTTTGCTCAACAAATGAAGTTTGTAAACTACCAAATCACTCAAATATAAGTATATACATACACTAACACTTCATTCAAGCTTCAAATCACATATACTTCAACAATTTGCATAATCACCTTCAAAACTCATTTCTAATTATCAAACACTTACCAATTTCACTACAAACAAAGATTTAGATGATGATGATGACGATAACTTGTAAGAATCACAGCTCAAGATCACCACTAACAGATTTCTGGTTGTTTGATTCTTGTTTTGGTTTAGGTTTTTAAGTTTTTTAGTTTTAGGTTTCTAAAATAGGAAATCGGAAACTTTCCTAAAAAGGGAAAGTATATAAGTCGGTTTAAACTTTTACACCGACTCCGTATCCACTTAAAACTAGTCCCCTTTCAATCTATTGCCTGGAACCTAAAAACCAATTGCGAGAAACTTATTTTATACTACCGTCAACTATAGTAAATTACAACAATCAACAATTTACTATTCACAATAAGTTCTGGGACTTATTTATATAAGTTTCGCAATAAAGCAAATAATATCAAATAATTTCGAATACAATTAAACATATCAATTTAAAATTAGAATTTACCGGACCAGAAGAGAGGATGTTACAATTCTCCCCCCTTAAGAAGATTTCGTCCCCGAAATCTCATCACGATCAAATAATCCAGGATATCTGGATTTCATACTATCCTCTGTTTCCCAGGTTATGTTTAAACCTAAACTATGTTTCCATTTCACTAACACCATGGGAATATGTTTCTTCCTAAGTTTGGTAACTTTTCTGTCAAGAAGTTCAACTGGTTCTTCAACTAACTTCTGACTCTGATCAACTTTCAAATCTTTCAAAGGAAGAATCTGAGACTGGTCCTCAACGTTACATTTCCTCAAATAACAAATGTTAAACGTATCATGAATACCAGCAAGTTCTGGAGGAAGATCAAGTGTAACAGACTGATCATTAACAATTTGACGAATTCTAAACGGTCCAATATATCGAGGAGCTAACTTGCCACGTTTCCCAAACCGAATTACTCCCTTGTAAGGCGAAACTTTCAGATAAACAAGTTCACCTTCAACAAAAGTAACAGGTCGACGTTTAGGATCAGCATATTGTTTCTGTCTGTCACGTGCAGCTTTTAATTTTTCACAAGCAACTGCCACTTTATCAGCTGTCATCTGAACAATATCTGGGCCTGCAAACTATTTCTCCCCAGCTTCTAACCAACAAGTTGGAGTTCTACAACGGCGACCATAAAACATTTCATATGGAGGCATGCCAATGCTCGAATGATAAGAGTTATTATAAGCAAACTCAACCAATGGAAAATGATAATCCCAAGAACCACCATACTCCAAAACACAAGCTCTCAACATATCCTCAAGCGTCTGAATCGTGCGTTCTGACTGACCATCTGTTTGAGGATGATAGGCTGTACTAAGATTCACTCTGGTGCCCAACTCATGTTGTAAGCTTTGCCAAAAATGAGATACAAACCGCGAATCTCTATCAGATACAATCGATAAAGGAATACCATGCCGCGAGACAATCTCATTCACATATAACTGGGCGAGCTTACTCAAAGATGCAGTCTCACTGGTAGCTAGGAAATGTGCACTTTTAGTTAATCGATCCACAATAACCCAAACCATATCATTTCCTCGGGCAGTTCGAGGCAACTTGGTAATAAAATCCATAGTCAAATGTTCCCACTTCCATTCTGGAATCTCAAGCTGTTTCAACGACCCATACGGCTTCTGGTGTTCAGCTTTAAATTGAGAACAAATATGACAAGAACTAACAAACCTTGCTACATCCATTTTCATTGTAGGCCACCAATACAAAGGTTTCAAGTCATTATACATTTTCGTACTTCCAGGATGTACAGACAATCTGGACTTATGAGCTTCATTTAGAATAACATCTCGAAGACCACCAAATAATGGAATCCAAACACGAGACTGAAAGGTTTTTAATCCCCTCAAATCATCTAATAGCAATTCTTTTCGATTCAACATAATTTCAGATTTCAAATTATGATCTAACAAAGCCTCCAACTGTGCAGCTTTTATCTGAGTCACCAAATCAGAAGAAACTTCTAAACGCATAAAATAAACTCGATCAGAAGTTACCTTACGGCTTAAAGCATCAGCAACCACACTGGCTTTCCCTGGATGGTATTTAATTTCACAATCATAATCTTTAATTAATTCTAACCATCGCCTCTGACGCATATTCAACTCTTTCTGTGAAAACATATACTGAAGACTCTTGTGGTCTGTACAAATAACACATTTGGTACCATACAAGTAATGCCTCCAGATTTTCAAAGCAAATACAACAGCTGCAAGCTCTAAATCATGGGTAGGATAATTTCTTTCATGAGGTTTGAGCTGACGAGAAGCATAAGCAATAACACGGTCTCGCTGCATCAAGACACAACCCAAACCAGCAATAGATGCATCAAAGTAAACAACAAAATCATCGGACCCATCTGGCAATGCTAACACAGGAGCCTGACATAACAACTATTTCAGAGTCTGAAAAGCTGTTTCCTGTTGTTCAGTCCACACAAAATTTTCATCTTTACGGGTCAATTTAGTTAATGAACCGGCAATTTTAGAAAAATCCTTTATAAACTTCCGGTAATAACCCGCCAAACCAAGAAAACTCTTTATTTCAGAAGCAGACTTTGGAGCTTTCCAATTCATTACAGCCTCAATTTTCGAAGGATTAACTTTAACACCATCATTACAGATAATATGACCCAAAAATTGCACTTCCCGAATCCAAAATTCACATTTAAAAAACTTTGCATACAATTGTTCTCTTTTTAAGGTTTCCAACACTAACCTCAAATGCATTTCATGTTCTGATTCGGATTTAGAATATACCAAAATATCATCGATAAATACAATCACAAATTTATCAAGAAAAGGTCGACATACACGGTTCATCAAATCCATAAAAACTGCTGGAGCATTTGTTAAACCAAAAGGCATAACCAGGAATTCAAAATGACCATACCTGGTACGAAATGCAGTTTTAGGAATATCCCGTTCACAAACACGAACTTGATGATAACCAGACCTTAAATCGATTTTAGAATAAAATGAAGATCCCTGCAACTGACAAACAAATCATCTATTCTGGGCAGAGGATACTTATTCTTTACCGTTCGTTTATTCAATTCCCTATAATCAATGCACATTCGAAAAGACCCATCATTCTTTTTCACAAACAAAACTGGTGCACCCCAAGGAGAAGAACTAGGTCTAATGAACCCTTTATCTAACAACTCCTGTATCTGATTCATCATTTCACGCATTTCAGAAGGAGCTAGTCTATAGGGAGCTTTGGCTACAGGTGACGAGCCAGGAACAAGATCAATCTGATATTCAACTTCCCTAACTGGTGGTAATCCAGGTAATTCATCAGGGAACACTTCCGGATATTCAGAAACAACAGGGACATCAGAAAGAGATTTCTTTTCTACCTTAGTATCAATCACATAAGCTAGATACGATTCACAGCCTTTGGACAAAGATTTCCTAGCTTTCATCATACTAATCAAAGGTAAACACCCACTATCCCTTTCTCCTCGAGCCACGACATATGACTCATCAGAAATTGGGATTCTAATCAGCTTATTGTGGCAATCTATACTCGCTTTACACTGACTTAACCAATCCATGCCAATAATCACATCAAAACTAGCAATCGGCAACAACAGAAATGAAATTGGGAAAGTCTGACCATCTATCATAATACTAGCTCCAATTACCGAGGTGGTAACAGGAACTGATTTGCCACTAGCTATTTCTACTTCAACTGGGATTGTAATCACAGTAGGCCTCATTTTCAACTTATCACAGAAACACACAGATACAAAAGAACAATTTGCACCAGAATCAAACAAAACACGAGCTGGTACAGAATTTACAAGAAAAGTACCCGTGATAACATCATCTGTATGGACAGCTTCATCAACTGTCATCTGAAAGGCCCTACTAACTGCAGATGGCGGATTCTTCCGCTTCTGATCGGAAGATGCCGAACTAACAACCGACCCAGAACCCTGTCTCTTAGCCTTAGAACACTGATTTGCACGATGACCTTCCTTATGACAATTCCAACACACATAAGTAGGAAAAACACAATCTTTGGCTTCATGACCAATCACACCACATTTCACACATCTAGTGGTTTGCACAGTACACGGCCCAAAATGTCTAGCTCTACACATAATGCACCAATTGGGACGATCAGAAGTACCACCACGACTTTCTTGTTTCTTACCCTGTTGATTTCCTTGCCACCGTTGCTTACCTTTACCCGAAGATTCACTCCTAGATTTCTGAGAAACCATTTCTTTACTTGGTGCTTGTTGAGGTTTCAAATCACTGTCAACTGATCGGGCTAACATAAAGGCTTGAGAAAGAGAACCTGCTAATCTCACTGAAGTTCGATAATGATTAGGTAAGGTACCCACAAATTGTCTTATTTGAGTTCTCTCATCAGGAACCCACTGCTGAACAAACCTGAGTTTCTCTGTAAACTGATTTATCAAATCATCCATTGACATGTTATCAGTTAGATGCAAATCCATAAACTCCTTTCTAATTTGAGCTATATCATAGTTTAAACAATACTGTTTACAAACTTCATTACGAAAATCAGACCATCGGATAGATGCTTTCTGAAAAGGAGATAACACAGAAGAAATCGAATCCCACCAATTCATAGCTGCTCCTTTTAAAAGTTGAGTTGCATATGGAACTTTTAATTCTTCCTCACATTGACAGACTTCAAATTTCTTTTCCACATCTCTCAACCAATCTATAGTTACGGAAGAATTTGTACTACCAGAATACACATACGGGTTACTGCTCGTAAAGGTTTTAAAAGAACACACCTTTTGTTTTGACAGTGAAATCATACCAAACACAGGATGAGACGATTCAGCCTCTTTTTGTTGCTTATACCTTCTGAGTGCTTGATTTTCCTCTTCCAAATGAAGTAGATACTCATCTCTGTCTAATTCATATCTAGCATGGAAAGAAGTACCAGCATGCCCAGTCTGGTCATCGTGAATCTCAGCATGAACTTCAGGTCTTGATGCATTATTAGGGTTAACAGGTGGTTGCTCGTTATCCTCCATGTCTGTAAACACAACAACAACTCACAAATCGTTAATCGTTAGCACCTATCCTACTAACCGATTCACATTCAGTACATAATCCCATTCCCAAGAATGTTTGACACAGCACAATTAAAGTTTAGGATTGAACCTTCTATCATGTTCAATTCACCCGAACTATTGCTCTGATACCAACTTAAAACACCCCTCATTTAATATCACAATATTATATTAAGATTCACGGAAGCGTACACTTACAATACATAGTTTATGAAAACTTAGCTAGAAATTTTCGCAACATTATACAACCTGTTTAACTGTCAAACCAAACATAGTTAACATGTTTACAACCCGGGGCATTATATTTTACAAGACATTGTTTATAACAAACTGGATTAGAGTTACAAGTTTCAAACATTCCCTGCATCAAAACATTCCTTCCTGACAACCCACATCATAAACATAACCTGCAGGAAGTAAATTGAGGGATTAGCACAAAGCTAAGTGAATGAATAATCAATCACCATTCAATTTAGCTAGCAATCTGTTCACAACCAATAGTGTAACAAATATCGTCAAGAGGAACGGTGGTTCCTAAGGACCCTGTGCCGGGTGGCCCTATCAGAACACTTAAATCAACTGTAGGCCAAAACAGTGATTAACCGCTAACTTAACGCTAATCTCCATCAACACATGTACGCAACCCTGTGTTGACCAACATTAGCAATCAAGTCCAACTGACAATCTAGTTGACCTCTGGATTCATCAATCAAGCACACAGGCTAATCAAACCACCAATCAAATGGCATATCATTTCAAAATTGACATTCTATCAATAGTAATCCTATAATTACTGATTGAAATCAAACTGACACAACCAAATCAAACTGTGAGATTCAAATCCACTCACCGATACCTTTGTCTTCACAACCTCAGAATTCAGGTATCACTTATCTTTTGGAGTATCTGAGAATCAACAATCAAATATAAGTTAGTAACAACATCCTTAATTCATAACTTATATTCAAATTCTATATTGAAATAAAACACCATATATACAATTATTTCAATCCACAGTAATAGGAACTTAACATTATCAATATTATAAAAGTAAGTTCCTAATTATAATTATATTCATACATTACTATTGATTTGTAAATACTACATATAATTTAAGCATAAATAACTTAGGCCTGTACATGGACATAGCCGTTCGGCTATACATCCTTAGCCGATCGGCTTTGATTAGCCGATCTGCTTTCTTCGTTAATTTCACACTTTGGTTCAAGAGGTCAAGTTCTGTGGTAATTTTGAACTAGAATAGCCGTTTGGCTAAAAATAGCCGTTCGGCTTTTATACTATAACCGATCGGCTTTGATCATAGCCGATCGGCTTTACCATGAAACCCAGTTTCTTCCTACAAAATCTCAGCTCGAATCTAAACTTTTATATCACCCTTTTTGCTCAACAAATGAAGTTTGTAAACTACCAAATCACTCAAATATAAGTATATACATACACTAACACTTCATTCAAGCTTCAAATCACATATACTTCAACAATTTGCATAATCACCTTCGAAACTCATTTCTAATTATCAAACACTTACCAATTTCACTACAAACAAAGATTTAGATGATGATGATGATGACGATAACTTGTAAGAGTCACAGCTCAAGATCACCACTAACAGATTTATGGTTGTTTGATTCTTGTTTTGGTTTAGGTTTCTAAGTTTTTTAGTTTTAGGTTTCTAAAAGAGGAAAGTAGGAAACTTTCCTAAAAAGGGAAAGTATATAAGTCGGTTTAAACTTTTACACCGACTCCGTTTCCACTTAAAACTAGTCCCCTTTCAATCTATTGCCTGGAACCTAAAAACCAATTGCGAGAAACTTATTTTATACTACCGTCAACTATAGTAAATTACAACAATCAACAATTTACTATTCACAATAAGTTCTGGGACTTATTTATATAAGTTTCGCAATAAAGCAAATAATATCAAATAATTTCGAATACAATTAAACATATCAATTTAAAATTAGAATTTACCGGACCAGAAGAGAGGATGTTACACCAAATACATGTAAAACATCTGATATTAACAATTAATCATAAAGAGCTCAATATACTATAACTATATTATATTGAATCAAGATGTAATTAAGGTTAGTATGTATATTAATTATTTTATATTATAACAAACAAACATCATACAATATTAAAATACATGTTTGTATTTTAACGTAAAATTCAAAGGGTTAAACATATATATCGGCGACGAACTTTAACTTTTGTACTGAATTAGGTAATGAATTCATTTTATTACCATGCAGGTAGCGAGCTTTTAAATTTTATGTCGAGTTAGGTAATATATATTACGTAGCATTAGCAAAATTGCTTTTACGTGGCATTATAGTATTATGTCATACATGTTACCTAAATCGACACAAAATATAAAAGTTCGCTACATATATTAGTAATTAAATGAGTTTCTTAGCTAACTCGGTACAAAAGTGAAAGTTCATTTTGTAACACCCCCAAATTTATTGTTTAGCGGAAGCACGACTTGGGTGTTACGAATCAATAATCACAGCACATAAGATATAATGAACGACCACTATATGCGTTGTTTTGGACTTGTATTGATAAAAACAAACGTTTACATCAAAATATAGTTACATTAGCTCGGTTGAAATTGAGAGATTTAAGTACATAATTAATCTATACAAAATATAATAATGCAGCTAAATCTCTGATTTGTTTGCATGCTGACTCGAGCTAATTTGCCTTGATTGAGCAGTCCAACCTACTGCGGGTTACCTGTGATACATGCTAAAATGGGTCAGCGAAAACGCTGGTGAGCTCACAGGTTTGTATGTCAACACATATTTGTATGAACCGCAAGATTTATAATTGAATTTATAAAGCAATTAAGCAAAATAAAAGTTATACAGCCATGAGCACATAGTCTGAGCTTAACTTGAGTTGTCAGGCCCACTTAAGGAAACCTAACTTAAAATGCCTCCTACGAGTGTCTAATCCACACTCGTCTTCCCAAATGCTAATACGTCCGATTGACTAGTTAGTGCGTGCTAACCCGGACGAGGATTGTCAATCCTATATGATATCATATACTAACATTCACGCTACTACGTATTGCCATACTATGCTATGGAGGGCTTTAAATTGATTAGCTTGAAACTCATGTAGTATTTGATTTGATTTGTACTTGCGTTCAACTTGTAAAACAAAACGAGCAATAATATCACACCCCTGATTGAAAAGCAGTAAAATAGGGGCCATGAGACTCACCTGAGCCTTGAGTGTTTATCGAATTAACTTGAATTGATTAGCTGTGAATTGATGTCCGAAGACTTGTAACCTGAGGGTGTCCATGACACGCGATGGTTATTAATTGATTAGGCATTTACGAAGAATACCTTTGTAGTTGTTTGTCCACTATAATGTCCAAATTACCCCGATTTGGTTGGTTAACTTGAGTTTAGAAAGTGTGTACTTAAAATGTTTACAAACTTTTAGGTGACGGGGGTCCGGGGGCAGCGCCCCTGGTTAGCGGGGTTCCAGGGGTGGCAACCCCTGGCGGAGTCCAAGGGGCTGGCCCCTGGCTGGGGTCGAGATGCCAGGTCAGCTCGAAAATTTTTTATTTCTATTAAATTGCTTTGGTGAAAAACGCATCTGGACTTGAATTTGGGTGAAATCAAGTGATAAAATTTAGGTATCGACACTTAGTAAAAATGGGTTGTAAACATTCTGTTTTTAGCGTCACTTATAGCGACACTCAAGGGTTTAGGCGACACTTAGGAAGTGTCGCATGAAATGACGGATTCTGATTAATGGCGTCACTTGTGCAAGTGACGCATAGAGGGCGACACTTAAGGAGGTGTCGGTTGTAAGTGTCGGTATAAAGGTCATGAGTCACTAAGGTTAGTGACGGATGAAATCTGTTCTCAATTATAGGCGTCACTTAAACAAGTGACGCTATAAGTGTCGGTTTATAGTGACGGGTATTGAATTTGCGACACTTAGGCAAGTGTCGGGAAAAAGGGGGTTTTATGCGGCACTTAGGCAAGTGACGCAAAATTAGGGCTTTTAGCGACACTCAATGCGTTACTTAAGTGACGCACGAAGTGACGCTATACTGCAGTCTTCGTTGCGACACTTAAAGCTGTTGACGGATTTTTGAACCAAAGACGAGTTTTCGACCATGGTTTGGTCCGATTCTTTTTACCCAACCCTTATATGAACATTATAAGCTTATATAAACAACAAACAAACATTATAACAAATATTTGAGTGATTTCGAGAATTTGTCGGAAACTTACGCGGTGTCGAAATGAAATTTCGAAAAGATAGAGTTGTAGATCGTAGCGTGGTGGTTCTTTTTCTCCAAAAAGCTTTGAGATTCGGCGGCGTTTGGTGGTGTAATTTGGCGTTTTAGTGTGATGGTGGTGATGGTTTTCTTGGAAGAGAAAAAAGAGAGAAAAGAAAGCAGTGTAGGTGAAAAATGAAGAAGAAAATGAGGAGGGAGTGGGGTTTTGTTGAAAGCCTCACTTCCTCAGCTCCTGCAATCGTGCTCCGTGCGGTGTTCGTTTTTCCCATTATTTAAACGTTAAATTAATACTAATTACTTTTAAATATGCGCTTTAAAATATGAATAATTCCCGATAGTTTGGTTGAAGTATTTTGTAAAATACTTTATACTTGAGTTATAAAATATAACTTATTCTTGTTTTAAATTGTTTGCGCGTTTAATATTTAAATCGCGTAGTCTTTGTTTGTACGTTACGAAACGGGTATGAATTATTATAAACATAATATTTTGGATATAATTGTGTGATAAAAAAAATATTGTATTATTTAATAAAATTGTTCACCAACGTCCGTATTTATTTGAACCGAATTACATTCGATTTGAAACTTGTACGATTTAATCAAACCGCATAATTGTATATATTCAACAATATATATATTGATACATTAATTAGCCTAACACAGAACTAATTACATGTATTAAAGCTTGATTAGGCACTAATTACTAGTCCTAATTTGATGGGTGTCACACATTTCGATCTACATCTTTAACCCAAACTCAAAACAACTAAGAAGTACTATACTTTTATGGGTTAATAATGGTTTTATCCTCAAAGTTTAAATTTTTTCATTTTAACCACTTAAGTTTTTTTTCATGATTTAATCTTTAAAGTTTACACTGACTTATTGGTTTAACCTTTCATTAAAATTTTGAAAGTTAGATGATTAATAGAAAAACCTAAAAGGGTAAAATCATTGTAAAACATAAATTTAGAGATTAAACCATCAAAATTTTGAGATATAAGGAGCTTGGAGGATTAAAGTACCCAAATTTTGAGATGTGAAGATTTAGATTATGACAAAAAAACTTAAGCGGTTAAAACGAAAAAAGATAAAACTTTGAAGATTAATCTATTATTAACCCTACTTCTATTGATAAAAGCTCTAAATATTAATGTGGTACTACATATTTAAATGATAGCTTATGAAAGAAAGGATAATTTGTTGACACACACAACTCTATACATGTTGAAGTTTATTCTATTCAATATTTCTCTTAAATTTAATTGGATTTATTCCTTATTATATTTCAGTCGTGGGTTCTTACTTCTTAGAATTAAATTTATACTTGCATTAACTTAAAATACTAAAATCATAAATAGAATTCTGTAACACACGTTCAAATTGCACAATTAGATTTTAGCTTGTATAAAAATATATTTTACTATTATGAATCATTAAATTGAATATAAATCAAGGATTGATATTATAAGTAATAAGTTTTTGTAATACTATGCAAATTCAAAGTCATGTATATTTACCCTCTTAAATAACAAAATAGAAATTATGGTTACATCTAAATCAAGTTATAAAGATAACAATATCAAAACTCCAAAAAAGATTATAAATGAAGGTTAATTTTTGAAAAAAGAAATAAAGAAAAAAAAAGAAAAGAAAGAAAGACTTAACCTTTAGTTCTAAGGCTTTATAGTACAGTAACAAATATTGTTGAACCATATTCTCATAATTCAATACATGTGGGAAAAAGGGAAGAATGAAAACTCTAAATATTGGGTTAAAAAACAAACCAAGTGCCTAGGTAAAAAAACAAACCAAGTGCCTATGTAAAGAAACAAAAAGAAAACAAAATATAAAAAAAAAAAAAAAAAAAAACCACCCATAAGATTCAAGCCCAAGTGTTTCATATTTTCATTACATGTTGAAATATAGAAAAAATAGATGATCCACGAACCTAAAATAATACTACCCCCGTCTCAAAATTATTGTCCAGTTTTGACTTTCTGTTTCTTTTTCAACTTTGATTTTAAATATTTTTGTTTGTGTTATATAATACTCGATGAAAATTAGACTAATGAAAATTAGACTAATGAAAATACATTTATAACTCAATCCATTCATCTTATGCATCAAGTATCAAATAATACATAAAAAAAATTATTTAAGGTCAAATTGAAAAAAAAAAAGTATTACATAATACAAAAAAAAATAAAAATTTAAGGTCAAAGTTGAAAAAAAAGACTTTGGAAAGTCAAAACTGAACAATAATTTTTGAACGGACGTAGTACAAAGTAGTTCACTACAAGAATCTGGACCACTAGCTACGATAAAAAACGTCGCTAAAGCCCCAGTTATCGTCGCTATTACCCTATTCCGACGATATATCGTCGCTAGAGGAATGTCGCTAAAGCCTCGCATCTGTTTCTCTTTACCGACGATTTTGGGGCCTTTAGCGACGATATGAGGGCAACCTTGTGATTTTTGGGGGCCTTTAGCGACGATTTGGATCGTCGCTAAATCTTTTCGTCGTTTTATCTCATATTTCTTGTAGTGGTTGTTAATAACTTATAATAAAAAGTGAAAAAATAAAAAAAAAATACAAATCGAAAAGTTAACTAAAATAAAAAAAATAAATATTGTTAATAACTCATAATAAAAGGTGAAAAAATAAAAAATAAAAAATACAAATTGAAAAGCTAACTCATAATAAGAGGTGAAAAAATAGAAAATAAAAATACAAATTAAAAAGCTAACTAAAATAAAAAATAAATATTGATAAGCTACTAAAAAAGAAGAGGGAAAGACTTGAACTTGAGATATAGTGACTTATTTTGCTAGATCCAACCACTAAGCCAACAATTCATTTCTAAACAATTTATGATTTATTATATACAACTCATTATAGTGTAGATAGAAAAAAAAAAAAGAGAGGAGAGAGTTTCGAACTCCAGACCTCCAAATTATAACAACACTTCAAGAACACCAAGCCAGCACCCACAATATTTCCAATAATCCATTGGTAATATATATTAACATAACGAACATTTGAAATGAAACGACAATTTTTATGGTCAAAACGACGTTTGACCACCCACAATTGTACTATAGGTAATATAGTACTTTTTTTTTTATTAGTATTAGTGTTGTCAAGTCATATTTTATATGCAATTAATAATAATTTATTTTATTCCTTTTATATGCAACAATTTTTACTCCATAATAAAAGCATCTACAACAATCTTTTCTATAAGTTACATTTTCATAGTTATTCTACTATATCCTCATCATATTCATTAAATAAATTATCATTCACCAATCATTTTATCAGAATATGTAATTAAAAAATGACAGCAACCATGTCAACTAATACTATATTTTTCAAAAGTATCTTATACTTTTCTCAATGAATCAATTCACACAATTTGAATTATCGAAAATTACCGAACTACATAAAAAATGGCATAGAAGCATCAAATCATTTCATATTAATCTTAATGGACAACATCCATGCTTTGTAAATTTTACTGCTGCATCGCGCGGGTAATGCACTAATTTTACCGCTGCATCGCGCGGGTAATGCACTAGTAAGTAATAAGAAGCGAAGACATTTTTTAATTACCGAGAGAGATGTGATAGTTCAAATATTTATATCCTTTTTTAGACTTGAGAATTACATATTATTATTTTTTTACTTAATTGATTATTGGTATTAGTGTTGTCAAATTCAATATTTTATCTTTGACTCTTTTTTTTTTTTTTATCAATCATGAATCGGATCCTATATATGTGGTGTATTGAGAGATCACCATCGCATAAAAACAGTTAAAACAATGGGGTTTTTTTTTTCTTGACGTACTTTTCCATACAGATTTACCATTATTTATTTAAATCTAATCAAATAATAGAACGAAATGACTAGGATTAGCTACGACCTTATAAATAAAGAACACGAAACGACATCCTAACTTCTATTCAAACTAATAAACAAAAACAACCCGAAAACCAATCCCTAACTTATAATCCCTACAAAACCAAACCCAAACCCAAACCCAAACCCAAACCAATAATCAATCCAGCAGAAGCTCCATATTCAGTAGATGCACCACCTGATATCGCCATAGCAGGAGCTGCCACCGGGGAAAATACTTTCGGTCCATCACTTCCTTGTAACTCCGTTGTTGCTGGTGCCATCACCGGTGCTAGTGTAGGAGGACTAGTTGATGTAGAGTTTATGGTGGAAATGTGATTTCAAATCGCCATGACTACGATGATCAGCTTTTGACCGTTGTCACATTTATCACCTTGTCCACTGATGAAAAAGAATGGACCTGATCTTTTAAATTTGAATACGGATTCCCCATCTGTTAGTGTTTCTTTTGGGTTTGTTTTGTTGCAATTGTTGTAAGCCTCTTGATTCACCACCAAAACTGAATTCGCACCTTTTTCATACTTGAAAACTACACACAACAAAACAAAAAATTAAACACACGTTACGTTTCACATGATCGATCAGTAATGATATGAGTATATGCCTAAAATATGAGATTTGAAACATGTCACAATCACATTTTTACGTTCACTTTCAGATTGATTATTTTATCAGATTAAATTATCAACTTTCGTTTTACATGTAGCTACATAAACAAATTAAAGTCACATATAGATAGATCGTTAACCAACCAAGTGTGTCATTGACTTGAAACCTATTTCGTTCAGCCCAACGGTTGTAGCTCTCACTAGGGTTAATAACCCAACCGTCTTTGCCACCGACGTAGAATGTGTAGCCAAAACTCGACCCGATGAGCCAAGTGGATATGACCAACAAACCAATCAGCTTCATATGGTGCTCCATAGATCGCTAGTGAATGTGTGTTTGTGTGCGTATGTTATCTATAATCAAAAGATATGAGATCGAAATGACGGTAATTAATTCGGGGGATGAAATCGGTGATTATATATAGGAGATATAATCAGTAAAGTTACCGTTGGATGCATGGCAATTAGTTGTAGCTGAGTTGTATCGAGATTACGGTTTTGAATTTAATTTGTTGTTGAAAAATGTATAAATTTTGGTAAAACTGTAACGGTTTAATATTAATTCTATTTAGATTTAACAGTCACGATTTACATGTTGGGGGTATGCTATTTTGTTCATAACCCGCTTTTTGACCGTTTATATAAAAAAAAAAAAATTGATAACGAAAGTCTAAGGGCTTCCGTTAAGAGATTAAAACATGCATTAAAATATTTAAATTAAAAAATTGGTTAATAATGGTTTAATCCTTAAACATTCAATTTTTTTTAGTTTTAACCACTCAACTTTTTTTTTTTTAACATTTTAACTCTTTAACTGTATATAACCTGTTTAAAAAACCATTACGACCTGTTATCACAAGTTAGAACTTTTAAAAGTTAAAAAATTAATTTTTTAAACCAAAATTCTTTTTAATATTTTTGCAAACCACATTTAATATATATAATAATATTTTCACATATCAATAAATATTTTTTAAGACACTTTATATAAAATAGCAACATACATTCATCATATATAGCTTTTTATATAACTAAAAATATGAATAATATATCTTATATATAAAAAATTAACTAAAATGATATATGATACTACATTATATATATAACGTATTATGCTCATAATGAAATTTACATTTATTGTTTTGATTACAATGTAAAAACAATACAAATATTGTGTAAAGGGTTAATATACATGTAGTGAATTAAACTTTTATAAATTGTTCAATTTAGGGAACATTCTAATATTTTTAATAGAAAGTAATCTAACTTTTAAAAACATTCCCAAGTGGAAAATGAACTAATAAGGATTCATCATTTTGAACAATTTTATATTTAGTTATCCTTTTACACATTTTAATAAACTTTAATTACCCTAAACACATTACATATAGTTAAGGTTGATTTAAGTAGACAATTTTTGATCATTCCTTAAATTGAAGATTTTGTGAAAATTTGATATCCTTGCTGTATATTAATAGTTATCCTTGTACTACATTTTGTAAAAATTTTATATTTAGTTATCCTTGTACTACATTTTGTAAAAATAGTCAAACAATTAGCATGTACATAATTGAAAGGGTTTAAATATTGGTCACTTGTATGTTAAGGTGTTAAAATATTAAAAAAGAAGTTGAAGAGTTAAAACAATTTTTTTTTGAAAGTTTGAGGATTTAACCATTAATTAAATGAAGTCAATTATTTCCACGTTACTTATTCAACCGGTTACCGGTAACCAAAAAGGTATTTTTAAACGGTCAAACAAACTAAAGGGATATAATTTTGGTTAAACCATAAGTTAAGGTGTTAAAACATTATAAAAATTGTTGAGTGGTTAAAACAAAAAAAAAAGTGAAAGTTTGATGATTAAACCATTATTAACCCTTGAAAATAAAATATTCTTTGTCCCCCTGGTTTTTAGTTTGTCATGAATTTAAATTAAGATACAACTGTTTTATGTATGTACAAACATCTTAACCCCCCCCCCCCCCCCCCCCCCCCCCCCCCCCAAAAAAAATACGTTATTTTCATTTTGCTTTATTACTATTATTTTTGAAGGAGAAACATACTAGAATTCATGCAAACATACTCCGTATTTGAGAAACAAGCAAAAGGTTTTTTTTTCATTAGAAGTTCTATACATGATTGATGATTGATAATAAATAATTAATGTGTTTTGCTAACGTGTGCTCGGGGCACACGATAAGGTGCATATAATGAACTCGGAATTCCGTTAAATACTAGAAACTTGCATTTATTATCCATTAATTTAAACTAACACATTTTTTATACATATCATAATTAAATACAAATTTTAATATTCATGGAAATTTCAGGATCATTAAATGTCTCGTGTGTCCCAACACGCATTAGAAAATCCCATAATTTTAGTTAAGCTTAAATCAATTATATAATGATGAAATTGATTAAGAGTTTATAACATATGAGAAGTATCTCTATATAGTCTCTTATTTAACAACAGTACCACATATATATATATATATATATATTATAAGTGCACAACCACACACACGAGGATCAAAAAGAAAAAAAATTAGGGAGAGAAGAGAGAGTAGGGAAATTGATTCAGTATTTTATTACTATGATTCAAATTTGTATTACTATATTTCTATATTTTAATGCTTTGGTTCAATATTTTATCAATAAAATTTAGTATTTTGCTTCTTTGATTCAAAAGTTATAGATAATAAATTTCAAATCATAGTAATAAAATACCGAATCAATTTGTTTTTCCCTTGTTGCACCCCCAAATTCATGATTAGCGGAAGCATACATCGGGTGCGACTAATCAAGGTAATCACAACACAAAGGCATAATGAATGACTCTATATGTGTCGTTTTACAAAATATATTTATGTGATAAAAGTTTACAATAGTTACATTCATTACATTAGCTCGTGTTCTGAGTATGAGAAATTTCAAAACATAATTACCCTGCAGCTTTGAGAAGAGGAAAATATGGGGCTCAATATCACCAATTTCTAGAAAATTTGAAGCAGCTTCATATCAACATTCCGTTTGTGGAAGCCATTGCCTAAATGCCTAAGTATGCGGAATACTTGAAGGAGCTTTTGACTAATAAGAGCAAGTTAGCAGAGGTAACCACAGTGACGATGAATGAGCGATGCTCAGCTGTGATGCAAAACAGGTTGCCACCAAAAATGAAGGATCTAGAGAGTATCACTGTTCCTGTCTAATTGGTAGTTTGGACATCACGAATGCACTAGCGGACCTAGGAGCTAGCATATCCATTATGCCTTATACTATGTATGCTAGACTTGGGCTAGGAGAACCGAAGTCCATCCAAATGTGCATCGAGTTAGCTGACCGCTATGTTCAATACCCTAGAGGGATGGTTGAGAACGTCTTAGTCAAGGTTGATAAGTTTGTGTTTCCCTGTGACTTTGTGGTTCTCAACATGGTAGAAGACCCCAAAGTGCCGATTATTCTAGGTAGACCTTTCCTAGCCACTTCTAGATCTTTGATCGATGTATTCAATAGAAGAATCACCATGAGAGTAGGGGATGAGAAGGTTGTATTAAATGTGAATGAATCTATGCAATATCCAACCTCAGTGGATGATACTTGTTACTTTGCAAACGCGAGAGAACTGTCCGACGATGATGAGTTTTGCAAAGTTTGAAGGATGATGAAGAATTAGATCCGATGATACTTGAAGGATGGATGGGAAGCTTCGAGGCAATCCGTGAAATCGAAGAATTCGATAAATTGCTCGAGGAAATCGCAACTACGTGCGAGGAGGAGATAGAGAACGAAGGCGTCAAGCTAAGGGAGAGCGAAGAGTCGATTTCGACAAATGGAATCTCGATCAAAACGGAGACGCGGATTACTATGCATGGTATCCCATGGAGGTGTCGGTAGCTAAATCCTCATTCGAAGAGCCACCCAAGTTAGAGCTGAAAGAGCTACCAGCTCATCTGGAATATGCATACTTACAGGGGAAATCTGACCTGCCTGTGATCATTTCAACACATCTTTCGACTAACGGAAAGGAAAGCCTCTTGAGGGTTCTTACGGAGCATAAGCAAGCTATCACATGGACGATTAGCAATATTAAGGGAATAAGCCCCTCATACTGCACACACAAGATTCTCATGGAATCCGATTTCAAGCCAGTGGTGCAACCCTTGAGGCGTTTAAACCCAAAGGTAATGGATGTAGTGAGGAAAGAAATTATCAAGTTACTAGACTCCGGGTTGATATACCCAATCTCCTACAGCCCATGGGTAAGCCCCATTCATGTTGTACCAAAAAAGGGAGGTGTGACAGTGGTAGTCAATGAGAAGAATGAATTGATCCCCACAAGAACCGTCACCGGGTGGAGAGTCTGCATCGATTACTAAAAACGATGCTACGTGCAAGGATCACTTTCCTTTGCCTTTCATTGATCAAATGCTCGAGCGTCTAGCCAGAAAGGAATACTACTGTTTCCTAGACGGTTTTTCCGGGTACTTTCAAATCCCGATCGATGCAAACGATCAAGAAAAGACCACATTCACCTGTCCATTTAGAACATTTGCATATAGAAGAATGCCATTCGGGCTGTGCAACGCACCCGTAACATTCCAACGGTGTATGATGGCAATTTTTTATGACATGGTTGAAGACAACATGGAGATATTTATGGATGATTTCTCCGTCTTCGGGAATTCTTTTGATGAGTGTTTGGCAAATTTGGAGAAAATGTTGCAAAGATGTGAGAATTCGAATCTTGTGCTAAATTGGGAGAAATGCCATTTTATGGTCCTTGAAGGGATCGTATTAGGACACAAGATCTCGAGCATAGGGATCGAGGTGGACAAAGCTAAGATCGAGGCAATAGCAAAGTTGCCACCTCCGACGAACGTCAAGGGCATACGAAGTTTCTTAGGGCACGCAGGGTTTTATCGCCATTTTATTAAGGATTTTTCCAAGATAGCTCATCCGATGAACAAACTGTTAGAGAAGGAAGCCAAGTTTGAATTCTCCAAGGAATGTCTTGATGCATTCAATCTTTTGAGGGAGAAACTAGTATCAGCACCGATCATGATTAGTCCGAATTGGGATCTTCCCTTTGAATTAATGTGCGATGCTAGCGATTATGCTGTAGGAGCGGTGTTAGGTCAATGGGTTGACAAGAAGTTTTAACCTATCTACTACGCTAGCAAAACCTTGACAAACGCACAAGAGAACTACACTACAACAGAAAAAGAATTGTTAGCAATTGTTTTCGCATTTGATAAGTTTCGATCATACTTGATTCTATCTAAGACCGTAGTGTTTACCGATCATTCAGTGTTGAGGTATTTGTTTAGCAAGCAAGATGCGAAACCGAGATTGCTAAGGTGGATTCTTTTGCTGCAAGAATTCGACATTGAGATTCGTGACAAGAAAGGAGCCGAGATTTGAGCCACTGATCACCTTTCAAGATTGGAGAATCCGGAGCTAGAGAAGTTAGATGAATCGTAAATTCAGGACAAATTGCCTGATGAGAGTTTGATGAAGGTAATTATGAGTGAACTTCCATGGTTTGCTGATTATGCCAACTTTTTAGTTACAAAAACTCTTCCTACCGAGATGGATTACAACGAAAGAAAGAGATTTTTCTCGGCTTTGCGACATTACTTTTGGGAAGACCCGTTTTTGTTTAGGAAGTGTGTTGATGGTATGGTAAGAAGGTGCGTTCATGGAGAAGAATGCACAAGAATCCTAAGTCACTATCACAACGGTCCTACGGGAGGACATCACAGGCCAACATATACAGCACGGAAGGTGCTTGAAGCAGGATTATATTGGCCAACTATCTACAAAGATGCATACGAGTTTGTAAAGGAATGCGATGCTTGCCAATGAACCGGAAGGATTTCTAAAAGAAATGAAATGCCGCAAAATCCCATCATGGTTAGTGAAATTTTTGATGTTTGGGGGATAGATTTTATGAGACCATTTTCGCCAAGCAACGGGAATAAATATATAATAGTGGCTGTAGATTATGTTTCGAAATGGGCCGAAGCGAAAGCATTACCTACGAATGATGCGAGGGTGGTAGTGAAGTTCCTTAAGCAGTTGTTCTCATGATTTGGAACACCGAAGGCGTTTATAGTGATCGTGGAACGCACTTTTCGAATGCACAATTGGAGAGAGTTTTAAGGAAGTATGGAGTCAATCATAAGTTTTTCACTGCTTATCATCCTCAAACCAGTAGCCAAGTTGAAGTAACCAATCGCGGGTTGAAGCGTATTCTAGAGCGTTCAATAGATGGTGTAACACCTCGTCAAAAAGTCAATTTTCGCGCCGAATTTAAACTTCAAATAAACGATTTAACTTTTACTTCCAATTAGTATTTTTATAAAATACTTTCACTAGAAAACAATCTAAAATAATATAAATAAGATTTTATTTTATATTATGACTGGACAAATAAAACACGGGTATTTTGTACTGTGGTTGGAGACCACAGTCCGCGCACTGGGGATCTGTGTTGGACAAAACCCAACCCTCTCCCCATTTTCACCTCATTTCATCATCTTCTTCTTTTTCATCTTCCCCATTTCTCTCTCAAAATAACCACCACCAATCACCGCCACCACCGTCGAACGCCGCCACCACCACCATCAACATACATTTTCGGAATCACCATCAAGAGAGGAACAACATTAACAAAGACGACACCCTCGTTTTCTTCCTCGTTTGGCCTCGATTCGCATTTGTAAGAAATTCCTAAAATCTTAGATTTATTCAATTTGGAGTAATGTTTTGGTGTAATAATGTTTACACAACTTAGTTATAACCTAAACAACAAAGAAAACATGATTTTACAACTTGAAAATGCGTTAGATTTGCGATTTTGGCCGGAAAAACGCGACAGCCGCGAGTTTCTGGGCTGGTGTTCATCCATGCGACACAACGCTTGTGTCGCATGTTGTGTCGCATAATTCCGTTTGTGTCGTATCTTATGTCGTACTCTATGTCGCACCTTGTGTCGCAGACTCCCTGCGACACAACCCTTATGTCGCTGTTGAATCAGCATGGCAAGCTTTTGCGACACAACCACTGTGTCGCAGAGCTCCTGTGTCGCACCATGCGACACAACCCTTGTGTCGCATGAACAATTTTTGTGTCGCATGTTATGTCGCAGAAAACAGAAAACAGCCACATTTTTCCAAAGTGTCGGGAAACGATTTCAAATGACAATTTAAATATGATACGACTTATACTCAAAACAAATATACTTTATAAAGTATACAAAAGCTCAAACCTAATAATAATATGAATTATTATTACGAATCATCGGTAACGAACCGCACTTACAAACATACGAAATCTCTCATGTTTAGGATACTAGGAGATTATACTTGGCACGACTCGTTACACTAGGGCGCTAACTTCTCAGGTGAGTTCATGGCCCCAACTCTTTTACTGTTTTCCAACTGATTTCGGGGCGGGAATGCATACTCCTGTTTTTACTACTTTACACTGTATAAAACTTTACAAATGTTTTACAATAGTTTACGGTAACGGTGCTAGATTACGACAGCTATGAACCATTTGACCATACTTAGAGATATTAAGTATGACCATGTTAGAAGCACCTAGAATTATATTACATATGATATCTAGGGAGTAAACGCCTCACTACATCAGTGAATTGCTAATTACCAGTAATGACCGGTGGACTTATGGACACCAACTAGAGGCACCGACTTGCTAGTTTAGCGTTGACTACCTTTACGAACTAGCGGATGACTTTGACTAAGTACTGTAAGTACTTCACGACAGTTAAGTGACGTGTAAACGTGCTTAGACTATACACATTACTTCAGACCAACTAGGTGACGTAGATACGTACCTAACAGATGATTATGATTTGCCCCTATACCTAGGTGACATTCCTAGTAAGATTTACTACTGTGAATTGTGTAATAACTTGAGGTACTGTTGAGTGCCTGTAACACTTTACTAGCCTTGGGCTAAACTTACTTACGGGCATGTCGTATACTGCCAAAACGATTACTTACATCTCCTGCGGGAGAATAACTGACGCTGTCACGATATGTGAAGCAAAACGATGCCACGGTGGGTGGCACAAAAGCGATACCAATGTGGTTGGTATTACGGATTTACAAACGAGCTCACGATACCACGGTGGGTGGTACAACTGACTTACGAGCTGAGGGCTCACGATACCACGGTGGGTGGTACAACTTACTTACGAGCTGGATGCTCATACTCAGCATATGGACTTATGCTTTACTTACTTTCAGCAACGGACCTACGAATTATTACGGTCAGGGTCGTTGGCTCAGCATGTGGATTCATGCTCTATCGTAGTTCTGCGGGACTGCACGGTTACTCATTTCAGCATATGGATTTATGCTTTACTTATTCTCAGCAACGGACCTACGAATTACTTCGGTAGGGGTCGTTGGCTCGTTAACTGGTTAATTTACTTAAACGTGGTCATCCGGGACATAACTTGACATTTCCCTTGGGGGATACCCATTACCATCACTGTAGGTGATTACTAGATACTTACGAGTCGGAGACTCAGGAAATTACGAGCTTTTGCTCACTTGACCATACTTATAAATCGTACCGATATGACACGATTTCAAAATAAATAACTTGAACACGTTACCGGGGTGCAACCTTTCATGCCAGGTGGCATTGTGACTTACTAGTACCAGTAGCACAAATACTTGGAACCATATGTATTAACTGTACCATATTGCCGGGGAGCAATATAGGCTGTCTACGGATTCTTCCTGTTTGACCTCTTTCGACCAGTAGCATGACAGTTAGTCACCTTACGCTACACTCATATACATATTGCCAGGTGGCAATAACGTACCTGATAACACACCCACTGGGAATTGGTTCCCTTTTTCTTGACTAGAAACCTACTGATTAGGTTCACCTGTTTACCATAAACTTCTCGCGATTACCTCGAGGGGTAATCATTACTATTTAAACTGTTAAACTGATTTACATTTCTGAATGAAATACATATTTCCTGAACTACTTGTTATTACAAATTACTTGTGAACTCACCAGCTTTCCAACTGACCTTTTAGTGTGCATTCTCAGGTACACTGCTGTAGTAGGATTGGCCTACAGGATTCTAGCTCGAGTCGCATGTTTTCAACACTCAAGACATTTATTGCATTTACTTCAGTACTAGTAAAATGTAATACTATTTTTATGCGAACTCGCAACTTGTAAACACTTTAATTTCAGAAATGTATAACTATTTTCAAACGTCTCATTTAGAGTCGTTCACTATGTATCTTATGTTGTGATTACCGGATTAGTAACACCCAAAACTCGCTTCCGCAAAACATTAAATTTGGGGGTGTTACAGATTGGTATCAGAGCCTAAGGTTGTAGTGAACTAGGTTGCATTTAGTGGGCCTAGACTATGACCATTAGGCAGTATTCCTTATTAGGTATAACTAGTTCAGGGATTACATCATACGAACTTAATTTAACATAGCGTAGCTAACTATGTACAATTAAGCAAAGATGATGTAAGATCTGAAAGGGGTTATATTGAAAGGGAATGCAGTAGTTGACTCTGATTGTTATTTGCTACTTGCTAGACATCCTAGGCTATTATATGTACTGTAGGTATATATGAATAGGCCTTACGTGTATACTATTCCTGCATATCTATATACAGGTAGGTATGATTATACCTGACATGATTCCGCTGTACAACTGATACACACTTTCGAAGTGGCATATCGCCAACTTCCCAACCTTTACGACTTGATCTCAAAATTTTGACCAGGTTGGTCACGACTGACTGGTATTACGAGAGATGCTCGTAATGACTAAGTCCACGAATTACTTTCGAACTTACTATCGGCCTGAGGGCCATACGTGGATAACATGTGGCACGTGGTGCTGCATCGTGCTTTGGGCACAATACTACTCCAGCACGTGGTGCTGCAACTACACAGTATGTTTGTACTGCATTCGGCACGAGGGTGCTACACTCACAGTACATGGGTACTGCAACTACAATGCCACGGGCATTACATTACGGCACATGGTGCTGTGTTTCATAGTACTTTTGTACTACAATCATAATATATTACGGTGCTTCGGGCACTACATTTTGGCACGTTGTGCTACACCCGGGCTCGATGAGCTACTATCCAATATGCATGTGGACTTGTTATAGTACATGTACGACTTATATATACATATACATATACATTTACTTAACTGGGCACGAGATGCCACACCTGATTCTTTGTTACTGCGCACTTATACTTGTATAGTTAAGTGTACCTCACATATGTATATACGACTACTTTACTGGACACGAGGCGTCCCACTCGATTTCTTTGCGTAGGAACACTCGCTATAGGCACTTGTACACTTATACGCATACGCAATTACCTTAGTGGGCACGAAGTGCCACACCAAGACTACTCAGGCATGTGATGCCTCATTCGATGAATACACTCTAAATTATTGGGATTACCTTTATAGTACTTTAGTACTACATTTTAGTCTGATAGACTACGACGATACCATAGTTCTGGTCGAACTACATATAATACACAACTAGGTCGTTAGTACGACCAAAGTCCGAGGACTTTCATACAGACACCTTAAGTGGTTTCTGGATCATTATCACTTTTATATCCGTGGGCAACGGTGTAATACCGATTTACGTATACAACTACAATAATCAAAATCTTTGAATAAAGATCTCACGCTTTGTCGTTTCACTTTTATTTAAGAATCATGCCGCCTAAACGACAAACCTACACACAAGCAGAACGCGACCAATACGCTGAGCAAAGAGTGGCTGAAGCTCTAGCTGCACAAAACCTAACGCGCCTCTGCACCTATAAAGAATTTCTGAATTGTAACCCACCAATCTTTGTTGGTACCGAAGGGGCTGTCGGACTGATCCAATGGATTGAAAGGATGGAGGCTGTATTCCGCATTTGCAACTGCCCCGATGGATACAAAGTCAAATACTCCACCTACACTCTTCGAGATAATGCTCTAACCTGGTGGAATGCTCACGCCCAAACCACAGGGGTCGACACCGCCTATGAACTTTCTTGGGAGGAACTGAAACAACTGATGAGGGACGAATATTGTCCTAGCGAGGAACTACACCGACTTGAGAATGAACTCTGGCATCTTACCATGAAAAACAACGACATCATGACCTATACCAATCGTTTTCACCGACTGGCACTCCTTTGCCCATCTCTAGTAAACCCAGAAAGCAAACGAATCGAACAATACATCGAAGGACTTCCGGCATAAGTCGCGGACATGGTTACCTCCTCTAAACCCAACACTATTCGCGACGCCGTTCGAATGGCCCACAACCTCATGGCGCGGGTGGTTCAACGCGGAACCCTCACAACTGAAAACCATACACAAAAATGGAATGGCGATTCCAGCACTAGTCATGAGCCAACAAATCAACCTGAACCCTTGAAATCTTACCCTTCTGAATACAAAGGAAAGCGGGGCTATGCGGGGGATAAACCCTTCTGTCACAACTGTAAACGTCACCACTCTGGCCCTTGTGGCTCACCTTGCGAGAGATGCCAACGATTCGGACATCAAATTCGAGACTGTAGAGTTCCTGCAAATCCCAACGGACAACAAACGTGTTTCAAATGCAACACTCCTGGACATTTCAAGAAAGATTGCCCAAATCAGAAATGAAAAATCCTCATGATCAGCTCCGGAGTGACCGGACGAAACCGCAGCAATATCACGGGTATGTCTCTATTCGATACTAAACCTTCAAATTAAACACAACGTTTCGATCGACGGGAATGTCGATTCCAAAATGATATCAATTAAGCTAAACGTGAAAGCTAGAGTTTGCTTTTAGCAGACTATCCGACTGAACGAATTTCCAACAATAACGTAGGTGCACCTTCCCTCGAAACAAAACTTCTCAATTCTGGCTACACCGAACGGTATTTTTACTCATTAACATCGCTTTTAACCTACTTAATGCCAAGTGCATCATTGGGCTAGTTGACTTGGGCCCCCGTAAAACTTAACGCTTGCTTTCAGCGGACTAAACAGACCGAACGTTTACCAATCATCTGGTCCTGATAGGACAACTCACCAAACGGTCATGTTGTGACAACCATCTAGTCCCGAATGGACTACAAGGTAAACGGTTCCCTAGTAACCACAACTTAAACCTGTAAGCAACATAGTCAGAATGTGACTACAACGATAAACCACAACACAATCATGGATTGACTGCCCCCCAATCTCGTTATAAGACATGATAGGTCTAATACCAACTCGATAAATTCCTCATACGTACATTGCTCCCCAGACCCCACACGACCGCGACATTACTTTAAATTTCGGGACGAAATTTTCTTAACAGGGGGAGAATGTAACACCTCGTCAAAAAGTCAATTTTCGCGCCGAATTTAAACTTCAAATAAACGATTTAACTTTTACTTCCAATTAGTATTTTTATAAAATACTTTCACTAGAAAACATTCTAAAATAATATAAATAAGATTTTATTTTATATTATGACTGGACAAATAAAACACGGGTATTTTGTACTATGGTTGGAGACCACAGTCCGCGCACTGGGGATCTGTGTTGGACAAAACCCAACCCTCTCCCCATTTTCACCTCATTTCATCATCTTCTTCTTTTTCATCTTCCCCATTTCTCTCTCAAAATAACCACCACCAATCACCGCCACCACCGCCGAACGCCGCCACCACCACCATCAACATACATTTTCGGAATCACCATCAAGAGAGGAACAACATTAACAAAGACGACACCCTCGTTTTCTTCCTCGTTTGGCCTCGATTCGCATTTGTAAGAAATTCCTAAAATCTTAGATTTATTCAATTTGGAGTAATGTTTTGGTGTAATAATGTTTACACAACTTAGTTATAAGTTAAACAACAAAGAAAACATGATTTTACAGCTTGAAAATGCGTTAGATTTGCGATTTTGGCCGGAAAAACGCGACAACCGCGAGTTTCTGGGCTGGTGTTCATCCATGCGACACAACGCTTGTGTCGCATGTTGTGTCGCATAATTCCGTTTGTGTCGTATCTTATGTCGTACTCTATGTCGCACCTTGTGTCGCAGACTCCATACGACACAACCCTTATGTCGCTGTTGAATCAGCATCGCAAGCTTTTGCGACACAACCACTGTGTCGCAGAGCTCCTGTGTCGCACCATGCGACACAACCCTTGTGTCGCATGAACAATCTTTGTGTCGCATGTTATGTCGCAGAAAACAGAAAACAGCCACATTTTTCCAAAGTGTCGGGAAACGATTTCAAATGACAATTTAAATATGATACGACTTATACTCAAAATAAATATACTTTATAAAGTATACAAAAGCTCAAACCTAATAATAATATGAATTATTATTACGAATCATCGGTAACGAACTGCACTTACAAACATACGAAATCTCTCGTGTTTAGGATACTAGGAGATTATACTTGGCACGACTCGTTACACTAGGGCGCTAACTTCTCAGGTGAGATCATGGCCCCAACTCTTTTACTGTTTTCCAACTGATTTCGGGGCGGGAATGCATACTCCTGTTTTTACTACTTTCCACTGTATAAAAATTTACAAATGTTTTACAATAGTTTACGGTAACGGTGCTAGATTACGACAGCTATGAACCATTTGACCATACTTAGAGATATTAAGTATGACCGTGTGAGAAGCACCTAGAATTATATTACATATGATATCTAGGGAGTAAACGCCTCACTACATCAGTGAATTGCTAATTACCAGTAATGACCGGTGGACTTATGGACACCAACTAGAGGCACCGACTTGCTAGTTTAGCGTTGACTACCTTTACGAACTAGCGGATGACTTTGACTAAGTACTGTAAGTACTTCACGACAGTTAAGTGACGTGTAAACGTGCTTAGACTATACACATTACTTCAGACCAACTAGGTGTCGTAGATACGTACCTAACAGATGATTATGATTTGCCCCTATACCTAGGTGACATTCCTAGTAAGATTTACTACTGTGAATTGTGTAATAACTTGAGGTACTGTTGAGTGCCTGTAACACTTTACTAGCCTTGGGCAAAACTTACTTACGGGCATGTCGTGTACTGCCAAAACGATTACTTACATCTCCTGCGGGAGAATAACTGACGCTGTCACGATATGTGAAGCAAAACGATGCCACGGTGGGTGGCACAAAAGCGATACCAATGTGGTTGGTATTACGGATTTACAAACGAGCTCACGATACCACGGTGGGTGGTACAACTGACTTACGAGCTGAGGGCTCACGATACCACGGTGGGTGGTACAACTTACTTACGAGCTGGATGCTCATACTCAGCATATGGACTTATGCTTTACTTACTTTCAGCAACGGACCTACGAATTATTACGGTCAGGGTCGTTGGCTCAGCATGTGGATTCATGCTCTATCGTAGTTTTGCGGGACTGCACGGTTACTCATTTCAGCATATGGATTTATGCTTTACTTATTCTCAGCAACGGACCTACGAATTACTTCGGTAGGGGTCGTTGGCTCGTTAACTGGTTAATTTACTTAAACGTGGTCCTCCGGGACATAACTTGACATTTCCCTTGGGGGATACCCATTACCATCACTGTAGGTGATTACTAGATACTTACGAGTCGGAGACTCAGGAAATTACGAGCTTTTGCTCACTTGACCATACTTATAAATCGTACCGATATGACACGATTTCAAAATAAATAACTTGAACACGTTGCCGGGGTGCAACCTTTCATGCCAGGTGGCATTGTGACTTACTAGTACCAGTAGCACAAATACTTGGAACCATATGTATTAACTGTACCATATTGCCGGGGAGCAATATAGGCTGTCTACGGATTCTTCCCGTTTGACCTCTTTCGACCAGTAGCATGACAGTTAGTCACCTTACGCTACACTCGTATACATATTGCCAGGTGGCAATAACGTACCTGATAACACACCCACTGGGAATTGGTTCCCTTTTTCTTGACTAGAAACCTACTAATTAGGTTCACCTGTTTACCATAAACTTCTCGCGATTACCTCGAGGGGTAATCATTACTATTTAAACTGTTAAACTGATTTACATTTCTGAATGAAATACATATTTCCTGAACTACTTGTTATTACAAATTACTTGTGAACTCACCAGCTTTCCAGCTGACCTTTTAGTGTGCATTCTCAGGTACACTGCTGTAGTAGGATTGGCCTACAGGATTCTAGCTCGAGTCGCAAGTTTTCAACAGTCAAGACATTTATTGCATTTACTTCAGTATTAGTAAAATGTAATACTATTTTTATGCGAACTCGCAACTTGTAAACACTTTAATTTCGGAAATGAATAACTATTTTCAAACGTCTCATTTAGAGTCGTTCACTATGTATCTTATGTTGTGATTACTGGATTAGTAACACCCAAAACTCGCTTCCGCAAAACCTTAAATTTGGGGGTGTTACAGATGGAAACCCAAAAGATTGGTCGAATAAGTTGGACGACGCGTTATGGGCAGCAAGGACAGCTTTTAAAACGTCTATTGGAACTACGCCCTACCGACTCGTTTATGGGAAAGCTTGCCACTTACCTTTTGAGTTGGAACACAAAGCTTATTGGGCATTGAAACAATGCAACCTCGATGATCATGCGTCAGGAAAAGAGCGATTGGCGCAGTTACATGAGCTATATGAGTTAAGAATGAATGCTTATGATAACGCTCGGCTGTATAAGGAGTGCACAAAGAAATGGCATGACTCACGCCATAAATCAAATAATTCATTTGAAAAAGGTGACAAGGTGCTTTTATACAGTTCTCGCGAGCATTTGTTTCCCGGAAAGTTGAAGACACGTTGGACATGACCTTTCATAGTAGAAAAGGTTTATCCTTTTGGTGCTGTTGACTTGCAAGGTCATTCTGGGACAACATTCAAGGTGAATGGAAGCCGTTTGAAGAAGTATTATGGTGATGCAAGGGACTCCGAACGTGATTTGGAGATGGATCTCAATTAAGCCATGAAGCAATATGTCGAGCTTACCGATGTGATAAACAAAAGCGCTTTTGGGAGACAACCCGTTTTTTTTCTTAATTAATTATTTTGTTTTGTTTTTGTGTGTTAATAAGCTCGTGGAAGAGGATGTTGTTTGTTGGAAAGCTTCATTCGAGCTTGTATGTTGAAGATAGCTTAGGGGAGTTTTCTGTTCACTTCTTTTCTATTCCATAATTTATTGTTCTTATTTGCAATGAGGGCATTGCGTATTTTTAAGTAGGGGATGGGGGAAAAGAAGTTTATTTGTCCTAAGTTATGAATTGGTAATTATAAATTGGTAAATATTGGTAAATTCCAAGCTAGAGGGCATTCTATGCAGTCATTTTTTTTCAGCCAAAATTTTCTTTTAAAAATGTATTCTTTTTAAGCTTAGCATATCTTGTAACATTTATGGGAAATTCAAAGGATAAATTGAACTTAATATTTAAAATATTAGATAGTTCAGCATGTGATGTATCGATAGGCAATCTATATGAAAGTTGTTGAGCTACTAAATAAACTAACGCATAAAGTAGGTGATATCCCGAGAGAAACTTTAGCAGGGTATGACCTTAGTATTAATTCTTATATGATAGCATGCTATATTCCTTAATTCTGGAATCTTAATTATCATCATTTGGGAATATACTGGGTGTTGTTTCCTCTGTTGTACGTAAGTACAGACCTGGTCTCCGTCAGTATATTTGAAAAAAAATAATCCCAAAGTCAAGTTATGTCGCTCTGTTGTTGATGGCACCCGAAAGCGTCGGTGTCGTTGAGGGTAACTAATCGGGCGCCAACAGGGGTTTTAAAATTTATAAATAGCGGGGCTTAAATTATACGTACTACCTACTCTGGTTAGTAAGCGGTAAGTATGACCTAAGATCCTTCTATGAATCGAAACGTGTGGGTGATTAAAGCTGGTGCTTTCGGTAGGGAAGTATTTAGGATGGGACAAAGTAGGTAGATTTGGGGGTTTTTAAACTAACGACAAATAATTAAAGTGCAGGAAAGTTAATTACAGAAATTAAAATACAGGAAAGCAGATAAAGATAAATATGTGATTGCTGAGACTTTGATAATTAATGTTTCGGGATGACATACTAAATAGGGACAATACTTAATATAATAATTAAACTATTAGGTGTAAACTCTAGAACCCTACCAACTAATTTTCCCATTGGCATGTCACTAGGAACTAGGTTATCATGATTCTGATCGGAGCAATACGCAAACTTCCAATACTTATCTAGTTGAAAGATAAGCAACCTATCTTGGTTGTATACCTAGGTACATGAATCAGTACCGTATCGTCTCATAGGTTCGACCGTTCTTAACCCCTAAGGTAGTTTACTATTCTATTAGCATGCAGATTAATAACTTTGTATGTTTAGACCGTTGATTATGTAAGACTTAGTGTTTTAAGGATTCTAGGTCACTGGGACTCTACTCTTATTCCTAAGCCTTGTTTTGTGTATTAAAGCTTGATTACTTCAACTTATGACTTAAGTTCTCCTTTTCAAACAGTTATACATCCCTGGATTATCCGCAGTTTATTAAAACGTGTTTCATATGCAGACCATGCCTTTTAGTAATTAGACAGTGTACTTTACATAGTAGTTCCACGGCTTCTTACATCCAACATGCGGTCAAGAGTAATTGACAGTGAGAGTAACACTCTAAACTAACTAAATGTAAAGCAGTGCAGGAATGTAAACCTAATATATACAACGAGTGGGTTCACTGTGTCTTACTTATTGCATGTCATGGGCACAGATAACTACTTACCATAATTAAGGTTGATCAGGTCCTAATTACTAGGTTGCAGTCACGTGGATAACCAGAAAGGGTACTCCATAAATTAAACTTAAGTTCATAAAGTCTTAACGGTACAAAGGTTACTAATTCCTATTTTATCTGAACGTGTGTTGCGAACATTATTTTATAGTGCGTTGACTCTCGTAGGATATACCAGTTAGTTGTGAAGTTGTACTATCCTTTCGGAGTTCCAACTGTTAAACCAGAGCTGATTCCAATGACATAACTACCTTCGGTCATTTATCGACTTCCATACATTTGTACTCTGCTTGAAGCGTTTCCAGTACTATATCAGATAAACCGTCAAATAGGAGCCGTCATTCACTTTACGATTGTCGTACATTAATTATATAATGTCATCCCTACTTATAATTATCTACATCATCAACAATCACAATAATAAACTACTCGCAATTCATGGCAACAGACAAATCACATACCAGGCAATAATACATATTCAAAATACGAAATAAGACAAGTATGATAAGAGTTTAGATATCACCCAGAAATAAATGCGTAGCAGCGTATTATTATAATTGACAACTCTTTCGCACGTACAAAGATGAATCTCCAATTCCCTAGCGTTCTTCCTAGCTTCTATATTAATCCGTAGATTAATTACAATATTCAGAAAGAGAAAGACTATAAAATACAAGAGAATTTCTAGAGTGAGAAAGTGGAAATTATGCTTCCAAGAGTGAGAAATGAGTGTGTGTTGAAATGAAACCATGAGGCTCCTATTTATAGGTGAATTTCGGCTCACGTTAGCAACTCATGGTGCACACTAGCAAAAGGTGGGAAAGTCATAGCACATGTACCCTAAAGCGCTTAAAGGTATAGCACATGTACCCTAAAGTTGCGTAAAGGTCTAGCACACGTACCACGCGAGTACGGGAAAGGACCAAAAAGCGACAGATGGACAGTGGACGGCATACCGGTAGTGCCAGCCAGCCAACCGGCGGCTGCGTGCTGGTGGCCGGCGGCGGTGGCCAGGCCACTTGATATCGCGTAAAAAGTCACGTTTTTACAACCGATATCTCTCTCATTCTGGAACGATTCTTGGCAAATTAACTCAAATATAACACAAATCAGTAACATTATGCCAAGAAGGTCAAAACGAGGTCGCACGATAAAAATCAAGTAAAACGGATGTGAAACGAAGATTCCACACACGTTTGAAGATTCAAGGCATAAAAACGAGATTTCAAGACCAAAGTGCCCTTCACCAACATCCATTATTTCCAAGATGTTCGTTTTCAAAATTCGGATCCAACAGAAGAAGAATCAACTGAAACGGGTAAAAAATGAAGATTTCGCGCCCGCCGGAAGATCCAAATGATCCATACGCAATATCTGGAGCTAGGAACCTCATTTTAAGGCATATCCTATGTCAAAATCTTCGTTTTTGAATTACGAATCCAACAAAAAAAGAATCAACTCAAACGGACGTATAACGAAGAAAACACGCACGAATCGAGAAACGAAGCAACAAACCGCGCAACGGGGCGGGGTGGGGCCCACCGCCGCCGGCCACCTCACCACCGCCGCCGGCAGGTGGCCCACCGCCGCCGGCCACCACTCACCTGCCCCGGTTTCCGTTTTTGGTAACTTTTGGTACCCGGTTCGCCTACTTTTCGCGTTGTACGGTACCCGGTTCGCCTACTTTTCGCGTTGTACAAGCCACTTTTGGAAAGTCTTCTAACATGAGCCTCAAGGACAACTTGTGCTAATGTGAGCCAAAGCTCACCTATAAATAGGAGGCTTTTGGTTCATTTTACCAAGACACCTACACCTTCACACATATCACATATGCATTAGTTACTTTCTCACTTTCTCATTCTACTTTCTTTAAATTAGCATTAGGTTAGTTTAGCATCTTGTTTAGAGTAGAAAGAAAGCTAGGAACGTGTTGTAATCTTTGGTGTACGCTTGGAGTTACGATCATTAATTCAAGTCTATTCCTTCTCGCATATTAATCTCGGTTATCTCTATCCTTATCTATCTTAATTAAACATGTTTGCTTTAATTATGTTTGCGATCGTTTTTACCATGATTAGCGAGTAGATTACTATTGTATTTGTTGTGATGTAGTTAGTATATATAATTGTGGGATGACTTTGAATACGTTGTGAAATAATATGACGGCCCCTATCGACTGATTACTCGGTATAGTATTGGAAATGCTTTTGAGCATAGTACAAATATATGGAAGCCAGTAACGACCGAAGGTAGTTGTATTATTGATCGACGTTATAAAATTGGAAACCTTGTGGACGGACTTATCTTGTGATTTTAAACCTAAAACTTATATTCGCCTTTCGATTAACAAACGTGATTGTAACCTTGTAAAGAGGAGTCGCGAACCTCAATACTCGGTCAATAGTTATCTGTGTAAAAACTATGTTTTTAATTGTAACGTCATGCAAGCATTATAAAATGCAATGTGATTACGTGGACTTGCCATGAGTATTGTACACTTTTGATCACATCGTACTTATCATGTAAACATCGCGAAGCAATTGAACTCACAACAGAAACGTTGGTAAACAATTTAATACGTTGTGAATTACCATAGTATTTTCCGACATGGTGTGGGTTTAACTTTCTGTAAAAAGCCGTCAGCATTTTAATTAGTTGTTTTAGTTTAAATTAGATTAGATTAGGTAGGCTAAAGGCTAAATGTCCATTTACGAAAACCTAGGGATTTGTTAATTGTATTGAGAAAGGCAAGTTTAAAATCCAACTTAACCCGATACTTTTTATTAAAACCATGAAACCTAAAGTATGGTACGCAAGAAACCTAAATGCTTTCCCTCGTTTATCACGCTTAAGTTTCATTGGTAGAAATTGATTAAATAAGTCCGGACACAAATTCTAAGTTAGTTGTTTAATGGATTCATAATCATTGTGGTATTAAGAACGGCTAGACATGTTATGGACTTGCTACTCTATTCCTTCGCCCATGAGCGAATACGTTCAATAATATGGGTCACTGACTCCGTCACAGGAGAGTGTGGAGAGTTGAGCATTGTCTGTCTGGTCAGAATCACGACACCTTAGTTCCTCGTGACATATTAGTTGATAACCGACTAATAAGGAATCTATTGGTTATACCATAAATTAATGAATCTCATAAGCAATCCAATTTAGTTAATCATTTTCCCGTAAGAGTCATCATCCCATAATTATTAACTAACGAACTCACAACAAATACTACTTTGCATATCTGATATCCTATTACATTTTATCCGCTTTATTTAGTTTATCTAGTTAACTGAACCAAAACCCCCAACGCACTCTTTTAAAACATTTACTAGAAAAGAAAGATTGATTGGATCACCTCAGTTTCAATTCAGTTTCTCTTTAAGAACGACTCTAGGTCCAACTTACCGCCTACTAACCTTTTGGTTCAGTATTAGTAAGTCACACTTAGACCCCAGCAATTATAAATTTAAAACCATCCGTTGTTTTCGATAGCAACAAGCTTTTGGCGCCGCTGCCGGGGAGACTAACTGTCCGATCCAGAGGCCCAACCAATCCCAATTCTAGTAAACCCGTAGGATAAAACCTTCTAAAAAAAACACAAAAACATTTCTTTTATTGTCTATTTTCCTTTATTGTCTTTCCTTTTAGTTTATGACCTGTTCCCCTAGATCTGCACCACTATTTAACTTTCCCGATCTAGAACTTATAATACGCACTATTCGACGAGAAAAGAAACAATCTGCACTTAAGCAAGCAATGGCTGAACGCATCACTCTCGCTGATAACAGTAAACCCTCTATCGAAGGAAGAGGAGGACCAATTCTTTACCCTGAAACCCCTGGTCAATCTTTCGAGCTTAAACACCACATCATCCAACTAATCCAAAACCACTGTCAATTCCACGGATTGCCCAGTGATGACCCAAACTCTCACCTCGACAAGTTCATCTCTCTCTCAAATTCCTACAAGCAAAACGGAATTGGCCAAGATACAATCCGTTTATTCCTTTTCCCTTATTCACTCACCCATCATGCGCAAACATGGTTTGAAGGTTTAGAGACCGGCTCTATCCCTTCATGGACTGTGATGGCGACAAAGTTCCTAACCAAGTACTTTCCGCCCTCTAAACAAACCAAACTCCGAAATGACATCATGAACTTTCGACAAGCTTTCGATGAGTCATTATATACCGCATGGGAACGATTCAAAGGAGCCTTAAAGAAATGCCCTAATCACCGACTCGATAAGTCTGCACAATTGTGCACTTTCTACAATGGTTTAGATCCTAACCACCGAACTACCCTCGATGCTGCTGCACAAGGAAGCTTCATGGCAAAGACCGATGAAGAAAGATGGAACCTGATAGAAAACATGACTATGCACCACCACGATTGGAATTCTGGAGATCATTCAACATCTTCCAAACCTATCGCTGCTGCAAACCCGATTCTAGTCGAAGCAATTAAGACACTAACAGAGAAAATGGACTCGCTCGTCAAACAGTTTGGAGAACTTAAGAAACAACAGCACCAAGTACACCAAGTGCAAGTCTGTCAACACTGCACCAACCCGCAACCATCTGGAGAATACCAAGTTGAATACGAAGAAGCAGATGGCACTGTCTACTATGCTCAGTTTCCAGCTCGACCTCCCGGTTTCAACCAAAACAACAACCAACCCAGAGGACCTCCCTTTCCGCCAAGAAACAACCAACAACCTTTTCAACCTCGATACCCACCTAGATATCCACCCTACCAACAACAATCACAACTTCCTTACAATCAACCCCTTGCACTCCCTGCACCCACTTCTGACACAAACCAAACCACTGAACAAACCACCAAGACGAATGCCCCAGCTTCAAGTTCAGACGAAGCCTTCACCCAATTCATGCAAGGTCAACACCTGCTCAACCAAAAGACGTCCGCTAGACAAGATCAAGCCGACCTCTGCATGAGAAATCAATTGGCTGTGTTAAAGAATTTGGATGCTCAAATTGGACAATTGGCACAACGTCTTGAGAATAGACCCCGAGGAAGTTTGCCCAGCAACACGGTTCAAAATCTGCATATTGAGGAAGCAAAGCAACTTACAACACCAAAGGAAGCAGCCACTACTCCACCTGCTGCTGTTCCAGTAAAGGAAGAACCAAAGGTCAAGATACCAGCTGTGGAAACCACTCAAACCATGAACAAAGAGGTTAGAATCCCTTACCCCGCTAGACTTAAAGTTCAACCTAAGAAACTGTCATCCTTTAAGTTAGATGGAAAATTCCTTGATACCATGTCTAGAGTTCCTGGTCGTAATAAGTATATTAGAAAATTGCTATCCACCAAAGATAAATTGCCTGAAGTGAACAACATTCCCCTTAGTTCTGAAACCTCAGCCCTACTTAAAAATAGCCTTCCCGAAAAATTAGGAGATACAGGTAGATTTACACTCCCTTGTTCTATCTACAATTCCGGAAATATAAGCGCTCTAGCCGACTTAGGAGCTAGCATTAACCTTATGCCCTACTCCCTGTTTAAGAGGCTAGAACTTGAAAACTTGAAACCCACCAAGATGACCGTCCAGCTAGCCAACCAATCTGTTAGATACCCAAAGGGAATAGCTGAAAATGTCCTTGTTCAAGTTGACAAATTTTTCTTTCCAAAGGATTTCGTGGTAATGGACACCCATGAGGACATAAATATTCCAATCATCCTTGGAAGACCATTCATGAACACAGCTAGAGCAGTGATTGATGTGTATAACCACACGATTGTTTTACGATCGCATGGTGAAAGCATTACTTACAAGATCGACCAACCGGAATGCACCCCAGAAGAGGAAGAATGTTGTGCTATATCCACAGGAAAAATCTGTTCCGATGATGAATCAGAACCAGAGGAGGAACCGCAATTCACCCGATCATCAGTTCTCATTTCTGACACTGAATACGACCCAGAAGAGGAAGAATACGAGGAAGCAGATGAAGAAATTGAATCTGACCCCGAAGAGGAAGAAGAAGAAGAAGAGGAAGAGATGGAAGAAGATGAAGATCATACTGATTCGCCACAAATGGCCGAAGTTAAAAGGATACAAAACTGTGATGACTGCTCTTCATCAGAGGAATCAGTTGATTACGGAGCCATTCGTCAAGAACTCAGATCCTCTCATCTAAAAAGAATGGGAAACATCTTGAATTCTTATCTCGATCCATCAAAACCCTTTACCAGAACTCGACTCTGAGACATTGAAATCTTTGAAGAAGGACTCCGATCATCACCACACCCGGACCAGTATGCCAAACTACTACAGAGAATTTCGGCATATAAGGCACGTCAACCAGGAAGCTTTACCGAAGAGAACATTCATGACATAACAACCGAAGTCCGAACCATCGAAATCGATAGTTCTCGACCCTTCAACAACGCGCCCCCAGACGAAGAACTCCACCAATTTCCCGATTCACGCGATAAGGACTCCGACTGCAACAGTGAATGTGATGATGACTACATCAACATCACTCTCGATGAACGCTCTATTCCACAATCTCCTCTTGCTCCCCCTAATTCCCCTGCTGTCGCAACTGAGAGACTAGAAATCCCTCTTATAGATACTCATCAAGACATGATCGAGATGATTGACCAATACGACGATGTCCGAATCATCGTAGAAGCCATCAAAGAATCAACTAACGACTACAACACCGCACAGAGACACATGATAAGGGTAATCATACGAGACTACGATTCATACCTCACCAATTATGGAGAACCAGAGCCCAGCACTCTTCGGAGAAACATTCGAGCATTCTCTGACTTGCTTCAAGAACAACTTACCAGAGAAGCTTGACAGCGAGAAAGACCCAACTACCCAATGGGAGAAATCGAATTCTATGGAAACCAAAGGCGAATATACCAAAAAGTATATTGTGCCTTAGCAGGGTCAGCTTTTCCGTACTCATCAAGTCAAAAAGCTATTCTTGCATCAATGAGAACCAATCTGGAAAGAGCCACAGGGAACCGAAGAAGTTATGCCGACATCAGAATGGTGGGAGATCTAAGAACCCTTCTAGATCTCATTGAAACTGGAGAGCACCTCACGGCGTCAGAGAACTGCAGGATCGTCATTTAATCCACCATTGGGCACCACATTAAACTAATAATTGATGAGCTAAACGAGCCAGCCTATGAAGAAGAAACTCGTGAAGTACCGAGATTCATCCCACACATGTCGCAAATCAATTTAGCCACTTATGTGACTACCCGACTGCGCGAAATGTACCAAGAAGAAGATGTAGAACTCGACGTCTACCGAAATGGATATCGCGAGATATTCAGCAAGTTAATTTGCATCTTCACCGACTCGGATTTTCCCTTCAACCGCGAGCAACATCAACTAATCAGACAAGTGTGCCAAGCAACCAGATCCTTCGGAGGAGACCCTTGGGCTAATGATTTTGAAGAAGTGAAAACCGAATTCATGGCTTTAATCGCCTCGATAGGAAGAAACCACCCACAGCGTGAAATCGTTCGAACTTACACCTGCACTCGCATTGACCCTAACGGGCCAGTTACAAGGGCAGTTTGATACATCTGCTATGGAATGGCAATTCTCGACCGACTCGCCACCGATCACTTCAAAAGCTTCAGAATGCTATCCACCAACCCACCAACTCTCATTGCTGACATGATAGAGCAATTCCTGCAGTACTATCCTCCACGATACTCTCTACCAAGGAACCACAGTGACCACGCCACCACTACTGATGCATCAAGCATCATCTGAGGAAGAAGAGAACTAAGTCGAGCTCTTGACTTTAAAAGAGCGCTTCTCGGGAGGCAACCCGTGTTTTATTTCCGCTATTTTACTTTCCAAGAAGTGATGACATCTCCGACTATCTTTCACACTCGGATCATACAAAGAATGCTCCAGCTTGCAAGAAAGCATCAACAACCGAAGAATAGTATATCCGACGTGTTCACACTCACGAGACCAATCACAAGAAGACTTGATCAAGAATGCACCAAAGAAGACAAAGACCGGCAGATGCAACCAAAAGAACACTGCAATCACCAGGGAGTATTTCTAAAACCGTTTCTTTCATTCGTTTTAAATATACAATATCCATTATCCTTATCACTAAGTGTGGGATTCAAACCCAGCACACACACTGAAAGAATAAGTCTTAGATGTTTAAAACCCTAAGTATGGGATTTTACCCCATTCAGAGCTTAGTATAACATCGAGGACGATGTTCCTTTAAGTGTGGGATAGCAGTAGTTGCACTACTGTTAAATGGACATTGGTATATGCTTGATTCTGAGTCGTTGCTCTTTATTAGACCTTGCTTCTCCATAGAAGTAAACAAAATTTTTCAAAACTAAGTTAAAAATATGTAGAAAATGAAAAATTTTAAAAGAATGATTTACTTTGGGGAAGAAAGAAAAATAAAATATAAGTTCTTTCGAAAACTAGTTTGACAATCCCATAAAGAGCATCGCATGGCTAAGCACACAACAAACCAACTTTCGATTCGTGAGGTATCTTGAGCCATATGAAAAGCATTCACTTTTAATGCTTCACTTTTTCGATTCTTGAGTGTGCCGATGTATGCGTTTAGAATCAGAACTTGCTCTTGTTATGCATTTCGAATCCAAACTTGTGAGTCAAAAAGGAGATCGAATCACATCATTCTTGAACCCATCCATACACCCAAAATAAATACGTTACCCCTTTACCTACTCAAAAACATCCCTCAAACTTCCTACAAAGTTCCAAAGATGAAAAAAGAGAAAAATCAAGGATATGACGTCAAAAGGAAAGAAAAAGTCCCAAGAAAGTTCAAAGAAAAGAAAGTCAAATGGAGAAAGAAGACTCCGACTAAAATAGAAAGAAGGCGTCAATCCTCCCGAAAATTCAAACTTTCCGCTTCACCAAAAACAAAACCCAACAAAACCCCTCTCACACCACCAACATTCCACCACTAAAAACCTTACATCACTTCCCTTAGAATGATTTTGGCTAGATCGACTTCGCGCTCACCAAAAAGGTAACGATTTGATGCTCGATCAAGCCTATGACGATAAACAATACATGACTGGCGTTCTGAGCGATTGATATAATAGAATAGGAAACCCTAAACACTTTGAGTGATTGGAGTGACCACCTTGAGAGGATCGCCTAGTCATGTATCAACGATCAATGATCAAAAGCATGTTCCTAAAGATTACAACCTTGCTTTCTAAAATACCAAATATCTTTATTTTTCCAAAACCCCCTTAGTAAAAAGTTCCCATCTTAAAATAATTTCATTATCTGCTTATCTTTAACAATGTTGAACGTTAGTTTGCTTGATGATAAGCAAAGTTCTAAGTGTGGGATACTTGATATCGCGTAAAAAGTCACGTTTTTACTACCGATATCTCTCTCATTCTGGAACGATTCTTGGAAAATTAACTCAAATATAACACAAATCAGTAACATTATGCCAAGAAGGTCAAAACGAGGTCGCACGATAAAAATCAAGTAAAACGGATGTGAAACGAAGATTCCACACACGTTTGAAGATTCAAGGCATAAAAACGAGATTTCAAGACCAAAGTGCCCTTCACCAACATCCATTATTTCCAAGATGTTCGTTTTCAAAATTCGGATCCAACAGAAGAAGAATCAACTGAAACGGGTAAAAAATGAAGATTTCGCGCCCGCCGGAAGATCCAAATGATCCATACGCAATATCTGGAGCTAGGAACCTCATTTTAAGGCATATCCTATGTCAAAATCTTCGTTTTTGAATTACGAATCCAACAAAAAAAGAATCAACTCAAACGGACGAATAACGAAGAAAACACGCACGAATCGAGAAACGAAGCAACAAACCGTGCAACGGGGCGGGGTGGGGCCCACCGCCGCCGGCCATCTCACCACCGCCGCCGGCAGGTGGCCCATCGCCGCCGGCCACCACTCACCTGCCCCGGTTTCCATTTTTGGTAACTTTTGGTACCCGGTTCGCCTACTTTTCGCGTTGTACGGTACCCGGTTCGCCTACTTTTCGCGTTGTACAAGCCACTTTTGAAAAGTCTTCTAACATGAGCCTCAAGGACAACTTGTGCTAATGTGAGCCAAAGCTCACCTATAAATAGGAGGCTTTTGGTTCATTTTACCAAGACACCTACACCTTCACACATATCACATATGCATTAGTTACGTTCTCACTTTCTCATTCAACTTTCTTTAAATTAGCATTAGGTTAGTTTAGCATCTTGTTTAGAGTAGAAAGAAAGCTAGGAACGTGTTGTAATCTTTGGTGTACGCTTGGAGTTACGATCATTAATTCAAGTCTATTCCTTCTCGCATATTAATCTCGGTTATCTCTATCCTTATCTATCTTAATTAAACATGTTTGCTTTAATTATGTTTGCTATCGTTTTTACCATGATTAGCGAGTAGATTACTATTGTATTTGTTGTGATGTAGTTAGTATATATAATTGTGGGATGACTTTGAATACGTCGTGAAATAATATGACGGCCCCTATTCGACTGATTACTCGGTATAGTATTGGAAATGCTTTTGAGCATAGTACAAATATATGGAAGCCAGTAACGACCGAAGGTAGTTGTATTATTGATCGACGTTATAAAATTGGAAACCTTGTGGACGGACTTATCTTGTGATTTTAAACCTAAAACTTATATTCGCCTTTCGATTAACAAACGTGATTGTAACCTTGTAAAGAGGAGTCGCGAACCTCAATACTCGGTCAATAGTTATCTGTGTAAAAACTATGTTTTTAATTGTAACGTCATGCAAGCATTATAAAATGCAATGTGATTACGTGGACTTGCCATGAGTATTGTACACTTCTGATCACATCGTACTTATCATGTAAACATCGCGAAGCAATTGAACTCAAAACAGAAACGTTGGTAAACAATTTAATACGTTGTGAATTACCATAGTATTTTCCGACATGGTCTGGGTTTAACTTTCTGTAAAAAGCCGTCAGCATTTTAATTAGTTGTTTTAGTTTAAATAAGATTAGATTAGGTAGGCTAAAGGCTAAATGTCCATTTACGAAAACCTAGGGATTTGTTAATTGTATTGAGAAAGGCAAGTTTAAAATCCAACTTAACCCGATACTTTTTATTAAAACCATGAAACCTAAAGTATGGTACGCAAGAAACCTAAATGCTTTCCCTCGTTTATCACGCTTAAGTTTCATTGGTAGAAATTGATTAAATAAGTCCGGACACAAATTCTAAGTTAGTTGTTTAATGGATTCATAATCATTGTGGTATTAAGAACGGCTAGACATGTTATGGACTTGCTACTCTATTCCTTCGCCCATGAGCGAATACGTTCAATAATATGGGTCACTGACTCCGTCACAGGAGAGTGTGGAGAGTTGAGCATTGTCTGTCTGGTCAGAATCACGACACCTTAGTTCCTCGTGACATATTAGTTGATAACCGACTAATAAGGAATCTATTGGTTATACCATAAATTAATGAATCTCATAAGCAATCCAATTTAGTTAATCATTTTCCCGTAAGAGTCATCATCTCATAATTATTAACTAACGAACTCACAACAAATACTACTTTGCATATCTGATATCCTATTACATTTTATCCGCTTTATTTAGTTTATCTAGTTAACTGAACTAAAACCCCCAACGCACTCTTTTAAAACATTTACTAGAAAAGAAAGATTGATTGGATCACCTCAGTTTCAATTCAGTTTCTCTTTAAGAACGACTCTAGGTCCAACTTACCACCTACTAACCTTTTGGTTCAGTATTAGTAAGTCACACTTAGACCCCAGCAATTATAAATTTAAAACCATCCGTTGTTTTCGATAGCAACACCAATGCTCCGGTTCGCCATCTTTTGCTTCGTTTCTTGATCCGTGCGTGCTTTCTTCGTTATGCGTCCGTTTGCGTCGATTCTTTTTTTGTTGGATTCATTTATCAAAAATGTACTAATAATTTGATGAAAATAAATCCCAAAAATATGTCTCTGAACTTTAGATGTGTCGTACGAATCGTTTGAATCTTCCGGCGTACGTAGAATCTTCATTCTTCGTCCATTTTTGCCGATTCTTCTTCTGTTGGATTCGTATTTTGAAAACGATCATCTTGGATAAGATAGATCTCAGTGATGGGTACTTTGTCTCTAAATCTTGTTCTGATGTCTTGAATCTTCAACTGTGCGTGGAATCTTCGTTTTCCGTCCATTTTTAGTGATTTTTCTCGTGTATCCGTGTTTTCACCTTCTTGGCATAATATCACTAATTCAAGTGATAATTAAGCTTGTATGCCTAGTATTAGTCTTAAATGAGAGGGATATCGGTGGTAAAAACATAACTTTTTACGCGATATCAAGTATCCCACACTTAGACTTTTGCTTATCCTCAAGCAAACTCATTCATAAAAGACCTTTAGAAAGATTCTAGTTACACGTATCTTTTAGAAATACCATTTTCAAAAAAATATAAAGTTCCAGTTGTGAAAGAGTTCTTATGAGTAACTAAGGGTTTCTAGGATTTGATACTTTCTTCAAGCAACTTAGATGGTAATCATGACTAGGCAATCCTCGCAGTGGGTCACTCTAATCACCCAGGTGTTTAGGGTTTCCTACTTGCTAGTGTCAATCACTCAGATTGTAACACCCCCAAATTTCACTGTTGGCGGAAGCAAGCGTTGGGATGTTACTAATCAAATATCACAGCACAAAGTAAAGCAAACGACATCTATATACGACGTTTATAAAACAGTTATATTTCTAATATATGTAAATGTTTGAAAACATAGTGTTTTCAGTTACAAAAGTGTAGTTTCCTAGAGTCCACGCGTATAGCGGGAGATTCTATTACATAATCATAATATACAATAGATAATGCTAAGAATCTCCGTTAAATGCAAAGTAGAAATCATGCGACTCTAGCTAGGGTCCAGGGATGATCCTACTCCGTCTGTGTACCTGAGATACAAAGCTAAAAAGTGTCAACCAAAAGGTTGGTGAATCTTACAGGTTTAACAGTAAGTAATTGTTATGAACCACAAGTATGTACCAGTATTGCTATCAAGCAAAGTGAGTAAGTAAATCAGTAAATCAGTAGAGTGCCATGAGCTCATAAGTTGAAGCTTAACCGTGTAGTGTGAATATATCACGTACCCCCGTGAGTGCTATCCGCACACTCATATGTAACAAATACTAATATGCCTGTTTCTACGTGTAAATCAGTACGTGGTGGCGCTACCACCCCAGGCAGGGATTGTCAGTCCCAAATGGATCCATCTACTAGTAATTGCGCTTAAGTCCATAACTAACAACTTACGATTAGGAGGCTTTCAGTGGATAAAAGTAACTCATGCGTTGTGTGTAAACAGTAATGTAATCAGTTCAGTACATTGTGTTCATATGTAAAACAGTTGCTAAGTATCTCACCCCAAAGTATAAAAACAGTAAAAGTGGGGCTGTAAGACTCACCTGAGTCTAGTAAGTGCGTATGTGAAATCAACCAAGTAAGGCGGATGTAAGTCCGTATGTCGGTTCTCAGAACCCTGAAACCTTCTGGCGTCCAAAACGCACAAGGTTGTAAGTAAACAAGTAAATAAGTTGGTGTCTTAAAAGATCACCCATGCTAGTTGTCCACTCAACTAGGAAATGTCCAAGTGTTTGTTTAGTAATCCGTTTATAGTTTGGAAAACAAGTATGGCCCGTTGGTGACGGTTTGTAATATTAATCCAAAAGTGTTATTATTGTATGTATCGTTGAATCAGGTTTCGTTATTTGTAAGTGTTTGACACTTAGTGCAAAAAGTATTTACAACATCAAATGACGGGGGTCCGGGGGCAGCGCCCCTGGTAGCGGGGTCCAAGGGGCAGAGCCCCTGGCTGGGGTCGAGCTGCCAGGTCAGCTTGGAAAATTTTATTTCTACTATATTGTTTTATTAAAAATCGCATCTGGAGTTTAATTTCGGTGTAAAATCAAGTGATAAACCTTAGTTCATATTAGTGCTTTTATTATTGAATTCGGGTTCGAAAGACAAAGTGGGCTGCGAACCGAGCTGGGAGAACTCGACTCAAAGGCTAACTCGACTCGCAGGTCAACTCGACTCGCGGGTCAGTTCGGTTCACCGAGCAACTGGACTCGCAAGTCAACTCGACTCGCGGGTCAGTTCGGTTCACCGAGCAACTGGACTCGCAAGTCAACTCGCGGGTTGATTCGGTTCGTTGGTGATTCCGATTCGCAAGATGGCTTCGCGAGTCAAATCTCGACTCGCCTCGTTTGACGAACAGATCTCGACTCGTGAGACGGGCTGTTAGCGTAAAACTCTAAAATTCGGCTTTTTAAGTCGGTTTTTGGACATAAACTCGTTGGGGAAACGTTCTAGCATGTAAATCCAAGCTTTACAAGTAATTTAAAAGGGTTTTAACGTTCTATTTCCTCAAAAACCGTAAATCGAAGAAGATGAAGATGGTAATGGTGATGATGATCCTTGTGTTTGTCCCGAATGATGATGATGAATGACGGTGGTGGTGGTAGCAGCAGCTGCTGCTGCCGTTTTTAGAGTGAGAGAGAGGGTGGGAGAGAAAGAGTGGTAGAGAGAGAAAGAGGTGGTGGTAAATGAGGTGAAAACCAAAGAAAATGGGGTTTTAAGGAGGGGAAATGGGTCGTGGGTCGCGGGTTGAGTTGGCTCCGCGGGTTTGGCTGACCCAACTTGGGTCTCAGTCTCGTGAACTCGTTCCTCAGTTGCATTACGTCCCGTGATTGATTAAATATTGTTTCGCGTTTTAAGTTAGAGTTTATCTGTAATATTTTTAAATGGAGTGTTTTATCAAAACTCTTAATAAGGAATTATAGAAATATAACTTGGGTTATTCTCGTTTGTTGGGCGTGTTTCGTGTGCTTTCGCCACTTTTGGAGTGTTTTAAATGATACGATATACGTGTAATATATTTTCACAATATATTAATGCAAATAATGTTTGTTTGGATAATTCCACATTATTTAAAGGTTTTGTCACCAACGTCCATATTATGTAATGTCGGACCTCGTCCGGTTCATAAGTGCACGATTTAAATCAAATCGCGTAAGCGTGCGTGTAATTACACCAAAACGTTACATATACTTAAGATATATTACAAAACTAAATACATGTAATTACAAGTAGTTTAGGCACTAATTAAAGTCCTAAATTGGCGGGTGTTACATTCTCCCCTTGTTAGGAGAATTTCGTCCCGAAATTAGCTTGTAGTTGCGGTGTCGGTAGGAGTAGAGTCTGTGAACAAGTGTGGGTATTTCAGTCGCATTTGGTCTTCCCGTTCCCAAGTGAATTCAGGACCACACCTCGAATTCCACCGAACTTTAACGATGGGAATACGACTCTGTTTTAAACGGGCCTCACGGTCCAGTATTTCCGCGGGTTCCTCGACAAAGTGTAGTTTGTCATCAATGTGTATTTCATCGAGGGGTATAATCAGTGTCTCATCAGACATACATTTCTTCAAGTTAGAAATGTGGAAGATAGGGTGCACGCTACTGAGTTCGGTAGGTAGCTGCAGTCGGTAAGCCACTGGACCAATCCTTTCAAGGATCTCGAATGGTCCAATGTACCTGGGATTCAGTTTCCCACGTTTGCCAAAACGGATGACGCCTTTCCAAGGCGACACTTTCAGAAGAACTCGATCTCCCACTTGGAACTCGAGGTGTTTGCGTCTCACGTCAGCATAGCTTTTCTGATGATCACGTGCGGCTTTCAGCCGGTTTTGTATACCAAAGATCTTTTCAGTTGTTTCGTGTATGATTTCTGGACCGGTGAGTTGTGTATCTCCCACCTCAGTCCAACAGATAGGTGACCGGCACTTACGACCGTAAAGTGCCTCGAAGGGTGCAGCCTTAATGCTGGTGTGGTAGCTGTTGTTGTACGAGAATTCGCACAATGGTAAGTGATTTTCCCAGTTTTTACCGAAGTCAACTACGCAGGCTCGTAGCATATCCTCCAGTGTTTGTATAGTTCGTTCGCTCTGGCCGTCAGTTTGTGGGTGATATGCAGTACTCATATCCAAACGAGTACCAAGAGATTTTTGTAAGGATTGCCAGAAGTGAGAAGTAAATCGAGCATCTCTATCAGAGATGATTGAGATGGGCACGCCGTGTCTTGACACAACCTCTTTCAAGTAGATCCGTGTCAATCGTTCCATCTTGTCAGTTTCTTTGATAGGCAGGAAATGAGCAGATTTAGTGAGTCGGTCGACGATCACCCAAATGGTATCACAACCGTTAGATGTTTTCGGGAGTTTAGTAATGAAATCCATGGTAATCTGCTCCCATTTCCATTGTGGTATTTTGGGTTGTTGTAGCAAACCGGAAGGTTTCTGGTGTTCAGCTTTAACTTTGGAACAAGTAAGACACTTGCTAACATAGGTTGCAATGTCAGTTTTCATGTTGGGCCACCAATACATTTCCTTGATGCCATGATACATTTTGTCGGCACCGGGGTGTATAGAGTATTTGGACTTGTGAGCTTCATCCATCACCAAGTCTCGCAGTTTCCCAAGACTTGGTAACCAGATTCGGTTCGAGAAGTATTTAGCCCCGTTAGGTTTGGTTTCAAATTGTTTGTCCATGCCCCGCAAGGCCTCGTTTATCAAGTTTTCTGGTTTGAGTGCTTCAAGTTGAGCGGTGAGAGTTTGATTGATGAGGTCGTTGTGAATGGTCATACTGAGAGCTCGAACTCGAAGTGGTTTCACTCGTTCTTTTCGGCTTAAGGCATCGGCAACAACATTTGCCTTGCCCGGATGATAGCGAATCTCGCAATCGTAATCAGTAAGCAACTCGACCCATCGACGTTGCCTCATGTTGAGATCCTTTTGATCGAAGATATGTTGGAGACTTTTATGGTCAGTAAAGATTATACACTTGGTACCGTATAAGTAGTGTCTCCAGATTTTTAGAGCGAATACAACAGCCCCCAACTCTAGGTCATGAGTTGTGTAATTCTTTTCGTGGACCTTGAGTTGTCGAGAGGCGTAAGAGATGACTTTGTCTCGTTGCATCAACACGCAACCAAGACCTTGGTGTGAAGCATCACAGTATACCACGAAGTCATCGTTGCCTTCGGGTAAGGATAAGATAGGTGCACTGCAGAGTTTCTGTTTTAGTAGCTGAAAAGCTGACTCGTGTTTGTCAGTCCAATCGAACTTCTTTTCTTTTTGAGTCAGGGCAGTGAGAGGTAGGGCTATTTTCGAAAAATTCTCAATGAATCGCCTGTAGTATCCGGCGAGCCCTAAGAATTGACGTACTTCTGTGGGTGTAGTGGGTGCTTGCCAGCACTTGATAGCCTCGATTTTTGAAGGATCGACATGTATCCCTTGATTGTCAATGACGTGTCCAAGGAATTGAACGGTTTGCATCCAGAACTCACACTTAGAGAATTTGGCATATAACTCTTCGTGTTTGAGCAGCTCTAGGATGGTTTTCAGGTGTTGCGCGTGTTCTTGTTCAGTGCGCGAGTAAATCAGGATGTCATCGATGAAAACGATAACAAACTTGTCAAGGTAAGGTTTGCACACCCGATTCATAAGGTCCATGAATACAGCCGGTGCGTTGGTTAAGCCGAATGGCATCACTTGGAATTCATAATGCCCGTAGCGAGTTCGGAAAGCCGTTTTAGGAATGTCATCGTCACGAACTCGGAGTTGGTGATAACCTGACCGTAGATCGATCTTTGAGTAAAAACTCGACCCCTGAAGTTGGTCGAACAGGTCATCGATGCGAGGAAGTGGGTAACGGTTCTTGACAGTTAATTTGTTGAGTTCTCGGTAGTCGATGCACATGCGGAAAGAACCGTCTTTCTTTTTCACAAACAGGACCGGAGCTCCCCAAGGTGAGGAACTTGGTCGAATAAATCCCTTGTCCAGGAGTTCTTGTAACTGAGTAGACAACACCTGAAGTTCGGATGGGGCTAGTCGGTAAGGGGCTCGTGCCACGGGTGCTGCGCCGGGCACGAGATCAATAGAGAATTCGACTTGTCTAGTTGGCGGTAGGCCAGGCAAGTCTTCAGGAAAGACTTCTGGGAAGTCTCGAACAATAGGCACATCCTCAAGTCGCTTCTCCTCCGACTTTTTCTCCATAACGTGTGCGAGGATTGCCTGGTACCCTTTTCTCAAGTATTTTCGGGTTTTCATGCAAGAAATGATATTTATTCTCGTCCCACCGGTCTCCCCTTGTATGCTCAAAGTTCCACCGGTGACGAGAGGAACGCGTACAATTTTCTCAAAACAAACGATTTTGGCTCGGTGCTTGGACAACCAATCCATACCGACAATAATGTCAAAGCTGCCGATTTCGACGGGTATCAAGTCAATGGAAAAGAGCTCATTAGCTAAGTTTAAAGTTCAATTAGGTATCACACTGTCGGCCTCAATAAGTTTTCCGTTTGCTAATTCTACTGTGTACTTAGAATCTAAGGCAATAGGTGTAGTGTCAAGTAGTGGATAAAACTCATCAGAAATAAAGCTCTTATCAGCACCAGTATCAAATAATACAGAAGCAGTCAAGTTGTTGAGAAGGAATGTACCCGTGACCACATTCGGGTCTTGACGGGCTTCACCAGATTTCAGCACAAAAGATCTTCCTCGAGCAGTGTTGTTGTTCTTGTTGTTGTTGTTGTTCTTCAGCTTCGGGCAGTCTTTCCTGAAATGCCCCGTACCGTTGCACTCATAACAGGTCTTTGGTGCAGAGGTATTGGTGCCAGTGGTGTTTGATCTACAATCTCTAGCCAAGTGTCCAAATCTCTTACACTTGCTACAGGGACACGAACCATGGTGGTGTCGTTGGCACTTTGAGCAATAGGGCTTGGATCCCTTGTACGCTCCCTTGTCATCAGAACCGGAGGTGTAGGCTTTAATGGTTTCGGGTTTCTTGTTTTGGTGGTTGTTGTGGTTGTTGGACCATTTTCTTTTGTTGCTGTTGGAGGATGGAGTGGGTGGTTCTGGGTCCTCGTTCATAGCTAAAAGTTCATGGGCCAACCGGATGGCACCGTGAAGGGTGGTTTGGTTTGATGAGGCGACATTTCCCCGGACGGGTTCTGGGAGGCCGCGGATGTATTTCTTGATCTTTTCAGGTTCAGTACTTGCCATAGCTGGGCGAAGGATGGTGAGTTGTTGGAATCTGGTGGTGTATCCAACGATATCAGTTCCTTGTACTTTTAAGTTCCAGAACTCTTCATCCAGCTTGTGAAGTTGTTCGGCCGGGCAATACTCATCAGTGAGCATTTTCTTCAGATCCTCCCAAGGGAGTAGATAAGCGGTGTCAATACCCACAGACTGGGTATAGGAATTCCACCAGGAGAGGGCACCATCTTCAAGGGTGCAGGTGGAGAATTTGACCTTGTCGTCCTCCGCACATTTGCTGATGCGGAAAACGGATTCCATCTTTTCGAACCATCTGATAAGTCCGATGGCTCCTTCGGTACCCTTGAAGCTCAAGGGTTTGCAGTTCTGAAAGTCCTTGTAGGAACAAGGTTTGGCGACAGTGGTTTCAGCGGAATCGCTGTTTCTCACGGAGTTCGGTGTAGAATTTCGAGCCAGTGCTTCAGTCACAGCTTGAGTGATGAGTGACGTAAGCTAAGCATCGGTGTATGGTCTAGTCTTTGGCGGCATGTTTCTTCAATAAGAGAAATAAAGATACATGAGAATTTGTAAGGGGTTGTATTCATCACAGATGTTTATATATCAAAGCGGTAATACACAACATCATCTTGAAAATGGCAGTTAATATAAGTTGGAACAGTAAGAATATTTGATAGATAATATGAGTTCAAAGGTTACATCCCACGGATGTATTACAAAAGGTGTCGGGAATTGTTACATCCGACCGGATTATAGAGTAGCACATAGATAGTTACTAGATTACAGGATAGATTACAAGACAAGGGCTACACTAGTCTCGGCGTAGATTAATCTGCTCCATCATTTCAATGAGACGGTCCACAGTATTTGCAAGTCTGCTGGCTTGTCGGGTGTTATCTTCTGCCAGGACCAGTCGTTGCACTAAACTGCGAACATACTCCTCTGATTCCCGTGAGCGTTGCTCACATTCTTCTAGTCTTTGCTGCAAAAGGGCGGTTTCCACGCTTATCTCCACTATCTTGTTGCGAAGAACCTCCATGTTGTTAACGGTGGTTTCGTGATCCTCAGAGACTTGTTCGATGCGCTCGAGTGATGTAAGTCTCCAGTTTTCGTTTGTTTCCTGCAACACGACATCCATGGTGCGAAGTCGTTGCTCGTGTTGGTTCACCCTAGCGGCTAAGGTCGGCAAGGTGAAGTGGGTAGAGTACGGGCCAGCTCGAGGCAACCTGGCGTTCCTCCTAGCTACCCTCGGGTTCTGCGACCCGGATTGAGAGTGCGATGAATTGGGTGGTGTGTTTGCCATTTCTGAGACAAAACGTTAGTAGTAGTGAGGCCTATATACATATTAATCACACATAATATAATATAGCCTAGAGTGTCTAACGCAAGTAAATATAAGTTCCGTTTCTCTCACGGTCAGAGTCAACTAATGTATTCCGGTTCAACATAACTGTTTCAGTTCTTACATCATCTTTATTTAATTGTACATAGTTGATCAGGCTATGTTAAATTAAACTCGTATGATGTAATCCCTGAACCAATCATACCTAATGGGGAAATACAGCCTAACGGTCATAGTCTAGGCCCGCTAAATGCAACCTAGTTCGCTATAACCTTAGGCTCTGATACCAATCTGTAACACCCCCAAATTTCACTGTTGGCGGAAGCAAGCGTTGGGATGTTACTAATCAAATATCACAGCACAAAGTAAAGCAAACGACATCTATATGCGACGTTTATAAAACAGTTATATTTCCAATATATGTAAATGTTTGAAAACATAGTGTTTTCAGTTACAAAAGTGTAGTTTCCTAGAGTCCACGCGTATAGCAGGAGATTCTATTACATAATCATAATATACAATAGATAATGCTAAGAATCTCCGTTAAATGCAAAGTAGAAATCATGCGACTCTAGCTAGGGTCCAGGGATGATCCTACTCCGTCTGTGTACCTGAGATACAAAGCTAAAAAGTGTCAACCAAAAGGTTGGTGAATCTTACAGGTTTAACAGTAAGTAATTGTTATGAACCACAAGTATGTACCAGTATTGCTATCAAGCAAAGTGAGTAAGTAAATCAGTAAATCAGTACAGTGCCATGAGCTCATAAGTTGAAGCTTAACCGTGTAGTGTGAATATATCACGTACCCCCGTGAGTGCTATCCGCACACTCATATGTAACAAATACTAATATGCCTGTTTCTACGTGTAAATCAGTACGTGGTGGCGCTACCACCCCAGGCAGGGATTGTCAGTCCCAAATGGATCCATCTACTAGTAATCGCGCTTAAGTCCATAACTAACAACTTACGATTAGGAGGCTTTCAGTGGATAAAAGTAACTCATGCGTTGTGTGTAAACAGTAATGTAATCAGTTCAGTACATTGTGTTCATATGTAAAACAGTTGCTAAGTATCTCACCCCAAAGTATAAAAACAGTAAAAGTGGGGCTGTAAGACTCACCTGAGTCTAGTAAGTGCGTATGTGAAATCAACCAAGTAAGGCGGATGTAAGTCCGTATGTCGGTTCTCAGAACCCTGAAACCTTCTGGCGTCCGAAACGCACAAGGTTGTAAGTAAACAAGTAAATAAGTTGGTGTCTTAAAAGATCACCCATGCTAGTTGTCCACTCAACTAGGAAATGTCCAATTGTTTGTTTAGTAATCCGTTTATAGTTTGGAAAACAAGTATGGCCCGTTGGTGACGGTTTGTAATAATAATCCAAAAGTGTTATTATTGTATGTATCGTTGAATCAGGTTTCGTTATTTGTAAGTGTTTGATACTTAGTGCGAAAAGTATTTACAACATCAAATGACGGGGGTCCGGGGGCAGCGCCCCTGGTAGCGGGGTCCAAGGGGCAGAGCCCCTGGCTGGGGTCGAGCTGCCAGGTCAGCTTGGAAAATTTTTATTTCTACTATTTTGTTTTATTAAAAATCGCATCTGGAGTTTAATTTCGGTGTAAAATCAAGTGATAAACCTTAGTTCATATTAGTGCTTTTATTATTGAATTCGGGTTCGAAAGACAAAGTGGGCTGCGAACCGAGCTGGGAGAACTCGACTCGCAGGCTAACTCGACTCGCAGGTCAACTCGACTCGCGGGTCAGTTCGGTTCACCGAGCAACTGGACTCGCAAGTCAACTCGACTCGCGGGTCAGTTCGGTTCACCGAGCAACTGGACTCGTAAGTCAACTCGCGGGTCGATTCGGTTCGTTGGTGATTCCGATTCGCAAGATGGCTTCGCGAGTCAAATCTCGACTCGCCTCGTTTGACGAACAAATCTCGACTCGTGAGACGGGCTGTTAGCGTAAAACTCTAAAATTCGGCTTTTTAAGTCGATTTTTGGACATAAACTCGTTGGGGAAACGTTCTAGCATGTAAATCCAAGCTTTACAAGTAATTTAAAAGGGTTTTAACGTTCTATTTCCTCAAAAACCGTAAATCGAAGAAGATGAAGATGGTAATGGTGATGATGATCCTTGTGTTTGTCCCGAATGATGATGATGAATGACGGTGGTGGTGGTAGCAGCAGCTGCTGCTGCCGTTTTTAGAGTGAGAGAGAGGGTGGGAGAGAAAGAGAGGTAGAGAGAGAAAGAGGTGGTGGTAAATGAGGTGAAAACTAAAGAAAATGGGGTTTTAAGGAGGGGAAATGGGTCGTGGGTTGCGGTTTGAGTTGGCTCTGCGGGTTTGGCTGACCCAACTTGGGTCTCAGTCTCGTGAACTCGTTCCTCAGTTGCATTACGTCCCGTGATTGATTAAATATTGTTTCGCGTTTTAAGTTAGAGTTTATCTGTAATATTTTTAAATGGAGCGTTTTATCAAAACTCTTAATAAGGAATTATAGAAATATAACTTGGGTTATTCTCGTTTGTTGGGCGTGTTTCGTGTGCTTTCGCCACTTTTGGAGTGTTTTAAATGATACGATATACGTGTAATATATTTTCACAATATATTAATGCAAATAATGTTTGTTTGGATAATTCCACATTATTTAAAGGTTTTGTCACCAACGTCCATATTATGTAATGTCGGACCTCGTCCGGTTCATAAGTGCACGATTTAAATCAAATCGCGTAAGCGTGCGTGTAATTACACCAAAACGTTACATATACTTAGAATATTACAAAACTAAATACATGTAATTACAAGTAGTTTAGGCACTAATTAAAGTCCTAAATTGGCGGGTGTTACACAGATAGCCAGTCATGCAGCATTCTCGTCATAGGCTTGATCAAGAATTAAATCTCCATCACTTTGGTTGAGAACGGTACTAATCTTTCACGATAACTCAGAAGGAATCGGGTTTTTAAATTGAAAAAGGTGTGTGAAAGGGGAGGTTATGGACTTTTCTTTCCTTGTATCTTTCTTGAAACTTGGGTGTTTTTCCGAAAAAGTCTTCTTTTGGAATTTCTCTTATTTGAAAAGACTTGATAGTGCAACCCTTTTGCGGATTTGAATTTTCCTTTTCTAGACTTTTATGGGTAGTGCCGGCATATATGTCTCTTGTTTTCTTTCTTTTCTTTATTTCTCTTTCATTTCTTTTTTTCTTTATCATGCCGTCCTTACCGATGGGCATTTTGCCCGAAAGGTTTCGTATGGTATCGGGTTGTGAGGCTTTTGTTGGCTTTTCTTGTGGAAAATTTGGGAAATTGAGAGTTTCTCTAAAAACACTGGAAGACGTGGCTTCCATAGGCTCGGGATGTCACACCCCGTCTAAAGCGGAAACAATGGGGTACAACAATGATAGGATCACAACACATTATTATAAAGATGTCTATATGAAAATAAAAAATCCAATGTGTTATGATACTTGTAACATGAATAGGAGCTCACGCTACATGTATATATCAACAATGAAAAAGAAAACCAAACCATAATCCATAATCAATTGTTAAGGCAAAACGCCTTTCTCAACTTATTAAAACAAAGTTTCTCAAACGACAGTCTCAGTCATAGTCCAAATGCAACCTAGAGGTCCACTAGGCTTTCTTGTCCTCTATCTTCAAACCGCTAGTGTTACCTGAAAAGTTATGCTCAAAAACGTCAACAATAATGTTGGTGAGTTTCGTAGGTTTGAGACCAAACACCACAAATAAAACATTTTGCTGTGATAATAGTAAGTTAGGACAATGCATATAGAAATGGTACATATAAATGAAATTAGTGTAAATGAACAAATCTCAACCAATCAACCATGCGTGTTGTCATTACTCCCGCAGAGTAAGACGAATAGCATATAAGTCGGCGTGTTGTCAATACCCCTGATAAACGCTCAAAAGTACTATATTTCAGTAGTATTTTACCCCTATTCTTGAATGTTTTTATTGCATTTTGTTTAGAATAGATATTGATTTCGTTCATATTTGCAATTAGATGTGGAAATGGAGCGTTTATGAAGAAAGGAAGGAAAACAGTCAATAAAAGAGTTAAATGATGCGTATTTGAAGAAATAAGTAAAGCCGAAGTCGAAGAAAAGAATGAAAGAAGAAAAATAAAAAATTCGGCTGAAAAACTCATCCATACGCCGTATGGAAATCCATACGCCGTATGGATTGTTGCAGTGGAAGCCCAGGTTACGCGGACATGGGCTGGGCTTGAAATCAATCCATACGCCGTATGGAAATCCATACGCCGTATGGATCAAAATTACCGGAAGTATAAAATCGCGAAAAAACCCTAAATCGAGAGTTCTTTTTAGTTTTTCGTTTTCTTTTGGTTCCAGACGACTTTAGGGGTTTTTAATTCGTAAATTAGGGTTAGTTTGGAGGTACGAAGGGTGAAGAACGAGGATAATTCATCTAAATCATTCATAGTTCGTCTTTATAACTCGGTATAATTTCTTTATTTCGATTTCATTGAAGTATTTGATGTTGAATGATCTGATTATTACTGATTTATGATGAATTGAGTATCTTAAGTGATTGTGTAGTTGATTTAACTTAGATTATGATTATTGAACGATTATAATTGCGTATTGAATAAGTTATTTAATTGAAAACTGTTATATTGCTCGTGGACACTTGTTTATTGGTAACTAGTTATTATTGTTGCTTCACGTGGTTAATAATTTTAATGAGATTGAGTTCCTTTAAGATTATTGATTATTGCTAGTACTACCTTAGGGTTTTGGAGTATCACTAAATACGTTGAGTCTGATAGGTCGAGTATACAATAATTATCTACTTTAAAATGAACAAGACAATAAGTTAATTATTGGGTATTGTTGAGTCATACCATAGAGTTAATTATAATGAGTTGTGAATGTTTAATGCATAATTTAGGGAAAGGCACACAATTGACTGATCATCTTGTGACATTGGAACCAGTGTTTCATGTTGGACCCTAGATTATAGGAATTAGTTGGACCCGAAACGTTGGCTAGTTCATATTCGACTTAGTATTCATTGAAGAATTTGGTATTAAGTTGATCTAAAAGAATCACAATTAGATAATCAATACGTAATAAATCGGGAAATATGAATCTAAGTGACATTAACTATACAATTACTTATTCCTTCCAATTAGGATTTATTGTTATTATTTATTTATTATTTTAATTTAAAAGTTTTATTTAAGTTTGTTTATTTTAAATTAAATATTTTCTAAACAAATGTTCGTACGGAACTAAAACGCCCCCCATATTTACTGTTTTCTAGTTAATTGTTAATTTCTATTTTAAATATTCCACCTTTTCCCTGTGTTCGAATCTGACTTACCAAATCTATATTTACAATTGATCGGGTATTCTTGCCAGGTTGCTTGAAAGTATTTATTAGGTATTTCTATTTATAAATTGTAAAACAAGACGCGCTTTCATAAGTGACATCAAATTTTTGGCGCTGCTGCCGGGGAAAGCGGTTGTGATTATTTAAATAGGAGTTAGTTGTTTGTAAACTTTGATTTCTAAAATTATTTTATTAAACGAATAATTTTGTAAAGTTGTTTAAAGTAAATTAAGTAATTGTGTAACAAGTTTTCATTAATTCATTGGTTGAAACTCATTATCCTTTAATTGGTTAAACTTTTGGGGTTTTAGTTTCAACCGGCGGATGGAAATCCGTCCGCCGGTTGGAGTTCCATTTATTTGAAGTTGTACATGTTATTTAATTTTTGTTTATTTTGTGTGAACTAACTTGTTTTTCGTTAGTGGTGTTTTGTATTTTCAGATTTATTTTTATTTAGGTTTGTCCAATGGCGAGGAGTTTTGAAAGTGATGCAAATGATAATAACATGGTTAAGAGGGATCAGTCTGCTAATTCGGATGCTAGTTCCGCCGAGAGGGTGCCTCCTTATACCCAATTAGGCCTCATTGTAAGTCCCCTAGTTTTAGGATCGATAACTTCGTTATCTGTAGTATTAAGGTGCGGAATCCCTCAATACGGTGTTATCTTACTAACAACGAATATGTTCGTATTGCGTTTAATAAAACTTAGCTTTAAACGATAAATCGTCAAAGCCTAGTCGTTAGGATTAAGTTTTCTCTGAGTTTGTCAAGTTCGCAGATCAGAAATATGGCAAAAGTTATGTTTTTCACGGAGTGCAAAACATTATATACGTCCAGCTCAACTCGGCTCGCATGGGCCTGCGAGTTCGGTCCAACTCGCAGCCCAAGCCCAACTCAGAGCTCGGCTCGCCAGACTTAATCTACGCGACTTCAGATCTCACCTCACAGCTCGACTCGCTGCGACCTGAGATCTCGACTCGCTACGCATCAAACGTCTATTATTTATTTTGTATTTAATTATTCGTCTAACTTAACAAAACAATATGTTTAACGAATATCACTAACAAAACAAATATTCTTTTACAAATCCAAACCAATATACAAACATAATAATAATTACACTAGTCCTATTTCAAGCTAGATCTGTTGTCACACTCTATGTCCCAACAGACTCCCCCTTGACAATAGCTCTAGCGTCTTTATCTTCACGCTTGTCTTTGGTCTTCATTTGTAAATCTTACTGCCTGCGTAAATCTTCATCTTGATACACGTCTTAACCATCATCTGATAATCTCGTCCTAAATCACCCCATGCGTCTGTCGTCAAGATTCTATTTTCATTCAACTTAATCAAATCTTTCTTCGACATGTTCATTAGGTGTCGATGGTCATAGACTCTGAAGATTTCTCTTTCACCACCGTCAACCTCATCATCAGCTTCAACCATAACAGCTTTTCCAGTTCCTGAATCTACATGCCATCTCTTCATATTACCCAGAATATCTTGTGGCATTGTCTTCAGTGGAATCTGCTGTATGCATCTAACAGCTGGATATATCTTCTTCCTTCTTCTTCTTCCTGTTCTTTGACTTCTCTCTTGTAATTTCACAAATTTTCCCTTTCTTGGCTTAATCTGAACAAACTTATTCGTACCAACCTCATGTCTAATGATTCTTTCAACACGATCAGCATAATCATCACGACTTGGATTGTTAATCTCTAATCTAGCCAAATCACGTATTTCATAACGTGGTAGAGAACTAAAAACTGCAAGCTTTCTTTCAAAATATTGAACTCCGTCAAACCTTTTGATCGCAAAAAGCTTTAGTTCTGAGTCAAAGTACCAACCAATAATCCCTTTACGTGGTACACGCTTTTTCGTAACATCAACTTCAGAAATTCCAATCTTCTTCTTCTTCCTTGGAAGTTTCCTAAGTACAACAGCAGGATTTTTGGTTTGAACAAGAACTTCTTCTTCTTCATCAGAGGTTGAATCATCAATATCTTCATCTATATCGACAATTGTTGGACCTTGTTCATTTTCAATAACAACTTCTGTCCTAGATGGGCTCACATGGTGTTCATCAATGTTTGCATCTAGATCTACACCCATGTCTTGCACATTCTCAGGTACAGCAGTCCAATCTGTAGGTGGTTGGAATTCTCCTTCCTCAAGATCATAATCAATCTCTTCATCTATCTCATCAAAAATATCATCTTCCGAATCAGATAGATCAAGCATCTCCAATCCTAAGAGAAAACCACAAATACAAATAAATATTAATAATTAAAATTCTCTTATCAATTTCCCTGAATCAACCTAAGAATTTCTTTATTAATTCTTTTGTATATTTTAACCTAAAATATAAACGCAATTTACATATAACTTATAAAATCTTTTATTGATTACCCTGAATCAATCCAAAATTTCTTAAGTCTACTTAACAAATATTAATTAATTTTAAATTCTAATGCATTGTGAATAATCACCAAACATTTAAATTTACTATTGATTAACTTATATAATTTCCAAGTGTTAATTGATCTAATTAATTATCAATTTAACCTTTAAATTATATATCATTTGTCTAGTTAATACGAATACATTTTTAACTTGTTAATTACTTATATACCTTATGGTCTTATGTCCATAATCAAATCTAAAATGCATATGTTATCATAAAATTTTGACCGCCGAAATTAATCGGAACACGCCGCTCGACTACTCAATGAGTCGGAAGTCTTTCGATCACTATTTTATCTTAACATAATTATATAAACTTAAATTACCAAACATATTTTACTTAAAATAATAATAACCCTAAGCCAAATATATTTACAAAATAAATTAAGTTTACCTTTGTTCACTACAAACTATTACAAATATTACAGTACTATGATAATACTAAGCTATCTTACCAGCTTCAGTATCACCCGGTACAGTCTTATCTGCACTTGTATCCACTCCAGAACCACTAGCACCAGCACCAGACTCCCCCTGAATAGTAGCTTGCTCACCAGTCTTTGAAGGACCAGTCTGCTCACCACTCGGTGCATTGGGATCATCGTCCTTGTCTTAATCTCTCTTCCTCTTCAACTCATTTTCTCTGCAAGACTCCAGATATACCAATATCTCCCCCTGAGTAGACTGTCCTGAATGCGATCTCAAGACCAGACTCTCTAAAGAAGATAACTTCAGTCTCTGTACGTTGAAGTCCGCAAGCAAAGTCTCATGAGTCTTCATCAACAGATTGTACGATTCACTCTGCTTGAGAATCTGCTGAGAAAGAAGAAGATTGCTCGACACCAGCTCTGGAATCTGAGAAGTAAGCTTCTCCAAATCCTTTACCCTAGACTCTAAGGATGTAATCCTTTCTGCATCAGTCGTCGGAGTAACAAGTATCGTTCTTGGTCCAGGCGGTGTAAGAGACTCAATATGCCAGTCTCTGGTAAGCGGTGTATGAGGTTGAGACAAAGCCTGCGTAAGCAAGCTTGTCGCAAATCTAGCTGCTTTGTTCGTTGGAAAATTAGCTCCACGAACTAGATCAGCAACCTCATGCTGTAAAGTTAAACACAATTAAAATCAGTTATTGTTACAGATTACTCTGTCTCAAACTCTAATTAATTGCATAACACTCATAGTTATAGAACTTATATCTCATACCTGAAGCGGTAAAGATATCGATTCAGTAACCACCGGTGCATCCATCTCCACCTGTGATATATCCTGAGCAACTGTATACAGAATTAATTGTCTCAGTTCAACTCCTGATAAACAACAAGTTAAGATTATTTAACTTTTATAATCAATACTAACCTTCTCGAATAGTAAGCGTTCTCGGACGCTTCATCAAAGGAATCTCAACTTCCTCAGTACCTTCCTCCAGAATACTCTTACCTTTTCTCTTCCTTTCAGAAGCAGATGGAGGAGGAGAAGGTGTATTGGCAGAATCTTCATCTGAAGCCGTCTCACCATCACGACCTCCAGATGATCTAACAGGATCCTAAAGTTTAAATATATTAAACATTTATGATTAGCGTAAGCTCTATCATACAAGCTCTATATATTTAAGATTAATCAGATATAATACCTCAGTCGGTACAACAACTGATCTATCAAGCTGTATCTGATCATCCTCAAGTAATATAACTTCGGGATTTGCAGCCTCAGCTTCAGCTTCCTGTTCGGTTATTGATATTTATATTTTAAAATTAGAAATAATATCCAATTTACTAAATATCTAATATCATAATTAATATATAATAATATTATGCATCTATGATTAGCAACAACAATCTATCAACTAAGCATTTATATTATTATATAAGTAAAATATTACCTCAGGTGGTGCTAAATAACTCTCAATGTCTTGAAGCAAAGGATTTGTTGCATCATCATTCTGCTCCAAAACCTCTTGCACAACCTGTGCAGCAACCTCTTGGTTCACTTGCTGATCAACCTGACCAACCTGAATAAGAACATCCTCAAGGAGCCCTTGTGGATCTTCAGGTTGAGCTTCCTCAGCTGTAGGTTCTGGTACAACATCAGCAATAGCAAGAGCAGCAACAGCAGCAGGAGCTACGTCTAACCACCCATGATTTGGCGGTGCAACGTAGTTCGGATCAACAATATATCCGAAAAGTGGTCTAACTTCCGGTTTCACCAGTCTGCATGAACATGGCGTTATACCCACGATGGTCAATCGTATTAACCACTAGATGTGGTTCAGGTATAGCCAAATCCGGTAGACGCGCACGGATAATCAGCATGCAAAATCGCGGGTAAACCAAAAATCTTGATCTAACAGACCCCGATATCTGTTTCGCAATCTCACCAAAAAGATAATCACAAAAACTGTATGGTTTATTATAAACCAGTGACAGTGCAGCCGATAGAATCGCAGGGCTCAACTCATCAAAACCACCTTTCTTCGCTGCGAAAACTATATTCATCACGTGCCAAAGAAACCTCCACTGACCAATAACCAGAGGCTTCTGGAACTGACGTCCACGCCTGTCTCCTGTATATCCCATACGACCTATCGCACCCTCAATAAAATCCATAGGATACTCAATATCCCCGTTCTCCTGTTCTACAGTACCTAGCTGCAAAATCTCACGGAGATTACCAGCTGAAAAGGTAACAGGTCGTCCACTAACCGTAGCTCGAATCTCAGGTGGGGTGACAGATTCGTCATATACTATATCTGTCCAAAAATCATTCAGAATAGCCTGAGATATCGGAGGATTGGCCGTAATGGCGTATCTAATCCTTGATCGTGCTAGAAAACGTAGAATATCAGCAACCCTGTCAGCCCGCTTGGCCTCAAGGTTCAGATCAACCAAAATGTTGTGACCCTTATCAAATGCTCTAGCCATATCTGTAAAATAAACACAAACAACAGATATAATTTAATGCACGATTAAAAATATTTAAACTATTTACGTATAATGAATCGAGATTCATCAAACATCTTAGTTTAAAATTGAAATTATATATAACTTGTTACATAAATAGTCTCAAGTCGTATATAAAAATTTAACTTATAACTAAAAGTCTTAAGTCTAATTTAAATTAATTATATAAAAGTTATTACAAAAAAAAAATTAAAATGTTTGTAAATTTCGGACTCGCATAAACTGGCCTAACTAGGTGAGGTCAACTCGTTTTGCTTATCAACTCGCTATACTCATCAACTAGCTACATTGATCAACTCGCTAAACTTATCAAGCAGCTATTGAAGTGAACTCGCTAATCTCATGGATTCGCTAGTCAACTCGCTGCGAGTTGATTCAGAATGTCAACTCGTTCGATGAACTGCCGTTGCGAATTTTCAATTAAAATCAATTAAACTTGTAATTTTAACATGATCTATCGATTGATTAATGTTCATTAATGTTCGTTTAACATAAACCCTAAAGATCTATGTCTAATAACATCGTAATCGACTCAAATCGTTTAAACTTCAAACCGAAACCCTAAGTTTATAAAAACTTTCGATTTCGTGCAATTTAAACGGTGAAATCCGTTGATATATACCTCAAAATGTTCATAATTTGAAGGTGTATAAAGTCTACGGATTGAAAAACTCGTTCCCGTACTCTAAAATTCGAAATCAAGCGAAGATCAAAAATCGCCTCGTTTCGCCTTTTTGACGGATTCGCAAAGTTTAGTGAACTCGCGAGGTTTGTGTGGGTTCGGTGGGTTGGTTTGACTCGTTTGACCCCCTTTATACTATATATCCGATTCGCGAGATTTTAAGTGAACTCGCAAGTCGATGTCAACTCGCAGAAATAGTAAAAACACGAATTTAATTCTAAGTATAAATAAAAACCCGATATTTTACAAGTCTAAATTATAATTAATTTTCACTTGTATTTGTCACATTGTTCAACTCAAAAATATGCAGTATAATTGAATTCCGAAGGGTAAAACCTAATAAACACAAAAATTAAAAAAACAAGTAAAAATAAGATAAAACAAAATTACATAACCATTGGTATCAAGTACCATTTTATTAATCACTTGATCAAAATAAAATACATAAACAAAATGAATAAGAATTTATCTGCTTAGGGATCATATTAGAAAGAATAAGCAATTAATTATATATTTAAAAGTCTAAACAGATTGGTAGTATACATACCTCATGAAATTCAAATAAATTACTGTAAGATTACAACTAAATTTATCATTTATACATTTATATTTATGAAACTATATCTTAGTTACCTTTATCCACATAGCATAATTAATAATGCATTACTCACATAAAGTGAATATTTTAATTATAGACAGTTCAAAACGATTACCAGTATTATGATCCACATAAACAAATTATACTCAATTTTCTAAGCAAACTCTTTATTGTTAGTATGAGTATTATCAAGTGCTTCCTATTCTATGACATACTGAAGAATTCAAGTAAAACACATAACACTGCATCATTAAATTTTCAAGGTAGCGGTTACTAAATGATGTATCTTTTCGAAACATATAACATACACTTGAATTTTTAAGGTTAGACAAATATCAAACATACTTTGAATATGCTATGTTATCTAAGTCTGTACGTAGTACAACAGAAGATCCCTTCTAGCATAATTCAAAATATATTTGAGAATATTAATTTAATTAAAGGTTTCAGTTCTGTACTTAGTACAACAAAGTTACCAGTAATTAAGTTAATACCCATATTGCTACTATTTGTCAATTCAAATTAATATGTATGATAACAGTGTATGGCAATACCATCATTCAACAATTAAGACTTAATGTCATACATCATAGAATAGTAACACAAAATAATAAACAAGTAGTTAATTAACTTCTTAAGGCTTAGAAAATTTCATATAATTTGCCTACCAGTACATCATATGATGAAGCCATCTAAAGTTTTACTAAAAATAGACAAATTATAACTTGTGGATATAGGTGTATAATCAAATAAATATAAACACATACCTGATAGAACCGCTGTAGTTCTAAAGCAACTTTATTTGAACCTACTACCATATCATACTTAGGACTTAAGCTTATTATTGTGAAGCTTATTCTCCTAATGTACTATCATTTCCCTTAGTTTTTGCAAATAAAAACTTAAATGAAGGCGATTCCCCTTAGGTAACAAGCAAATGAATGCCATACGCCCCTTTTTTTTTTTTTTTTTTTTTTTTTAGTTGAACACAGAAATACTAACTATACAAAATTACCCTTGGAAGACTAATCACTCTGGATTTCTCATTCCGTTTAGTTGAACCAACGTCTCAAATCTTGCTCTGTCGAACGCCTTTGTGTATAAGTCTGCTAAGTTATCCAATGATGGAACCTTAACTAACTTTATCAATTTCTTCTAAGCACAATCTCTAATAAAATGATATCGAATATCAATATGCTTAGTTTTACTGTGCTTCACTGGATTATTAGTGATCGACATAGTAGATTCGTTATCAATCATCATAGGAGTATTGGTTATATTTAACCCATAATCCCGCAGTTGCTGTTGAATCCAAAGTACTTGTGAGCAACAGCTGCCAGCTGCAACATACTCAGCTTCACATGTAGAAATGGCTACCGAGGTTTGCTTCTTGCACTGCCAGGATACTAATCTACCTCCTAGGAATTGACATCCTCCGGTCGTAGATTTCCTATTCTGATTGCATCCTCCATAATCCGAATCAGTATAAGCTACGAGATCTAAGTCTCCATCAATCGGATACCAAAGACCCAGCTTAGGTTTCCCTTTGAGGTAACAAAAGATCCGTTTAACAGCTTGCATGTGTGACTCTTTCGGATTAGCATGATATCTTGCGCATAAACAAACAGCAAACATTATGCCAGGCCTAGAGGCTGTAAGATACATTAGTGATCCGATCATGGCTCTATAAAGATTTGGATCCACATCGCTATCACTCGATGTATCTGGACTTAGTCCATAATTGACTGGAATTGGAGTATTGAAGACCTTACATTCATCCATCTTGAAGAGTTCTAATAGCTCATATGTGTATTTAGATTGATGAATAAAGAATCCATCCTTCTTTTGATCAACTTGTAATCCTAAGAAGAAATTCAACTCTCCCATTGCAGACATTTCGAACCTTTTTCTCATGACTTTCTCAAATTCTTGACACATCTTTTCATCAGATGATCCAAAGATAATGTCATCAACATAAACTTGCACGAGAAGAAAGTCTTTCTTTTTCCACTTCACAAACAGTGTACTATCAATCGATCCTCTTGTAAATCCATTCTCAAGTAGATACGTTGATAGTGTTCCATACCACATCCTTGGTGCTTGATGTAATCCATATAGAGCCTTATTCAAACGATATACTCTATCTGGATACTCAGGATCAGCAAACCCTGGCGGTTGTGAAACATACACCAATTCTTCCACTTTGCCATACAAAAAGGCACTCTTAACATCCAACTGATAAACCTTTATACCATAATATGATGCGAATGCTAAGAATACTCTAATTGCTTCTAGCCTAGCAACTGGTGCAAACACTTCATTGTAATCAATACCTTCTTGTTGATTAAAACCTTGAACCACCAGACGAGCTTTATTGCGAGTAACGATTCCTTTATCATCTCTCTTGCACTTAAATACCCATCTAGTTCCAATTGGATATTCTCCCTTTGGTAGGTCAACCAATTCCCATACTTGTAATTTAGAGAACTGAGATAGTTCTTCTTGCATTGCTTCTACCCACGAGCTTTCTTTTAAAGCCATTTGAACATTTTTAGGCTCGACTTGTGAGATAAAGCATGAATATAGACATTGATTAGGAATCCCTATCTCTTTCATTGCAGTATACAAGCTTTGGTATTCTAAGTTCTCAGATGTACTAGCTCTGGATTGATGTCTAGTTTGAACCGGAGTATTAATATCACCGATGATGTTTTCAACGGGATGATTCTTACTCGTTCTAGTTGTAGTAACTGGTTCACCTGGTATTTCATCTTCCAAATTAGTACCAATCTCTTCCAAATCAGGTACATCTTCCGTACGAGCAGAAGATATCCTTAAGTGTTTCAAAGGAGTAAGTATATCATCAAACTTTGTAGAAAGATCATCAGGATCTTTTGTTTCTTGAGACTTATCCTCTGAAGGTTGTTGTGACTCACTTGTGGAAGCTTTATCTGAGTCAACATTAGTCTTAATTCCAGACTGCTTAACACTTGATGTTGAAGCGGGACCAATATTCTCATCTTCAAACAATAAATGTTCAGCTATCTCTGAATCACTGACATAGTCACTAATAGGAACTTTAAATGATGCAAAAAGATCAGAATAATCAAATTGCCAATCTAAGCCCTTATGAACATCAGGTGAGTAGCTCGTAACCTCAATATTATAAACTACCTCCAAACGTCCTGTGACTTTATTAAAGACTCTCTTGTTTGGCGAATTGGGCATATAACCTAGGAAAAATCCTTCGTCAGCCTTCTCACCAAATTTTGCTTGATGTCCAGTCTTTAATATGGTGCATGAAACTCCAAAGGGTTCAAACCCTTTTAAGTTAGGTTTCTTATTGTTCAAAAGCTCATAACAAGTCTTGTTATGTCTCTTAATCGTAAGAACTCTATTAAGAACATAACATGCTGTATTCACTGCTTCTGCACAAAAGATGACCGGAAGCTTTGAATCAGCAAGCATTGTTCTAGCAGCTTCAATCAACGTTCTATTTTTCCTTTCAGCAACACCATTCTGTTGAGGTTCATAAGGTGCACTGAATTGATGTAATATCCCTTTGCTTAAGCAATAGATATTCAACGTTGAATTTTTGAATTCTGTTCCATTGTCACTACGAATACGCTTAACTCTCTTTTTATAGACATTCTCTACTAGATCAAAGAACTCAATTAGAATTCCAGGAGTCTCATCCTTTGATCCCAAAAAGAATACCCATGAGAATCTAGAATAATCATCTGTGACAACCAAACAGTACCATTTGCCACCTATACTTCTCTTGCTTATTGGGCCGAAGAGATCCATATGTAGCAATTCAAATGGCGAAGAGATGGAGTTTTCAGTCTTAGGTCTGTGTGGTTTCTTGTGCTGCTTTCCTTTCATGCAAGGAACACACTTATCCTCAGACTCGAAACGTTTTTGTGGTACACCTAGAACCAAACCATTTTTGGTTATATAATTCATCTTTCTCCAGTTCAGATGTGCCATTCTCCTATGCCATAACAATGCGTCTGTTTTCGAAGCCTTGGATAATAAACATGTAGACACCATTGAAGAGTTAGGAACACCCATGTTGATAGAATAGATGTCCTTCTTCCTTGGCGCCCACATCAATATTTATTCATCAGGAATTTTAAAACCTGGCTTCAGGACTAAGGCCTCCTTTTCATTAAAATAAACTGGGTGACCTTTATCACAGACTTGGGAAACACTCACTAAGTTGTGAGTAAGTTCTTCAACATAGTTCACATCCTCAAGAGTCAAAGTTCCATTTGAAACTTTTCCTTTTCCCGAAATTACTCCTCCTTTATCTCCTGCAAAATTGACTTTTTGCTTGAGACTCTCCTTGAAGTCCTTCAGTAGATTTCGTTCTCCTGTCATGTGTCTTGAACATCCACTGTCTACATACCACCAGCTGTCCTTGTTTACAGCATGCTCCTGCACATAACACAAAATATGATCAGTTATCAAGAGGGACCCAAGCCATTACGATCTTGGTTTGTCCCTTATCATCAACAAACTTAAGCTATTTAAAATAACCATCCTTCCCATCAGGAGCTTTGGTCACTTTCGAAGTAGCTTGAGTTTGTGGACGATCAGCCTTAAGAGGTGAATTTGAGGAGAACCTCTTAGGCACATAATTATGAGCTCTATTATGATAATTATAATTAAACTCATGTGATCGTTAAGTAGTACCACTCTCATAATGACTATGGCCTCTACTTGAAGTTCTAAACCTCGACGGTGTCACATCCCTATGCTTATAGACAGAATTATCACTTTGAGTATATGGCTGTTTAGGTTTAGGTGGGGAGACACTATGCTTACCATCTCTTTTAAGAATGTTAACAGGTTTATTACCTAACTTATGTTTGGTATCTAACCCGTCTACAGTCATACTAGAGTCGGTCTGTGTCTTTTCATCCATCACAAGCTTATGTGGTGTTTCAGGCTTTTTGTTAGGACAACACGAAGCCACGTGTCCCTTTTGATGACACTTGAAACAAGACATCTGCTTGCGTGATTTACTCACTTTTGCTTTCTCATCCGGAGTCTTAGGCACTAAAGGTTTAAACTGTTCCTTATCAACTTTATCATTAATCTTAGCATCGTTAATCACTCCACCAGATACAAACTGTATTTTGGTGAACTGAGAAGCCTTGCCATTATCTAATGATACGTTCTTAATAACATCTTTCTGTGCCTCTGACTGTTCAGGTTTATCAGCTACTGAAATCTCAGGATTAACTTCAGTCATCTCAGAATCTTCAGGAATAGGAGTGTAATTGGCATTAAAATGCGGGGATACATCATTGTAACCTAAACCAGTCTTGTCCTTTACACTACGTTGAGCATCTAACATTTTATCCATTTGAGATGTCCTATAGTTCTCAAGTTTACGGTTTTGCTCAATTAACCTTAAGTTAAGGTTCACTATTTCCTGATCCTTACTAGCAATCGTCTCATTTAAGTCTTTGATATTCATATAGAGACCATCTATGACAACAGATTTTTCACTTATGGTATCTCTAAGTTTTGTTCTATCCGAAGCATCAGACTTAATTTTATCTTTTAAGACCTGTTTATCATCACTTAATCTACGAATATCCATAATAGCTTGATCAAGTTCAGATCTAACAGTCTTATAGGATTCCTTATCCATATTTAATTGTGGTGACAAATTGCTATTTGACACAGTTAAGACACTATTCTGAGATTGTAAATCAGTAACTAAGTAACAAACATCAGCAAGATTAAGAATATCTAAACATACCTTCTTCTTGTCAGTTTGTAATTCAGCCATGCGTGCCACGAATTCCTCAGGACTCATATCTGGAGTTGAATCCATATATAGCACGTCATCATCACTTGCCTTCACTTCAGACTTAGGCACCTCTACTCTCTGTTCCATATCAGTGGGCATGTAGGAAACTGATCCAGCAGTTGTCTCTTCAATCTCGGCCATCAAAGCTTCCTCAGAATGAGCTTGCCAATCATAAGAGCCATCCAACTGCTTTACCACTAAGGCTTTGGAAGCAAGAGTACTTCCCGAACCTTGTTTTCATTGTGCTTCTACTTTAGGTCTTTGGCATTCTCTAGCAAAATGACCAATACCCTGACAGTTAAAGCATCTGACCTTGGTTTTATCAAACCCTGATCTATTGCCCAACACCTTTCTACCAGTTCTCTTGAGGAAATTCTTCACCTTTCTAGAAATCAACACAAGTTGATCTTGAAGCTCCAATTCCTCAAGATAATCAGAATCTATCTGCTCATAATCCTCATCAAACAGAATAGGATCATTGATCTTTCCCTCTATGTAGTTCTCATATGATGCCACAAAGGAGGCAAGAACAGACAGTTGCTGTTCAGCAGATTTCACACTCATCGGCATCTTCTGATGCTCTTGAGGTGACTTCTCAGAATTCTTTCCCTTTGTCTCATCACCAGAGGAGGAAATAAAACAAGATCTTCAGAAATCAGTTCTCCATTTTCATTAGTATCACCAACTAACAGTGCAGTGGTCGAACTAGATGACGCAGTCGAAAGACTTGACTTTCCATGATACAACCCAGGGTTCTGAACCTGATCAGAATCACTATCTCTTGACTTTCTGGAGAAATCATAACCTTTCAGCTTGTCAATGACTTGCTCTAAGGTCATAGTAGAATACCTGGTTTCGTTATCCTTAATCATAACGCCATACATTTCCCATTTAGAAGGCAAACCCTCAAGAAACTTGTCGGTTTTAGATACTTCTTCTTCAACAATCTCATGGTATTCTAATTCACTTAGCAGATGGTAGAAACGCGTGACATAGGCATCAAGATCTTCTCCTTTTAAAGCTTTAAACATAGTAAACTGCTTTTTAAGAAGACTCCTCTTGCCAGCTCTCACCTGTGGACTTCCCTCACCTCTTTTCTCTAGAGCTTCCCAGAGCGTTCTAGCAGTATGAAAAGACTTGAGTTGATGAGCAATCTCTTTAGGAAGACACATCTTTATGCATGAATGTGATTTATTTTCATTTCTGTAAGCTTCCTTCTCTTGATCACTCATGTTTGCATAGGTAAGAACCACTGTAGCATTTTGAACAGTTTGAGTAGGTGGTGTGTATCCACTCTTGATACACATCCAGATTGACAGGTCATGGAATCTACAGTAAGATTCAAATCTGTCCTTCCAATTGTAGTAATCCTCGATTCTTAACAACTTAGGTGGAACGTTTGACTTTCCCACCTCGTGGTCCATTTCGATCATTCTACTTAAGTCAGACATCTTAAAAACGTAAAATTAAACTGTTTCAGCGAATTCAGAAAACTCAACTCGCAAGACTCAGCTCAACTCGCAATCTCAGCTCGACTCGCAGAGTAAGTCGATTCGCAAGTCTCAGTTCGGATTGCTAAAAGATGTCGATTCGCAAGTGATGTCGATTCGCGAGGGATCTCGGTTCGACTCGCAAGCCTCAGTTCGACTCGCTAGTTCAACTCGGTTCGCAGGTGACGCTGGAACCCTAATCTCGACTCACGAAACGGCTGTTAAACCCGAAAATGAATTTTTAAGGTCCAGAGAATGATTTTGATCGTTAGTATTGCAAAAAAGCACGTAAAAACGACCCTAATCAAAAACGCAATAATACTAAAACTTATGAACACACTCGTATTTAGCCCGAAAGCTCTGATACCAGATGTAAGTCCCCTAGTTTTAGGATCGATAACTTCGTTATCTGTAGTATTAAGGTGCGGAATCCCTCAATACGGTGTTATCTTACTAACAACGAATATGTTCGTATTGCGTTTAATAAGACTTAGCTTTAAACGATAAATCGTCAAAGCCTAGTCGTTAGGATTAAGTTTTCTCTGAGTTTGTCAAGTTCGCAGATCAGAAATATGGCAAAAGTTATGTTTTTCACGGAGTGCAAAACATTATATACGTCCAGCTCAACTCGGCTCGCATGGGCCTGCGAGTTCGGTCCAACTCGCAGCCCAAGCCCAACTCAGAGCTCGGCTCGCCAGACTTAATCTACGCGACTTCAGATCTCACCTCACAGCTCGACTCGCTGCGACCTGAGATCTCGACTCGCTACGCATCAAACGTCTATTATTTATTTTGTATTTAATTATTCGTCTAACTTAACAAAACAATATGTTTAACGAATATCACTAACAAAACAAATATTCTTTTACAAATCCAAACCAATATACAAACATAATAATAATTACACTAGTCCTATTTCAAGCTAGATCTGTTGTCACACTCTATGTCCCAACACGCATTCCCGTTCCTATTACTTCATCTTGTCAGGGGTTGCTATCGGCACTTGAGGAGTTTAGAGGGGATATCCCTTTTAGTTCTGAGATTATTAGCAAGTCCACTGTGGATTTTACTGATAGTCAGCGGGTTTTGGTAAATGATGTGTTAGAGGCAGCTTTGATTGAGAGTCAGTATGGGATTGATAGGCAATTCTATATTGCTCTCACTTCTTTTGGGGAATATCTAGGAACTAGGATTAAAGAGGAAGAGAAATTCTACACTACTCAGAAGAAAAGATACACGGAGATTTATGAGATTCTGAGGCATTCTGCATTTCCTTATTCGGCAAATCAGACCGCATGTCTTGGCCGTATGCTTAGGGCTCTGTACGAGGTTACTGGTCATCCAAAGGCAGAAGCAGACAAGGAATTTAGGTTTGGTCTAAGAGAATTGGTTCGATTGCTACATTCAGATGACCATTTGACGGATATTACACCTCATCGGTTCATTGTTACGAGTACTATTCATTACTATCTTCATGAAATGGTGACAAAAATGGATCGTTTTGCAAAGGAAGAGGAAGAAAGGCCTCACCCGGATTTCATTCATCCTCATTTTGATATTGATTTGGCTACTTACGTGGTACTGAACTTGGATGTTTTAGTTGATAACAATAAGGTTCTAACTATGAGGGAGCATTTCCACTATGGGATGGTGGAAATATACACTAAATTGGTTGAAATCTTCAAAGATTCAGGATTAGAACTAACTTGTGTTCAGAATGAGGTAATTGCAGGGATTGAGACTAGAATAAGAAGTTTAAGGAAGGAACCATTTCTGAGTAAGCATGCTGGGATAGTGGCAGATTGTTTGGAGTTTATGAGTGAGTTTGAGAAGAATCATCCCGACCGTGAGTACAAGCTGGTAGGTGATAAGTTAGTATTGGCACCTGAGGGAGTAAATAATAAGGTGATAAAGGGAATCAGCTGGGACTTGGTCTATCTTCAGCATGTTGCCAATGGACACTTGGAAAGTTTTGCGACTTTTGGTAATGGGGTTGAAAATGTAGTCACTGAAATGATGAAGAGCTTCCTTGTCCTCTATCCATTGAACTAATTTCATCGTTTCATCCCTTTTATATTTCTTATGCTATTGGATTGTTTCTAACATTCTGGTTTGTTTTGGATTATGTTAGACTTTTGTTTGTTTTGAATTTTTGTTTTTGAATGTGTGATTTGAATATTAAGTATTATTTTGAATATTATTCTTTTTAATGTTTGTTAATTTGTTATTTATTTTATAGTGTGGAATTTTGAAGATTTTGAAGTCATGATTATCCTCCAGGTTTGAGATTTAATTATATAAAGTTAGTGATGAATTTGGGTTAAACATGGGTTTGAAAATCGTTTTTGAAAAAATTCTGAATTTTCAATCCATACGCCGTATGGAATCCATACGCCGAATGGATTGGTTGGGCCGCTGGACCGGGCCGTTGACTGGGTTTAATGAGTTGACTTGGGCCTGTTTAATCTATACGCAGTATGGAATCCATACGCCGTATGGAATCCATACGCCGTATGGAATCCATACGCCGTATGGATCAAAAATGCAGAAAACCGCCAGCAGCCTCTTTCTTCCTCATTTTTCACTCCCAAAACTTTTCTTCAAAACCACCTACGGCTCTAACACCCACAACCCCCAAACGGAAATTCCGGCCACGCATTCATCGCCATTTTTGCGTATTCGTGTTACACGCACTTTCCTCTACAAGGTATAACTTCCCGTTTTCATTTTCGTTGGTTAAATCACTCGTTTGGAAGTTAGGGTTTATGATAGAATTTTGGGTATTTCGGATATGGGTATGATTATTAGCATGTTTTGATTGAATTATGTTCTAGTAGCTATATACATTGCAATGTCATGCTTGTTTTTCAATTGTATTGCATATTTTATGTTATTCGAATTATTCGTTAGTGATGATAGAATGTGAATATGAGAAACTCAATTGTGCTATGTTTTAATTTAGTGCTTATTAATTTTCTGACCACATAATGATTAATGCAAATATTTGTTTGGTACACAAGTGTTTGTGATTACGGTTATGTGATAGGTTGTTATTTTGATTAATTGTGTTACAATAATTCATTTTGAGATTGTATGGATGTTTGCTAGTTGCTAATACTCGAGTTTAGTGATTGTGCAATTTCGTATATTCATAATGGTACCAAGTTATTATAATGCATTTGATTAGGCAATTGTCATGAATATTTAATTAAGTATATACATGTATGCAATTTGAGTGGTTTTTGTTTAAAAATTGTAATTTAGGTTCATGAAATTGGTTGTTGCGGTAGTTGTAGGCTAAACATTTATGGTGGATTATTCAATTTTAAGCCGAAATGCTGCCGAAATTTTTATTAACCTTTTTGCAATTAACTGCTTATTTAGTATTATTAACAATTGTTTTGTTTAGCAGTTATCATGTCTAACAGGAGAGCACGAGGAGGTGAAAATTTGGGAAACCCGTTGATTAGATCTCATAGATACCTCACTTTTCATGGGTCATATTCTGAGACTGCTAGGATGCAGTTTAGAGATCGTCTGGCTTCTAATATTGGACAATCAATTGAGGTGTTTGATGCGGTTAACTGGAATGTTTTGGAGCATGTGATTGCTAGAGAGGGGTTTACTAATGGTGCTGAAGCCATTAGGAATTTACTTGCAGTTCCATATGTACTAGAGGATGGAAACATTGGATTTGTTTCCTATGCTTGGTCCCGGTTATTCAGTATCAGGGAGGATATCTACAGAGAGCTGGTTGTTGAGTTTTATAGCACTTTTAGGTTTGACGCCAGGTCGACTAAATGGACTGAGAACTCCATTTTCTTCTAGCTAGGGGGACAGCCCAGACAGATGACCTTGGTTCAGTTTGCTTTGGGATTGGGGCTTTATGAGCCCAATGAGCTGGATAATCCTCATTTTTTAAACCACATTTCTGCAGGTGCTGTGAAGAAGCTCACTGATTTGGAAATTGAGCAGGAGTGGCAGTTTATTGCCCAGGGTAGTTATGGCAGTTCGACACCTTCTTACACGCGTATTCGAGATCCTCGTCATCGACTCATTCACAGATTGTTGACTTACACCATTGTTGGTCGCAAGGAGGGGCCTGAGAAAGTTTCGAGGCCTGACTTGTTTTATTTGAGCTCGATTATCAGGAAAAGGTTAGTGAATGTACCTTGGAGGTTGGCGAAGTGGATGTCAAAGAGAGCTACTGGTACTAGAGATGGTAGTAGTTTGTGTGGAGGTCACTTTGTTACTCGATTGGCTAGATACTTTGGTTTGGCTACTCAGGATGACATGGGGTCATGCACGATTGTTCAGCCTAGTATGGGATGGTTGACTGCACGCCGGTTGGAGGCGTTTGCTCTCATTGAGCCATGCATTACCTATGGTGGTCCTGCAGAGATGTATTACTAGGTTCCGATTACTCCGGTAGGACATACTTTGCAGTCGAGGCAGGCTAGAGCTAGAGGAGATACGAGTGGCAGTGATAGAGGTCAAGGTACGGCACGAGGCCGTAACAGAGGTTATGCTACGGAGTTTGATCAGTTGTCTCAGCAGATGCACCAGATGCCACCAGAGTTCATGCAACGACCACCACCACCATCGCAGTCAGAGTATGGAGCGCCTTCTCATCAGTACCAGTACCGCCAGGATGATGACAGTGACTAGGATGATGTTCATCCTATTTGGTTTATGATTCCAGACACTATTATTATTATTGTTTTATTATTATTATGACTGTTTTTATTTGTAGGATTTATTAATTGTGTTGGATTGGTAGTTTTAGGATTCGGTAGTAGTTATTTTTAAGTAGGATGTTTATATTTGGTATTGTTTAATCTTGTGTGTTGATTGATCCCTCAGAATTGTGTTGTGAGTACGTGTCATGCTGGTAGTAAGTTCAGCGCAACGAAAAATTGAATCGAGAGGATGTGGGAAATTCGTATCATCCTTGTCATTAAACTGCACACTATTCCAGGGGAGTTTTTCTGTTCTAAGTTCTTTTCTCTTTTTGTCGTTTTAAGTATTTCATTTTTTGTACAATGAGGGCATTGTACATCTTTAAGTGGGGGATGGGAGAGAAAAGAGTGAAATTTCCACATAATTGTTCTGTTAATAAGTAGATGATTTTGTAGTTTGGTTAATAGTTATCTTATTAAAATAAGTAACTAGGAGGTTATGAGTTGCCTATTTTTCAACCAAATTTTTGCATTTAAATTTCTGTTTTCTAGAGATAATTATTTTGTAACTATGTAGGTTAAATTTAAAATTTTCTACACTTTTAATTAAATACTAAAGCTATTAAAGATGTTATTTAGTTTCATATATGATGTATTGATAGGCGATTTATATGAGAATGTTTGAGCTGTTAAGAAATGATAATTAAGGAGTAAATGTTACTTGTAGATGAACTTTAGCTATGTATGACATATGTCTTAATTTTCATATTAGTAATGTGTGATATGCCATATTTTGGGAATTTAATTAATATCATTTGGGGATATACTGGGTGTTGTTTCCTTTGTTGTACGAAAGTACAGACCTGGTCTCCGTCAGTATATCTAATGAAAAAGAGCAAAAGAGTTTAACAACTCATGATTTTAAAATGTGGTCAAATTAAGTCGCTTTGTTGTACTGAGGTACAGACCTGTCACCAATGGTTTGACTAAAAACATTATTGCTAAACCAAAATCAAGTTATGTTGCTTTGTTGTGCTGAGGCACAGACCTGTCACCTCTGTCTTGATTTGAAAAATGATTGTTTTGATTAAATTTCAAGATATGTAATATTGGCATATTATGAGTATGAAAGTATATAGTTTTGGGAGTCTAAGGGAATATTTACACGAATAATAATAAGTTGAGCTCGAGTATTCAAATATAGATTGTTTAAGTGGATAACAATATCAGTAATCATTGTGAACTATTTGATGTTTAAGAATAATAACTCTATGTGTAGATCAGTTTTTGTAAATCTCATAGTTTCTTAATAATTGTTTTTAGAATTAACATATTTTTAAATTTAAGCATTTGAGTTGAAGATGGGTGATGTTGTGTAATTCCTATTTTAGTTATTTAGATTAATAGAGATGACTGTTTTCTTAAGAATTTGATCTTTGAATCGATAGTCTACTTGAGGACAAGTAGGATTCAAGTGGGGGATGTTTGATAAACGCTCAAAAGTACTATATTTCAGTAGTATTTTACCCCTATTCTTGAATGTTTTTATTGCATTTTGTTTAGAATAGATATTGATTTCGTTCATATTTGCAATTAGATGTGGAAATGGAGCGTTTATGAAGAAAGGAAGGAAAACAGTCAATAAAAGAGTTAAATGATGCGTATTTGAAGAAATAAGTAAAGCCGAAGTCGAAGAAAAGAATGAAAGACGAAAAATAAAAAATTCGGCTGAAAAACTCATCCATACGCCGTATGGAAATCCATACGCCGTATGGATTGTTGCATTGGAAGCCCAGGTTACGCGGACATGGGCTGGGCTTGAAATCAATCCATACGCCGTATGAAAATCCATATGCCGTATGGATCAAAATTACAGGAAGTATAAAATTGCGAAAAAACCCTAAATCGAGAGTTCTTTTTAGTTTTTCGTTTTCTTTTGGTTCCAGACGACTTTAGGGGTTTTTAATTCGTAAATTAGGGATAGTTTGGAGGTACGAAGGGTGAAGAACGAGGATAATTCATCTAAATCATTCGTAGTTCGTCTTTATAACTCGGTATAATTTCTTTATTTCGATTTCATTGAAGTATTTGATGTTGAATGATCTGATTATTACTGATTTATGATGAATTGAGTATCTTAAGTGATTGTGTAGTTGATTTAACTTAGATTATGATTATTGAACGATTATAATTGAGTATTGAATAAGTTATTTAATTGAAAACTGTTATATTGCTCGTGGACACTTGTTTATTGGTAACTAGTTATTATTGTTGCTTCACGTGGTTAATAATTTTAATGAGATTGAGTTCCTTTAAGATTATTGATTATTGCTAGTACTACCTTAGGGTTTTGGACTATCACTAAATACGTTGAGTCTGATAGGTCAAGTATACAATAATTATCTACTTTAAAATGAACAAGACAATAAGTTAATTATTGGGTATTGTTGAGTCATACCATAGAGTTAATTATAATGAGTTGTGAATGTTTAATGCATAATTTAGGGAAAGGCACACAATTGACTGATCATCTTGTGACATTGGAACCAGTGTTTCATGTTGGACCGTAGATTATAGGAATTAGTTGTGTGACACCCGTCAATTTAGGACTAGAATTTAGTGCCTAATCAAGTTTTAATACATGTAATTAGTTCTGTGTTAGGCTAATTAATGTATCAATTATTATATATATTTTTGAATATATATCTACTCAATTTTGCGGTTTGTTTAAATCGTACGAGTTTCAAATCGAATGAATTTCGATACAAAAAATACGGACGTTGGTGAACAATTTAACTAAATAACATAACGTTATTTAATGGAACCATTATATCTCAAGAATATTATTTTGTAATATTTCAGTTTAAACAGTATCGTATAAATAATAATTTACTTAGTTAAATTATAGACACGCGCGACAAAACAAAACGAGTTTGAGTTACAATTTATAACTACAACCTAAAGTACTTTAATAAAAATACTTCAACCAAATCATCGAGAATTAATTCGTATTTTGAAACGTATATTTAAACATATAAAATAAATATTTAACGTATAAACGATCGGGAAAACGAACACCACACGGGGCACAATAACAGGGAACGAAAAAGTGGAGGTTAAAACCCCCACCTTCTTTTTCTTTCCTCATTCACCAACTCAATTTCTCTTTCTCTATCTCTTTTTCTCTCTAATTTAAACAACCACCAAAATCTCACCAATCTTCAAAATAAATACACGAAACGACCTCGAATCATCATAATTTTCGGAGAAAAGGAACCACCACGCAACGATCTACACTTCCATCTTTTCGGATTTTCAATCCGACACCGCGTAAGTTTCCGATAAATTCTCGAAAGCTCTCGTTTTAACTTGTTTTTACATGTATATGAGTTATATAATATGTATATGTCCAAATATATGAAGAAAACACGATTTTATAGCTTAAAAACGGGTTTGAATTGGGTTTTTGGCCGGAAAAATTTTGACAGCCGGACTTTCTGGGCTGGTGTTCTTCAATGTGACACAAGCCTTGTGTCGCATGTAGTGTCGTATTTTGCATGTTATGTCGCATAAAACCCGTTATGTCGCATCTTGTGTCGTACCAAACCTTTAGCGTCGTAACTCATGCGATACAATATTGTGTCGTACTCTATGTCGCATACTATGTCGTATTTCTATACGACACAAGCACTATGTCGCTGTTGAATCAGCATCTCGAATCTATGCGACACAACCCTTGTGTCGTATAGATATTGTGTCGCACTTTTATGCGACACAACACTTGTGTCGCATGACAAACATTTGTGTCGCATGATTGTGTCGCATAAAACAGTAGGTTTTCAAACAAAAATCTCACTAAGTGTCGAATCTATATAACCTCAAACACTTACACTATACGGCTTATAAAACCCATTGGAACACACTTGTAAGTGCAAAACACCAATAACATGATAATAATATTTAAAGTTTATTATTTCAAGTCCATCACCAACGGGCCGTACGTGTTTTCAAAACATACTTCAAAATCAAACAAGTCGTTGTAACTTGTATCAATTCAATCAAACAAGTCGTAGTAACTTGTAACAATACAATCAACCAGATCGTAGTAATTTGGACATATATAGTTGTATAGCAACTACAAGGGTAGTCTTTCGAGATACCGGTACAATTAATGACAATCAAGTGTCGTGAACACATTCAGCTTTCAAGTCCTTGGACATCAATTCACAGCTAATTACTTCAAGTTTATTAAATTAAACACTTCAAGACTCAGGTGAGTTTCATGGCCCCATTTTCACTATTTTACAACTAGGGGTGTGATATTACTGCTCTATTTTGTTTTACAAGTAGAACGCAAGTACCAACCTTCAAATACTACATGAGTTTCAAGCTAATCAATTTAAAGTCCTCTATAGCATAGTCTCTAATATTTTAGCGTGAATGTTAGCACGCACTTACCGGTCAAACGGATGTATTAGCATTTGGGAAGACGAGTGTGGATTAGACACTCGTAGGAGGCAAATCAGTTAGGTTTCCTTAATTGGACCTAGCGCTCAAGTTAAGCTCAGACTATGTGCTCATGGATTGTATAACTTTTATTTTGCTTAATTGCATTTTAAATTCAATATAAATCTTGCGGTTCTTACAACTATACATTGACATACAAACCTGTGAGCTCACCAGCGTTTTCGCTGACCCATTTTAGTATTTATCACAGGTAGCCAGCAGTAGGTTGGCTGCACAGGCAGGGACTTTTAGCTCGAGTCATCATACATACAACTAGAGATCTTATTGCATTATTATATTTTGTAAAAGTAATTATGCTATGTAATCTCTCAATACCAGGAACCGAGCTAATGTAACATCATTTTTAATGTAAACGTTTACTTTATTAATACAAGTTTAAAACGACGCATATAGTGGTCGTTCATTATATATCTTATGTGCTTTGTATATTGATTAGTGACACCCAAATCGAGCTTCCGCAAATCATTAAATTTGGGGGTGTCACAGATTGGTATCAGAGCCTAAGGTTATAGTGAACTAGGTTGCATTTAGTGGACCTAAACTATGACCGTTAGGCAGTATTTCCTCTTTAGGCATGACTGGTTCAGAAATTGCAGCATACGACTTTAATTTAACATAGCCTGATCAACTATGTACAATTAAAGAAAGATGATGTAAGGTTTGAAACGATCATGTTGAACAGGAATACACTAGTTGACTCTGACCTCGAGAGAACCGGGACTCAAACAAGTCTGTGCTAGACACCCAATAGGCTATTATGTGATACTAAGTATACATAGATAGGCCTCATTACAATCTTAGGCTATATTATATAAGTATTATATGGATATAGGCCTCATTCTTCCTAACGCTTTGTCTCAGAATGGCAAATACACCACCAAGTTCGTCACGTTCTTACCCACATGAATCACGAAACTCAAGGGTAGCTAGGAGGGACACCAGGTTGCCTCGAGCTAGCCCATATCCAACTCACCCTACTCTACCGGGCTTAACCGCTAGAGTACATCACCACGAACAACGACTTAACGCTATGGATATCGAACTCCAAGAAACTCGTGAAATCTGGAGACTCACAGCTATGGAACGAATCGAACAAGTCTCCGAAGATCACGAGCACACTGTCAACACCATGAATACTCTTCAAGGTCAAGTGGAAGAAACAATCGAAACCATGGAGGTTGTCCACAACCAAGTGATTGGCAACCGAAATGAAATCTCTGTTTTACAATCAAGGCTGCATCAGTGCGAGACACGTCTAAGGGAAACCGAAGACGCCCTCCGAACTGCCAACAGACTTACAGAGTCTGTGAATCATCTCACTGCACTGCTGCCACAACTCAACTTACGTCAGAATTAGCTTAGGCTGAATCTGTACCCTAATATGCTTTGTAGGACCTATGTAATTCAACCGGATGTAACAATTCCCGACATTTCTGTAGAACATATAAGTCTGTAACTTCTGAAACTTGTGACTCGAAATCGTCTGTAATCATTTGGCTTCTAAATATCAATTGAAGAATTTCTATTAATTATCTCACGTTATTGATTTTTACCTTGCGATGTTGTACATTACCATTTTATATATGTACATCTGTGGTGATATATCATGAATTTCGGACTAGTATCTTACTTCCTTTCCTTGTCCTTTCTTACTCAGCCTCATGCCTCCTCGTCGACAAATCACCCTTAGTGAAGCTGAGATCGCGGGACTGATTGCCCGCAGTGTGACCCAAGCCTTGGCTGCCCGAACACCACCACCCAGTAGCGAGGACACATCCAACAATGCTCCACCACCCAGACCTTGCTCCTATAAGGACTTTCTGAGCTGCAAACCACTATACTTCAAGGGCACGGAAGGTGCTATTGGTTTGAGCCGATGGATAGAACGCATATTATCTGTTTTCAGCCTATGCAACTGCACCGAGGAAAACAAGGTAAAGTTTGCCGCCTACACTTTTCAGAAGGGAGCCCTCACATGGTGGAACGCCCATGCCAACTCTGTGGGTCTTGAGATAGCTAATCAGCTACCTTGGGCCGAGTTGAAGAACAAAATGAGGGAGAAGTATTGTCCCGAGGAAGAGATACACCGATTAGAAGAGGAGTTCTGGCAACTAGCTGTGCAGGGGACCGATATTGAGGGATACACCATCAAGTTCCAGCAATACGCGTCCCTGTGCCCTAGCCTGGTGGAACCAGAGAAAAAGGGAGTTAAGAAATACATCCGCGGCCTTCCCGAGTGCATTCAAGGAAGTGTCGCCTCATCACAACCAGCCACCACTGAAAGTGCTATCAGGCTAGCACACGAGCTCATGGCACTAGTGGTCAGCCGTGAGAAATCGAACAACAACAAACGCAAATCCACCGAACCACACAGCAGCAACCAAAACAAGAAGTCCAACGCCATCCAAGCTTACAACACCAACACCGAACCCAAATGCACCTACACTGGGGACAGATCATATTGTTCCAAGTGTAACTACCACCACCATGGCCCTTGCAGATCTCCTTGCAACAACTGCAGGAAGTACGGGCATTCATCCAAAGACTTCCGAGCCCCTAAATCACAAAACAACAACCAACAACCCAAAACCTGTTTCGAATGTGGGGAAAAAGGACATTTCAGGGATGCATGTCCCAAACTGAAGAACCAGAGCAACAACAACAACAATAACCGCAACAACAACAACAACAACACCCGAAGTAGGGCCTTCGTCATCAACTCCGGGGAAGCCCGCCAAGACCCGAATGTGGTCACGGGTATGTTCCTCCTCAACAACTTAACCGCTTCAATTCTGTTTGATACCGGTGCTGATAGGAGTTTTATTTCTGATGAGTTTTGCCCACTACTTGACATCACCCCAGTTGCTTTAGATGTTAAGTACACTGTAGAGCTTGCAAACGGTAAACTTATGGAAACCAAGAGTGTGATCCCTAATTGCGCTTTAAATCTAGCCGACGAAATTTTCTCAATAGATCTCATGCCTGTTAAGATAGGAAGTTTCGATGTCATTGTTGGAATGGACTGGTTGTCCAAACATCGGGCTGAAATTGTCTGTGGCGACAAAGTTATTCGTATACCTCTCGCCACCGGTGGAACTTTAATCATACAGGGGGAGACCGGTGGAACGAGACTCAATATCATGTCTTGCTTGAAAACCCGCAAATTTCTGAAAAAGGGCTATCCCGCAATCCTCGTACACATCATGGAGAAAAAGTCGGAGGAGAAGCGACTTGAGGATGTGCCAATTGTTCGAGACTTTCCTGAAGTCTTTCCCGAAGAACTGCCTGGTCTACCACCACCAAGATAGGTTGAGTTCTCGATCGATCTCATGCCGGGTGCTGCGCCGGTGGCACGAGCACCATATCGTTTAGCTCCATCTGAACTTCAGGAGTTGTCTGCCCAATTACAGGAACTTCTGGAAAAAGGATTCATCAGGCCGAGTTCTTCACCTTGGGAAGCTCCGGTCCTATTTGTCAAAAAGAAAGATGGTTCTTTCCGAATGTGTATCGACTACCGAGAGTTGAACAAGTTGACCGTCAAGAACCGATACCCACTTCCCCGAATCGATGACCTGTTCGACCAACTTCAAGGATCGAGTTGCTATTCAAAGATTGATCTTCGATCAGGTTATCATCAATTGCGTGTTCGCGACGCCGATATTCCGAAAACCGCCTTCAGAACCCGTTATGGGCATTATGAATTTCAAGTAATGCCATTCGGTCTAACCAACGCACTGGCTATATTCATGGACCTTATGAATCGGGTGTGTAAACCTTACCTTGACAAGTTTGTCATTGTCTTCATCGATGACATCCTCATATACTCACGAAGCGAACAAGAACACGCGCAACATCTCAGAACCATCCTAGAACTGCTTAAGCACGAGGAGCTTTATGCCAAATTCTCTAAGTGTGAGTTCTAGATTCAAATTGTTCAATTCCTTGGTCACGTTATCGATAGTCAGGGAATTCATGTGGATCCGTCAAGAATCGAAGCTATCAAGGACTGGCAATCGCCAACCACTCCGACCGAAGTACGGCAGTTTTTAGGACTGGCCGGTTATTACAGACGATTCATCAAGAACTTTTCAAAAATAGCCTTACCACTCACGACACTGACTCAGAAAGATAAAAAGTTCGATTGGACTGATAAACAAGAGTCAGCATTTCAACTCCTGAAACAAAAACTTTGCAGTGCTCCTATCCTATCATTACCCGAAGGCACCGATGACTTCGTGGTATACTGTGATGCTTCTCATCAAGGTCTCGGTTGCGTCCTGATGCAGCGAGACAAAGTCATAGCTTACGCTTCACGACAACTCAAGATTCACGAAAAGAATTACACCACTCACGACCTCGAGTTAGGAGCCGTCGTTTTTGCCCTCAAAATTTGGAGACATTACCTCTATGGCACTAGGTGCACAATCTTTACAGACCACAAAAGTCTCCAACATATATTCGATCAGAAGGATCTCAACATGAGACAACGTTGATGGGTCGAGTTGCTTACTGATTACGACTGCGATCTCAATTATCATCCAGGCAAAGCAAATGTTGTTGCTGATGCCCTCAGTCGAAAAGAGCGAGTGAAACCACTTCGGGTCCGAGCCCTCAGTATGACCATTCACAACGATTTAAACATTCAAATTCTCACTGCTCAACTCGAAGCCTTGAAACACGAAAACGTCAAAGATGAAGCCTTGCGGGGCATGGATAAACAATTCGAAGTCAAACCTAACGGGATTAGGTATTTCTCAAACTGAATCTGGCTGCCTAAATTTGGGAACCTACGAGACTTGGTGATGGATGAAGCTCACAAGTCCAAATATTCTATCCATTCGGGATCCGATAAAATGTACCACGGTATCAAGGACTTCTACTGGTGGCCGAACATGAAAGCCGGAATCGCCACCTATGTCAGCAAGTGCCTTACTTGCTCCAAGGTCAAAATCGAATATCAAAAACCTTCTGGTTTACTTCAACAACCCAGTCTTCCTGAATGGAAATGGGAACAAATTGCCATGGACTTCATAACCAAACTACCCAAGTCCTCGAGCGGTTGCGATACCATTTGGGTGATCGTGGATCGTCTCACAAAGTCTGCTCACTTCCTGGCAATTAAAGAATCCGACAAAATGGAACGCCTCACCAGTATTTATCTGAAGGAAATCGTGACCAAACACGGTGTTCCAATCTCAATTATCTCCGATAGAGATAGTCGTTTCACTTCGCAATTTTGGCAATCACTTCAAAAATCCCTGGGTACTCGACTTGACATTAGTACCGCATATCATCCTCAAACCGACGGCCAAAGTGAACGAACAATTCAAACACTAGAAGACATGCTACGGGCCTACGTAGTAGACTTCAGTGTAAATTGGGAAAAACACCTACCATTGTGCGAGTTCTCATACAACAACAGTTATCATACCAGCATTAAAGCTGCACCCTTCGAGGCACTATACGGTCGTAAGTGCCGGTCACCTATCTGTTGGACCGAAGTTGGGAATAGCCAACTCACAGGTCCAGAAATCATACACGAGACGACCGAGAGAATCGTTGAAATTCAAAACAAGCTCAAGGCCGCGCGTGATCGTCAGAAAAGTTATGCTGATGTGAGACGCAAACCACTCGAGTTCCAAGTTGGGGATCGAGTATTACTTAAAGTATCGCCTTGGAAAGGCGTAATCCGATTTGGCAAACGAGGGAAGTTAAATCCCATATACATTGGACCATTCGAGATCCTTGAGAGGATTGGTCCAGTGGCATATCGATTGCAGCTGCCATCCGAAATCAGCAGCGTGCATCCCACTTTTCATGTTTCAAATCTGAAGAAGTGTCTGTCTAATGAGACACTTATCATTCCACTCGATGAAATTCGAGTTGACGAGAAACTTCACTTTGTTGAGGAACCCGCCGAAATCATGGACCGTGAGGTCAAACAACTTAAACAAAGTCGTATTCCCATCGTCAAAGTTAGGTGGAATTCGCGGCGCGGTCTAGAATTCACCTGGGAACGGGAAGACCAAATGCGACTCAAGTATCCTCAACTCTTCACTGACTCAACATCAAACACGACTTCAACATAAATTTCGGGACGAAATTCTTCTAACAGGGGGAGAATGTGACACCCGTCAATTTAGGACTAGAATTTAGTGCCTAATCAAGTTTTAATACATGTAATTAGTTCTGTGTTAGGCTAATTAATGTATCAATTATTATATATATTGTTGAATATATATCTACACAATTTTGCGGTTTGTTTAAATCGTACGAGTTTCAAATCGAATGAATTTCGATACAATAAATACGGACGTTGGTGAACAATTTAACTAAATAACATAACGTTATTTAATGGAACCATTATATCTCAAGAATATTATTTTGTAATATTTCAGTTTAAACAGTATCGTATAAATAACAATTTACTTAGTTAAATTATAGACACGCGCGACAAAACAAAACGAGTTTGAGTTAAAATTTATAACTACAACCTAAAGTACTTTAATAAAAATACTTCAACCAAATCATCGAGAATTAATTCATATTTTGAAACGTATATTTAAACATATAAAATAAATATTTAACGTATAAACGATCGGAAAAACGAACACCACACGGGGCACAATAACAAGGAACAAAAAAGTGGAGGTTAAAACCCCCACCTTCTTTTTCTTTCCTCATTCACCAACTCAATTTCTCTTTCTCTATCTCTTTTTCTCTCTAATTTAAACAACCACTAAAATCTCACCAATCTTTAAAATAAATACACGAAACGACCTCGAATCATCATAATTTTCGGAGAAAAGGAACCACCACGCAACGATCTACACTTCCATCTTTTCGGATTTTCAATCCGACACCGCTTAAGTTTCCGACAAATTCTCAAAACCTCTCGTTTTAACTTGTTTTTACATGTATATGAGTTATATAATATGTATATGTCCAAATATATGAAGAAAACACGATTTTATAGCTTAAAAACGGGTTTGAATTGGGTTTTTGGCCGTAAAAATCTTGACAGCCGGACTTTCTGGGCTGGTGTTCTTCAATGCGACACAAGCCTTGTGTCGCATGTAGTGTCGTATTTTGCATGTTATGTCGCATAAAACCCGTTATGTCGCATCTTGTGTCGTACCAAACCTTTAGCGTCGTAACTCATGCGATACAATATTGTGTCGTACTCTATGTCGCATACTATGTCGTATTTCTATACGACACAAGCACTATGTCGCTGTTGAATCAGCATCTCGAATCTATGCGACACAACCCTTGTGTCGTATAGATATTGTGTCGCACTTTTATGCGACACAACACTTGTGTCGCATGAAAAACATTTGTGTCGCATGATTGTGTCGCATAAAACAGCAGGTTTTCAAACAAAAATCTCACTAAGTGTCGAATCTATATAACCTCAAACACTTATACTATACGGCTTATAAAACCCATTGGAACACACTTGTAAGTTCAAAACACTAATAACATGATAATAATATTTAAAGTTTATTATTTCAAGTCCATCACCAACGGGCCGTACGTGTTTTCAAAACATACTTCAAAATCAAACAAGTCGTTGTAGCTTGTATCAATTCAATCCAACAAGTCGTAGTAACTTGTAACAATACAATCAACCAGATCGTAGTAATTTGGACATATATAGTTGTATAGCAACTACAAGGGTAGTCTTTCGAGATACCGGTACAATTAATAACAATCAAGTGTCGTGAACACATTTAGGTTTCAAGTCCTTGGACATCAATTCATAGCTAATTACTTCAAGTTTATTAAATTAAACACTTCAAGACTCAGGTGAGTTTCATGGCCCCATTTTCACTATTTTACAACTAGGGGTGTGATATTACTGCTCTATTTTGTTTTACAAGTAGAACGCAAGTACCAACCTTCAAATACTACATGAGTTTCAAGCTAATCAATTTAAAGTCCTCTATAGCATAGTCTCTAATATTTTAGCGTGAATGTTTGTATATGATATCATATGGGATTGACAATCCTCATCCGGGTTAGCATGCACTAACCGGTCAAACGGATGCATTAGCATTTGGGAAGACGAGTGTGGATTAGACACTCGTAGGAGGCAAATCAGTTAGGTTTTCTTAATTGGACCTAGCGCTCAAGTTAAGCTCAGACTATGTGCTCATGGATTGTATAACTTTTATTTTGCTTAATTGCATTTTAAATTCAATATAAATCTTGTGGTTCTTACAACTATACATTGACATACAAACCTGTGAGCTCACCAGCGTTTTCGCTGACCCATTTTAGTATTTATCACAGGTACCCAGCAGTAGGTTGGCTGCACAGGCAGGGACTTTTAGCTCGAGTCATCATACATACAACTAGAGATTTGATTGCATTATTATATTTTGTAAAAGTAATTATGCTATGTAATCTCTCAATACCAGGAACCGAGCTAATGTAACATCATTTTTGATGTAAACGTTTACTTTATTAATACAAGTTTAAAACGATGCATATAGTGGTCGTTCATTATATATCTTATGTGCTTTGTATATTGATTAGTGACACCCAAATCGAGCTTCCGCAAATCATTAAATTTGGGGGTGTCACAAGTTGGACCCGAAACGTTGGCTAGTTCATATTCGACTTAGTATTCATTGAAGAATTTGGTATTAAGTTGATCTAAAAGAATCACAATTAGATAATCAATACGTAATAAATTGGGAAATATGAATCTAAGTGACATTAACTATACAATTACTTATTCCTTTCAATTAGGATTTATTGTTATTATTTATTTATTATTTTAATTTAAAAGTTTTATTTAAGTTTGTTTATTTTAAATTAAATATTTTCTAAACAAATGTTCGTACGGAACTAAAACGCCCCCCATATTTACTGTTTTCTAGTTAATTCTTAATTTCTATTTTAAATATTCCACCTTTTCCCTGTGTTCGAATCTGACTTACCAAATCTATATTTACAATTGATCGGGTATTCTTGCCTGGTTGCTTGAAAGTATTTATTAGGTATTTCTATTTATAAATTGTAAAACAAGACGCGCTTTCATAAATGACATCAACCCCCAAGGAGTAAGACGAATAGCCTTAATGATGTCAATGTATCCAACTGGCGTGTTGTCAATACCCCCAAAAGAGTAAGACGAATAGCCTCAATAATGTTTCCAAGCAATGCACATAATTCCACATAATGTAACACATTTTAAGCATATGTCCAAAATAAAAATGAGTACGTTTCACAGCATAAAACAATTGATAAAACATGTGAGCATACTTTTCCCCCAATTTGAAAACATGTAATGAAAATGGGGCCACGAAAACTCACCTCAAGAAATGATGTAAGTATCGTCCCTTAAGTATAATCACTAATCAGCTCGCCAATCTACAATGTCATAATGCGTACGGGTCATAACCTAGACATAACTAGGTCATTCCATTGTATTCCACACCCCAAACACTTCTAATATGTTTCCTCACAATTCTACTAGTATATTATTACAAGAACTAATCCTAAATGGAAAACTCAGATTCTGACCGGAAATGTGGTTCCACATTACGAAATTTTAAATAATATTTACTGAAACTATTTGACTCTACAATTTTTACCAACGACACTTTAATTTGTTTAGAAGACCCTGTAAATTTTCAAGATTCAATTACATTGATTTACTATATTTAAAAATTCACCAAAGTGAACTACTCTAAACCGTTGGCTCTTTCTGACTTCACAAAAGTTTTAATTTATTTAAAATATTTAGAAGCTTCAAATGATTATCATATTTTTACAGAAAATACTTAACACTTTACAGACACTCCAGTAAAAATATCAAGATCTATATCTCAGTTTAAGACACGTTTCAAAAATCGACAACTCGACCGAAATCTGGAACCGAGAAACTCAGAAATGACACACAAACTTGTAAAATCATTTTGACCTACTTATACTCCACATTTAATCATGAAACCAACACCATTTGAAATAAGACTCAAAGTACTTATGTTTAGACTCCTTTTTCATTAAAATCCATCGTGATATGACTAAGTTACGAGCCCCTCAATCCGAAATATAAATCTGTACGGATTAGGGTTTTCAATAAACTAACCCTAATCGTTAATATAATTAATCCAAACCGCAACATAATCAAAATTCTTATTCCTATTATCGTATATACTGATCTTATCATTATCCTAACAATTTTTATTACCCGGAACACAATGGAAACGAACCGAGAATAACCGACAATAAACGAATAATCGAAATACACGAAATCAAATGAATCGAAAAGAATTTTATACCAACAATCGCGAATCCGCAATATAGAACTCCTTAGAATCTGTAAATCGATGATAGGGCATGAGTATTCATACGTCATGCATCAAGAATACCAAGAAAACGAACGATAGATCATGATCCTTACCGAAACACACGAATAACACTTTCTCGATCAATAGAATGATGATGAGATGATGTGATGATGTTCTTGAACTTTAGAAATCGAAATTATGATGATGAATACGCTCCTGGTCGTCTGGAATCGGCTGTGGTTTGAGAGAATACGAGTTAGGGTTTGTAAATACGTTTATATACCTGAGCTGACCGACTTGAAATCGCGTCGCGATTATGTTATAATAGCGTCGCCATTAGACAGTCAAATCGCGTTGCCATATGTGAGTAATCGCGTCGCGATTCTACAAAATTCTAGAAACCCTAAATTCTTAATAAATGCGTTTGACTTTAATTAATTAATTAGAAATTCTTTTATTTTGGATAAATCAGGCCATTGGAATACTATACGAAGCTTATATTTCTCATATAGTTTAAGTTACGAAGTGTTTGACCATGAATACGAATTGAAGTTTGAAAACGAACCTAAAAATGAAGCATTTAGTGACGGATGTCACAGTATCCCCCAGTTGAAGGAATTTCGTCCCGAAATTCAACTAGAACTAGTACTGCCAACATGATCACCGAAGAGATGCGGATACTTTAGTTTCATTTGGTCCTCGCGCTCCCAAGTGAACTCAGGACCTCTATTAGCATTCCAACGAACCTTAACAATCGGAATCTTACTACGCTTCAGCTTCTTAACCTCACGATCCATAATCTCAACCGGTTCTTCTACAAAGTGAAGTTTAGGATCAATCTGAACCTCTTCTAAAGGTACTTGCAAAGTCTGATCAGCTAAACACTTCCTCAAATTCGCCACATGGAATACATCGTGAACCCCACTAAGCTCTTGAGGTAATTTTAATCTATACGCAACTGGGCCAACACGATCGATAATCTCGAATGGTCCAATGAATCTTGGTGCAAGCTTTCCCTTTTTGCCAAAACGCACGACTCCCTTCCACGGTGACACTTTTAATAACACATAATCACCAACAGCAAATTCCAAAGGCTTACGACGTTTATCAGCGTAGCTCTTTTGTCTATCTCGAGCCACTTTCAATCTCTCCTTGATTTGCACAATCTTATCAGTAGTCTCTTGGACTATTTCCGGCCCAATCAACTGACTTTCTCCTACCTCAGCCCACATTATGGGCGAACGGCACTTCCACCCATAAAGTGCTTCAAATGGTGCACACTGAATACTCGAATGGTAACTGTTATTATACGAAAACTCCACCAATGGTAAATGAGTATCCCAGTTTCCTCCAAAGTCGATAACGCAAGCCCTCAACATATCCTCTAACGTTTGGATAGTACTCTCACTTTGCCCATCAGTTTGAGGATGGTAAGCCGTACTCATATCCAATCTCGTCCCTAACGCCCTCTGTAACGTTTGCCAAAACCGAGAGGTAAATCGACCATCGCGATCAGATATAATTGATACCGGCACTCCATGCCTTGCTACAATCTCATTTATGTACAACCTCGCCAATTTCTCCATCTTATAGTCCTCGCGGATAGCTAAGAAATGAGCCGACTTAGTCATCCTATCCACGATAACCCAAATCGAATCGTGCCCGCTGCTGGTTCTTGGCAGCTTAGTGATAAAATCCATAGCAATGTTCTCCCACTTCCACTCGGGAATTTCCGGTTGTTGTAGTAATCCTGACGGTCTTTGATGTTCAGCCTTGACTTTCAAGCAAGTCATACATTGACTAACGTATAATGCAATATCCTTCTTCATGCCCGGCCACCAATACAAATCCTTCATATCATGGTACATTTTATCTGCCCCCGGATGAATCGAATACTTAGACTTATGAGATTCATCCATCACCAGCGTTCTGAGGCCGCCTAGTAACGGAATCCACAGTCTATCAATGAAGTAATGCAATCCATCAACCTTACGCTCCAACTGTCCATCCAACCCTCGCAACGACTCTCCTTCAATATTGGGACCCAGTAGTGCTACCAACTGAGCCTCAACCAACTTCTCCTTAATACCCGAATGAATTGTTAACCTCATCGCTCTCACTCTCCTTGGCTTAACCCTTTCCTTTCTGCTCAAAGCATCAGCCACCACATTCGCCTTTCCCGGATGGTAGCGAATTTCACAATCATAGTCACTAAACAACTCCAACCACCTCCTCTGCCTCATATTCAATTCCTTCTGATCGAAGATGTGCTGCAAACTCTTATGATCAGTATAAATCACACTTTTAGTCCCATACAGATAATGCCTCCAACAATTGAGTGCAAAAACCACCGCACCCAATTCCAAATCATGAGTGGTGTAGTTTTTCTCATGCACTTTGAGTTGCCTAGATGCATAAGCGATCACTTTCCCTCGCTGCATCAAAACACATCCCAACCCTTGGTTAGATGCGTCGCAATAAACCACAAAATCATCCGAGCCATCAGATAATGCCAGAATTGGTGCCTCACACAAAGCATGTAAGTCCCCTAGTTTTAGAATCGATAACTTCGTTATCTGTAGTATTAAGGTGCGGAATCCCTTAATACGGTGTTATCTTACTAACAACGAATATGTTCGTATTGCGTTTAATAAGACTTAGCTTTAAACGATAAATCGTCAAAGCCTAGTCGTTAGGATTAAGTTTTCTCTGAGTTTGTCGAATTCGCAGATCAGAAATATGGCAAAAGTTATGTTTTTCACGGAGTAAAAAACATTATATACTATGGTCTCGGCTCGGCTCGCATGGGCCTGCGAGTTCGGTCCAACTCGCAGCCCAAGCCCAATAAAGGACTCGGCTCGCCAGACTCAACTTACGCGAGTTCAGATCTCACCTCACAGCTCGACTCGCTGCGACCTGAGATCTCGACTCGCTACGCATCAAATGTCTATTATTTATTTTGTATTTAATTATTCGTCTAACTTAACAAAATAATATGTTTAATGAATATCAATAACAAAACAAATATTCTTTTACAAATCCAAACCAATATACAAACATAATAATAATTACACTAGTCCTATTTCAAGCTAGATCTGTTGTCACACTCTATGTCCCAACAAAGCATTCTTCAGAGTTAGAAATGCTTCCTCCTGTTTCTCACCCCAGACAAATTTCCTTTCTTTTTGCGTTAACAGTGTAAGCGGTTGAGCAATCCTAGAAAAATTCTCAATAAAACGCCGATAGTATCCAGCCAAACCCAAGAACTGACGAATTTCAGAAGGAGTTTGTGGAGTCCTCCAGGCTTTCACCGCCTCAATCTTACTTGGATCCACATGAATACCCGCCTCGTTTACCACATGACCAAGAAAATGTACCTCACGCAACCAGAACTCACATTTTGAAAACTTTGCATAGAGCTGTTCTTTCAAGAGAAGCTCAAGAATAAGTTTCAGATGTAGCTTATGATCCTCCTTAGATTTCGAATAGATCAAGATGTCGTCAATGAAGACGATAATGAATTTATCAAGATACGGCTTACAAACACGATTCATTAGATCCATGAATACCGCAGGAGCATTAGTAAGACCAAAGGGCATAACGAGAAATTCGAAGTGCCCATAACGAGTCCTGAATGCAGTCTTTGGTATATCCGACTCATGTACTCTCAACTGATGATAACCAGAACGAAGATCAATTTTTGAAAACCACTGAGCACCCTGAAGTTGATCAAATAAATCATCTATCCTTGGAAGAGGATAACGATTCTTGACCGTAAGCTTATTAAGTTCACGATAATCAATACACATACGAAACGAACCATCTTTCTTTTTAACGAACAGAACAGGTGCTCCCCAAGGAGAGTGACTAGGGCGAATGAAACCCTTGTCTTAGAGCTCTTGAAGTTGAGTGGACAATTCTTGCATTTCAGAAGGAGCCAAACGATATGGAGCTTTAGCAACTGGGGTCACTCCAGGAATAAGATCAATGCGAAACTCAACAGATCGAAGAGGAGGTAGTCCCGGCAAATCATCCGGAAAAACATTAGGAAAATCACGAACAATAAGGACATTTTCAAGTCTTGATTCGTCGGAATTTATACTCATAAGCTTAACACATTTAGTCTTCGGTTGTTCCCTAGAGACTTCCAACATACTGCCATCTAGCATAGGTATACGGACCACCTTTTCGAAGCACACAATTTCGGCCCTGTATTTCGACATCCAATCCATACCTACTACAACATCGAAACTACCGATCCCAAAAGGTATTAGGTTATTACTGAAGGTATGATCCTCCAGTACAAGTGTACAATTTTTAATAACCTCATTCAAGTCTACCCGTTTCCCATCCGCAATTTCAATTTCATACACAACGTCCAGCTTACTAGGTATAATATCAAGTATATGCACAAATTCCACGGATATAAAGCTAAAATCGGCACCACTATCAAATAACACTGTAGCAAAATGATTATTTAGTAGAAACGTACCAGTCACAATATTAGGCGCCTGTCGTGCCTCACTAGCATTCATCACAAAGGACCTCCCAGGAGCAGTGTTTGCAGTACGGCCCCTGGTTTGATTACCTCCAACAGTTAAAGTCCGATTACTATTATTATTTCCCGCAGTCCCTATCGCCCTAACCAACTTAGGACAAGCACTCACAAAGTGGTCCAAACCCCCACACTCATAACAACCCCTAGCACCTCTTACTGCATTAACTGGCGCGACAGCACGTGCAGACGATCGACAGTAATCTGGTAAATGACCCCAACGGTTGCACTTGTTGCAATAACGACCACCCACCGACGGCGAATGAAGGTAATTACAACCCGAACATAAGGGATGAGTCCCACCATACATAATCCTGTCCACATTAGCAGCAACATACGTCTTAGCTACTCGGGCTTTCTTGTTACCCGGTTCGCTAGTCCTAGTCCTACTAGATTCAACAATCTCCTTACTCTTCTCATTTCCCCTCTTAAGTTAATCATTTCTCACCATTTCTTCTGTTAGGGACCCAACCCTCAGTATAGCACTCTGAATTGTAGCTGGTTCAGTCACCTCTACCATTCCCCTGATCTCCGGCACCAATCCCTCAATGTACTTCTTGATTCTTCTTGACTCCGGTGTTACCATACTCGGAATCAATTTGGCCAACTCGTGAAATCGATTGGTGTAGGTGGCATGATTCGCCCCCACCATCGAATGACCTAGAAACTCCTTCTCTAACTTATTCATCTCAGTGGATGAACAGAATTCCTCCTCCAACAACGCCTTGAACTCCTCCCATGTCATACCTACCGCCGCGGCCCGGCCCCTAGCCTGAACCTGAGTGTTCCACCAGGTTAGTGCTTTATCCAACATCATACTCGACGCACACTTCACTTTTGGCTCTTCAGCGCAGTTACTGATATCCATAACTGCTTCCATCTTCTCAATCCATCTGGAGCAGGCCACAGCTCCCCCTTTACCATTGAACTCTCGTGGTTTACATGCCACAAACTCTTTGTACGTACATCCCCTAACAGCCGTTCCATTACCAGTACCACCATTACCATTATCTTCATTAGGTTCTCCATCAAGATTTCCTTCCTCTTCACCACCACCACCTGTCCCCGTACCCTGTAATACGCCCTGAGTAACCTGTGCGACAATATTAGGCAACAATGCCTGCAGCTGTTCCGCTATCATAGTGGCTACATTGGGTGCCTCACCCCCAGTACCTTCGTCACCTCCACCTGTACGGCCTCCAGTACAGCCACCACCCCTACTTTTACGGCCGCCTGTTCGGCCTCCACCTCTAGTACCACTACCCCTATTTGCAACACGCGCAGAACGTCTAGGTGGCATGATCACTACAATGGGAAACATATCACGATTTAGCACAATTGAAGGATAAAGATAGAGTTTATGTACACGTGAATTCACATATCGAATAATAAACCTTTCACGTATGTAAGAATGAGATTTCACAATATGAAAGGACGTAAGAAAGCATTTGAATCCCAACTCATCCTTTGTACTCCTTTACAGGTAGCATATTGTATACTCAAACACCGTTAGATAGATATGTATGTGTCGGAACACCTTCTTCAATTACGTCGGCCGCCATAATCGTAAAAGTGTTCGTTCACCCACATAACTATCCTCCAAGTTCTCGTAACACAATATACTTGTACAAAGAGAAAAGATTAACAATAGAACAATGAATATGCACAACACATGTCAAATAGATCACAAGTAAGAAGTAAAGAAAAAGTTCATTTCATATAATTTAAAAATTTTCCCAATGTAACAATTGTCATAATCCAAACGGAAACAAGGTCACAATGATGAAATACAGAAGTACGATAATAAATGTGGCACATCTCATGGACAATCATGGGCTCCAGGTGCAGTTGGCTTGAAATGGTTCATCCCTATGTATACGAGGAAGAGGAGATGCAACTTCTGGTTCAGGACCCACTCGACTACAGATGCCATCTCCCGAGGTCGTGGGTTTCGGGTCTCTTGCCCACAATGCATCTTCAAGCTTCCTTTCCTCATGCTCCTCAAAGGGTTCTTCTTCGTCCTCCTCCGGCTCCTCTTCCATCGGTTCTTCCTCCTCTTCCATTTCTTCTTTCTTTGGCTCTTCTTTAGTCAAGGGGATTTCCTCTATAACCATCCTTATTCGTTGAGGTTTTGCTTTCTTCATCTGTCTCATCCACGAGATCCTACGAGACCTTCGTAGGGGTTTATACGGAACAGGAACATTGATGGCTTTCGGAGTGGACACGGATTTGTTGTCAGAAGCTGATAAGATAACGATGGGTGCGTTGCTATTTGACATGACTGTGTTGTGCAACAAACGTAAGAAAAATAAGGATTCGTTTCATGTTGAAATATGCACAGATAGTTTCCTATTTCATGTTCTGTATGAGGGTTCCTATTTATAGTCTAGGTTAATCCACCTAGATCTCTATAAACAATGGCTCTGATACCAATCTGTCACACCCCGTCTAAAGCGGAAACAACGGGGTACAACAATAATAGGATCACAACACATTATTATAAAGATGTCTATATGTAACACCCCCAAATTTACTGTTTAGCGGAAGCATACTTTGGGTGTTACTAATCAATAATCAAAGCACAAAGATACATAGTAAACGACTCTATATGCGTCGTTTTAACAAAATATATTAATATAAGAAATGTTTACAACATTTGAAGCTGTACATAGCTCGTGTTCGATAAAATGAGAGATTTCAGTACATAAGCACTTGTACAAAATATACTAGTGCAAGAAAATCTCTATTGTTTGCATGCTGACTCGAGCTATGGATTTCCTGATGCAGTCCAAACCTACTGCTGGGTACCTGCGATACATGCTAAAAGGTCAGCTAAAAGCTGGTGAGCTCACAGGTTTGAAATCAGTTAATATAGTATGAACCGCAAGATTTAAATAATGGAATTGCATCTAGCAATTGATAAAGTATGTGTATACGACCATGAGCACATAGTTGAGCTTAACTCGAGGGTCAGGATCACAGCCAGAGCGTTTTTGCCTCCACGAGTGCCTAATCAACACTCGTCTTCCCAAATATTAGTACATCCGTTTACCCGGTTAGTGCTTGCTAACCCGGATGAGGTGGGTCAATCCTATATGGTACCATATACTAATATTCACGCTACAACGTATTAACAAACTATGCTGATGGAGGGCTTTGAAATGATTAGTTAAAATAACTCATGTAGTATATTGAAAAGTTGTACCTGCGTTCACATATTAAAAATAAGCATTGTATCACACCCTTGAGTAAAACAGTAAAAAGAGGGGCTATGAGACTCACCTGAGTCTAGCGAGTTTAACTTAATAAACTTTGATTGATTAGCCGAGTAATGAAGTCCAAAGACTTGTAACCTGAGGGTGTCCATGACACGCGATGGTTATTAATTGATTAGGCGTCCCGAAAGACTACCCTTGCAGTTGTTTGTCCAAATTATCCCGATTTGGTTGATTGATTCGAATGTATGAAAATATGTACGGCCCATTGGTGCGGATTTGTAATAATAATCTCAACTATTATTATTTTGATTTCGTGGTGTATTACTTGAAAAATGTGTTTTGATTGTGTTTTAGAAGCCGTTACAAACTCTAAGTGACGGGGGTCCGGGGAGCGCCCCTAGTAGCGGGGTCCAAGGGGCAGAGCCCCTGGTTGGGGTTGAGCTGCCAAGTCAGCTTGGAAAATTTTTATTTCTACTATATTGCTTTGGTGAAAAACGCATCTGGAGTTGAATTTGGGTGAAATCAAGTGATAAAACTTAGGGTCTCGACACTTAGTGAAAATCTGTGTTTTCTGTTTTGTGCGACGTTGGTGCGACGTCGCAGGTCCCGACTGCGACGTTGAGCATGGCGTCGCTAAGTTCGACTTTCGCAATTTAATGCGACGTTGTGCGTGGCGTCGCTACATGCGACGTTGTTGATTTCTGCGATGTAAGGGCTTGCGTCGAGTGCGACGTTCGCCAATTAAGGCGACGTTAGGGGTGATGTCGCTACATGCGACGTGGTGATTAGTATTGCGACGTCGCAGCTGACGTCGCAATATGTCTGGGCCAACTGCGACGTAGCGGTCTGTTGGCCGGAGTTTGTGTCGAAAACGAGTTTTCCGGCCACCGTTCGGTACAAAACTTTTACCCAACCCATATTTGGACATTTTAAACACATATAAACGATAAACATGTAAAAATGAGTGAAAACGAGAGGTTTCGACTTTTTTCGGAAAACTTACAAAGTGTTGGATTGAAAATCCGAAAAGATGGAGATGTAGATCGTGATGAGGTGAACGTTTTTCCCTAAATGAGCTCCGAGTTTTGATGTCGTTTTGTGGTGTCAAATTGAGATGAAAGGTGGTGGTGGTGTTTGAGATTTTTGGAGAGAAAATGAGAGAAAGAGAGAGAAGGAAAGTGATGGAGATGATGATGATAGTGAAAATGGGTGGGGATCCCCCCCCATTTTGGCTGATTTCGTTAGGGGCCCACCAGTGTGTGGGTCTCCACTTTTAGCTCCTTGTATTCGCGCTCCGTGTGGTGTTCGTTTTCCCCTATTATTTAAACGTTAAACGATTATTTTATACATTTAAATTTGCATTTTAAAATTCAATTAATTTCTTAATATTTTTTGTTGAAGTATTTTACCAAGGCCTTGATAATTATGTTATAAAATATAACCGGTTGCGTTTGTTTGCGCGTTTACATTTAAATCGCGTATATGTTATTTGTACAATACGAATTGATTACGAAATATTATAGCAATAATATTTTTAATATAATAGTGTTATTAAATAATTTCATATTATTTAATAAAATGGGTCACCAACGTCCGTAATAGTTGTGTCAAATTACATTCGATTTAAACTTGTACGATTTAATCAAACCGCAATACTTGTATATATTCAACAATATATATTAATTGATACATTAATTAGCGTAACACAGAATTAATTACATGTATTAAAACTTAGTAAGGCACTAATTACTAGTCCTAATTTGACGGGTATCACATTCTCCCCCTGTTAGAAGAATTTCGTCCCGAAATTTAAGTCGAAGTCGTGTTTGAAGTAGCATCAGTGAACAACTGAGGGTACTTGAGTCTCATTTGGTCCTCCCGTTCACAGGTAAATTCCGGACCACGTCGTGAATTCCACCTGACCTTGACAATGGGAATACGACTTTGTTTGAGTTGTTTGACCTCACGGTCCATGATTTTGGCGGGTTCTTCAACGAAGTGAAGCTTGTCGTCAACTCGAATTTCATCGAGTGGAATGATAAGTGTCTCATCAGACAGACACTTCTTCAAATTTGAAATATGAAAAGTGGGATGCACGCTGCTGAGCTCGGATGGCAGCTGCAATCGATATGCCACTGGACCAATCCTCTCGAGGATCTCGAATGGTCCAATGTATCTGGGATTTAACTTCCCTCGTTTGCCAAATCGGATTACGCCTTTCCAAGGTGATACTTTGAGTAGTACTCGATCCCCAACCTGGAATTCGAGTGGTTTGCGTCTCACGTCATCATAACTTTTCTGACGATCACGTGCGGCTTTGAGCTTGTTTTGAATCTCGACTATTTTCTCGGTTGTTTCGTGAATGATTTCCGGACCCGTTAGTTGGCTATCCCCAACCTCGGTCCAACAGATCGGTGATCGGCACTTACGACAGTACAGTGCCTCGAAAGATGCAGCCTTGATGCTGGTATGATAGCTATTGTTGTACAAAAACTCGCACAATGGTAGGTGTCGTTCCCAGTTTACACCGAAGTCAACTACGCAGGCCCGTAGCATGTCTTCCAGTGTTTGAATTGTTCGTTCACTTTGGCCATCAGTTTGAGGATGGTACGCGGTACTCAAATCGAGACGAGTACCCAATGATTTTTGAAGTGATTGCCAAAATTGAGATGTGAAACGACTATCCCTGTCGGAGATAATCGAGATTGGAACACCGTGACGGGTTACGATTTCTTTTAGGTAGATTCGAGTAAGGCGCTCCATTTTATCGGTTTCCTTGATCGCCAGGAAATGAGCAGATTTTGTGAGACGATCGACGATCACCCAAATGGTATCGCAACCGCTCGATGATTTGGGTAGTTTGGTTATGAAATCCATGGCAATTTGTTTCCATTTCCATTCAGGAATGTCGGGTTGTTGGAGTAAGCCAGAAGGCTTCTGATATTAAGCTTTGACTTTTGAGCAAGTAAGGCACTTGCTAACATAGGTGGCGATTTCAGCTTTCATGTTCGGCCACCAATAAAAATCCTTGGATACCGTGATACATTTTGTCGGATCCCGGATGGATAGAATATTTAGACTTGTGAACTTCATCCATCACCAAGTCTCGCAGGTTCCCAAAACTAGGCAACCAGATTCGGTTTGAGAAATATCTAATCCCGTTAGGTTTGATTTCTAATTGTATATCCATGCCTCACAAGGCTTCGTTTTTGATGTTTTCGATTTTCAGGGCTTCGAGTTGAGCAGTGAGTATCTGAATGTTTAGATCGTTGTGAATGGTCATACTGAGGGCTCGGACTCGAAGTGGTTTCGTACGTTCTTTTCGACTGAGGGCATCGGCAACAACATTTGCTTTGCCCGGATGATATTTGATTTCGCAGTCGTAATCGGTAAGCAACTCGACCCATCGACGTTGCCTCATGTTGAGATCCTTCTGATTGAATATGTACTGGAGACTTTTATGATTGGTAAAAATTGTGCACCTAGTGCCGTAGAGGTAATGTCTCCAGATTTTGAGAGCAAAAACGACAGCTCCTAGCTCGAGGTCATGAGTGGTGTAATTCTTTTCGTGAATTTTGAGTTGTCGTGAAGCGTAAGCTATGACTTTGTCTCGTTGCATCAGAACGCAACCGAGACCTTGATGAGAAGCATCACAGTATACCACGAAGTCGTCGATGCCTTCGGGTAATGATAGAATAGGAGCACTGCAAAGCTTTTGTTTGAGTAGTTGAAATGCTGACTCTTGTTTATCAGTCCAATCGAACTTTTTGTCTTTCTGAGTCAGTGTCGTGAGTGGTAGGGCTATTTTTGAGAAGTTCTCGATGAATCGTCGATAATACCCGGCCAGTCCTAAAAACTGCCGTACTTCTGTTGGAGTTGTCGGCGGTTGCCAATTTTTGATAGCCTCGATTTTTGAAGGATCTACATGAATTCCCTGACTATCGATAACGTGTCCAAGAAAGTGAACGGTTTGTATCCAGAATTCACACTTGGAGAATTTGGCGTAAAGCTCCTCGTGTCTCAGTAGTTCTAGAATAGTTTTGAGATGTTGCGCGTGTTCTTGCTCGTTGCGCGAATAGATGAGGATGTCATCGATAAAAACAATGACAAACTTGTCAAGGTAAGGTTTGCACACCCGATTCATAAGGTCCATGAATACAGCCGGTGCGTTGGTTAGACCAAAGAGCATCACTTGGAATTCGTAGTGCCCGTATCGAGTTCTGAAAGCGGTTTTTGGGATATCGGTGTCGCGAACCCGTAACTGATGATACCCTGACCGCAGATCGATCTTTGAATAAAAACTCGACCCTTGTAGTTGGTCAAACAAGTCATCAATTCGAGGAAGTGGATAACTGTTCTTGACGGTCAATTTGTTCAATTCTCGGTAATCGATACACATTCTGAATGAACCGTCCTTCTTTTTAACAAATAAGACCGGAGCTCCCCAAGGCGAAGAACTCGGTCTAATGAATCCTCTATCCAGGAGTTCCTGTAATTGGGTGGACAGCTCCTGAAGTTCCGATGGGGCTAGGCGGTATGGTGCTCGGGCTACCGGTGCGGCACCCGGTATGAGATCGATCGAGAACTCAACCTGTCTAGGTGGAGGTAGACCAGGTAGTTCTTCTGGAAAGACTTCAGGAAAGTCTCTAACAATAGGCACATCCTCAAGTCGCTTCTCCTCCGACTTTTTCTCCGTGATGTGTGCGAGGATTGCAAGATAACCCTTTCTCAGAAATTTTCGGGTTTTCAAACAGGAGATGATGTTTAGTCTCGTCCCACCGGTCTCCCCCTGTATGATTAGGGTTCGACCGACGGCGAGAGGGATGCGGACGATTTTGTCATAACAGATGATTTCGGCTCGATGTTTGGACAACCAGTCCATACCAATGATAACGTCGAGACTTCCTATTTCAACAGGCATAAGATCGATTGAGAAGGTTTCGTCGGCTAGGTTTAAAGTGCAATTAGGTATCACACTATCGGTTTCTATGAGTTTACCATTTGCAAGTTCTACGGTATACTTAACATCTAAGGCAACGGGGGCGATGTCAAGTAATGGGCAAAACTCATCATATATAAAGCTTCTATCGGCACCAGTATCAAACAGAATAGATGCAGGTAAGTTGTTGAGGAGGAACATACCCGAGACCACATTTGGGGCTTGGCGGGCGTCCCCAGAGTTGAGTACAAAATCTCTACCTCTGGCATTGTTGTTGCTGTTGTTGTTATTACCCTTGTTTTTCAGCCTTGGGCACGCGTCCCTGAAGTGCCCGGGGTTCCCACACTCAAAACAGACCTTGGGTGGCCTAGTGTTGTTGTTGGAATTGTTGTTGGCAGGAGATCGACAATCTTTGGTGAGGTGTTCGTACCTCTTGCAATTGCTGCAAAAGGGACCACAAGAACCTTCATGGTGACGGCTGCACTTGGAACAGTAGGGTTTGCTCCCAGTGTAGCCCCGCTTGGTTTCGGTGGTGGTGTTGTAGGCTTTGATGGTGTCAGGTTTCTTGTTGTGGTAGTTGGGGTGGTTGTTGTGGTGGTCAGACCATTTTCTCTTATGTTGGTGGGAGGAGGAGGTGAGTGTTTCTGGTTCAGAGTTCATTGCCATAAGGTCCTGGGCTAAAAGGATAGCACCATCGATAGTGGTTTGGTTTGCATAGGCGACGTGCCCCCGAACAGGTTCCGGGAGGCCAAGAATATACTTCCTCATTTTATCAGGTTCTGTGCTCACCATAGCTGGGCGAAGGGTGGCAAGTTGTTGAAATCTGGTGGGGTATCCATCAATGTGACCACCCTGCACCTTTAGGTTCCAGAATTCTTCGTCCAGCTTTTGAAGCTTGTCGATGGAGCAGTACTTGGAGGTGAGTTTCTTCTTCAGGTCATCCCAAGTTAGTTGATAGGCGGCCTCAGCACCCACTGACTGGGAGTAAGAGTTCCACCATGAGTGGGCATCGTCCTCAAGGGTGCAAGTAGAGAAGTTGACTTTGTCTTCCTCCGCGCATTTGCTGACATGGAAAACGGTCTCCATCTTTTTGAACCATCGGATGAGTCCGATAGCTCCCTCAGTACCCTTGAAGCTCGAGGGTTTACAGTTCTGGAAGTTCTTGTAGGAACAAGGCTTTGTGGCAGCAGCAGCAGTTTCAGCAGTGTCGCTGTTTCTTCCGGAGTTCAATGAGGAATTCCGGGCCAATGCTTCTGTCACAGCATGGGATATGAGTGATGCAAGCTGAGCATCATAGAATGGTCTCGTCTTCGGCGGCATGATTCTTCAAATAAAAGAAATAAAATTTGTGAGATTTTCGTATGATGATAAAGGTTGTCACATACGTTATGTACGTAAGTGGTAATACACAACATCAATATAGAATGATAAGTAATATGAGTTGAAACAGTAGTGACATTTGATAGATAATACGAGTTCAAGAGTTACATTCGTGGGCTTATTACAAAAGGTGTCAGGAATTGTTACTTCCGACCGAACTACTAGCATAACGTTTAGGTAGTTACTAGGTTACAAGATAGATTACAAGGCAAGATCTACACTAGTTTTGGCACAGATTGAATTGTTCCATCATCGTGACAAGACGGTCAACAGTATTTGCAAGTCTGCTGGCTTGTCGGGCGTTATCTTCTGCTAGTGCTATTCGTTGTGTTAATCCACGGGCATACTCTTCTGCTTCCCGTGAGCGTTGTTCGCATTCTTCCATCCTTTGTCGCAGGAGGGCATTTTCCACGCTTATTTCTACTACTTGGTTGCGGAGGACATCCATATTGTGGTTTGTGGTTTCGAGGTCATCGGAGACTTGTTCGATGCGCTCGAGGGATGTAAGTCTCCAGTTTTTGTTCGTTTCCTGCAGTACGACATCCATGGTACGTAGTTGTTGATCGTGGCGGTCTAGTCTAGCGGCTAAGGCCGGCAAGCTGAAGTGGGTGGGATATAGGCCAGCTCCAGACATCCTAGCGTTCCTCCTAGCTACCCGTGGGTTCTGCGACCCGGATTGAGAACGCGATGAGTTGGGTGGTAAGTTTGCCATTTCTGAGACAAATTGTGAGAGAAAGTGAGGCCTATATTCATATAATACTTATGTAATATAGCCTATTGAGTGTCTAGCACAGACAGGTTTAAGTCTCGGTTCTCTCGAGGTCAGAGTCAACTAGTGTATTCCTGTTCAACATAACCGTTTCAGACCTCACATCATCTTTCCTTAATTGTACATAGTTGATCAGGCTATGTTAAATTAAAGTCGTACGCTGTAATTCCTGAACCAGTCATAACTAATAAGAAAATACTGCCTAATGGTTATAGTCTAGGCCCATTAAATGCAACCTAGTTCACTATAACCTTAGGCTCTGATACCAATCTGTATCACCCCCAAATTTATTGTTTAGCGGAAGCATACTTTGGGTGTTACTAATCAATAATCAAAGCACAAAGATACATAGTAAACGACTCTATATGCGTCGTTTTAACAAAATATATTAATATAAGAACTGTTTACAACATTTGAAGCTGTACATAGCTCGTGTTCGATAAAATGAGAGATTTCAGTACATAAGCACTTGTACAAAATATACTAATGCAAGAAAATCTCTATTGTTTGCATGCTGGCTCGAGCTATTGATTTCCTGATGCAGTCCAAACCTACTGCTGGGTACCTGCGATACATGCTAAAAGGTCAGCTAAAAGCTGGTGAGCTCACAGGTTTGAAATCAGTTAATATAGTATGAACCGCAAGATTTAAATAATTGAATTGCATCCAGCAATTGATAAAGTATGTGTATACAGCCATGAGCACATAGTTGAGCTTAACTCGAGGGTCAGGATCACAGCCTGAGCGTTTTTGCCTCCACGAGTGCCTAATCAACACTCGTCTTCCCAAATATTAGTACATCCGTTTACCCGGTTAGTGCTTGCTAACCCGGATGAGGTGGGTCAATCCTATATGGTACCATATAATAATATTCACGCTACAACGTATTAACAAACTATGCTGATGGATGGCTTTGAAATGATTAGTGAAAATAACTCATGTAGTATATTGAAAAGTTGTACTTGCGTTCACATGTTAAAAATAAGCATTGTATCACACCCCTGAGTAAAACAGTAAAAAGAGGGGCTATGAGACTCACCCGAGTCTAGCGAATTTAACTTAATAAACTTTGATTGATTAGCCGAGTAATGAAGTCCAAAGACTTGTAACCTGAGGGTGTCCATGACACGCGATGGTTATTAATTGATTAGGCGTCCCGAAAGACTACCCTTGCAGTTGTTTGTCCAAATTACCCCGATTTGGTTGATTGATTCGAATGTTTGAAAATATGTACGACCCATTGGTGACGGATTTGTAATAATAATCTCAACTATTATTATTTTGATTTCGTGGTGTATTACTTGAAAAATGTGTTTTGATTGTGTTTTAGAAGCCGTTACAAACTCTAAGTGATGGGGGTTCGGGGAGCGCCCCTGGTAGCGGGGTCCAAGGGGCAGAGCCCCTGCTTGGGGTCGAGCTGCCAAGTCAGCTTGGAAAATTTTTATTTCTACTATATTGCTTTGGTGAAAAACGCATCTGGAGTTGAATTTGGGTGAAATCAAGTGATAAAATTTAGGGTCTCGACACTTAGTGAAAATCTGTGTTTTTTGGTTTGTGCGACGTTGGTACGACGTCGCAGGTCCCGACTGCGACGTTGAGCATGGCGTCGCTATGTTCGACTTTCGCAATTTAATGTGACGTTGTGCGTGGCGTCGCTACATGCGACGTTTTTGATTTTTGCCACGTAAGGGCTTGCGTCGCTAAGTGCGACGTTCGCCAATTAAGGCGACGTTAGGGGTGATGTCGCTACATGCGACGTGGTGATTAGTATTGCGACGTCGCAGCTGACGTCGCAATATGTCTGGGCCAACTGCGACGTAGCGGTCTGTTGGCCGGAGTTTGTGTCGAAAACGAGTTTTCCGGCCACCGTTCAGTACAAAACTTTTACCCAACCCATATTTGGACATTTTAAACACATATAAACGATAAACATGTAAAAATGAGTGAAAATGAGAGGTTTTGACTTTCGTCGGAAAACTTACAAAGTGTCGGATTGAAAATCCGAAAAGATGGAGATGTAGATCGTGATGAGGTGAACGTTTTTCCCTAAATGAGCTCCGAGTTTTGATGTCGTTTTGTGGTGTTAAATTGAGATGAAAGGTGGTGGTGGTGTTTGAGATTTTTGGAGAGAAAATGAGAGAAAGAGAGAGAAGGAAAGTGATGGAGATAATGATGATAATGAAAATGGGTGGGGATCCCCCCCCCCCCCCCCCCATTTTGGCTGATTTCGTTGGGGGCCCACCAGTGTGTGGGTCTCCACTTTTAGCTCCGTGTATTCGTGCTCCGTGTGGTGTTCGTTTTCCCCGATTATTTAAACGTTAAACGATTATTTTATACATTTAAATTTGCATTTTAAAATTCAATTAATTTCTCAATATTTTTGTTGAAGTATTTTACCAAGGCCTTGATAATTATGTTATAAAATATAACCGGTTGCGTTTGTTTGCGCGTTTACATTTAAATCGCGTATATGTTATTTGTACAATACGAATTGATTACGAAATATTATAGCAATAATATTTTTAATATAGTAGTGTTATTAAATAATTTCATATTATTTAATAAAATGGGTCACCAACGTCCGTAATAGTTGTGTCGAATTACATTCGATTTAAACTTGTACGATTTAATCAAACCGCAATACTTGTATATATTCAACAATATATATTAATTGATACATTAATTAGCCTAACACAGAACTAATTACATGTATTAAAACTTAGTTAGGCACTAATTACTAGTCCTAATTTGACGGTTGTCACATTCTCCCCCTGTTAGAATAATTTCGTCCCGAAATTTAAGTCGAAGTCGTGTTTGAAGTAGCATCAGTGAACAACTGAGGGTACTTGAGTCTCATTTGGTCCTCCCGTTCCCAGGTAAATTCCGGACCACGTCGCGAATTCCACCTGACCTTGACAATGGGAATACGACTTTGTTTGAGTTGTTTGACCTCACGGTCCATGATTTTGGCGGGTTCTTCAACGAAGTGAAGCTTGTCGTCAACTCGAATTTCATCGAGTGGAATGATAAGTGTCTCATCAGACAGACACTTCTTCAAATTTGAAATATGAAAAGTCGGATGCACGCTGCTGATCGCGGATGGCAGCTGCAATCGATATGCCACTGGACCAATCCTCTCGAGGATCTCGAATGGCCCAATGTATCTAGGATTTAACTTCCCTCGTTTGCCAAATCGGATTACGCCTTTCCAAGGCGATACTTTGAGTAGTACTCGATCCTAAACCTGGAATTCGAGTGGTTTGCGTCTCACGTCAGCATAACTCTTCTGACGATCACGTGCGGCTTTGAGCTTGTTTTGAATCTCGACTATTTTCTCGGTTGTTTCGTGAATGATTTCCGGACCCGTTAGTTGGCTATCCCCAACCTCGGTCCAACAGATCGGTGATCGGCATTTACGACCGTGTAGTGCCTCGAAAGGTGCAGCCTTGATGCTGGTATGATAGCTATTGTTGTATGGAAACTCGCACAATGGTAGGTGTCGTTCCCAGTTTACACCGAAGTCAACTACGCAGGCCCGTAGCATGTCTTCCAGTGTTTGAATTGTTCGTTCACTTTGGCCATCAGTTTGAGGATGGTACGCGGTACTCATATCGAGACGAGTACCTAATGATTTTTGAAGTGATTGCCAAAATTGAGATGTGAAATGACTATCCCTGTCGGAGATAATCGAGATTGGAACACCGTGACGGGTTACGATTTCTTTCAGGTAGATTCGAGTAAGGCGCTCCATTTTATCGGTTTCCTTGATCGCCAGGAAATGAGCAGATTTTGTGAGACGATCGACGATCACCCAATTGGTATCGCAACCGCTCGATGATTTGGGTAGTTTGGTTATGAAATCCATGGCGATTTGTTCCCATTTCCATTCAGGAATGTCGGGTTGTTGGAGTAAGCCAGAAGGCTTCTGATATTCAGCTTTGACTTTTGAGCAAGTAAGGCACTTGCTAACATAGGTGGCGATTTCAGCTTTCATGTTCGGCCACCAATAAAAATCCTTGGATACCGTGATACATTTTGTCGGATCCCGGATGGATAGAATATTTAGACTTGTGAACTTCATCCATCACCAAGTCTCGCAGGTTCCCAAAACTAGGCAACCAGATTCGGTTTTTTGAAATATCTAATCCCGTTAGGTTTGATTTCTAATTGTTTATCCATGCCTCACAAGGCTTCGTTTTTGATGTTTTCGATTTTTAGGGCTTCGAGTTGAGCAGTGAGAATCTGAATGTTTAGATCGTTGTGAATGGTCATACTGAGGGCTCGGACTGGAAGTGGTTTCGTTCGTTCTTTTCGACTGAGGGCATCGGCAACAACATTTGCTTTGCCCGGATGATATTTGATTTCGCAGTCGTAATCGGTAAGCAACTCGACCCATCGACGTTGCCTCATGTTGAGATCCTTCTGATTGAATATGTGCTGGAGACTTTTATGATCGGTAATAATTGTGCACCTAGTGCCGTAGAGGTAATGTCTCCAGATTTTGAGAGCAAAAACGACAGCTCCTAGCTCGAGGTCATGAGTGGTGTAATTCTTTTCGTGAATCTTGAGTTGTCGTGAAGCGTAAGCTATGACTTTGTCTCGTTGCATCAGAACGCAACCGAGACCTTGATGAGAAGCATCACAGTATACCACGAAGTCGTCGGTGCCTTCGGGTAATGATCGAATAGGAGCACTGCAAAGCTTTTGTTTGAGTAGTTGAAATGCTGACTCTTGTTTATCAGTCCAATCGAACTTTTTGTCTTTCTGAGTCAGTGTCGTGAGTGGTAGGGCTATTTTTGAGAAGTTCTCGATGAATCGTCGATAATACCCGGCCAGTCCTAAAAACTGCCGTACTTCTGTTGGAGTTGTCGGCGGTTGCCAATTTTTGATAGCCTCGATTTTTGAAGGATCTACATGAATTCCCTGACTATCGATAACGTGTCCAAGAAATCGAACGGTTTGTATCCAGAATTCACACTTGGAGAATTTGGCGTAAAGCTCCTCGTGTCTCAGTAGTTCTAGAATAGTTTTGAGATGTTGCGCGTGTTCTTGCTCGTTGCGCGAATAGATGAGGATGTCATCGATAAAAACAATGACAAACTTGTCAAGGTAAGGTTTGCACACCCGATTCATAAGGTCCATTAATACATCCGGTGCGTTGGTTAGACCAAAGGGCATCACTTGGAATTCGTAGTGCCCGTATCGAGTTCTGAAAGCGGTTTTTGGGATATCGGTGTCGCGAACCCGTAACTGATGATACCCTGACCGCAGATCGATCTTTGAATAAAAACTCGACCCTTGTAGTTGGTCAAACAAGTCATCAATTCGAGGAAGTGGATAACTGTTCTTGACGGTCAATTTGTTCAATTCTCGGTAATCGATACACATTCTGAATGAACCGTCCTTCTTTTTAACAAATAAGACCGGAGCTCCCCAAGGCGAAGAACTCGGTCTAATGAATCCTCTATCCAGGAGTTCCTGTAATTGGGTGGACAGCTCCTGAAGTTCCGATGGGGCTAGGCGGTATGGTGCTCGGGCTACCGGTGCGGCACCCGGTATGAGATCGATCGAGAACTCAACCTGTCTAAGTGGAGGTAGACCAGGTAGTTCTTCTGGAAAGATTTCAGGAAAGTCTCTAACAATAGGCACATCCTCAAGTCGCTTCTCCTCCGACTTTTTCTCCGTGATGTGTGCGAGGATTGCAAGATAACCCTTTCTCAGAAATTTTCGGGTTTTCAAACAGGAGATGATGTTTAGTCTCGTCCCACCGGTCTCCCCCTGTATGATTAGGGTTCGACCGACGGCGAGAGGGATGCGGACGATTTTGTCATAACAGATGATTTCAACTCGATGTTTGGACAACCAGTCCATACCAATGATAACGTCGAAACTTCCTATTTCAACAGGCATAAGATCGATTGAGAAGGTTTCGTCGGCTAGGTTTAAAGTGCAATTAGGTATCACACTATCGGTTTCTATGAGTTTACCATTTGCAAGTTCTACGGTATACTTAACATCTAAGGCAACGGGGGCGATGTCAAGTAATGGGCAAAACTCATCATATATAAAGCTTCTATCGGCACCAGTATCAAACAGAATAGATGCAGTTAAGTTGTTGATGAGGAACATACCCGAGACCACATTTGGGTCTTGGCGGGCGTCCCCAGAGTTGAGTACAAAATCTCTACCTCTGGCGTTGTTGTTGCTGTTGTTGTTATTACCCTTGTTTTTCAGCCTTGGGCACGCGTCCCTGAAGTGCCTGGGGTTCCCACACTCAAAACAGACCTTGGGTGGCCTAGTGTTGTTGTTGGAATTGTTGTTGGCAGGAGATCGACAATCTTTGGTGAGGTGGCCGTACCTCTTGCAATTGCTGCAAAAGGGACCACAAGAACCTTCATGGTGACGGCTGCACTTGGAACAGTAGGGTTTGCTCCCAGTGTAGCCCCGCTTGGTTTCGGTGGTGGTGTTGTAGGCTTTGATGGTGTCAGGTTTCTTGTTGTGGTAGTTGGGGTGGTTGTTGTGGTGGTCAGACCATTTTCTCTTGTGTTGGTGGGAGGAGGATGTGAGTGTTTCTTGTTCAGGGTTCATTGCCATAAGGTCCTGGGCTAAAAGGATAGCACCATCGATAGTGGTTTGGTTTGCAGAGGCGACGTGCCCCCGAACAGGTTCCGGGAGGCCAAGAATATACTTCCTCATTTTATCAGGTTCGGTGCTCACCATAGCTGGGCGAAGGGTGGCAAGTTGTTGAAATCTGGTGGTGTATCCATCAATGTGACCACCCTGTACCTTTAGGTTCCAGAATTCTTTGTCCAGCTTTTGAAGCTTGTCGATGGAGCAGTACTTGGAGGTGAGTTTCTTCTTCAGGTCATCCCAAGTTAGTTGATAGGCGGCCTCAGCACCCACTGACTGGGAGTAAGAGTTCCACCATGAGTGGGCATCGTCCTCAAGGGTGCAAGTAGCGAAGTTGACTTTGTCTTCCTCCGCGCATTTGCTGACACGGAAAACGGTCTCCATCTTTTCGAACCATCGGATGAGTCCGATAGCTCCCTCAGTACCCTTGAAGCTCGAGGGTTTACAATTCTGGAAGTCCTTGTAGGAACAAGGCTTTGTGGCAGCAGTAGCAGTTTCAGCAGTGTCGCTGTTTCTTCCGGAGTTCAATGAGGAATTCCGGGCCAATGCTTCTGTCACAGCATGGGATATGAGTGATGCAAGCTGAGCATCAGAGAATGGTCTCGTCTTCGGCGGCATGATTCTTCAAATTAAAGAAATTAAATTTGTGAGATTTTCGTATGATGATAAAGGTTGTCACATACGTTATGTACGTAAGTGGTAATACACAACATCAATATAGAATGATAAGTAATATGAGTTGAAACAGTAGTGACATTTGATAGATAATACGAGTTCAAGAGTTACATTCGTGGGCTTATTACAAAAGGTGTCAGGAATTGTTACTTCCGACCGAACTACTAGCGTAGCGTTTAGGTAGTTACTAGGTTACAAGATAGATTACAAGGAAAGATCTACACTAGTCTTGGCGCAGATTGAATTGTTCCATCATCGTGACAAGACGGTCAACAGTATTTGCAAGTCTGCTGGCTTGTCGGGCGTTATCTTCTACTAGTGCTATTCGTTGTGTTAATCCACGGGCATACTCTTCTGCTTCCCGTGAGCGTTGTTCGCATTCTTCCATCCTTTGTCGCAGGAGGGCATTTTCCACGCTTATTTCTACTACTTGGTTGCGAAGGACATCCATATTGTGGTTTGTGGTTTCGAGGTCATCGGAGACTTGTTCGATGCGCTCGAGGGATGTAAGTCTCCAGTTTTTGTTCGTTTCCTGCAGTACGACATCCATGGTACGTAGTTGTTGATCGTGGTGGTCTAGTCTAGCGGCTAAGGCCGGCAAGCTGAAGTGGGTGGGATATGGGCCAGCTCGAGGCATCCTAGCGTTCCTCCTAGCTACCCGTGGGTTCTGCGACCCGGATTGAGAACGCGATGAGTTGGGTGGTAAGTTTGCCATTTCTGAGACAAATTGTGAGAGAAAGTGAGGCCTATATTCATATAATACTTATGTAATATAGCCTATTGAGTATCTAGCACAGACAGGTTTAAGTCTCGGTTCTCTCGAGGTCAGAGTCAACTAGTGTATTCCTGTTCAACATAACCGTTTCAGACCTCACATCATCTTTCCTTAATTGTACATAGTTGATCAGGCTATGTTAAATTAAAGTCGTATGCTGTAATTCCTGAACCAGTCATGACTAATAAGAAAATACTGCCTAATGGTCATAGTCTAGGCCCACTAAATGCAACCTAGTTCACTATAACCTTAGGCTCTGATACCAATCTGTAACACCCCCAAATTTACTGTTTAGCGGAAGCATACTTTGGGTGTTACTAATCAATAATCAAAGCACAAAGATACATAGTAAACGACTCTATATGCGTCGTTTTAACAAAATATATTAATATAAGAAATGTTTACAACATTTGAAGCTGTACATAGCTCGTGTTCGATAAAATGAGAGATTTCAGTACATAAGCACTTGTACAAAATATACTAATGCAAGAAAATCTCTATTGTTTGCATGCTGGCTCGAGCTATTGATTTCCTGATGCAGTCCAAACCTACTGCTGGGTACCTGCGATACATGATAAAAGGTCAGCTAAAATCTGGTGAGCTCACAGGTTTGAAATCAGTTAATATAGTATGGACCGCAAGATGTAAATAATTGAATTGTATCCAGCAATTGATAAAGTATGTGTATACAGCCATGAGCACATAGTTGAGCTTAACTCGAGGGTCAGGATCACAGCCTGAGCGTTTTTGCCTCCACGAGTGCCTAATCAACACTCGTCTTCCCAAATATTAGTACATCCGTTTACCCGGTTAGTGCTTGCTAACCCGGATGAGGTGGGTCAATCCTATATGGTACCATATACTAATATTCACGCTACAACGTATTAACAAACTATGCTGATGGAGGGCTTTGAAATGATTAGTGAAAATAACTCATGTAGTATATTGAAAAGTTGTACTTGCGTTCACATGTTAAAAATAAGCATTGTATCACACCCCTGAGTAAAACATGAAAAAGATGGGCTATGAGACTCAACTGAGTCTAGCGAGTTTAACTTAATAAACTTTGATTGATTAGCCGAGTAATGAGGTCCAAAGACTTGTAACCTGAGGGTGTCCATGACACGCGATGGTTATTAATTGATTAGGCGTCCCGAAAGACTACCCTTGCAGTTGTTTGTCCAAATTACCCCGATTTGGTTGATTGATTCGAATGTTTGAAAATATGTACGGCCCATTGGTGACGGATTTGTAATAATAATCTCAACTATTATTATTTTGATTTCGTGGTGTATTACTTGAAAAATGTGTTTTGATTGTGTTTTAGAAGCCGTTACAAACTCTAAGTGACGGAGGTCCGGGGAGAGCCCCTGGTAGCGGGGTCCAAGAGGCAGATCCCCTGGTTGGGGTCGAGCTGCCAAGTCAGCTTGGAAAATTTTTATTTCTACTATATTGCTTTGGTGTAAAACGCATCTGGAGTTGAATTTGGGTGAAATCAAGTGATAAAATTTAGGGTCTCGACACTTAGTGAAAATCTGTGTTTTCTGGTTTGTGCGACGTTGGTGCGACGTCGCAGGTCCCGACTGCGACGTTGAGCATGGCGTTGCTATGTGCGACTTTCGCAATTTAATGCGACTTTGTGCGTGGCGTCGCTACATGCGACGTTGTTGATTTCTGCGACGTAAGGGCTTGCGTCGCTAAGTGCGACGTTCGCCAATTAAGGCGACGTTAGGGGTGATGTCGCTACATGCGACGTGGTGATTAGTATTGCGACGTCCCAGCTGACGTCGCAATATGTCTGGGCCAACTACGACGTAGCGGTATGTTGGCCGGAGTTTGTGTCGAAAACGATTTTTTCGGCCACCGTTCGGTACAAAACTTTTACCCAACCCATATTTGGACATTTTAAACACATATAAACGATAAACATGTAAAAATGAGTGAAAACGAGAGGTTTCGACTTTTGTCAGAAAACTTACAAAGTGTCGGATTGAAAATCCGAAAAGATGGAGATGTAGAACGTTTTTCCCTAAATGAGCTCCGAGTTTTGATGTCGTTTTGTGGTGTTAAATTGAGATGAAAGGTGGTAGTGGTGTTTGAGATTTTTGGAGATAAAATGAGAGAAAGAGAGAGAAGCAAAATGATGGAGACGATGATAATGAAAATGGGTGGGGATCCCCCCCCCCCCCCCCCCCCCCCATTTTGGCTGATTTCGTTGGGGGCCCACCAGTGTGTGGGTCTCCACTTTTAGCTCCGTATATTCGCGCTCCGTGTGGTGTTCGTTTTCCCCGATTATTTAAACGTTAAACGATTATTTTATACATTTAAATTTGCATTTTAAAATTCAATTAATTTCTCAATATTTTTGTTGAAGTATTTTACCAAGGCCTTGATAATTATGTTATAAAATATAACCGGTTGCGTTTGTTTGCGCGTTTACATTTAAATCGCGTATATATTATTTGTACAATACGAATTGATTACGAAATATTATAGCAATAATATTTTTAATATAATAGTGTTATTAAATAATTTCATATTATTTAATAAAATGGGTCACCAACGTCCGTAATAGTTGTGTCGAATTACATTCGATTTAAACTTGTACGATTTAATCAAACCGCAATACTTGTATATATTCAACAATATATATTAATTGATACATTAATTAGCCTAACACAGAACTAATTACATGTATTAAAACTTAGTTATGCATTAATTACTAGTCCTAATTTGACGGGTGTCACACTATATGAAAATAAAAAAATCCAATGTGTTATGATACTTGTAACATGAATAGGAGCTCACGCTACATGTATATATCAACAATGAAAAAGATAACCAAACCATAATCCATAATCAATTGTTAAGGCAAAACGCCTTTCTCAACTTATTAAAACAAAGTTTCTCAAACGACAGTCTCAGTCATAGTCCAAATGCAACCTAGAGGTCCACTAGGCTTTCTTGTCCTCTATCTTCAAACCGCTAGTGTTACCTGAAAAGTTATGCTCAAAAACGTCAACAATAATGTTGGTGAGTTTCGTAGGTTTGAGACCAAACACCACAAATAAAACATTTTGCTGTGATAATAGTAAGTTAGGACAATGCATATAGAAATTGTACATATAAATGAAATTAGTGTAAATGAACAAATCTCAACCAATCAACCATGCGTGTTGTCATTACTCCCGCAGAGTAAGACGAATAGCATATAAGTCGGCGTGTTGTCAATACCCCCAAGGAGTAAGACGAATAGCCTCAATGATGTCAATGTATCCAACTGGCGTGTTGTCAATACCCCCAAAGGAGTAAGACGAATAGCCTCAATAATGTTTCCAAGCAATGCACATAATTCCACATAATGTAACACATTTCAAGCATATGTCCAAAATAAAAATGAGTACGTTTCACAGCATAAAACAATTGATAAAACATGTGAGCATACTTTTCCCCCAATTTGAAAACATGTAATGAAAATGGGGCCACGAAAACTCACCTCAAGAAATGATGTAAGTATCGTCCCTTAAGTATAACCACTAATCAGCTCGCCAATCTACAATGTCATAATGCGTACGGGTCATAACCTAGACATAACTAGGTCATTCCATTGTATTCCACACCCCAAACACTTCTAATATGTTTCCTCACAATTCTACTAGTATATTATTACAAGAACTAATCCTAAATGGAAAACTCAGATTCTGACCGGAAATGTGGTTCCATATTACGAAATTTTAAATAATACTTACTGAAACTATTTGACTCTACAATTTTTATCAACGACACTTTAATGTGTTTAGAAGACCCTGTAAATTTTCCAGATTCAATTACATTGATTTACTATATTTAAAAATTCACCAAAGTGAACTACTCTAAACCGTTGGCTCTTTCTGACTTCACAAAAGTTTTAATTTATTTAAAATACTTAGAAGCTTCAAATGATTATCATATTTTTACAGAAAATACTTAACACTTTACAAACACTCCAGTAAAAATATCAAGATCTAAATCTCAGTTTAAGACACGTTTCAAAAATCGACAACTCGACCGAAATCTGGAACCGAGAAACTCAGAAATGACACACAAACTTTTAAAATCATTTTGACCAACTTATACTCCACATTTAATCATGAAACCGACACCATTTGAAATAAGACTCAAGGTACTTATGTTTAGACTCCTTTTTCATTAAAATCCATCGTGATATGACTAAGTTACGAGCCCCTCAATCCGAAATATAAATCTGTACGGATTAGGGTTTTCAATAAACTAACCCTAATCGTTAATATAATTAATCCAAACCGCAACATAATCAAAATTCTTATTCCTATTATCGTATATACTGATCTTATCATTATCCTAACAATTTTTATTACCCGGAACACAATGGAAACGAACCGAGAATAACCGACAATAAACGAATAATCGAAATACACGAAATCAAATGAATCGAAAAGAATTTTATACCAACAATCGCGAATCCGCACGATAGAACTCCTTAGAATCTGTAAATCGATGATAGGGCATGAGTATTCATACGTCATGTGTAACACCCGGTCAAAAAGGCCGATTTTCGCGCCAATTTTAAACTTTAAATAATTACATTTTATAGTTCAAGTGAAATATTATTATTAAAAATATTTACAAAATTATAGATTTAAAATATTAAATCTACATTTTAATCGAGTACAAAAACACGGGCATTTTGTACTGTGGATGGAGACCACAGTCCCCACATTGGGGATCTGAGTTTAGATAAAAACCCAGAACCCCTCCTATCTTCATTTCATTCTCATCTCTTTCTCTCCATCTCAATTCTCTCCCTCTCCTCTCTTCACCACCACCACCGGCCGACCACCACCACCATCGAAATCACCACCGCCACCAAAATCAACAACAACAAGATCAGCAGCAACAGCTCACAATCATCACCATTTTCATCTCCTTCATCATCGATCTCGGTTTCATCATCACCATACCCATTTTCGGTTCCATTTTGATTTGGTAAGAAAACCTCCGATTTCCTCTTAAATTTGTGTTTATATCACTTATATTATCATGTATAAACATTTTATAAACTGATTATGTCCAAAAACAACTCAAAAATGTGTTTTTGAAACCAAAAATACGAACAGCTTGTCGAACGAGCCGAGCCGAGCAGCGAACCGAGCCGAGATGCGAGTCGAACTGAGCAGTGAACCGAGACTAGCTGCGAGTCGAACCGAGCAGCGAACCGAGCCTAGCTGCGAGTCGAACCGAGTAACAAACCGAGCTGAGATTGCGAGTCGAGTAGAGATACGAACCGAATCGAGTAGCGAACCGAGTCGAGCTTCGAACCGAGTCGAGCTACCTGAACTGACTTGGTCTGCGAAATGTGTTTTTGCCCAACGATTCGACTTTCGCGTAACAACAACTACACTTTTTACAACGATGACTTACGTACGAAAATTATATTTTTGTAAAATAGACAACGAAACGATTTTAATAATGATTTAATTGAGAATTATCATTATTACAAACTGCCACAAACGGACCGTACACAATTCTAAAACTAAACAACAGAAGTTTACTTTCACGACACGTTTAGTTAAACCGATTAGTATCTTACTCATATGACCTCACGTGTTTAGGACACTAGGAGGTTACCATTGTGACGACACGCGTAGCGCGGGATTGATATCTTCAACAGGTGAGTTTCATAGCCCCACTCTTTCAACTGTTTTACTGTTTTCGGGGTGAAACACATGCTCAACAATTGTTTTCGAATTATATTAATAAACTTTTATAATTCACACTTACTTATATTATTGTTATGTAATACAAATGTGTAATACTTAGGAATTACACCCATCATATTTTGTGGAACAATATCAATACTTAACCTAGATAGGTTACAACCGTACACTGTTAGATTGTTGGAAAACAATTACCACTACATGACTTGATTAAGTTATCACTTTCCATTGACCATATTGTCACGGGACAATACTATCACTTATACTAGAACTAGTTAGTTCTACCTATACTAGACAACGACTAGACTTTTACAGGATTAGTTTCCCTTTCGGGACTACGACTGCTCATACAGTCATGGACTTCTAAACTGGAATTGTATACAGGTAAACATCAACCAAGGATCTCTATATTGCTATGCTAAGGCTAGGAGTATACGTTAGTAACGTACGTTAGTATAGATTCCTTATACTAATACAAAACAACTAGGTGATGACTAGTCATACCTAGGCTTATGGTGATATACTTAATATCTAAGTATTGTATATACGTACCTAGATACACTGAAACACTTCCATGGGTTACATGATACTCTGTTAGATGTGTTTGTTGATTTGACATATTATATATATATATATATATATATATATATATATATATATATATATATATATATATATATATACACCTACTAGTACACTATCTCGAGCACTTGGTGCTACCTATAAATTACTTATGTATATTGATATATATATATATATATACGTTAATACAAACGCGGTAACTCTAAGTCGGGCATGTCGTAGTACTGCCGGCTCTCAGTTACTAAGTCGGGCATGTCGTAGTACTGCCGACTCTCATTTACTAAGTCGGGCATGTCGTAGTACTGCCGACTCTTACTTACATACGTTGCGTGGGAGCAATGTTGTTCGAGATCAAGGTAAAGTGATTCAAAATGAGATCACGGTAAATGATTCAGTGATTCAAAACGATATCGTGGTAAAGCGATACAAAACACGGGATCTGCGAGATTACACTCGAGATCGTTGGTGGAGCAACGGATCGGCGAGCTTACACTCGAGATAGTTGGCTCAAACACGGGATCTGCGGGCTTACGCTCGAGATTGGCGCTTATCAATGGATCTGCAAGATTACACTTGAGATCATTGATGGAGCAACGGATTGGCGAGCTTACACTCGAGATCGTTGGATCTGTATTTGGATAAACACTTATTGCGGGACCACACTTATACGTTGCTGGAGGCAACACACTAGGCTAAGTGGCACGTTAGCACCTTACTATTGAATAAGTAATATTATTACTTGTTATTATATAAAGTGGTCATATGAATACTTGATTTGTACTTAGGCATGTATTGACACGCATTGACAGACTTACTCATACCTGATCGGTATCTGGGCATGGATTGCCACACCCTCGATATGACTCGGTCATATACTTACCAGATAGTACTTAGGCATGTAGTGCCTCACGTCTGTAGACTTACTTATACCTGATAGGTATCTAGGCATGGACTGCCGCTCCCTCTATGTACTTAGGTACACACCACGACTACTTAGGTATTAGATACCTCGCTAGATGTATACACACTGATGTTACAACTTTATAACATTACATATCAAAGTTGTAGTTTTTGAACTACTTTTTAAACATACAAGGTTTATACTATTGTTTTCAACTAACGTACCTATGAACTCACCAGCTTTATAGCTGACTCGTTTTAGCATGTGTTCTCAGGTGCCCAGCAGGATTAGGATTGCTATAAGATATGCTAGTTTGAGTCACATATTTCAACAACTGGACTTCTTTGCATAACTTTTGTATTTCTACTTATGTATCGGGACACATTTTGCAAACACGCAGACTTTGTAAAACCATTATTTTGGCAATGTAATAACTGTATTTTCGAACGTCTCATTTAGAGGTCGTTTTCTATGTATCTTATGCTGTGATATTTGATTTGGTAACACCCGACCAGACCGCTTCCGCAACCCGAAATTTGAGGGTGTTACAGATTGGTATCAGAGCCTAAGGTTATAGTGAACTAGGTTGCATTTAGTGGGCCTAGACTATGACTGTTAGGCAGTATTCCTCATTAAGTATAACTGGTTTAGGGAGCACGTCATACGAGTTTAATTTAACATAGCGTAGCTAACTATGTACAATTAAACAAAGATGATGTGATATCTGAAAGGGGTTATACTGAATCAGGAATACACTAGTTGACTCTGATTGTTATGTGCTAGACACCCTAGGCTATTATATGTACTGTAGGTATATATGAATAGGCCTTACATGTGTACTACTTCTACATATCTGTAACATCCTCTCTGCTTGTCCGGTAATTTCTAATTTTAATTGATATAGTTAATCGTATTAGAAATTATTTGATATTATTTGTTTATTTGCGAAACTTAATTAAATAAGCTTCAGGACTTATTGTGCTTAGTAAATTATTGTTTGTTTTAATTTACTATAGTTGACGGTGCAATAAAATAAGTTTCTCGCAAATGATTTTTAGGTTCCAGGCAATAGATTGAAAGGGGACTAGTTTTAAGTGGATGCGGGTCGGGGCAAAAAGTTAACCGACTTATAACTTTCCCAAATAGGAAAGATTTTCACTTTCTTTTTTTTAGTAACTTAGAACCTTAAACCCTAAAACTAAACTACCAAAAACCTAGAGCTACAAAGAAATCAAACTAGTGATCTTGAGCTGGAATTGATTTGTGTTTCATAATCACCATCATCATCACTTTGAAATCCTAAATTGGTAAGTTCTTACATGGTTTAAGTTATGATCATAATCATTTGTGGTATATGTAAGAATTGATAGTGTTAAACATGTTATAGTATGTTTATGTGATGATATATGACTGAAAATATGTTGCTGTACTCGAAATTTGGTTGGTTTGTATAAATTTCGTAGATGGGTTTTGAGCTGGGCGAAGTTTGCTGGTGCAGGGGAGGAAGCCGGCGGCTTCCCATCCCAAGCCGGCGGCTTCGTTGGGTGAACATGGAAACCGGTGGGTGAAATACCCAAGCCGGCGGCTTGAAAGCCATATCCGGCGGGCTGAATGCTCACCCGGTGGCTGCCGGAGGCTTCAATACTTGATTTAATTCTGTCATCTCCCAATTTAATTCACCCGGTGGCTGGAGAATGTGAGCCGGCGGGTTGTAGGTGGAAGCCGGCGGCTTCCCTAGTGAAGCCGGCGGCTTGGGGTGTGTTTCAGCAAATGTTTTGTTTAACTTTTAAGACTTGTTCTAACTTGTTGTTTGCAATGTAAATTGTACTTATTAGCATAATAATACATAATAGTTGTTGTATTTAGGAACTTATGATATTTGTAATGTTAATTGAGTTAAGTTCCTAATGATTTAAATTAATGTAATTCAAGTGTTACGATCTTGATTTCTAAGTTCTATCTGATTGTTGATTCTCAGATAAGCAAAGAGCTCAGCGAGATAAGACAGCTGAGTAAGTGAAACGAGATAATTAGGTGAGTGGATTTGAAACTCACAGTTTGATTTCAATCAGTAATTATAGGATTACTATTGATAGTATGTTAACTTTGAAATGATATGCCATTTGATTGGTTGATTGATGAACATTGAATTGAAATGTATAATCCAGAGGTCAACTAGATTGTCGGTTGGACTTGATTGCTAATGTTGGTCAACACAGGGTTGCGTACATGTGTTGATGGAGATTAGCATTTAGTTAGCGGTTAATCACTGTTTTGGCCTACAGTTGGTTTAAGTGTTCTGATGGGGCCACCCGGAACAGGGTCTCTAGGAACCACCGTTCCTCTTGACGATATTTGTTGCATTATTGATTGTGAACAGATTGCTAGCTAAATTGAATTGTAGTTGATAATTCATTCACTTAGCTTTGTGCTAATCCCTCAAATTACTTCCTGCAGGTGATATATATATTATGTGCGTAGTCAGGAAGAATGTTTTGATGCTGGGAATGTTTGAAACTTGCAACTCTGATCCAGTTTGTAATAAATAATGTTTTATAGCATATAATGCCTCGGGTTTGTAAACATGTTAACTAAGTTTTGTTTAGTAGTTAAACATATTGTATAAAGGTTTGCGAAAATTTCTAGCAGGATTCTAATTGAATATGTATTTCAATTGTTCGCTTCCGCCAAACTTAATATTATATTGTGGTATTAAATGAGGGGCGTTAAAAGTTGGTATCAGAGCAATAGTTTGGGGCAATTGAATATGATTGTATGTTCAATCCTAAACTTTGATTGTGTTGTGTCAAACATTCTTGGGAATGGGATTATGTACTGAATGTGAAGCTGTTAGTAGAATAGGTGCTAACGACTAATGATTTGTAAGCTGTTGTGGTGTTTACAGATATGGCGGATAACGAGCAACTACCTGTTAACCCTAATAATGCCTCAAGGCCTGAAGTTATTGCTGAGACTCATGATGCCCGTAATGAACATGCTGGTACTTCTTCTCATGCTAGAGAGGAGGTAGAAAGAGATCAGTATTTGCTTCATTTGGAAGAGGAAAACCAAGCACTTAGAATGTATAAACAACAAAAAGAGGCTGAATCATCTCATCCTGTGTTTGGTACGATTTCCCTGCCAAAGCAAAAGGTGTGTTCCTTTAAAACCTTTATGAGCAGTAATCCATCTCTGTATTCGGGTAGTACGAATCCTTCTGTAACTCTAGATCGGTTGAGAGATGTTGAAAAGAAATTTGAAGTCTGTCAATGTGAGGAAGAACTAAAAGTTCCATATGCAACTCAACTTCTAAAAGGAGCAGCTATGAATTGGTGGGATTCGATTACTTCTGTATTATCTTCTTTTCAGAAAGCTTCTATCCGATGGTCTGACTTTCGTAATGAAGTTTGTAAGCAATATTGTTCAAACTATGATATAGCTCGGATTAGAAAAGAGTTTATGGATTTGCAATTAACTGATAATATGTCAATGGATGATTTGATAAATCAGTTTACAGAGAAACTCAGGTTTGTTCAGCAGTGGGTTCCTGATGAGAGAACTCAGATAGAACAGTTTGTGGGTACCTTACCTAATCATTATCGAACTTCAGTGAGATTAGCGCGCTCTCTTTCTCAGGCTTTCATGTTAGCTCGATCTGTTGACAGTGATTTGAAACCTCAACAAGCACCAAGTAAAGAAATGGTTTCTCAGAAATCTAAGAGTGAATCTTCTGGTAAAGGTAAGCAACGGTGGCAAGGAAATCAGCAGGGTAAGAAACAAGAAAGTCGTGGTGGTACTTCTGATCGTCCCAATTGGTGTATTAAATGTAGAGCTAGACATTTTGGGCCGTGTACTGTGCAAACCACTAGATGTGTGAAATGTGGCGTGATTGGTCATGAAGCCAAAGATTGTGTTTTTCCTACTTATGTGTGTTGGAATTGCCATAAGGAAGGTCATCGTGCAAATCAGTGTTCTGAGGCTAAGAGACAGGGTTCGGGGTCAGTTGTTGGTTCATCAACTTCTTCCGGTCAGAAACGGAAGACTCCGCCATCTGCAGTTAGTAGAGCTTTTCAAATGACAGTGGATGAAGCTGTCCATACAGATGACGTGATCACGGGTACTTTTCTTGTGAATTCTGTACCAGCTCGTGTTTTGTTTGATTCTGGTGCAAATTGTTCTTTTGTATCCATGTATTTCTGTGATAAGTTGAAAATGATGCCTACAGTGATAACAAACCCAGTTGAAGTAGAAATAGCTAGTGGCAAATTGGTTCCTGTTACCACCTCGGTAATTGGAGCTAGTATTATGATAGATGGCCAGACTTTCCCAATTTCCTTTCTGTTGATGCCAATTGCTGGTTTTGATGTGATTATTGGTATGGATTGGTTAAGTCAGTATAAAGCAAGCATAGATTGCCACAATAAGCTGATTAGAATTCCAATCTCTGAAGAGTCATATGTCGTGGCTCGAGGAGAACGGGATAACGTTTGTATACCTTTGATTAGTATGATGAAAGCTAGGAAATCTTTGTTCAAGGGCTGTGAATCGTATCTAGCTTATGTGATTGATGCTAAGTTAGAAAAGAAGTCCCTTTCTGATGTACCGGTTGTTTCTGAGTATCCGGAAGTATTCCCTAATGAATTACCTGGTTTACCACCGGTTAGGGAAGTTGAATACCAGATTGATCTTGTTCCTGGCTCTTCACCTATAGCCAAAGCCCCTTATAGATTAGCTCCATCTAAGATACGTGAAATGATGAATCAGATATAGGAGTTGTTGGATAAAGCGTTTATTATACCTAGTTCTTCTCCCTGGGGTGCACCAGTTCTGTTTGTGAAAAAGAAAGATGGGTCTTTTAGAATGTGCATTGATTACAGGGAATTGAATAAACGGACAGTAAAGAATAAATATCCTCTGCCCCGGATAGATGATTTATTTAATCAGTTGCAGGGATCTTCGTTTTATTCAAAGATTGATTTAAGGTCAGGTTATCATCAAGTTCGTGTTCGTGATTGTGATATTCCTAAAACTGCATTTCGAACCAGGTATGGTCATTTTGAATTCCTGGTTATGCCTTTTGGTTTGACGAATGCTCCAGCAGTTTTTATGGATTTGATGAACCGTGTTTGTCGACCTTTTCTTGATAAATTTGTGATTGTGTTTATCGATGACATTTTGGTATATTCTAAATCCGAATCAGAACATAGAACACATTTGAGGTTAGTATTGGAAACCTTAAAGAGAGAACATTTGTATGCAAAGTTTTCGAAATGCGAATTTTGGATTCGGGAAGTACAGTTTTTGGGTCATATTATTTGCAATGATGGTGTTAAAGTTGATCCTTCGAAAATTGAAGCTGTAATGAATTGGAAAGCTCCAAAGTCTGCTTCAGAAATAAAGAGTTTTCTTGGTTTGGCGGGTTATTACCGGAAGTTTATTAAAGATTTTTCTAAAATTGCCGGTTCATTGACTAAACTAACCCATAAGGATGAAAAGTTTGTATGGGCTGAACAACAGGAAGCTGCTTTTCAGACTCTGAAACAGTTGTTATGTCAGGCTCCTGTGTTAGCATTGCCAGATGGGTCCGATGATTTTATTATTTATTGTGATGCATCTATTGCTGGTTTGGGTTGTGTTTTAATGCAGCGAGATCGTGTGATTGCTTATGCTTCTCGTCAGCTCAAACCTCATGAAAGAAATTATCCTACCCATGATTTAGAACTTGCAGCTGTTGTGTTTGCTTTAAAAATCTGGAGGCATTACTTGTATGGTACCAAATGTGTTATTTGTACAGATCACAAGAGTCTTCAGTATATATTTTCACAGCAAGAGTTGAATATGCGGCAGAGACGATGGTTGGAATTAATCAAGGATTATGATTGTGAAATTAAATACCATCCAGGGAAAGCCAATGTTGTTGCTGATGCCTTAAGCCGCAAGGTAACTTTTGATCGAGTTTATTTTATGCGTTTAGAAGTTTCGTCTGATTTGGTGGCTCAGATAAAAGCTGCACAGTTAGAGGCTTTGTTAGATCATAATTTAAAATCTGATATTATGTTGAATCGAAAGGAATTGTTATTAGATGATTCGAGAGGATTAAAAACCTTTCAGTCTCGTGTTTGGATTCCTTTGATTGGTGGTCTTCGGGATGTTATTCTGAATGAAGCCCATAAGTCCAGATTGTCTGTACATCCTGGAAGTACAAAAATGTATAATGATTTGAAACCTTTGTATTGGTGGCCTACAATGAAGATGGATATAGCAAGGTTTGTTAGTTCTTGTCATATTTGTTCTCAAGTGAAAGCTGAACACCAGAAGCCGTATGGGTCATTTAAACAGCTTGAAATTCCAGAATGGAAGTGGGAACATTTGACTATGGATTTTGTTACCAAATTGCCTCGAACTGCCTGAGGAAATGATATGGTTTGGGTTATTGTCGATCGATTAACCAAGAGTGCTCATTTTCTAGCTACTAGTGAGACTGCATCTCTGAGTAAGCTTGCACAGTTGTATATGAATGAGATTGTTACTCGGCATGGTATTCCATTATCGATTGTATCTGATAGAGATCCAAGGTTTGTATCTCATTTTTGGCAAAGTTGCAGCATGAGTTGGGCACCAGAGTAAATCTTAGTACAGCTTATCATCCTCAAACAGATGGTCAGTCAGAACGTACGATTCAGACATTGGAGGATATGTTGAGAGCTTGTATTTTGGAGTATGGTGGTTCTTGGGATTCTCATTTGCCATTGGTTGAGTTTGCTTATAATAACTCTTATCATTCTAGTATTGGCATGCCTCCATATGAAATGCTATATGGACGCCGTTGTAGAACTCCAACTTGTTGGCTAGAGGCAGGTGAGAAACAGTTTGCAGGTCCAGATATTGTTCAAATAACAGCTGATAAAGTGACAGTGGCTCGTGAAAAGTTGAAAGCTGCACGTGATAGACAGAAACAATATGCTGATCCTAAACGTCGACCAGTTACTTTTGTTGAAGGTGAACTTGTTTACTTGAAAGTTTCGCCTTAGAAATGGGTAATTCGGTTTGGGAAACGTGGTAAATTGGCTCCTCGGTATATTAGACCGTTTAGAATTCGTCAGATTGTTAATGATCAGTCTGTTACCTTGGATCTTCCTCCAGAACTTGCTGGTATTCATGACACGTTTAACATTTGTTATTTGAGGAAATGTAACGTTGAAGACCAGTCTCAGATTCTTCCTTTGAAAGATTTGAAAGTAGATCAGAGTCAGAAGTTAGTAGAAGAACCAGTTGAACTTCTTGACCGAAAAGTGACCAAACTTAGGAAGAAACAGATTCCCATGGTGTTAGTGAAATGGAGACATAGTTTAGGTGAAAACCTAACATGGGAAACTGAGGATAGTATGAAATCCAGATATCCTGGATTATTTGATCGTGATGAGATTTCGGGGACGAAATCTTCTTAAGGGGGGGGGGGAGAGTTGTAACATCCTCTCTGCTTGTCCGGTAATTTCTAATTTTAATTGATATAGTTAATCGTATTAGAAATTATTTGATATTATTTGTTTATTTGCGAAACTTAATTAAATAAGCTTCAGGACTTATTGTGCTTAGTAAATTATTGTTTGTTTTAATTTACTATAGTTGACGGTGCAATAAAATAAGTTTCTCGCAAATGATTTTTAGGTTCCAGGCAATAGATTGAAAGGGGACTAGTTTTAAGTGGATGCGGGTCGGGGCAAAAAGTTAACCGACTTATAACTTTCCCAAATAGGAAAGATTTTCACTTTCTTTTTTTTAGTAACTTAGAACCTTAAACCCTAAAACTAAACTACCAAAAACCTAGAGCTACAAAGAAATCAAACTAGTGATCTTGAGCTGGAATTGATTTGTGTTTCATAATCACCATCATCATCACTTTGAAATCCTAAATTGGTAAGTTCTTACATGGTTTAAGTTATGATCATAATCATTTGTGGTATATGTAAGAATTGATAGTGTTAAACATGTTATAGTATGTTTATGTGATGATATATGACTGAAAATATGTTGCTGTACTCGAAATTTGGTTGGTTTGTATAAATTTCGTAGATGGGTTTTGAGCTGGGCGAAGTTTGCTGGTGCAGGGGAGGAAGCCGGCGGCTTCCCATCCCAAGCCGGCGGCTTCGTTGGGTGAACATGGAAACCGGCGGGTGAAATACCCAAGCCGGCGGCTTGAAAGCCATATCCGGCGGGCTGAATGCTCACCCGGTGGCTGCCGGAGGCTTCAATACTTGATTTAATTCTGTCATCTCCCAATTTAATTCACCCGGTGGCTGGAGAATGTGAGCCGGCGGGTTGTAGGTGGAAGCCGGCGGCTTCCCTAGTGAAGCCGGCGGCTTGGGGTGTGTTTCAGCAAATGTTTTGTTTAACTTTTAAGACTTGTTCTAACTTGTTGTTTGCAATGTAAATTGTACTTATTAGCATAATAATACATAATAGTTGTTGTATTTAGGAACTTATGATATTTGTAATGTTAATTGAGTTAAGTTCCTAATGATTTAAATTAATGTAATTCAAGTGTTACGATCTTGATTTCTAACTTCTATCTGATTGTTGATTCTCAGATAAGCAAAGAGCTCAGCGAGATAAGACAGCTGAGTAAGTGAAACAAGATAATTAGGTGAGTGGATTTGAAACTCACAGTTTGATTTCAATCAGTAATTATAGGATTACTATTGATAGTATGTTAACTTTGAAATGATATGCCATTTGATTGGTTGATTGATGAACATTGAATTGAAATGTATAATCCAGAGGTCAACTAGATTGTCGGTTGGACTTGATTGCTAATGTTGGTCAACACAGGGTTGCGTACATGTGTTGATGGAGATTAGCATTTAGTTAGCGGTTAATCACTGTTTTGGCCTACAGTTGGTTTAAGTGTTCTGATGGGGCCACCCGGAACAGGGTCTCTAGGAACCACCGTTCCTCTTGACGATATTTGTTGCATTATTGATTGTGAACAGATTGCTAGCTAAATTGAATTGTAGTTGATAATTCATTCACTTAGCTTTGTGCTAATCCCTCAAATTACTTCCTGCAGGTGATATATATATTATGTGCGTAGTCAGGAAGAATGTTTTGATGCTGGGAATGTTTTATAGCACATAATGCCTCGGGTTTGTAAACATGTTAACTAAGTTTTGTTTAGTAGTTAAACATATTGTATAAAGGTTTGCGAAAATTTCTAGCAGGATTCTAATTGAATATGTATTTCAATTGTTCGCTTCCGCCAAACTTAATATTGTATTGTGGTATTAAATGAGGGGCATTAAAGTATCTATATATATGTTGAATATATATATATAACACAATTCCGTTGTACAATCATATACACGCAAAGAGGCACATCGCCGTCTTCCTCAATATCACAACTCAACACTCTCTCCGTATGTACGCATAGGAGAATACCACACTTATCGTTGGACCTCGGGAAGGAGGTATAAACAGTACCAATTGGGATGGAAACCCACACATGCTAAACATTCACAAAATTTAAAGCAAACCAACAAGATTTTCAACTTTGACCGTACTGGTCACCATTGGATTAGCGTTGACTAAGTCCACAAAAATTATCAAAAATCACAACTTGATCATTTAGATCAATCAATTCAATACCTCAGTGCCTTGGTACTTACATCCTAGCCTTCGTGCTACATTTGGGAAATTACATAGCTTCAACACAGTATCGGCCTTAGGGCTACACTTGAACAACCCACAGCACATGGTGCTGCATTACACGGTATGTTGATACCACAATTTGGCACATTAGTGCAACACTCATAGTATGTTAATACTGTAATCGGCACGTTGGTGCTACACTCACGGTACATGAGTACTACAATTACAGTGCTTGGGCACTACATTTTAGCACTAGGTGCTACTTCCAATATACATGTAGACTTGTTATAGTTACATGTACGATTTATATATACATATACACTTACATAACTAGGCACGAGGTGCCACACCTGATTTCTACTATGCACGCATACTTGTATGGTTACATGTACACCCTATATACATATACGACTACTCTACTAGGCACGAGGCGCCAGACTCGACAACTTTATACACGTATACCTGTTATGGTTACATGTACACCTTATATGCATACTTGATTACACTACTAGGCACGAAGTGCCACACTCGATTTCTATACCTCGTACACTTGCTGTAGGCACTTGTACGCTTATATGCATACACGATTACTTTACTGGGCATGAGGTGCCACACTTGACTACTACTTGCATGTACGCTATTCCATAGGTACACGTACACACCCAACTACATTACTGTGCTATTAGCACTGCGTTACAGTACGTGACTATACACAGATTTATTAGGATTACACCTACAGTACGCTAGTACTGCACTATTGTCTGTTGGACTAGTTATAATAACCTAGTCTTAGTTGACTACACTGAAAACTCGCGTGAACTGTTCACGGCATGACGAACCCAAAAAGTCCAAGGACTTTCGAACACATACTTTAAGGAATTCCCGAAATCCCATCATTGTATATCATTGATGGTCACTTTGCACGATTGTGTGACACTCTCCTATGTATGCCACTGTGATAATCATAATCTTTGAATAAAGATCTCACCCTTTGTTATTTCATCCTTATTTAAGAATCATGCCGCCTAAACAACGAACATACACTCAAGCTGAGCTTGATCAAATTGCTGAACAAAGAGTGGCTGATGCTTTAGCTACTCGAAACCGAGCTCGACCCTGCACCTATAAGGAATTCCTGAACTGTAACCCGCCAAACTTCGTTGGTACTGAAGGGGCTGTCGGATTAATTAGATGGATCGAAAGAATGGAATCTCTATTCCACATTTGCAACTGCCCCGATGACTACAAAGTTAAATACTCTACCTACACCCTCCAAGATAATGCCCTTACCTGGTGGAATTCCTACGCCCAAACCGTAGGGATCGACACCGCTCACGAACTTCCTTGGGAGGAACTGAAACGATTAATGAGGGACGAGTATTGTCCCAGTGAGGAACTGTACGAACTCGAGAACGAACTTTGGCACATCACCGTGAAAGACAATGACATCATGACGTACACCAACCGCTTTCACCAACTGGCACTTCTTTGCCCAAGCATGGTGAACCATAAACACAAACAAATCGAAAGGTACATCGGAGGACTCCCGATGCAAATAGAGGGAATGGTCACCGCCTCTAAACCCGCCACTATTCACGATGCTGTTCGCATGGCCCACAAACTCATGGCACATGTGGTTCGACGCGGAACACCTGCAACTGAAAACAACCAAGGAAAATGGAATGGAGATTCCAGCACTAGTCAAAATCCAACGAATCAACCCGAACCCTTGAGGTCCTACGCTACAGAACCCAACGAAAAACGAGGCTATGCGGGTAACAAACCATTTTGTCACGGCTGTAAACGTCATCATGATGATTCATGTGGGTTACCCTGTGAAAGATGCCAACGATTTAGACACAAAATCTGGGATTGCAGAGTTCCCGCCAATCCCGACTCTCGAAAGATATGCTTCAAATGTAAAGAACCCGGTCATTACAAGAAGGATTGCCCAAAACGGAAACGCAAAATTCACCTGATCGGCTCTGAATGAATTGAACAAATCTCCTACAATAACGTAAGTACACCTTTCTTCGAAAACATAACCCTTCAATTTTAGTTTACGCTAAGCGTGTGCTTTTACTCCTCGATATCACTCTTATCGACTTAATGCCGAGCTGAGCAGTGAACCGAGACTAGCTGCGAGTCGAACCGAGCAGCGAACCGAGCCTAGCTGCGAGTCGAACCGAGTAACAAACCGAGCTGAGATTGCGAGTCGAGTAGAGATAAGAACCGAATCGAGTAGCGAACCAAGTCGAGCTTCGAACCGAGTCGAGCTACCTGAACTGACTTGGTCTGCGAAATGTGTTTTTGCCCAACGATTTGACTTTCGCGTAACAACAACTACACTTTTTACAACGATGACTTACGTACGAAAATTATATTTTTGTAAAATAGACAACGAAACGATTTTAATAATGATTTAATTGAGAATTATCATTATTAAAAACTGCCACAAATGGACCGTACACAATTCTAAAACTAAACAACAGAAGTTTACTTTCACGACACGTTTAGTTAAACCGATTAGTATCTTACTCATATGACCTCACGTGTTTAGGACACTAGGAGGTTACCATTGTGACGACACGCGTAGCGCGGGATTGATATCTTCAACAGGTGAGTTTCATAGCCCCACTCTTTCAACTGTTTTACTGTTTTTGGGGTGAAACACATGCTCAACAATTGTTTTCGAATTATATTAATAAACTTTTATAATTCACACTTACTTATATTACTGTTATGTAATACAAATGTGTAATACTTAGGAATTACACCCATCATATTTTGTGGAACAATATCAATACTTAACCTAGATAGGTTACAACCGTACACTGTTAGATTGTTGGAAAACAATTACCACTACATGACTTGATTAAGTTATCACTTTCCATTGACCATATTGTCACGGGACAATACTATCACTTATACTAGAACTAGTTAGTTCTACCTATACTGGACAACGACTAGACTTTTACAGGATTAGTTTCCCTTTCGGGACTACGACTGCTCATACAGTCATGGACTTCTAAACTGGAATTGTATACAGGTAAACATCAACCAAGGATCTCTATATTGCTATGCTAAGGCTAGGAGTATACGTTAGTAACGTACGTTAGTATAGATTCCTTATACTACTACAAAACAACTAGGTGATGACTAGTCATACCTAGGCTTATGGTGATATACTTAATATCTAAGTATTGTATATACGTACCTAGATACACTGAAACACTTCCATGGGTTACATGATACTCTGTTAGATGCGTTTGTTGATTTGACATATATATATATATATACACCTACTAGTACACTATCTCGAGCACATGGTGCTACCTATAAATTACTTATGTATATTGATATATATATATATATGTTAATACAAACGCGGTTACTCTAAGTCGGGCATGTCGTAGTACTGCCGGCTCTCAGTTACTAAGTCGGGCATGTCGTAGTACTGCCGACTCTCATTTACTAAGTCGGGCATGTCGTAGTACTGCCGACTCTTACTTATATACGTTGCGTGGGAGCAATGTTGTTCGAGATCACGGTAAAGTGATTCAAAATGAGATCACGGTAAATGATTCAGTGATTCAAAACGATATCGTGGTAAAGCGATACAAAACACGGGATCTGCGAGATTACACTCGAGATCGTTGGTGGAGCAACGGATCCGCGAGCTTACACTCGAGATAGTTGGCTCAAACACGGGATCTGCGGGCTTACGCTCGAGATTGGCGCATATCAACGGATCTGCAAGATTACACTTGAGATCATTGATGGAGCAACGGATCGGCGAGCTTACACTCGAGATCGTTGGCTCTGTATTTGGATAAACACTTATTGCGGGACCACACTTATACGTTGCTGGAGGCAACACACTAGGCCAAGTGGCACATTAGCACCTTACTATTGAATAAGTAATATTATTACTTGTTATTATATAACGTGGTCATATGAATACTTGATTTGTACTTAGGCATGTATTGCCACGCATTGACAGACTTACTCATACCTGATCAGTATCTGGGCATGGATTGCCACACCGTCGATATGACTCGGTCATATACTTACCCGATAGTACTTAGGCATGTAGTGCCTCACGTCTGTATACTTACTTATACCTGATAGGTATCTAGGCATGGACTGCCGCTCCCTCTATGTACTTAGGTACACACCACGACTACTTAGGTATTAGATACCTCGCTAGACGTATACACACTGATGTTACAACTTTATAACATTACATATCAAAGTTGTAGTTTTTGAACTACTTTTTAAACATACAAGGTTTATACTATTGTTTTCAACTAACGTACCTATGAACTCACCAGCTTTATAGCTGACTCGTTTTAGCATGTGTTCTCAGGTGCCCAGCAGGATTAGGATTGCTACAAGATATGCTAGTTTGAGTCGCATATTTCAACAACTGGACTTCTTTGCATAACTTTTGTATTTCTACTTATGTATCGGGACACATTTTGCAAACACGCAGACTTTGTAAAACCATTATTTTGGCAATGTAATAACTGTATATTCAAACGTCTCATTTAGAGGTCGTTTTCTATGTATCTTATGCTGTGATATTTGATTTGGTAACACCCGACCCGACCGCTTCCGCAACCCGAAATTTGAGGGTGTTACAGATTGGTATCAGAGCCTAAGGTTATAGTGAACTAGGTTGCATTTAGTGGGCCTAGACTATGACTGTTAGGCAGTATTCCTCATTAAGTATAACTGGTTCAGGGAGCACGTCATATGAGTTTAATTTAACATAGCGTAGCTAACTATGTACAATTAAACAAAGATGATGTGATATCTGAAAGGGGTTATACTGAATCAGGAATACACTAGTTGACTCTGATTGTTATGTGCTAGACACCCTAGGCTATTATATGTACTGTAGGTATATATGAATAGGCCTTACATGTGTACTACTTCTACGTATCTATATATATGTTGAATATATATATATATATAACACAATTCCGTTGTACAATCATATACACGCAAAGAGGCACATCGCCGTCTTCCTCAATATCACAACTCAACACTCTCTCCGTATGTACGCATAGGAGAATACCACACTTATAGTTGAACCTCGGGAAGGAGGTATAAACAGTACCAATTGGGATGGAAACCCACACATGCTAAACATTCACAAAATTTAAAGCAAACCAACAAGATTTTCAACTTTGACCGTACTGGTCACCATTGGATTAGCGTTAACTAAGTCCACAAAAATTATCAAAAATCACAACTTGATCATTTAGATCAATCAATTCAATACCTCAGTGCCTTGGTACTTACATCCTAGCCTTCGTGCTACATTTGGGAAATTACATAGCTTCAACACAGTATCGGTCTTAGGGCTACACTTGAACAACCCACAGCACATGGTGCTGCATTACACGGTATGTTGATACCACAATTTGGCACATTAGTGCAACACTCATAGTATGTTAATACTGTAATCGGCACGTTGGTGCTACACTCACGGTACATGAGTACTACAATTACAGTGCTTGGGCATTACATTTTAGCACTAGGTGCTACTTCCAATATACATGTAGACTTGTTATAGTTACATGTACGATTTATATATACATATACACTTACATAACTAGGCACGAGGTGCCACACCTGATTTCTACTATGCACGCATACTTGTATGGTTACATGTACACCCTATATACATATACGACTACTCTACTAGGCACGAGGCGCCAGACTCGACAACTTTATACACGTATACCTGTTATGGTTACATGTACACCTTATATGCATACTTGATTACACTACTAGGCACGAAGTGCCACACTCGATTTCTATACCTCGTACACTTGCTGTAGGCACTTGTACGCTTATATGCATACACGATTACTTTACTGGGCATGAGGTGCCACACTTGACTACTACTTGCATGTACGCTATTCCATAGGTACACGTACACACCCGACTACATTACTGTGCTATTAGCACTGCGTTACAGTACGTGACTACACACTGATTTATTAGGATTACACCTACAGTACGCTAGTACTGCACTATTGTCTGTTGGACTAGTTATAATAACCTAGTCTTAGTTGACTACACTGAAAACTCGCGTGAACTGTTCACGGCATGATGAACCCAAAAAGTCCAAGGACTTTCGAACACATACTTTAAGGAATTCCCGAAATCCCATCATTGTATATCATTGATGGTCACTTTGCACGATTGTGTGACACTCTCCTATGTATGCCACTGTGATAATCATAATCTTTGAATAAAGATCTCACCCTTTGTTATTTCATCCTTATTTAGGAATCATGCCGCCTAAACAACGAACATACACTCAAGCTGAGCTTGATCAAATTGCTGAACAAAGAGTGGCTGATGCTTTAGCTACTCGAAACCGAGAGCGACCCTGCACCTATAAGGAATTCCTGAACTGTAACCCGCCAAACTTCGTTGGTACTGAAGGGGCTGTCGGATTAATTAGATGGATCGAAAGAATGGAATCTGATTTCCACATTTGCAACTGCCCCGATGACTACAAAGTTAAATACTCTACCTACACCCTCCAAGATAATGCCCTTACCTGGTGGAATTCCTACGCCCAAACCATAGGGATCGACACCGCTCACGAACTTCCTTGGGAGGAACTGAAACGATTAATGAGGGACGAGTATTGTCCCAGTGAGGAACTGTACGAACTCGAGAACGAACTTTGGCACCTCACCGTGAAAGACAATGACATTATGACGTACACCAACCGCTTTCACCAACTGGCACTTCTTTGCCCAAGCATGGTGAACCCTAAACACAAACAAATCGAAAGGTACATCGGAGGACTCCCGATGCAAATAGAGGGAATGGTCACCGCCTCTAAACCCGCCACTATTCACGATGCTGTTCGCATGGCCCACAAACTCATGGCACATGTGGTTCGACGCGGAACACCTGCAACTGAAAACAACCAAGGAAAATGGAATGGAGATTCCAGCACTAGTCAAAATCCAACGAATCAACCCGAACCCTTGAGGTCCTACGCTACAGAACCCAACGAAAAACGAGGCTATGCGGGTAACAAACCATTTTGTCACGGCTGTAAACGTCATCATGATGATTCATGTGGGTTACCCTGTGAAAGATGCCAACGATTTGGACACAAAATCTGGGATTGCAGAGTTCCCGCCAATCCCGACTCTCGAAAGATATGCTTCAAATGTAAAGAACCCGGTCATTACAAGAAGGATTGCCCAAAACGGAAAAGCAAAATTCACCTGATCGGCTCTGAATAAACTGAACAAATCTCCTACAATAACGTAAGTACACCTTTCTTCGAAAACATAACCCTTCAATTTTAGTTTACGCTATGCGTGTGCTTTTACTCCTCGATATCACTCTTATCGACTTAATGCCGAGTGCATCATAGGGCTGGTAAACCTAGGCCCACGTAAAACTCAAAGTTTGCTTTCAGCAGACTCATCGACCGAACATTCACCAATCACTAAGTCCTGATAGGACTACCCTCTACATAATTACTTTGTGACAACAATCTAGTCCAGGATGGACTACCGCGTAGATGGTTATCCTGTAACCACAATATAGCTAAAACTAGAACAAACGGAATAGTCAGAATGTGACTACAATGGATAAATAACGACACAGTCATGGAATGACTGCCTTTCAACTCCGTCATAGACATGGTATGTCCACAATCTATTCGACAGACCCCTCGTACCTACATTCCTCCTCAGACCCCACTCGATCACAACCTCACTCGAAATTTCGGGACGAAATTTAATTAACAGAGGGAGAATGTAACACCCGGTCAAAAAGGCCGATTTTCGCGCCAATTTTAAACTTTAAATAATTTTCATTTTTATAGTTCAAGTGAAATATTATTATTAAAAATATTTACAAAATTATAGATTTAAAATATTAAATCTACATTTTAATCGAGTACAAAAACACGGGCATTTTGTACTGTGGATGGAGACCACAGTCCCCGCATTGGGGATCTGAGTTTAGATAAAAACCCAGAACCCCTCCTATCTTCATTTCATTCTCATCTCTTTCTCTCCATCTCAATTCTCTCCCTCTCCTCTCTTCACCACCACCACCGGCCGACCACCACCACCATCGAAATCACCACCGCCACCAAAATCAACAACAACAACATGATCAGCAGCAACAGCTCACAATCATCACCATCTTCATCTCCTTCATCTTCAATCTCGGTTTCATCATCACCATACCCATTTTCGATTCCATTTTGATTTGGTAAGAAAACCTCCGATTTCCACTTAAATTTGTGTTTATATCACTTATATTATCATGTATAAACATTTTATAAACTGATTATGTCCAAAAACAACTCAAAAATGTGTTTCTGAAACCAAAAATACGAACAGCTCGTCGAACGAGCCGAGCCGAGCAGCGAACCGAGCCGAGATGCGAGTCGAACCGAGCAGTGAACCGAGACTAGCTGCGAGTCGAACCGAGCAGCGAACCGAGCCTAGCTGCGAGTCGAACCGAGTAACAAACCGAGCTGAGATTGCGAGTCAAGTAGAGATACGAACAGAATCGAGTAGCGAGCCGAGTCGAGCTTCGAACCGAGTCGAGCTACCTGAACTGACTTGGTTTGCGAAATGAGTTTTTGCCCAACGATTCGACTTTCGCGTAACAACAACTACACTTTTTACAACGATGACTTACGTACGAAAATTATATTTTTGTAAAATAGACAACGAAACGATTTTAATAATGATTTAATTGAGAATTATCATTATTACAAACTGCCACAAACGGACCGTACACAATTCTAAAACTAAACAACAGAAGTTTACTTTCACGACACATTTAGTTAAACAGATTAGTATCTTACTCATATGACCTCACGTGTTTAGGACACTAGGAGGTTACCATTGTGACGACACGCGTAGCGCGGGATTGATATCTTCAACATGTGAGTTTCATAGCCCCACTCTTTTAACTGTTTTACTGTTTTCGGGGTGAAACACATGCTCAACAATTGTTTTCAAATTATATTAATAAACTTTTATAATTCACACTTACTTATATTACTGTTATGTAATACAAATGTGTAATACTTAGGAATTACACCCATCATATTTTGTGGAACAATATCAATACTTAACCTAGATAGGTTACAACCGTACACTGTTAGATTGTTGGAAAACAATTACCACTACATGACTTGATTAAGTTATCACAATCCATTGACCATATTGTCACGGGACAATACTATCACTTATACTAGAACTAGTTAGTTCTACCTACACTGGACAACGACTAGACTTTTACAGGATTAGTTTCCCTTTCGGGACTACGACTGCTCATACAGTCATGGACTTCTAAACTGGAATTGTATACAGGTAAACATCAACCAAGGATCTCTATATTGCTATGCTAAGGCTAGGAGTATACGTTAGTAACGTACGTTAGTATAGATTCCTTATACTAATACAAAACAACTAGGTGATGACTAGTCATACCTAGGCTTATGGTGATATACTTAATATCTAAGTATTGTATATACGTACCTAGATACACTGAAACACTTCCATGGGTTACATGATACTCTGTTAGATGCGTTTGTTGATTTGACTTATTTATATATATATATATATATATATATATATATATATATATATATATGTACCTACTTGTACACTATCTCGAGCACTTGGTGCTACCTATAAATTACTTATGTATATTGATATATATATATACGTTAATACAAACGCGGTTACTCTAAGTCGGGCATGTCGTAGTACTGCCGGCTCTCAGTTACTAATTCGGGCATGTCGTAGTATTGCCGACTCTCATTTACTAAGTCGGGCATGTCGTAGTACTGCCGACTCTTACTTACATACGTTGCGTGGGAGCAATGTTGTTCGAGATCACGGTAAAGTGATTCAAAACGAGATCACGGTAAATGATTCAGTGATTCAAAACGATATCGTGGTAAAGCGATACAAAACACGGGATCTGCGAGATTACACTCGAGATCGTTGGTGGAGCAGCGGATCGGCGAGCTTACACTCGAGATCGTTGGCTCAAACACGGGATATGCGGGCTTACGCTCGAGATTGGCGCATATCAACGGATCTGCAAGATTACACTTGAGATCATTGATGGAGCAACGGATCGGCGAGCTTACACTCGAGATCGTTGGCTCTGTATTTGGATAAACACTTATTGCGGGACCACACTTATACGTTGCTGGAGGCAACACACTAGGCCAAGTGGCACGTTAGCACCTTACTATTGAATAAGTAATATTATTACTTGTTATTATATAACGTGGTCATATGAATACTTGATTTGTACTTAGGCATGTATTGCCACGCATTGACAGACTTACTCATACCTGATCGGTATCTAGGCATGGATTGCCACACCCTCGATATGACTCGGTCATATACTTATACGATAGTACTTAGGCATGTAGTGCCTCACGTCTGTAGACTTACTTATACCTGATAGGTATCTAGGCATGGACTGCCGCTCCCTCTATGTACTTAGGAACACACCATGACTACTTAGGTATTAGATACCTCGCTAGACGTATACACACTAATGTTACAACTTTATAAAATTACATATCAAAGTTGTAGTTTTTGAACTACTTTTTAAACATACAAGGTTTATACTATTGTTTTCAACTAACGTACCTATGAACTCACCAGCTTTATAGCTGACTCGTTTTAGCATGTGTTCTCAGGTGCCCAGCAGGATTAGGATTGCTACAAGATATGCTAGTTTGAGTCGCATATTTCAACAACTGGACTTCTTTGCATAACTTTTGTATTTCTACTTATGTATCGGGACACATTTTGCAAACACGCAGACTTTGTAAAACCATTATTTTGGCAATGTAATAACTGTATTTTCAAACATCTCATTTAGAGGTCGTTTGCTATGTATCTTATGCTGTGATATTTGATTTGGTAACACCCGACCCGACCGCTTCCGCAACCCGAAATTTGAGGGTGTTACATCATGCATCAAGAATACCAAGAAAACGAACGATAGATCATGATCCTTACCGAAACACACGAATAACACTTTCTCGATCAATAGAATGATGATGAGATGATGTGATGATGTTCTTGAACTTTAGAAATCGAAATTATGATGATGAATACGCTCCTGGTCGTCAGGAATCGGCTGTGGTTTGAGAGAATACGAGTTAGGGTTTGTAAATACGTTTATATACCTTAGCTGACCGACTTGAAATCGCGTCGCAATTATGTTAGAATCGCGTCGCCATTAGACAGTCAAATCGCGTCGCCATATGTGAGTAATCGCGTTGCGATTCTACAAAATTCCAGAAACCCTAAATTCTTAATAAATGCGTTTGACTTTAATTAATTAATTAGAAATTCTTTTATTTTGGATAAATCATGCCATTGGAATACTATACGAAGCTTATATTTCTCATATAGTTTAAGTTACGAAGTGTTTGACCATGAATACGAATTGAAGTTTGAAAACGAACCTAAAAATGAGGCATTTAGTGACGGACGTCACACGGGATGAAGATTTAAAGGGAAGTTTTGTTTGGATAGTGGGTGTGAAGAGTGAGTGGATGTTTGGTGGTAAGTGAGTGTTGGGATTTCTTAGGAGAGTATCGAGACAGGTTGTACCTATGCCACGTATGGCACTCATTGGTGTGATCTCGAAATGCATTGCAAGAGCAAGTTCTAATTCAAATGCATACATCGGCACACACATGAAACGAAAAGTGAAGCATTTTAAGGATGAATGCTAATTAGGGCTCAAACCTCACGAATCGAATGTTTTGGTCAATGTGTGCCTAGTCATGTGTTGCCCTTTTCGTTCGTATCTCGTTTTAAAACCGTTTTGTTTCTTTGCAAAAAACTCGTTTCTTGCTGAAATTTATATTTTTTGAAAAATAGAGGTTCTTAAAGGATGTTGCTTTTGAATCCCAAAAATTTTGAAAATTTCTCTATTTTTGGCCTTTTAATGAAAATATTGTTTATGTTATGGACAAGAGGTGAAACTTGCGGTTATACCGTATATCCCACACTTAGAGGAACATTGTCCCTAATGTTCGAATCAATTGTACTGAACACCTCTTGTCGAAGCATCCCACACTTAGATATTCTACTTATTTTTGGATTGTTACGTAAGTGTAGTGTGGTTTTTTTGGAATCCCACACTTAGTGTTTGGAATATCGGAAGAGATAATCAGTGCTTTAAATGGATAGAAGGTTGGAACAGGTTACCGCTTCATGATACGTTGTGCGTGCTATCAGCTACTTGTCGGGAGATTGCTGGTTTGCTGTTTGTGGCTTCCGGCATCCTTCGTGGCGTGGTCGACAGCTTTTCTCCGTTTTCTGATAAATAGTGTTTGGATCATACAAACATGCCACTCAATAATCAGATAATAGCTGCTAATAAGAAAAATAAAGTGATAGCATAGTAATAAAATAGATAGAGGTGATGTCTATGCATCCACAGTACATCAATTACAACTGATAAAAATAATAAAGTCTTGGTAGAAAGTGGTAAGTAGTCAGAAAGCGGAGCGATCTATCACTCGGCTGGTGGTGCTCGTGATACAGCTGATGAAGATCTGATGGGTGCATAGGAAGTCCCGTCTGAGGAGGAGTCATCTTCTAGGTTATGCTGATGTTGGGTACCTTCGTCTGATGCATCCTGATCAGCTCTTATGTCTGTCATAAAAGCTCCATCCTGTATCAACTGGTCAATGAACGGCCCTGCAGGCATGTCAAAACTATCAAGTGGAATAATAGGCGACCCTTGATGAGTGTGTCCCATGAATAAGTCTGTCTGTCTATGGGAGGACACTGGTGCCTGTACTACAATAGTGGGATTGGACTGTTTGAGACTTCTGCGGCTCTGTGCAGTGGTAGCTTGTCTAGAAACTCGGGGTCTGCTGCTGTCTCTCGAGGTCTGTCCCTTTACTGAACCAACTACGGAGGGGATGGGCTGTCTAGTTGTAGGAACCCGTGCTGGAAGTGGTTGTGGTCTAGGTGGAACTGTCTGAGGAGGTAAACCACGACCACGGCCTGGATATGGGTGAGGTGCTGGAGCAGGAACTGTAGGGGGATATATGTGTGGTGGTGCTCGGCCCAGCCCGCATGGTATGTCTGGCAGTGGGCTCACTGGTATCCCTGCGATCTGCTACCTCATAGCCCTGTAGCATCTATCCTGCATCTGCATAAGCCAGTACCAGTAGTACGGCCCTGGAGGAGTCCCATAGTGATAGATATATCTGGGAACCTGTGCTCTAGGAGCTGGTGCAGATAGTCCTGCCCTAACAGGCGGTGGTACTTCTGGTGGTGGTGCAACCGGGTCTATAGGACCATCCTCATCCTCATCCTCATCTGAACCCGAATCCGAATCTCCGGGTCCTCTTGACCGTTGTCTCTTCCTCATCCCTCTAGGTAGAACTAAGCCTGGCACTAAGGTGTCAACACTATCGGGATTTCCTGGTCGAGCTCTCATATAGACAGTGCCATCACTCAAAATCCTGATTATTCTAATCATCTTCAGAAACTCATAGCCTATTGGTTGGGCACTCCACTCGGGTAAGCTCTTGAATTTTTCCACTTCTGCTGTTCTAAGCAGTCCCATCTTCCTAATTAACCTTGTAACTACAGGCCCCATGAATGATCTCTTTGTACCAAAACTCTTTTCCTCGAAAATCCGCTGAGCAACTAAATGGGCAACCTGAATGTTCCTCCTGCTGAGGATACATGCCATCAATGCAACATCAAACTCAGCAACTCTACCATTAGTCGTATGCTTCCCATCAAGCGAACAAGTTAGTAGCTTGTGCAAAATCTGTAGAGCTGGGTAGCTTTAATACCCGAGAAATACGGCTTTGGCGACCAATGACTCCATGCCTCAGCCGCATTAATCGTGAGAGAAACTGTGGTGGCTCCACTAGCAAACAGAGGTGAATTGATCTCTTTTGGAGTATAGAGATCTAGGTGGCGTGCAAACTGAGCTAATGACAAGGTGAATAAGCTCCCCATATACCTAAAGGTGATCAAGCCATCTCCCACTATGCTCCGTTGCTTATAATTCTAGGTGGTCATAAACTCAGTGATCATTTCCATATACACTGGCTCATCGATGCTGAACAGTCTTTTAAAAGACTCGAAAGGCTGACCCTCTACTAAGTAACTGAGTATATCCTCTAATTTCTGCTTGAGTCCTAGAATGTGTAGCTTTTCCTAATCTATATATTTAAACCGTCCAAAAGACTTGTCTCTTCATATTCGTGCCATTTGAGCGTCTTCTGGCGTGGCACTAACATAGGCTAGAGAACCTGTAAGTGGGCGTGCGGGGTTTAGCTTTGGTTTCTTCATGGTACCTGAGAACAAGAGAGATTTAAAGTAATGGATTCTTAAGAAAGAGTAAATTTAAAACATTTCCGAAATTCTTAAAGAAAATTAGAAATGAGGGCTTTAAATTTGTGACAGTCCAAAGATTACATCAAATATCCAATGTTCCCAAGCAACAAATAATCAGTTTTAATAATACTAAGGTAACATCGATACATGAAAATATATAGTCATAAAATGGCAGTAGCTTTATCGTGAAATATTATCATTTACAAAGTTTGGCGTTACCCAAGTTTGAAATGTCAATATCTCATAATTCATGGTCATATCGTTATCAGAAGGGTTTGACTTTTTAGGAGTTCAACTTGAAGTAAGGTTTTTGCTAGAAATGCTTTGTTTTAAAATTCAAACTTCAAGTTGACTTTTTAGGTCAAAGCTTTCTTCAAATGATAATTTCAAGTATTCGCATGCCAAGAGTATAACCTATACATGTATACATGATCTAAACTATTTTAAGCGTATCCTAATTGGTAGACAAGCTAGGTTATGCACAAGAATTATCACACCCATGTATTCGGTTCAAGACTTTCACTTTCAAAAATGATGATTCTTAGTTATATTGCCTACTTTGACTAGTCAAGCAAGTACAAGCATCCTAGTAAGCAAGAATGGTTAAGCAATTTTGATCCTTTATCCTATTCATGCAAGCTAGTTAACTTTTTGTTGACTTTTAAAAGTCAAACTTACAATATCCAATTATTAAACTAATCACATTGTACAATTAACATCGGATAATCATTCAAGACTTCACACTTAAACTTAAATATTTAGAGACTAACACTTATTCAAGCAAAATCCTAGACTAATCAAAGTGGTTAAGGTTCATCCACTTGAAAAGTCAAACATGAGTGAACTAGCATGGTAAAGTGGTAGTAGCATGTAGTTCCTAAGCATCTAATCAAGAAAAGTCTAGTTCCTAGTCACTAACTTAGCTAACTATATGAAATAAGCATCATTTAAGTCTAAAGTGGGTTTTGATGATCATACCTTGGTTTTAGTGAATAAAACGTGAAAACGAATGTACAACCGTGAAGAGCATGCAACAAGGAGCTCAAAAGGACACGAGATCACAAGTTATGGTGAAGATTCGATGGTGGTTTCATGGTGGTGATGGGTGGCCAGTTTTGGAGAGGACAAGGGGAGGAAGAAAGTGTTTTCCTCTCATTTTTGAATTAGGAGATCATATGGAAGGTTTTGTGGTCCATGAGAATATTTGTCATACTCCTATGTACTTTATTCCTTACATATGGTCCCTAATGTACTTATAAGACCAATCCCCTAGATTAAATCCTAATGCCTTGTTAATTATTGACACGAATCCTAAGTAGCTTTGCTGTAACAAGTTACTTGTTAGTTTCTCGTTACGTTATAGACATTTTAAGAAACGCGTGAATTTTTGCAGGGCAAATAACCTAAAATATTAATACTTAAATTATTATTTTTGGTGCTTTAAAATTTTTGTCTGACGCGGATTTTATGGAATGTGCACGTTTCAGCTTAAAAGCTTAAGTTGCACATACTTCTTGATATGCGCGTGTTTTCAGGCAACAATTTAAAAATGTTTTCTTTTAAAGGTTGCTTTCAAAAATTTATTATACTTATATATACCAAAATATGCTCTTTTAAAGTCGCGTGCCTCGACCTTATCGGAAGGAATTATTTTATGATTCGTTCCGATCCCTCCATAGGGAAAGGGTTGAGATTAGCTCCCTTAAGCGAAAGTTTTTAGGCAGAAAACATTTTGAAAGCTCCCAAAGGACATTGTAAACTAAATAATGACGATTCTCTAATTCCCCCAGGACTTTTCGTTCCTCGTATCCTAGATTGACAAGATCATCAATCAACTTATTATACGTTTTCCTTATCTTTTTAGGGTTTGATAAACCGTTGCGTACTCCTTGGTCTTTGTAATTCAGATCGTGAGTGAGTTTATTCATGACTTCTACAAACGCATTCTCCTCCTGTGAGTCAGGTTCTCCGGTTATAGACTTAACTATCCTACAGAGTTCACTGATTTTGGCTTTTTATGTGGAAGTGAAGGGGTATTTGGTAAAGGCAAATATTCGAGTAACCTTGACATGAAGGTCTTTTCTTTTAGTGAAGAGGGCTGTGTCGATTCTTTCCTTGGTGGAATCAGGAAAAATGTCTCGCAATTTTGAGATCAAGTAAGAGGCGGGGTCAACAAAGAATGGAATTTTACCAGGAATGACGATAGAAATCATCGGATCTCGTTCTATCCAGAACTCAAGTTTGTTGATCATTGCGGCGACATTGTGATTGATTAATATCATAGACATTGGGAGAAAATCGATGTCGGCAAATGATTCAAAGAGTAGATCTAAATCTGCTATAAACTTTAGTTCTTGGTCTCTGAAATTTGTGGAAGGTCTTTAACATTCATGACTTGTCAGGCGAAGAAGGAATTCCACTTGTTTTTCTAATTTGGCAATCGTTTCTCGTTGTTCGTAGGAAAACGGGAGGTCGGCAGAGTTTAATTTCCTAACGAATGCTTTATAGACATCCACCCTACGGGAAGGATTGAAAGAAGCACCGAGGTAGCGTTCTTCAAAACAAGGTTGTTCTGACTCAACTGATGGAACCTTATCCACCACTCGGTAAATGGTGTATTTGTGTTCCTGTGAGAGGAATGGAAAGATGCCGTCATTACGAGAATCGGACGTGATTTGGGTATACATTGATGTTTCAGGAATGAGGGTGACTAAGTCACGAAATTTCAGAGGTTTTACTTCATCTTCGGGAAGATAATCGAAGTGGACAGAATTTGGTAAACCAGGTAAATGCAAAGTTGGAGAGTGATCTTTTGGAGATGACGCAAGGTCAGGTAACTGATCTGTGTCGTCAAAGTCCAGGCAATGTTTTGGAATGGAAAGCGGGGTCCTAAATTCTTCTTGGCTTTCGGAGGTTTCCTTAGTTTTAGAGGAAGAAGGTGAAAAAAAACAGATCCTATCTCTTTTTCTAAGTAATTAAAGAATTCCGTATCATCCATTGCCTTAAATTCATCCTTTGAAATGAGGCAAGAAGTGGGTTTTCGAGTTGTCATTTTTAAACTAATATTATCCTAATTAACTAATACTTAATTAATACTAATTACTTAAATTAACTTTCGAAGGATTTCTGAGAAGATTTCGATCGGAAGGATCTCCTAAATACTACTACTTAAGGCGGCTTTGAATCGTACGTTAACGATTCCCTGGCAACGGCGCCAAAAACTTGATGGCACCCGAAAGCGTCGGTGTCGTTGAGGGTAACTAATCGGGCGCCAACAGGGGTTTTAAAATTTATAAATAGTAGGGCTTAAATTATACGTACTACCTACTCTGGTTAGTAAGCGGTAAGTATGACCTAAGATCGTTCTATGAATCGAAACGTGTGGGTAATTAAAGTTGGTGCTTTCGGTAAGGAAGTATTTAGGATGGGACAAAGTAGGTAGATTTGGGGGTTTTTAAACTAAAGACAGATAATTAAAGTGCAGGAAAGTTAATTACAGAAATTAAAAGCAGGAAAGCAGATAAAGATAAATATGTGATTGCTGAGACTTTGATAATTAATGTTTCGGGATGACAGACTAAATAGGGACAATACTTAATATAATAATTAAACTATTAGGTGTAAACTTGATAAGCATCAAATAGATAGTATATTTTATAGTAATCTATCCCTATATTTATATACATTTTAGTGCATTTATATGATTTTAGATACTTATTTTGTTAATATTTACAGAGAATGTATTTTAATTGAAGAATGAAGAAAAAGGAACGAGAACAAGTCCAAAACTGAAGAAAATGAAGAAATGAAGAAAATGAGCTTAAACCTTAAATAATTGAAGACTAAAATAATAATATTAAAGAATTGGGCAAAAATGAAGACTAAAATCCGTGAATGAAAAGAAGAAAACCAAAATGAAGCTGAAACCCGAAGTTGGAAGATTCTGGAATGAAGATCCAACCGGCGGTTGGGGTATTAAAGGGTTAAGGCGGTGGAAGACGCGGAGTTGGACCAGGACACAAATTGATCTAATCGGCGGTTGGGAATTCCAACCGGCCGTTGGTGTGACAATCCTCCAATTAGGGTACTAATCTTTAACTAAGTACATGCATTACCTAGAGTAATTCCCTGAATTAGTGAATTCAAAACAATCTTTACGTGATAAGTTTTGTGAAACTTACTAATTGAATACGTGACTATTGGTAAATCGTAGATTACATGTGTGTGTGTGTGTGTGTGTGTGTGTGTGTGTGTGTGTATATATATATATATATATATATATATATATATATATATATATATATATATATAATATTTACGTACTAAATGAATGCGTCAAAACTCGACAAACTAAATACAATAAAGTTGGTGATACAAAAATAATTAATAATTCGAAAATTATTAATTACGATTATTATTATACTTATATTATTGAAATAATATAATATATTATACATTTTATATTAAATGTATCGAGCGCAATACAAAAGTCCAAAAAGAATTTCGAAATACTTTTAAACAAATTTTATTGGAAACTATTATAGAAAATAGTTGGAACAAAAGTTATTCGGGAACCTTTAGACGACTATTTTGAACGCATTATACACGAACAGAAACAATTATAAAACGTGCCTAAAAGTCAAAAATAATAAAAGTATTATTTTTTCCACTCCTGTTTTAGTATTTGGAAGATTTCTTCGAAATATGAACTCGAAATTCAACTGAAATTTGGCACCTAATTTAACTGTACAGTACCACTACTGTAAATAATTTTATTAATGATTTTAATAAAATGTTTCATTTTTATAATTATCAATTATTAAGTTTAAAATATAAATTAAATAAACGAATAATAGATTGGTACACGGGATACCACTAATAATATCCGTACATGAAATTAACAGGTAAAGTACCAATCGTAAACCAATAATTCGGGAGAAAGATTTAAGCTTGTCTCATACTCTTTTAAATAAAAAAAAAATTGTATATACACTCCCTCTCACATGTTCAAACACATACACAAGTAACCTCCAATAATGTACACACCCATTTATTATTATTTTTTTCTTTCCTTTCTCTGTAATCAAACCGGAAGAACAGCAGGAGTAAGAAATTATCATTTTCATCATCCATAAAATTCTTCATCATCTTTATCATCATCAAGATCTTCATCATCAGTTGATCATCATCATCATCATCATCATCATCATCATCATCATCATCATCATCATCATCATCATCATCATAATCATTGTGAGGTTCTAAACTATAAATTTCATACATATATTTACATACTTCTTTGATTTTATATCGATTATTATGTATGTAAAACTTGTTATATTGTGTTAAAAACTTCATATTTATGGTTGATTACTATCAAGAACAAGTAAAAATGAAAAAATATTTATGATGATGAACCTAAAAATAGTGACTTGTACACAAAAATATGTATATATGTGAGAGTAATAATGGGTAAAATTTGTGGATAAAACTTGTAATATGTTAAGCTGAACATTTGTGAAAGTTATAACACGAGATTTTGCAAAAACACGTAACGATTTCGGACTGGAAACAGAGACTCGGACTATAATAACGATGAACCGATTGGCTACATAAAGTGAGCCAATCGGCTTAATAAATTGAGAGGATCGGCTGGGAATGGGACTAGCCGTACGGCTATAACAAAAAAAAAAAATAGCCCAATTGCTATGAAAGTCCAAACGATACGGTTTGGTTGAATTAGTATACAAAACTTACTATTTTGAGTACTTACTAATATTGGAAAGTTTTCAGTAATAAATCAAATGATATTAATAATAATTGTTATCATTACATATTGAGTTTTAAATAGTAAAAAAATATTAATGACTTCAAGTTTATTGTTAAGTTATAATTTTTATAAAATTATACGACACATAATTTGGTACTAAAAATTGTACACGACCACACAACATTATTTTATACGGATATTTATACGAATAAGTTATAAATTGGACGCGACAAACTTTGGGACGATAATAAATATTTATTTCGAAAATGACAATTTTTGAAACGAGTAAAATGGGTCGATCAAAACTATTTGGTACAAACTATAAATGGATTATATATATAAACGACTATTTATATATATATATATATATACGCAAACGAACGACAACTATTTTTTTATATATATATAAACGACGACAACAATTAATATATATACGAATATATATATTCAACTAATAAGTATATATATGTATATACTTACACGTTACAAATTGTTCAATACATTTATCACCAACGACAAAAAAAAAATTGTATAAACACTTCAACTTAACGATTAGTCGAATACTTATATAAGTATAATTCTTGCGTCTAGAACCTTGAAGTATACGGTTTGGACGACTACTATTACTAGCTGTTATTTTGATGAAAACCGCAACCAGTAAGTTCACAGCCCCTATTTTCTACTTGTTTTAAATGCTTTTAAAATCAGGGGTGAAAAACATAGAACTATGTGATATAACATGCTACTTGATTTATATACTTGCTCTGCATGTTATTATATACAACTGATTTAAATGAATGCTTTCATGCCATTGAACTGTTTATATGAATTATTTTCATATCGTTAAACTTGAACTATATCTATGAAAAGATTTTCATAACTATTTTGAGAATTAAGACAAAACAAATCTTGGTACGAACCTAGGTTTACGTGAGGTAGTTGTAGTACACATAAGTCCCAGTGCTTACAACCTATAACCATTAGCTAGGTGACTCTAGCCACTGAGTATACAGATAGTACTATCGATTTGACAACCCTCCCAGGATATAACTCGTTGGTCATTCCAACCACACGACGGCAGTCATAACGAGGAGTGTATACTTACCGTGTTACTGAGGCAACAACAAAATAACTAGTCGTGGTTTGGTTATAGTACTAGGTGTCGTACTTTAACTCTAAAGGTTTAGCTCACCTTAGAGGGATCGTAGTCTATATTTCCCACTAAACAACAAAACAACAACAACTTGATTTGGAAAGGGTATTTCCTGTATAACTTGATTTGGAAAGGGTATTTCCTGTGCATATTTGATTTGGAAGGGGTACTTCCTGTGATACACGACTACTTTTAGGAAATGTTTACTTGAATGTTAAACCTGTATTTCCTACAAACTATTTATATGGAAATGTTTACTTGAATGATAAATCTGTATTTCCTACACACTATATAAATTGAAATGTTTACTTGATTGTTAAACTTGTATTTCCTGTGATAACTAATAGGATAGGTGTTCCTACACGATAACTATTTTAGAAATGTTTTCCTTGATTGGATAAACTAGTATTTCTAACACATAACTATTTAGAAATGTTTTCCCTTGATTGGATAAACCAGTATTTCTAACGCTTAACTATTTTTAGAAATGTTTTCCTTAATTGGATAAACTTGTATTTCTTACAAAGTATTTAGGAAATGCTTATCATATTTGAATAGATCTGTTTTTCCTTCTAAACGATTAACTTGTATTAACAACGACGATTAAACTACAAACTTAGTTTGGAAATAGCTTTTTGCTGAGATTACTTATTTGGAACTATACAACTGATAGGAAATGTTTACTTTGATTAGTTAAACCTTTGTTTCCTGCGAACTACTTATTAGGAAATGTTTTTGATTAAACTTGTGTTTCCTAACACAGATATTGAAATGTAATAACAATGACCTTCTTACATTTAATAGGAAATGTTTCTTTAATTTAGAATACTTGTGTTTCCTACTATACATATAAACATTATGTTTGTGTACATGAATGATTTATACAAAACTTGATTTAACTACATATATACAAACCTATGAATTCACTCAACATTCAATATTGACGTTTTACTATGTTTTTTAGGGAATTAGGACTCAGGTATTGATGCATGCATAATGGACGTAAGTTACCCACGACAAATTAGGATGCCACTTTTGGGACAAAATGTATTTTACAATACTATTATTTCTACGACTCGACAAGTCGTGGTTTTTGTAATCACTTTTATATTAATGGCATCTTAATTACTGTTCTGCAATGATCATTAGCTCTGATACGATGAATGCATACCGCTAACGTCAGCACCCCCGCTGTTTACTCAAATGCTTCCGCTTAATAACTAAAGCTTCCGCAAATTATAAAATGCTTCCGCTAAGTATTTCATAAACGCGATTACCGATTTTGGGGGTGTGACAGACTTGGTATCAGAGCCATTGTTTATAGCGAACTAGAAGTCTTTAAGCGACCTGAAAGCCTTAGAGACCTAGACTATAGCCTTGGCTAGAACACTCATGCATTCATACATTGCATAACTCTAGTTCACTACGTAGTTACTAAATATATTACGAGTGTGAATAACGAACGTCCTATATACGTGATCGACTCCGACGAGGAAACATCCGAGCACAACTATGACGTCGATGCTGCGTTGTCAACGAAAATTTAACAACTATGACTGCTTTAATGTCCAACGTGACACCTAGTGTAGATGAAACAACGATCATGTTTGAGAAACTACTGAAGGGACTACCTCTTAAGAAACTCAAAATTTCCCATGCTACCTGTGCCCGAGTACAGATGCTTGAGGAGCGTACTCGAGTGGCAGAGAGTATAGATGGGGTCAGCACGATGATGATAATATGAGGGTAGTTATTGGAACGTACTTATCCTATCTTCGTTAAACTTACGTATGACGGGCTGTGCCTATGTAGTACTATACTAAAACTTATATTTGATGGATATATATAAATCCCATCACACTTTAGATAAACACTCTAGTATGAACGTCTTAACTACTTACATTCTTTGAATCACTGACATCTATATCTGTAACTCTTGTATTGAGTTTGTACGAACCTGATCGTGTTAAGCGACGATGAAAAGAAGTATGTATTTAGCATCATATAATAACGCCTGGCCAACGTGATTATATTATACTAGGTACATATGGGTGTTTCAAAATCGTAAGATGCGTAATAGGGATAACAATAACCCTTCCTTATTCATTCAATAATTTAGCAACGAAACATTAGGAATGACTGACTAAACAACACACTACCCACGATCGAAGCAATATGAAAAATCATTTGTTAAGGAGTGACTGAAACTATTACCCGACACGAAGTGATTCGTACTCAAAACAATGCTATGAAGGATAACCGAAACACTAGAGTTGAAATTGATGGAAACCCAACTAAAGGAAAAAGCTCGGGAAATGTGAGAGACACCACAGTGGAGAGTGTACTCTCAGTGGTAACTGCGAACAGTAGAGTCATCGAACCTAATATCGCCTAACCAATCCTTCCACCAAAACCAACAATGAAAGACAAAGCAACGGGTGTTTCGAGTGTAGTGACCCAAAACACTACCGAAATCAGTGCCCATAGCTCAACAATTGCAACAACAACAACAGCCATTATGCCTCTAGGTTATTTGATTCGGATGTCAATTGAGTTTATGTCTAGTGAAGTTAGACCACTCTTAGACCTTGAATCCCGTAAGTCAGGTAACAAGTACACTATAGAACTAATCGATGGTAAGTTGATCGAATCAGAAAAAATAGTACCGGTATGTGCCCTATCTTTAGAGGGACATTTCTTCGAAATATACTTACTACCGGTAGAGTTGGGAAGCTTTGACATCGTAGTCGGTATGGACTGGTTGTCGAAGAATCATGCAAAGATCGTTTGTTTTGATAAAATGGTACGTCTACCATTGCTGACTGGAGAAACTTTGGTGATACAAGAAGATAAGAGGGCGAGTGCTGTCAAAACGATTAATTCCTTTAAAGCTTGTTAATATCTCCGAAAGGGGTATCCAACATTTTGGCACACGTTGTAGAAAAGAAAACCGAGGAACGACGCATAGACGACATACTTATAGTGCAAGACTATCCGGGAGTGTTTTCCTGATGATCTTCCAGGATTACCACCCCCGCGACAAGTCAAATTTCGCGTCGATCTGGTGCCTAGAGCTGCACCAATCGCTCGCTCACCTTATCGTCTAACTCCAACTGAAATGCAATAATTGTCTATATAGTTGCAGGAGCTCTTAGACTTAAGATTTATCCGACCGAGCTTTTCACCTTGGGGAGCTCTGGTTTTGTTTGTCAAGAAGAAGGATGAATCCATGTGGATGTGCATTGACTACCGAGAGTTGAATAAGGTAACTATTAAGAACCGATATCCATTACCACGCAAAGACGATCTATTTGATCAGCTGCAAGGATCGAGTTACTACTCGAAGATCAACACGCGTTCTGGTTATCATCAACTGAAGGTACGAGAAGAGGATGTACCAAATACCGTTTTTAAGACTCATTATGGTCATTATGAGTTACTAGTCATGCCATTGGATTGACTAACGCGCTTGCAGTATTCATGGATCTCATGAACCGAGTGGACAAACCTTATCTAGATAAGTTTGTTATTGTGTTCATTGATGACATGTTGATTTATTCAAAAACGCAAGAGGATCACGAACAACACTTGACACTTATCCTCCAACTACTTGAGAATGAGAAGTTGTATGCTAAGTTCTCCAAATGAGAATTTTGGATTAGAGAGGTTCATTTCCTAGGTCACGTGATTAACAACAAGGGAATTCATGTGGACCCGTTCAAAATAGAGGCGATTAAAAACTGGAAAGCACCGACAACTTCCACAGAAGTTCGACAATTTCTTGGTTTGGCTGGCTATTACCGTCGATGTATCGAAAACTTTTCCAAAATAGCCCAGTCACTCACCACCTTAACGCAGAAGGATAAGAAATTCGAATGGGGAGAGAAACAAGATACGCTTTCCAACCGTTGAAACAAAAGTTGAAACAAAAGTTGAGCACCGCACCAATCCTATCTTTACCCGAGGGAACAGAGAACTTCATCGTTTATTGAGATTCCTCACACCAAGGATTAGGTTGCGTCCTCATGCAAAACGACAAAGTCATTGCTTATACATCTCGTCAATTGAAGATTCACGAGAAAAATTATGCAACGCATGAACTTGAGTTGAGAGCAATCGTTTTTGCACCCAAGATCTCGAGACACTACCTATATGGTGCAAAGTGTATGATCTCACCGACCACAAGAGTCTACAACACATATTTCAACTAAAAAGAACTCAACATGAGACAACGACATTGGGTCGAATTGCTAAACGATTACGACTGTGAGATCAAGTATCACCGGGCAAGGCTAATGTAGTAGCGGATGCCCTGAGTCGTAAAGAGAGCATTAAACCTAATAGAGTTCGAGCTTTGGTATTGACAATCCACTCGAATCTTATTACTCAAATCCGCGACGCACAACGAATAGCTTTCACAGCCGAGCGCATGAAAGACGAATCCTTGAGAGGAATGGAGAAACATCTTGAAACCAAAGGGATTGGAGTTCTATACTTCATGAATTGAACTTGGGTACCATGCGACGATGAACTACGCAAACTGATTTTTGGACGAAGCTCACCAGTCCAACTACTCAATTCATCTTGGTGCAGACAAGATGTACCAAGATGTGAAAGGTTTCTATTTATGGCCGAACATGAAGAGAGACATCGCTACTTATGTAAGCACATGTCTAACTTGTTCAATGGTCAAGGTTGAATATCAAAAAACCTTCAGGACTTTTGCAACAACCAAAGTTGCCACAATGGAAATGGGAAAACATGACGATGGATTTCATCATGAAACTACCAAAGACATCAGCTGGAGCTGATTCGATTTGGGTGATTGTCGACGGACTGACAAAATCAGCCCACTTCATTGCTATCAAAGAGAACGACAAGTTGGAGAAACTATCATGGATCTATTTAAAAGAGATCATTTCTCGACACGGAGTGCCGTTATCCATTATCTCCGATAGAGATAGTAGGTTTACATCTCGTTTCTGGCAAACACTACAACGGGCTTTAAGTACTCGACTTGACATGAGTACAACCTATCATCCTCAAACCGATGGCCAGAGTGAACGAACGATTCAAATGCTCGAGGATTTATTTAGAGCATGTGTGATTGACTTTGGAGGAATTGGGATACTCATCTCCTATTAGCAGAGTTCTCCTACAACAACAGTTATCACACCAGTATATAAATGGCACTATTTGAAGCACTGTATGAACGCAAGTACAGATCACCACTCTGTTGGGCAGAGTTGGGTGACAGACAACTATCTGGACCTGAGATTGTCGAGGAATCAACATATAAGATGTCTCAAGTATTCAACCAACTGAAAGTGGCGCGTGACAGACAAAAGAGTTACGCTAATAACCGCCGAAAAACCCTTAGAGTTTCAAGTAGGTGACAAAGTCCTACTCAAAATGTCACCTTGGAAAGGGATAGCTCGTTTTGGAAAACGAGGGAAACTAAACCCACGATACATAGGACCATTTGAAATCCTTGCTAGGTATAACGCCCCTCATTTAATACAACAATATAATATTAAGTTTGGCGGAAGCGACTATTATAATTACATATTCTATTAAAAACCTGCTAGAAATTTTTGCAAACCTTTATACAATATGTTTAACTACTAAACAAACATAGTTAACATGTTTACAAACCCGGGCATTATATGCTATAAAACATTATTTATTACAAACTGGATCAGAGTTGCAAGTTTCAAACATTCCCAGCATCAAAACATCCTTCCTGACTACCCACATAATATACATCACCTGCAAGAAGTAAATTGAGGGATTAGCACAAAGCTAAGTGAATGAATTATCAACTACAATTCAATTTAGCTAGCAATCTGTTCACAACCAATAATGTAACAAACATCGTCAAGAGGAACGGTGGTTCCTAAGGACCCTGTTCCGGGTGGCCCCATCAGAACACTTACATCAACTGTAGGCCAAAACAGTGATTAACCGCTAACTAAATGCTAATCTCCATCAACACATGTACGCAACCCTGTGTTGACCAACATTAGCAATCAACTCCAACTGACAATCTAGTTGACCTCTGGATTTATCAATCAAGCTCACAGGCTAATCAAACTACCAATCATACGGCATATCATTTCAAAGTTAATATACTATCAATAGTAATCCTATAATTACTGATTGAAATCAAACTGACACAACCAAATCAAACTGTGAGTTTCAAATCCACTCACCTGATTATCTTGTTTCACTTACTCAGCTGTCTTATCTTGCTGAGCTCTTTGCTTATCTGAGAATCATTAATCAGGTAAAAGTTAGAACCAAGATCATAAGCACTTGATTTGTATCAACTTAGATCAATAGGAACTTAACACAATTCACATTGCAATTACAAGTTCCTAATTATGTATTAGTACTCATCATATAACACTTATCATATATTAACATTCAATAAGTACAAATTACATGGCAATTAACAAGTTAAAACAAGTTTTGAAAGTTAAAACAAAACATTTGCTGGAATAACCCCCAAGCCGCCGGCTTCATGTAGAAGCCGCCGGCTTCCAGCCTACCTTCAGCATTTCCAGTTTCAACCCGAGGTCACCATTTGAATCAGTTTGGCCGAAGCCGCCGGCTTAAACGGCAAGCCGCCGGCTTCTTAATGAAGCCGCCGGCTTCAGGCGACGAACAGGGCAGTCTCAGGTCACTCATGGCAAAACTCAGCAAATTAAATTTACAAACAAACAACCAGAAACTCGTTTCCAGCAACATGTTTCAGGTCATATAACATCCTTTAAGCATGTTATAACATGTATTAACATCAAGAATCATCAATTCATTCAAAGGTTACACTTAATCATAATCATAAATTAAAACAAGATCAAGAACACAAAATCGAAGCTTACTAGTGATGATGATTATGATGTTTATACTAGTACTTGATCACAGCTCCAAAATTTACAAGTTTCAATCTTGTTTTTGCAAGGGTTTAAGAGTTTAGAGGTTTTAGGGTTATGTTTCTAAATGAGGAAAGTGTAAAACTTTCCTAAAAAGGAAATATTTAAGGCGGTTAAGTTTTTACACCGACCCGCATCCACTTAAAACTAATCCCCTTTTCAATCTATTGCCTGGAACCTAAAAACCATTTGCGAGAAACTTCTTTTATTGCACCGTCAACTATAGTAAATTAAAACAATTAATAATTTACTAAGCACAATAAGTCCTAAGGCTTATTTAAATAAGGTTCGAAATTAAACACTTATTATCAAATAATTTCTAATACAATTAAATACATCAATTTAAAATTAGAAATTACCGGACCAGAAGAGAGGATGTTACAACTCTCCCCCCCTTAAGAAGACTTCGCCCCCGAAATCTCATCACGATCAAATAATCTAGGATATCTGGATCTCATACTATCCTCTGTTTCCCACGTTAGGTTTTCACCTAAACTATGTTTCCATTTTACTAACACCATGGGAATCTGTTTCTTCCTAAGTTTGGTCACTTTTCTGTCAAGAAGTTCAACTGGTTCTTCTACTAACTTATGACTTTGATCAACTTTCAAATCTTTCAAAGGAAGAATCTGAGACTGGTCCTCAACGTTACATTTCCTCAAATAACAAATGTTAAACGTATCATGAATACCAGCAAGCTCTGGAGGAAGATCCAATGTAACAGACTGATTATTAACAATCTGACGAATTCTAAACGGTCCAATATATCGAGGAGCCAATTTGCCACGTTTCCCAAACCGTATTACCCCTTTCCAAGGCGAAACCTTCAAGTAAACAAGTTCACCTTCAACAAAAGTAACAGGTCGACGCTTAGGATCAGCATATTGTTTCTGTCTATCACGTGCAGCTTTCAACCTTTCTCGAGCCACTGCCACTTTATCAGCTGTCATTTGAACAATATCTGGACCTGCAAACTGTTTCTCACCTGCTTCTAGCCAACAAGTTGGAGTTCTACAATGGCGTCCATAAAGCATTTCATATGGAGGCATGCCAATACTAGAATGATAAGAGTTATTATAAGCAAACTCAACCAATGGCAAATGAGAATCCCAAGAACCACCATACTCCAGAATACTAGCTCTCAACATATCCTCCAATGTCTGAATCGTACGTTCTGACTGACCATCTGTCTGAGGATGATAAGCTATACTGAGGTTCACTCTGGTGGCCCACTCATGCTGTAAACTTTGCCAAAAAGGAGATACAAACCTCGGATCTCTATCAGATACAATCGATAATGGAATACCATGCCGAGTAACAATCTCATTCATATACATCTGTGCAAGCTTACCCAGAGATGCAGTTTCATTGGTAGCTAGAAAATGAGCACTCTTGGTCAATCGATCAACAATAACCCAAACCATATCATTTCCTCGGGCAGTTCGAGGCAACTTGGTAACAAAATCCATAGTCAAATGTTCCCACTTCCATTCAGGAATCTCAAGCTGTTTCAATGATCCATACGGCTTCTGGTGTTCAGCTTTAACTTGAGAACAAATATGACAAGAACTAACAAACCTTGCTACATCCATCTTCATTGTAGGCCACCAATACAAAGGTTTCAAGTCATTATACATTTTCGTACTTCCAGGATGTACAGACAATCTGGACCTATGGGCTTCATTCAGAATAATATCCCGAAGGCCACCAAACAAAGGAATCCAAACACGAGACTGAAAGGTTTTTAATCCTCTTGAATCACCCAATAACAATTCCTTTCGATTCAACATAATTTCAGATTTCAAATTATGATCTAACAAGGCCTCTAACTGTGCAACTTTTATCTGAGCCACCAAATCAGAAGAAACTTCTAAACGCATAACATAAACTCGATCAGAAGTTACCTTGCGACTCAAAGCATCAGCAACCACGTTAGCTTTTCCTGGATGGTATTTAATCTCACAATCATAATCTTTGATTAACTCTAACCATCGTCTCTGCCGCATATTCAACTCTTGCTGCGAAAATATATACTGAAGACTCTCGTGATCTGTACAAATAATACATTTGGTACCATACAAGTAATGTCTCCATATCTTCAAAGCAAACACAACTGCTGCAAGTTCTAAATCATGGGTAGGATAATTTCTTTCATGAGGTTTGAGCTGACGAGAAGCATAAGCAATCACACGATCTCGCTGCATCAACACACAACCCAAACCAGCAATCGATGCATCGCAATAAACAATAAAATCATCGGACCCATCTGGCAATGCTAACACAGGAGCCTGACATAACAACTGTTTCAGAGTCTGAAAAGTTGTCTCCTGTTGTTCAGTCCACACAAACTTTTCATCCTTACGGGTCAATTTTGTCAACGAACCGGCAATTTTAGAAAAATCTTTAATAAACTTCCGGTAATAACCCGCCAGGCCAAGAAAACTCTTTATTTCAGAACCAGACTTTGGAGCTTTCCAATTCATTACAGCTTCAATCTTTGAAGAATCAACTTTAACACCATCATTACAAATAATATGACCCAAAAACTGTACTTCCCGAATCCAAAATTCACATTTAGAAAACTTGGCATACAAATGTTTTCTCTTTAAGGTTTCCAATACTAACCTCAAATGCATTCCATGTTCTGATTCGGAATTAGAATATACCAAAATATCATCGATAAATATAATCACAAATTTATCAAGAAAAGGTCGACAAACACGGTTCATCAAATCCATAAAAACTGCTGGAGCATTCGTTAATCCAAAAGGCATAACCAGGAATTCAAAATGACCATACCTGGTTCGAAATGCAGTTTTAGGAATATCACAATCACGAACACGAACTTGATGATAACCTGACCTCAAATCAATCTTTGAATAATACGAAGATCCCTGCAGCTGATTGATGTGACGCAAAAAGTCATGTTTTCAAGGCCATTATTCCACACTTTTTGGTAACATCTTCAGTGAAAACATTCCAAAACAATCATTATTTACCAAAATTCACTAAAGTGCTCAGAAAATAGACGTTGCTACAAAAATCAGTAAAAACATCCGAATAACGAACAAAACGGAGCAAATAAACAGCAACCAACTCTCGCACCCTCATTTATCCTATGATAAACATATTCTAACCTTATGATATGATGTAATAGGTAAAATCGAGACGAAAAAATCAAGAATCATGCAAATCGGACAAAGGACAGAAAAGACTGGACGGTTACAAACTCCTATAAAGTGATTTCGGCTATGCTAAAGTTGTACACATCCAATTTAAGTGAGATTGGCACCATTAGAAGCGTAACGGAATTACGAAGACACAGGCGAAAGAATCAGGTCAAACGGATGCATAACGAAGGAGATACGGACGTTTTAAGCAACGAACGAAATCAGATGGAGGCCGTATACGGCCTTGGCCACCGTATATGGCCCTTCATAGACCGTATACGGCCCTTTATACACCATATACGGCCCTATGAAGGCCGTATATGGCCCTATGACCCCCATATGCTGCTCGTTTGAGCTTCGTTTGCTTGTACGTGCGTGCTTCGCGAGTTGTTCGGCTGATTTCAAGCTTTGCCTATAAATAGGAGGCCACTCCTCCATCATTCTACACACTTCACCATTCCATTCATTTCTCCATTTCCACTTTCTCTCTCACACACTCTCTCTCTCTCTCTAAACTCTCTTTCTTTCTTTCTCTCTCTAGAAATTAGGGTTAGATCCAGTTAGTTCTCAGTTAATATTTAACTGAAACTAACGGAGGGACTACTTTTGTAATAGCATAGGGAATAGTCCAGGGGCTTTTATTGTAATATTGTCAAGGATATTGCGGAAGTTCTGCTTGTACTCTCTCTCTAAACGCTTATTCAATCTACGCTGTATTAACGGTTACTTCTTTCCTTATCTGTTATAATGATAATTGCTATTGTTATTATGCTAGATTTAGGATCTGTTATTATGCGTAGTGAGTAGTTTCCTTGTGTGTTTGTTATGATGTAGTTAGTTTATATATGTGTGGGGTGATGCTGCTTTAAACATATAATTGGATAACATTATGAAGTAACGGCGCTAACGTAATACGGCTTTCATTTGTATAGCGCCGGAATCATCACTTATGTGTGTAGTACGGAACGTGGAAGCTATGAAAGTCGTGGGCACAATCCGTCGTGGAAATAATGTTTCCAGTTATATGATATAAATGAAAACCGGTGATCTATTAATCTTGTATTTATGAATTTCTAAACCAAATCGCCTTTCCTCCAATTAAACGTGGTTAGAACCTTTATGACAAGGAGTCGCGAACCTTGATCAAATGGTCACTACCTATCTATGTTTTCTGAAACTGTAAACATGGTCTGAATTGCGTAGCTGTGGAAATACTGTTAAAAACCTTTCGTATAGTACACCGTGAATCAATCAGGGATTTATTGGGAAATAGTGAGGGCTGGTTTATATCATAGATGGTTGGGCTTTAATACAAACGTAGTTTAAACTAGTCTAGAGTGACCATAAAGTATGTGACCCCGGAAAGACCACGATAAACGGCACTGTACTTCGTGTAACGTTGGAAACACCTTTGGTGAAGTACAAATACGTAGAGCTAAGGAAATGTCGGTGGTTGAAGACTGTGTCACATCCTGGTTTGACTTCAAAGCTGTGGAAATGTTTGATCGCACTGTACACCGTTAGTACACCTAAAGATCAGGAACACTATGGAAATGCTCAGATGCACTGTACACCGTTAGTACATCTTGGGTCTGGAAAACTGTGGAAATGCATAGTCGCACTGTACACCGTGATGAAAGCTCTAGACTAAAATATAACCATTAATATAAAGTTAATAGTCACCAAAACCAAGTCTTAATCTTAAATGCCTTGTCTGACTTTGTTATCCCCGTAGTGTTAAGAAAGGTCGGAACCTTAGTGGGTATGTTACTCTATCTCATGCACCCAGGAACTAACATTCCAAGAAGGGTCGTTACTCCATCACTGGATAACGTTGAAGAGTTGAGCATCCTCCTCCGATCAGACTCAATTTGGCCTAGTATTCAGTGACATATTGATTGGTTTTCCCAATCAGTAGGGTACTAGTGTTTACACTACGAACAATTAAGCTCAGATAAGACACAAACCTTTAAAAGACGTTTTCATATCAAAACTCCAGCATCACCCCCGCATAAGCTAACGAAGTCATAACAGACACATATCCTCCATACTGATTTCATCCCTATTTCTATTCTCCATTTATTTACTTTTTATTTAATTGCTTTAAATTACGGACCTAAGTAACAAAAACCCACTCAAACTCTGTTTTAAAAATCCCATCACTAAAATAAACGACTTGTCTTGATACTCTCGTTTCACAATACGATTAGCTTGAAGAACGACCCTAGGTCATACTGCTGCTATACAGCCGTAGTAAAACTTAGGTCCCCAGCTCTTATAAATTTAAAACTCCACTGCCGTGTCCTCCTTCCGTTGCGTTGACGACCGACTTGACGCGCCACCAGCGGTCGGTTAGGAATTAACCTGTCGTTGCACCGACTACTGGCGACGTGTCAGTGGAGTTTTAAATTTGTAAAATGCTGGGGCCTAAGTTTACTAGTGCTATGTTACTTAAAGATGTATAGCAGCAAGTATGACCTAGGGTCGTTCTTCAAAACCAAAGGTATTGTGAAACAGTGAAAACAAGATGTCCGAATCTAGCTAGTGAAGGTTATTTTGAAAGCAGTTGGAGGTTTGTTTTTGTTTGTTTTCTAAATTACACTACTAATTAAACTATGAGAATAAAATAAAATAAATGGATAGCAGTCAGGATAGAGGGGGTGTTTGTTGTGACTTCGTTAGCCTTGCATTGGGATGATCTTTTAGTTTAAGTTATGAAAACGTCTTTCTAAAGATTTGTATTTTATTTGTCTTAAGTATTTGTGGTGTAAACACTAGCACCCTACTGATTGATTGCTCAATCAGTATGTCACTGAGTAACTAGGCTATCGTGATTCTGATCGGAGGAGGCTGCTCAACTCTCAACACTGCCCTGTTACAGAACAGTGACCCTTTTCTGGAATACGAAGATTCCTAGGCGCATGCATAGAGTAACAGACCCACTAACGGTCCGACTGTTCTTAACACCACAGTGATATTCAATTGAATAAAACATTTAGGTTTAAGACTTGGTTGGTGTTTGATTACTTTCCATCAATGGTTTTGTAGAATCCAGGGGTGATAGACAAATTTGGAATACTCGATGATTCCTCGTCTTCCTTTCTGGATTCATAAACTGAGTTTGTATTTTAGATCAGAGATTCCCCATTTATGAATTAAACCAGCCCTCACTTATATTTAACCAACAAATCCCTAGTTTATTCACAGTGTACAATACTTGTTTAAAACAGCATTTCCACGGCTTCAAAACCAGACCATGTTATTTAAACACAGATATTTAATCCGGAGTTTATTCACGATGTACAATACGTATAAAGTATTTCCACAGATCCAAAACCAAAACACAGATAATTAATTACCCCCGATATGACGTCTTATCAAAAGGTTTTAACCACGTTTATTGGTGGAAAGGCGTTAGTTGAATATACGATTTAAAATCATAGATGGAACGCGTAATCAAAACACCGAGTTTTCATTTATAATATAATAGTTGGGAACATTATTCCACAACGGATTGTGCCCACGACTTTCATAGCTTCCACGTTCCGTACTCCACACATTAGTGATGTTTCCGGCGCTATACAAATGAAAGCCGTATAACGTTACTTCTGTTGTTTCATAATGACATCATCCCTATTAACGACTAACTACATCACAACAAACACACAATATAACTGCTCACTACGCATAATAACAGGTCCTAAATCTAGCATAATAACAATAGCAATCATCATTATAACAGATAAGGAAAGAAGTAACCGTTAATAAAGCGTAGATTGAATAAACGTTAGAGAGAGAGTACAAGCAGAACCTTCGCAATATCTTCAACAATATTACAAATAAGCCCCTGAACTATTCTCTACGCTATTACAAAAGTAGTCCCTCCATTAGTCCCAGTTAAATATTAACTGAGAACTAACTGATGCTAACCCTAATTCTAGAGAGAGAAAAAGAAGAGAGAGAGAGTGTGTGAGAGAGAAAGTGAGAGTGAGGAAATGAGTGGAATGAAGAATGGTGTGTAAAACTTGAAGGAGGTGACCCCTATTTATAGGTGAAGCTTCAAATCATACGTACAAGCGAAACAGCACAGCGTACAAGCAAATGAAGCACGAACGGAGACCAATTGGGGTACCAGGGGCCGTATACGGGGTAGATGGGGCCGTATACGGTACTGTAGAGGCCGTATACGGTACTGTAGATGCCGTATACGGTTTCCAGGGCCGTATACGGGGTCCGTCGGTCTTCGTTCGTTGCTTAAAACGCCCGTATCTCCTTCGTTATGCGTCCGTTTGACCTGATTCTTGCGCTCACGCTTTCGTAATTCCGTTACGCTTCTAATGGTACCAATTTCACAGAAATTGGATGTGTATAGATCAGGCATAGCCAGAAAGACTTTTAACGATCTGTAGAAGCCGTATCTCCTTCGTTCTTTATCCAATTTGCATGATTCTTGATTCTCCCGTCTCGTTTTTACCTATTACATCATACCATAAATTTAGAATATGTTTATCATAAGGTAAATGAGGGTGTAAGAATTGGTCGTTGTTTATTCGCTCTGTTTTGCTCGTTATTCGGACGTTTTTAGTGGTTTTTGTAGCAACGCCTATATTTGGAGCACTTTAGTAAATTTTAGTAAATAATGATTGTTTTGAAATGTTTTCACTAAAGATGTGCCCAAAAAGTGTGGAATATCATACTTAAAAACATGACTTTTTGCGTCACATCAAGTTATCCCACACTTAGACGTTGCTTGTCCTCAAGCAACACTCAGTTTTGAAAACATTTTAAAACATTTTTAGAGCGAGTCAAAAAATTTCTAAGAGTTACCACTTCCAGATGCAAATAAGATAGTTTCAGAAATGTAGGGAAAGATAAGATGATCCTTCCTTAAACAAGAAAAGATTCTCTTAGGCATACTTCCAAATCTCATGATCTTGGAGTACACATGACTAGGAGATCTCACAAAAGGTGGTCACTCAATTCACTCAAAGTGTATCGGGTTTCCTATCGATCTAGAACAAATGAAATCGCTCAAATAGCCAGTCATGCAGCACTCATCGTCATAGGCTTGATCTAGAATCGGATCTCCACCACTTAGGTGAGGACGGTGCTAATTATCCCAAGACATTCATGAGGGTTGTAGTGTTTGGTGAGGGTTGAAATTTATGGAAAGTGGTATATTTGGGTTGTAAGGGTTGCTTATCTTAAAAACTACCGAGATCATGAGCAACTTTATTTTAGAACAAAAAGGAGATAGCTATTCGTCTTCTATCAGATTTTTTTCTTGTGAAGATGATACTTCGAAGGACTTTTAAGCTTTATTCTTGTGAAACTATTTTTTCTTTCTTTTCTTCTTTTTCTTCTTTTTATTTTCTTTTTCTGCTTTTCTGCTTTTATACTTTTCTATTTTCTTTTCTTCTTCAGAACTTCTTTGCCAGAGAATTTCCAAGGATATTTTCTTTTGATTCTTTCAGAAATCCCTTATCTTGAACATTTCGAGTCTTTTTGCGGTGTCAATTTTACACACCAAGGATTCTCAGGAGAGATGACTTTTGGAGAACACGAAGGGGTAGGATAAGTGAGATGGATATTCTAAAAGGTGTTCTTCATAACCTCAGAAATTCTAAGATAAGTTTTGGGGATATTTTGGGAGGTAGGGTTTATATGAGGGTTTTATGAAATGAAAGGTTTAGGCTCAACAGGGTTTACTAGGCGGATCATCGATACTAAAAATGAGTATCGGAAGGGTTTTGGGCTTGAAGAGATATGTAAAAAAAATGGGTTAAATCCTAGAGAATGTCAAGGTCATCTAATTGCACCTATACCACGTACGGTACACACCAATGTGGTCTCGAAGCGTATGTCAAGAGCAAGTTCTAATTCAGAGATACATGCATCGGCACACACAAGAATTGAATAGTGAAGCATTAAAGATGAATGCTTTTAGGCTCAAGATACCTCACTGCAAATAGGGTTGTATGTGCTTCGTCATGCTCCTTTTAGATTATCATTTCTTACTTAAGAAATTTCTACCTTATTTTCCCTAGATTCCGAAATATCTTACTCATATTTGAAAATAGCTCCTCTCAAAAGATATTATGACTCAAAATTAGCAGAGTTAATCAGGTGATTAGGCTCATACTTTTTAATTTTCTTGAAAAATTTTGAAAAATTTGCGGAACATTTTCTGAGTTTGCTATTTCGGACATTAAAAATCATTAAAAACTAACCAAGGTATTCTATACCTGCTATCCCACACTTAGAGGAACATTGTCCCTAATGTTCTCTTGAGTTGAGATTTACTGAAAGTAAAATCCCACACTTAGAGTTTGAACATGTAAGAAAATGTTTCTCAAGTGTTTGTTTTGGGCTGGAATCCCACACTTAGTGATAAGCTTAGGATAGAGTATAGATTACTTTAACAAACTAACAAAGCAAATAATATACAGAATCATAATCAAAAGAGGGTAAAGGGTAAGGACACTCCCCAGATAGCGAGCTGCAATGAAGCTGAGAATCTGAATTTGCTGAAAAGAGATGTTGCCAGGATCTTTTTCTGCATCCATGAAGAGCGTCTCGGCTTCAAGCGTCATGCTATTTTTCTTCATCCATCATTCTTTTGTGAATTAATCTCGTAAGTGTTAACACGTTGGTCGTACCCTTTTTACAAACTCAATATTTTTGCAAATGAAAAGAGAAATCATTGTCTCAGAATTTGAAAAGATGTTTTCTACTACAAATCAGTTTTATAAAACATATGTTTTTAAACGAGTTCGAGCATAATGCATAAAAGTAGTATGCAAGTACCTCAAATGCTCGAAACACATGAATTATCAGTTTTTCAAAGTGATTTCCTATTTTCTAAGACGAGTAGTTTTTTTGCAAATGAGTTGTAATATCAGAAGGTTTATATAAATCATTTAGGTACGACCAAGTGTGAAGGATAGTCAGAGATCTTCTTCACTTATTGACACGTTTCTCTCTACACGTCTTATTCCACGGGTTGCCTCCCGAGAAGCGTTGCTGTTAGAGTCGACAGCTCGACTTTACACCTCCGAGATTAGGTGTACGGGAAGGAGCTCCCAGGGCGAGTGATAGTGACATTATGTGCCCTGGGTTGTGGGAAAGAGTATCGCGGAGGATAGATCCTTTGGAAGTGGCAGACCATGGTTGAGATTAGATCTAGCGGTTCCATGGTATCCACTTTGAAGTTTCGAAGTTGTTCTGAGGCTGCTCTAGAAAGACCTAGTAATCCTTGCGCGATGTAATCAACTTCCTTAGTGACTGGCCCATTGGGATCAATCTGCGTTGTGTTTCTTGTCTTGATCACTTCCCTACTCGGATACCTAAGTCTGAAGGAGTCCATAAATTCTAGTAACTTCAACTTCAGATCTTCGAATTCTTCACTATGAGGATCTCCTTCGAATACAGTTGTAGCCTTGCACAAGCCTTTGATTAGCTGGTGCTGATGCAGGGTGAAAGGAAAGCCAGAGTTTTTGAAAATCTGAATCAGTTTGTTGAATATCTCACGATATCCAGCCTGGAGGATATACTCTGCTTTCTCGGCGTCTTCTGCATTCAATATCTCGTGTAATCGAGTTATTACAAAAGTAACAACATCGAGTAAAGACATATTTTTAACAATGAGGGGGTGATTATGCCTGCTTTCTTCCCTTATGATGTACCTAAGCTCCTCGATTATCAATTTAATATGATGTTCTAGAGTAGACTTGATGATAAATCGATTGCTTTCTTTTGTACTCAAGTGATCTTTCTCAGCTAGTAAGTCAAGGAATTCCTGTAGATTCCTCATCGCCATGAAGTCAGTAGCATCTTCAATATTTCTTCTAATAGCACCCAACTTCTCCCTCTGTTTTGATGAATAAGGAAACGCAGAGCCCATGAGAACATCATACACCTTGCGGTATATTTGTCTCCGTTCAATGTAGAAGAGTAGTTCATTCGCGTTGTTCCTTTCTTTCTTGAGCTGAGATTTGAGTGCATCTGCAAATACTTTGATGCAATGCTTAAGGTAGAGCGGATCTTGGGTTCCTTTGCTAGTGAGATAGATAGTGGATGCTGCCTCAATAATCACTATTAGCCATCTTTGATGCATAGAGTAATCATTGGTAGAATTTCTAATAGCTGCTATTATGATGTGAGGGTCACCATCATATTTGTCTATCACGGAAATCATTTGCTCATGAGTAGATACCATTGGGATGCAGATGATTTCTTGAGATAGTGCTTGTGAATCAGGCAGTTCTAGAGAATCAAGAAGATGAATATCCACTTTGGCAAGAGGCTTCTTTTCTTCTTTCATCTCTTCTTCCTGCTTGGCTGCTGGTTCAGAGATCTCGTCATCTGATGTGTCTTGGCTAATAGAGACCGTATATAGCTCACTATTCTCCATCGGAACACAATCGTTCTTATCGGTCTTGAATATGATGCTTTCTCCGTGAGCGCGTAAGCTGATCGTCTGAGAGTGCACATCGATAACTGCTCTGGCGGTGTTCATAAAAGGTCTACCTAGGATTATTGGGATGTTTAAATCTTCCTGAATATCCATTACCACAAAGTCAGTTAGGAAAAAGAACTTGTCGACTTTAACCATGATGTTTGCAGCTATTCCCTTAGGATATCTAATGGATTGGTCAGCTAGCTGGACACTCATTTTAGTGGGTTTTAGGTCTCCTAATTCTAGTCTTTTGAATAATGAATGTGGCATTAGGTTGACACTTGCTCCTAGATCGGCCAGAGAGCGAATATCACCAGATTGGTTGATAGAGCAGGGAAGGGTAAAACGTCCGGTATCTCCTAGTTTTTCCGGCAGACGATTTTGAAGGATAGCTGAACATTCAGCAGTTAGCGGGACATTAGGTACTTCGGGTACCTTGTCTTTGTTTGAGATAAGTCTCCTAACATATTTAGCATACTTGAAAGCTTTGACTTCATTAGGTTGTTGCTTGAGACGTCCTGGAAATGGTAAGCTTTCCTTTTTAGGGTTTGGAGAAGACTTTTTCTCAACTGTCTGTGTGACAGGAGATTGTTCTTTCACCGGAGAAAGAACTGAAGGTTGGCTTGGTGCCACCTTGGAGTCTTGGTTGGTTACGTGGTTGGCTTCTATAGTATGTGGGTTATGAAAGGGGTTACTAGGTAGACTACCCTGTGGTCTAGTATCGATACGTTCTGCTAGTCGACCTACTTGGGTTACAAGAGTGTTTAGTAAAGTTAGTTGGTCACTTAAGAAGAGATCAACCTGGTCTTGTCTAGCCGTAATCGTTTGAATGATCTGTGTGAGGGTGTCGTCTGGACTAGTAATTGGCGTGGTAGGTTCATAAGGTTGGGCCATCTCTGGTGTGGTTCCGGGAAGTAAAGGTGGTTGGTGGTAGGCTGTGTATTGGAATTGGTTGTGAGGTGGAATTGGTAGGTATTGGTTGGCTCGAGGAGGAGGGGTTTGAGTATAATCAGGTGGACGTGGGTGAGTTCGGAACTGGTCATGGTAGGCTGTTCCATCAACAGGGTTTGTAGCTTGTAGATTGGTACAGTTCCGACAGGACTGAATATGGTAGACCTGTTGAGGAGGTTTCTTCAGCTTTCCTATTTCCTCAATTAGCGTTCCGATGTGTTCCGTCAGAGATTTGATCGCCTCAGTTTGCACGGGATTGGGAAGGGCAAGCGGTGCCGATGATGTGGAATGCTCGTCAGTGTTCCAATCGTTGTGATTCATGGTCATGCTCTCAAGCAGATTCCAGGCTTCGTCATCCGTGCAACGCGTGAAGTTTCCTCGAGCAGCGGCATCGAGCATTGGCTTGTGGTGCGGTGCGAGACCATTGTAAAACGTGCACAACTGAGTTGATCGTTCGATTTGGTGGTTAGGACATCTTCTAAGCAACCTCTTAAATCTTTCCCACGCACTGTAGATTGATTCATCATCAAACTGTTGGAAGTTCAAGATGTCTTTCTTTAACTTAATTCGTTTGGATGGGGGAAAGTACTTTGTTAAGAACTTATTTTCCATTTCCGCCCATGAGGATATAGAGTTGGATTCTAATTCCTCGAACCAAGTCTGTGCGAGTAGAGAAAGAGAGTAGGGGAACAGATATAGACGGATTGTACCTTGCTCAACCCCATTTTGCTTGAAAGAGTCGGATAGGGTGAAAAATTTGTTGAGGTGGGAGTAGGGGTCATCGTTCGGTTGTCCATTGAATTGGCAGCGATTCAGGATCAGCTGCACTACGTCGTGCTTGAGTTCGAATGATGCTCCTTCAGTCTCCGGGTAGCGTATTGGTCCACCTCGAACTTCTGTCGAGGATTTGTTGCTATCAGCGAGAGTAATGCGTGCGGTGGTTGTAGGATTGTGGGAAGATGATCGCTTCTCTCGTTGGATGGGTACGACGTATGATTTAGGATTGGGGAAAGGAAGGATTGAAAGAATTTTTAGGGGTTTAAGAAGAGAGAACCATCCTAATGGTTCACTAGCAAGAAAGTTCATTATGACGTCTCTGAGTCTTACAGTTGATTCCCCGGCAGCGGCGCCAAAAACTTGACGCGCCACCAGCGGTCGGTTAGGAATTAACCTGTCGTTGCACCGACTACTGGCGACGTGTCAGTGGAGTTTTAAATTTGTAAAATGTTGGGGCCTAAGTTTACTAGTGCTATGTTACTTAAAGATGTATAGCAGCAAGTATGACCTAGGGTCGTTCTTCAAAACCAAAGGTATTGTGAAACAGAGAAATCAAGATGTCCGAATCTAGCTAGTGAAGGTTATTTTGAAAGCAGTTGGAGGTTTGTTTTTGTTTGTTTTCTAAATTACACTACTAATTAAACTATGAGAATAAAATAAAATAAAGGGATAGCAGTCAGGATAGAGGGGGTGTTTGTTGTGACTTCGTTAGCCTTGCATTGGGATGATGTTTTAGTTTAAGTTATGAAAACGTCTTTCTAAAGATTTGTATTTTATTTGTCTTAAGTATTTGTGGTGTAAACACTAGCACCCTACTGATTGATTGCTCAATCAGTATGTCACTGAGTAACTAGGCTATCGTGATTCTGATCGGAGGAGGCTGCTCAACTCTCAACACTGCCCTGTTACGGAACAGTGACCCTTTTCTGGAATACAAAGATTCCTAGGCGCATGCATAGAGTAACAGACCCACTAACGGTCCGACCGTTCTTAACACCACAGTGATACTCAATTGAATAAAACATTTAGGTTTAAGACTTGGTTGGTGTTTGATTACTTTCCATCAATGGTTTTGTAGAATCCAGGGGTGATAGACAAATTTGGAATACTCGATGATTCCTCGTCTTCCTTTCTGGATTCATAAACTGAGTTTGTATTTTAGATCAGAGATTCCCCATTTATGAATTAAACCAGCCCTCACTTATATTTAACCAACAAATCCCTAGTTTATTCACAGTGTACAATACTTGTTTAAAACAGCATTTCCACGGCTTCAAAACCAGACCATGTTATTTAAACACAGATATTTAATCCGGAGTTTATTCACGGTGTACAATATGTATAAAGTATTTCCACAGATCCAAAACCAAAACACAGATAATTAATTTCCCTCGATATGACGTCTTATCAAAAGGTTTTAACCACGTTTATTGGTGGAAAGGCGTTAGTTGAATATACGATTTAAAATCATAGATGGAACGCGTAATCAAAACACCGAGTTTTCATTTATAATATAATAGTTGGGAACATTATTCCACAACGGATTGTGCCCACGACTTTCATAGCTTCCACGTTCCGTACTCCACACATTAGTGATGTTTCCGGCGCTATACAAATGAAAGCCGTATAACGTTACTTCCGTTGTTTCATAATGACATCATCCCAATTAACGACTAACTACATCACAACAAACACACAATATAACTACTCACTACGCATAATTACAGGTCCTAAATCTAGCATAATAACAATAGCAATCATCATTATAACAGATAAGGAAAGAAGTAACCGTTAATAAAGCGTAGATTGAATAAACGTTAGAGAGAGAGTACAAGCAGAACCTCCGCAATATCTTCAACAATATTACAAATAAGCCCCTGAACTATTCTCTCCGCTATTACAAAAGTAGTCCCTCCGTTAGTCCCAGTTAAATATTAACTGAGAACTAACAGATGCTAACCCTAATTCTAGAGAGAGAAAAAGAAGAGAGAGAGTAGAGAGAGAGAGTGTGTGAGAGAGAAAGTGAGAGTGAGGAAATGAGTGGAATGAAGAATGGTGTGTAAAACTTGAAGGAGGTGACCCCTATTTATAGGTGAAGCTTCAAATCATACGTACAAGCGAAACAGCACAGCGTACAAGCAAATGAAGCACGAATGGAGACCAATTGGGGTACCAGGGGCCGTATACGGGGTAGATGGGGCCGTATACGGTACTGTAGAGGCCGTATACGGTACTGTAGATGCCGTATACGGTGTCCAGGGCCGTATACGGGGTCCATCGGTCTTCGTTCGTTGCTTAAAAGGACCGTATCTCCTTCGTTATGCGTCCGTTTGACCTGATTCTTGCGCTCACGCTTTCGTAATTCCGTTACGCTTCTAATGGTACCAATTTCACAGAAATTGGATGTGTATAGCTCAGGCATAGCCGGAAAGACTTTTAACGATCTGTAGAAGCCGTATCTCCTTCGTTCTTTATCCAATTTGCATGATTCTTGATTCTCCCGTCTCGTTTTTACCTATTACATCATACCATATGGTTAGAATATGTTTATCATAAGGTAAATGAGGGTGTAAGAATTGGTCGTTGTTTATTCGCTCTGTTTTGCTCTTTATTCGGACGTTTTTAGTGGTTTTTATAGCAACGCCTATATTTGGAGCACTTTAGTGAATTCTAGTAAATAATGATTGTTTTGAAATGTTTTCACTAAAGATGTGCCCAAAAAGTGTGGAATATCATACTTAAAAACATGACTTTTTGCGTCACATCAAGTTACTTGTCATGTGCCCGATCAGTCACGGTCGTCAACGCAACGGAAGGAGGACACGGCAGTGGAGTTTTAAATTTATAAGAGCTGGGGACCTAAGTTTTACTACGGCTGTATAGCAGCAGTATGACCTAGGGTCGTTCTTCAAGCTAATCGTATTGTGAAACGAGAGTATCAAGACAAATCGTTTATTTTAGTGATGGGATTTTTAAAACAGAGTTTGAGTGGGTTTTTGTTACTTAGGTCCGTAATTTAAAGCAATTAAATAAAAAGTAAACAAATGGAGAATAGAAATAGGGATGAAATCAGTATGGAGGATATGTGTCTGTTATGACTTCGTTAACTTATGCGGGGGTGATGCTGGGGTTTTGATATGAAAACGTCTTTTAAAGGTTTGTGTCTTATCTGAGCTTAATTGTTCGTAGTGTAAACACTAGTACCCTACTGATTGGGGAAACCAATCAATATGTCACTGAATACTAGGCCAAATTGAGTCTGATCGGAGGAGGATGCTCAACTCTTCAACGTTATCCAGTGATGGAGTAACGACCCTTCTTGGAATGTTAGTTCCTGGGTGCATGAGATAGAGTAACATACCCACTAAGGTTCCGACCTTTCTTAACACTACGGGGATAACAAAGTCAGACAAGGCATTTAAGATTAAGACTTGGTTTTGGTGACTATTAACTTTATATTAATGGTTATATTTTAGTCTAGAGCTTTCATCACGGTGTACAGTGCGACTATGCATTTCCACAGTTTTCCAGACCCAAGATGTACTAACGGTGTACAGTGCATCTGAGCATTTCCATAGTGTTCCTGATCTTTAGGTGTACTAACGGTGTACAGTGCGATCAAACATTTCCACAGCTTTGAAGTCAAACCAGGATGTGACACAGTCTTCAACCACCGACATTTCCTTAGCTCTACGTATTTGTACTTCACCAAAGGTGTTTCCAACGTTACACGAAGTACAGTGCCGTTTATCGTGGTCTTTCCGGGGTCACATACTTTATGGTCACTCTAGACTAGTTTAAACTACGTTTGTATTAAAGCCCAACCATCTATGATATAAACCAGCCCTCACTATTTCCCAATAAATCCCTGATTGATTCACGGTGTACTATACGAAAGGTTTTAAACAGTATTTCCACAGCTACGCAATTCAGACCATGTTTACAGTTTCAGAAAACGTAGATTGGTAGTGACCGTTTGATCAAGGTTCGCGACTCCTTGTCATAAAGGTTCTAACCACGTTTAATTGGAGGAAAGGCGATTTGGTTTAGAAATTCATAAATACAAGATTAATAGATCACCGGTTTTCATTTATATCATATAACTGGAAACATTATTTCCACAACGGATTGTGCCCACGACTTTCATAGCTTCCACATTCCGTACTACACACATAAGTGATGATTCCGGCGCTATACAAATGAAAGCCGTATAACGTTACCTCCGTTACTTCATAATGTTATCCAATTATATGTTTAAAGCAGCATCACCCCACACATATATAAACTAACTACATCATAACAAACACACAAGGAAACTACTCACTACGCATAATAACAGATCCTAAATCTAGCATAATAACAATAGCAATTATCATTATAACAGATAAGGAAAGAAGTAACCTTTAATACAGCGTAGATTGAATAAGCGTTTAGAGAGAGAGTACAAGCAGAACTTCCGCAATATCCTTGACAATATTACAATAAAAGCCCCTGGACTATTCCCTATGCTATTACAAAAGTAGTCCCTCCGTTAGTTTCAGTTAAATATTAACTGAGAACTAACTGGATCTAACCCTAATTTCTAGAGAGAGAAAGAAAGAAAGAGAGTTTAGAGAGAGAGAAAGTGGAAATGGAGAAATGAATGGAATGGTGAAGTGTGTGGAATGATGGAGGGGTGGCCTCCTATTTATAGGCAAAGCTTGAAATCAGCCGTACAGCTCGCGAATCACGCACATACAAGCAAACGAAGCACAAACGAGCAGCATATGGGGTGCAGGGGGCCGTATACGGCCTTCATAGGGCCGTATACGGTGTATAAGGGGCCGTATACGGTCTATGAAGGGCCGTATATGGTGGCCAAGGCCGTATACGGCTTCCGTCTGATTTCGTTCGTTGCTTAAAACGTCCGTATCTCCTTCGTTATGCGTCCGTTTGACCTGATTCTTTCGCCTGTGTCTTCGTAATTCTGTTACGCTTCTAATGGTGCCAATATCACTGAAATTGGATGTGTACAAATTTAGCATAGCCAAAATCACTTTATAGGAGTTTGTAACCATCCAGTCTTTTCCGTCCTTTGTCCGATTTGCATGATTCTTGATTTTCTCGTCTCGATTTTACCTATTACATCATATCATAAGGTTAGAATATGTTTATCATAGGATAAATGAGGGTGCGAGAGTTAGTTGCTGTTTATTTGCTCCGTTTTGTTCGTTATTCGGATGTTTTTACTGATTTTTGTAGCAACGTCTATTTTCTGAGCACTTTAGTGAATTTTGGTAAATAATGATTGTTTTGGAATGTTTTCACTGAAGATGTGCCCAAAAAGTGTGGAATAATGGCCTTGAAAACATGACTTTTTGCGTCACATCAAGTTATCCCACACTTAGACGTTGCTTGTCCTCAAGCAACACTCGGTTTCTAAAAACATTTTAAAACAATTTTTAAAGCGAGCTTCAACATTTTTAAGAGTTACCACTGTCAAATGCAAATAAGATAGTTTCAGGAATATAGGGAAAGATAAGATGATCCTTCCTTTAAACAAGAAAAGATTCTCTTAGGCATACATCCAAATCTCATGATCTTGGAGTACACATGACTAGGCGATCTCACTAAAGGTGGTCACTCAATTCACTCAAAGTGTATCGGGTTTCCTATCAGTCTAGAACAAAAGAAATCGCTCAAATAGCCAGTCATGCAACACTCATCGTCATAGGCTTGGTCGAGAATCGGATCTCCACCACTTAGGTGAGGACGGTGCTAATTATCTCAAGACATTCATGAGGGTTGTAGCGTTTGGTGAGGGGTAAAGGGTATAGATAGTGGTATTTTTGGGTTGTAAGGGTTGCTTATCTTAAAACAACTGAGATCATGAATAACTTTATTTCAGAACGGAGAGAGAGGTAGCTTTTGGTCTTCTATCAGAATCTTGATGATACTTTAAAGGACTTTAAGCTTTATTCTTGCGGAACTATTTTTCTTTCTTTTCTTCTTTTTATTCTTTTTATTTTCTTTTTCTGCTTTTGTATTTTTCTATTTTTCTTTTCTTCTTCAGAATTTCTTTGCCAGAGAATTTCCAAGGATATTTTTTTTTCTTTGATTCTTTCAGAAATCCCTTATCTTGAACGTTTCGAGTCTTTTCGCGGTGTCAATTTTTCACACCAAGGATTCTTCAATCTTTTTGAGAGCACGAAAGGGGTAGGATAAGACATTCTAAAAGATGTTCTTCATAACCTCAGAAATTCTAAGATAAGTTTGGGAGTATTTTGGGAAGTAGGGTTTATTAGGGGTTTTTATGAAACGAAAGGTTTAGGCTCAACAGGGTTTACTAGGCGGATCATCAATACTAAAAGTGAGTATCGGAAGGGTTTTGGGCTTGAAGAGATATGTGAAAAGGGGTTTAAATCCTAGGGAATGTCAAGGTCATCTAATTGCACCTATACCGCGTACGGTACACACCAATGTGGTCTTGAAGCGTATCTCAAGAGCAAGTTCTAATTCAGAGATGCATGCATCGGCACACACAAGAAATGATTAGTGAAGCATTAAAGATGAATGCTATTAGGCTCAAGATACCTCACTGCAAATAGGGTTGTATGTGCTTCGTCATGCTTCCATCAGATTATTATTTCTTGTTTAAGCAATTTCTACCTTATTTTCCCTAGACTCCGAAATATATTACTCACATCTGAAAATAGCTCCTTTCAAAAGATATTTCGGCTCAAAATTAGCAGAGTAAATCAATAGATTTAGCTCATACTTTTAATTTTCTTGAAAAATTTTTGAAAAATTTGAGGAACATTTTCTGAGTTTAGTTTACTATTTCGGACATTTAAAAATCAAAGAAAACCAAGGTATTCTATACCTGCTATCCCACACTTAGAGGAACATTGTCCCTAATGTTCTCTTTAGTTGAGATTTACTGGAAGTAAAATCCCACACTTAGAGTTTGAACATGTAAGAAAATGTTTCTCAAGTGTTTGTTTTGGGCTGGAATCTCACACTTAGTGATAAGCTTAGGATAGAGTATAGACTACTTTCACAATCAAAGCAAATAATATACAGAATCATAAACAAAAGAGAGTAAAGGTTAAGACACTCCCCAGATAGCGAGCAACGAAGAAGCTGAGAATCTGAATTTGCTGAAAAGAGATGTTGCCATGATCTTTTTCTGCATTCATGAAGAGCGGCACAGCTTCAAGTGTCTTGCTATTTGGTTTCTTTTCCATCCATTATTCCCTTTGTGAATCAATCTCGTAGGTGTGAACACGTTGGTCGTACCTGTTTACAAACTCAAAGTATTTGCAAATGAAAAGATAAATCATTGTCTCAGAACTTTGAAAAGATATTTTCTACTACAAATCATTTTTATAAAACATGTGTTTTTAAACGAGTTCGAGCATAATGCATAAAACTAGTATGCAAGTACCTCAAATGCTCGAAACACATGAATTATCATTTTTCAAATTGATTTCCTTATTTCTGAGACGAGTGGTTTATTTGCAAATGAGTTGTAATATCAGAAAGTGTTTTGGTGACGACCAAGTGTGAAGGATAGTCAGAGATATATCTTCACTTATTGACACGTTTTCTCTACACGTCTTATTACACGGGTTGCCTCCCGAGAAGCGCTGCTTTTAGAGTCGAGAGCTCGACTTTGCCTTCCTTCAGATTTAGTTGGTGCTGGAACCACCAGGACCGGAAGTGCGCAGTAGTGGAATCCTGGGGTTGAGTGGGTATATTCTCAGAAAATGGCGTGCGATGATGTCGACGATGTTTGGAATCTCAGATGAAAGTATGGGGAAGCTCTGCAGATGCTGCTCTGTAATCTTTTTTATGTGCAGCTGGTCCCAAGTAATCTCCTTTACTGTGCTGGAGATAATTCCGTGGGAATTTACAAAAGAGAATCCATCAGCTTCAATCATCTCTCGTTCAGGATGGTATTGTCTGAGTGAGTCCATAAATCCAAAGAACTGCAGGTGTAAGGTCTCGTGATCTGCAATACTGGAGTTTACTCCAAGTTCTCGGATAGATTCATGAATACCCTGGATGAGACTGGTCTGGTAGTGGGAAAACGTGAGGTCGGAGTTCTTAAAGGTATTGTTCATCATGTCGTAAACCTCACGTAATCCGTAGTTGAATATTTGACTATGTTCTTCATCAGGTACTTCAGCGAAGATTTCCTTGATTCGATCAGTGAGGAAGTTCGCGATGTTAACCATTGAACGTTCTGGAATAGAAGAAGGGATGACACGCGTCCTCTCGTCAGAACTCTCGTACTTGAGATCTTCGGCAATCTTGTGAGCGTGGTACTCGATGGTGCAGTCAATGTAGAACCTATGAGGAGAGGTCTCGTCGATATGATCATTCCTAGCCATAGAATCTAGGAGTCCCCTAAGATCATTCATCAACCGGATGTCTATGTCTGCGTCAGGATTCCCAGTAGCATTGTACATATTGCTGCGATAAGAATTTAAGAACTCGTGTTGCTCAGCAGAATATGGAAATGCGGATCTGAATAGTGTATCATAGATCTTCCTGTACATGCATCTTTGGTCTTCAAAGAACTCAAGCTCCTCAGGTGTTGGTCCAGCAGCGTGGTGCTCTCGTAGCAACTGAGCAGCGAGGTCTTCGGCAAAGGCATTTAGGCGGTTGTGGAAGAATCTGTAATCTTGGGAATTCTCGGCTTGGTTGACCTCAGATTCGGCTATGATTTCCTCAATCAGGTTCCTTTGGTGTGGGGTGTAATCATTGGTGGAGTTAATGATAATGCTTGTCATTATAGGTATTTCGTTTTCGAATTCTTCAATAGCATTTATCATTTCCTCATGGTTGGAGATAGTCGGAATTTGAGGAGAAGCGGAAACAGTCGAAGATGCAAGAAGTCGGACAGACCGAATATCTATTGGAACATTAGTATAGATGATGTTATCGTCATCACTCTCCTCAGCTGGAGTATCCCTAGCATGGAAATCAGGGAACTCAACACTATCGGATGGTGGAAGGGAGTCATCAGTAATCTGAGATATCTGCTGAGAGGAATCCATCTCGATGTCTTTTTCCTCCTGAGAATCAGAACCACGGCTAGATCCGGAAGTACTTCCCTTATCGAACTGTCTTCGAGGTGCAGATGTGTCAAAGGTTTGAATCCTTTGGGGAAGTCGGGATGCATTATATGCTGCAATCTTTCTCAAGAGTTTGTCTCGAAGCTCCGGGTGCTGTGCGGATAAAGATATAGTCTTCTCTATATTCAGCAGAGCGTCAAGTCGGGGAGACACGAGAGGTTTGGTGGGATCAATAGCTGATGCAATGAGTTTCTCCATGGTGAGACCAAATTCTGCATCGTGAGAGTAATCAGTCGGTGTATCTTCATCTGATTCATCTTGTGACAGAGGGATGAAGTTCTCGAAGTTCTCGATCTGCATAATCTCTGCTGTTGGTAAATATGAGTCAGGAAGGTATTGATGAGGTGGTGTGGACTGATATATTTCCTCGGGCTCTGATTCTTCCTGTTCTTCCTCGGATTCTTCCATTTCTTCTGGTTCCGTTTCTTCCATCTCTTCTTCCTCTGGTTCTGTTTCAGGTTGTTCATCTTCTTCTTCTTCATCCTGTTCTGAATCTTCCTCCTCTTCTATTTCTTCCTCTGGTTCAGATTCTTCCATTTCCTCGTCTTCTGATTCTGATTCTTCAGTAGCTGAGATAAGACAAGTATGCTTGTATGGCCTGTATGGTTCTGGCTCTGAATCAGAAGTGTCATCATCCGAAGTAATTCTGCCCATGGATATTGTGTATATCTCGGCATGCTCCATTATTGAACAGTCGGTCTGATTAATCTTGTATGATATTGTTTGTCCATGTGCTCGTAGACTGATAACCTGAGAATATACATCAATAATAGCACGTGCAGTATTCATGAATGGCCTACCTAGGATAATGGGTATGTTAATGTCTTCCTGTATATCCATCACTACAAAGTCAGTGGGGAAATAGAACCTGTCAACTTTTACCATGACATTCTCAGCAATGCCTTTCGGGTATCGGACTGATTTGTCGGCAAGCTGGACGCTCATTTTAGTGGGCTGGAGAGGTCCTAATTCTAATATGGAGTAGAGCGAGTAAGGCATCAGATTGATACTAGCTCCAAGATCGGCTAAGGAGCGTATTGTGCCTGAGTGATAGATGGAACAGGGCAAGGTGAATCGACCCGTGTCTCCTAGTTTTTCCGGTAAGGCATTCTGGATGACGGCTGAACACTCGGATTTCAGGGAGACTTTAGGAGTGGAAGGAATCTTGTCCTTAGTTGCCAGCATTCGTCGGATGTACTTCGTACTAGAAGGGATTCTAGACACGGCGTCTAAGAATTTTCCATCAAGTTTGAATGACTTGGTATTGTATTTCTTGTGCAGGCGGTTAGGGAAGGGAATTTCAACCTCACGATTCGGCGTGGGCATTGATTTGGTCTCAACTGTCGGCGGGACAGGAGAATGTTCCCTTGGAGAAGCAGTCATAGAAGGAGTTGGTTTATCAGAGTTTAAGGTCTTGGCTTCCTCGACGTGGGGGTTCTGAATAGTATTGCTTGGTAAGGTCCCTTGCGGTCGGGTATCGAGACGTTGGGCTAACTGACCGATCTGGTTCTCAAGGCTTTTCAGGACCGAGAGTTGATTTCGAAGGAATAGATCAGTTTGGTCTTGTCGAGCCGTAGTCTTTTGGTTGAAAGCGGTCTGACCTTGGATGAATTTGTTGAGGTTGTCATCAGTACTCGTGACTGGAATGATGGTCTTTGCAGGCTCAGCAGGCTGGGTATCCTCAGTGGCGGTTAATGGAAGTGGTTGATTGTATGGAAGTTGTGGTTGTTGGGGGTACGTCGGATATCGTGGCTGAAACCTGGGCTGGAAAGGGGGTTGGTTGTTCCGTGGAGGATATTGGTTTCCTCGAGTTCGTGGTGGTGAAGTTCTAGCGAAACCGGGAGGATTTTGAGGTCTGACAGGAAACTGGGCATAGTAGACTGAACCGTCAGTAGGATCTTCGTACTCAACCTCGTATTCTTCAGCGGGATGGTTGGTACAGTTCTGGCAAGCCTGAACTTGGTGGATCTGCTGTGGTTGTTTCTTCAGATCTGCTATTTGTTTTGTCAGAGTCTCAATTTGATCGCTCAGAGACTTAATGGCTTCAGTTTGGCGGGTGTTGTTTGCGGAGAGGGGTAAGGATGAGGGGTGCTCATCAGACTTCCAATCGTGGTGATGCATCATCATATCCTCAATCAAGCTCCATGCTTCATCATCAGTAAGTTTCATGAAGTTTCCTTGAGCTGCTGAGTCAAGATTGATGCGATGGTTAGGATCAAGACCTCGGTAGAAGGTGCACACCTTGTCAGTCTTTGTCATTTGGTGGTTTGGACATTTTCTCAGTAAACTCTTGAATCGCTCCCATGCTGAGTAGATAGATTCATCGTGGGCTTGTTGGAAGTTTGCGATGTCATTCTTTGCCTGAGTTTGTTTGGACGGGGGAAAGTATCTAGCGAGAAACTTATTACCCATGTCGGTCCATGAGGTGATTGAGCCGGTCTCAAGTCCCTCAAACCAGGTAGAAGCATGTAAAGCGAGAGAATAGGGGAACAAGTATAAGCGGATGATATCATGCTCAACCCCATTCTGCTTATAGGAGTTTGAAACCTGAATGAATTTGTCGATATGAGCGTTGGGATCATCACGGGGTAGACCGTGGAATTGGCAGTTATCTTTTATGAGTTGTACGATGTGGTGTTTAAGCTCAAAAGAAGCTCCGTCAATCACTGGATAGCTAATCGGTCCTCCTCATCCTTCGATGGATGGTTTGGTGTTATCGGCGAGAGTAACACGAGCGGCCATTTATGGAAAACGGGAACGTCTTTCTTTGCGGATGGTACGGATAATCGACTCAGGATCGGGTACGAAAATGAGAGATTCAGATCCGGATGATCTGGTCGAATATCGTTGTGGGATATGGGAAGATATTGTCGGTTGGAACAAAGAAAAGAAAATAAGAATGGGAAAGAAGTATCACTAAATAGAAAACTCGTCTGGATGCTTCAGAGTCTTACGATTAACTCCCCGGCAGCGGCGCCAAAAACTTGTCGTGTGCCCGATCAGTCACGGTCGTCAACGCAACGGAAGGAGGACACGGCAGTGGAGTTTTAAATTTATAAGAGCTGGGGACCTAAGTTTTACTACGGCTGTATAGCAGCAGTATGACCTAGGGTCGTTCTTCAAGCTAATCGTATTGTGAAACGAGAGTATCAAGACAAATCGTTTATTTTAGTGATGGGATTTTTAAAACAGAGTTTGAGTGGGTTTTTGTTACTTAGGTCCGTAATTTAAAGCAATTAAATAAAAAGTAAATAAATGGAGAATATAAATAGGGATGAAATCAGTATGGAGGATATGTGTCTGTTATGACTTCGTTAGCTTATGCGGGGGTGATGCTGGGGTTTTGATATGAAAACGTCTTTTAAAGGTTTGTGTCTTATCTGAGCTTAATTGTTCGTAGTGTAAACACTAGTACCCTACTGATTGGGGAAACCAATCAATATGTCACTGAATACTAGGCCAAATTGAGTCTGATCGGAGGAGGATGCTCAACTCTTCAACGTTATCCAGTGATGGAGTAACGACCCTTCTTGGAATGTTAGTTCCTGGGTGCATGAGATAGAGTAACATACCCACTAAGGTTCCGACCTTTCTTAACACTACGGGGATAACAAAGTCAGACAAGGCATTTAAGATTAAGACTTGGTTTTGGTGACTATTAACTTTATATTAATGGTTATATTTTAGTCTAGAGCTTTCATCACGGTGTACAGTGCGACTATGCATTTCCACAGTTTTCCAGACCCAAGATGTACTGGATAACGTTGAAGAGTTGAGCATCCTCCTCCGATCAGACTCAATTTGGCCTAGTATTCAGTGACATATTGATTGGTTTCCCCAATCAGTAGGGTACTAGTGTTTACACTACGAACAATTAAGCTCAGATAAGACACAAACCTTTAAAAGACGTTTTCATATCAAAACCCCAGCATCACCCCCGCATAAGCTAACGAAGTCATAACAGACACATATCCTCCATACTGATTTCATCCCTATTTCTATTCTCCATTTATTTACTTTTTATTTAATTGCTTTAAATTACGGACCTAAGTAACAAAAACCCACTCAAACTCTGTTTTAAAAATCCCATCACTAAAATAAACGATTTGTCTAGATACTCTCGTTTCACAATACGATTAGCTTGAAGAACGACCCTAGGTCATACTGCTGCTATACAGCCGTAGTAAAACTTAGGTCCCCAGCTCTTATAAATTTAAAACTCCACTGCCGTGTCCTCCTTCCGTTGCGTTGACGACCGTGACTGATCGGGCACACGACAAGTTTTTGGCGCCGCTGCCGGGGAGTTAATCGTAAGACTCTGAAGCATCCAGACGATTTTTCTATTTAGTGATACTTCTTTCCCATTCTTATTTTCTTTTCTTTGTTCCAACCGACAATATCTTCCCATATCCCACAACGATATTCGACCAGATCATCCGGATCTGAATCTCTCATTTTCGTACCCGATCCTGAGTCGATTATCCGTACCATCCGCAAAGAAAGACGTTCCCGTTTTCCACAAATGGCCGCTCGTGTTACTCTCGCCGACAACACCAAACCATCCATCGAAGGACGAGGAGGACCGATTAGCTATCCAGTGATTGACGGAGCTTCTTTTGAGCTTAAACACCACATCGTACAACTCATAAAAGATAAATGCCAATTCCACGGTCTACCCCGTGATGATCCCAATGCTCATATCGACAAATTCATTCAGGTTTCAAACTCCTATAAGCAGAATGGGATTGAGCAGGATATCATCCGCTTATACTTGTTCACCTATTCTCTCGCTTTACATGCTTCTACCTGGTTTGAGGGACTTGAGACCGGCTCAATCACCTCATGGACCGACATGGGTAATAAGTTTCTCGCTAGATACTTTCCCCCGTCCAAACAAACTCAGGCAAAGAATGACATCGCAAACTTCCAACAAGCCCACGATGAATCTATCTACTCAGCATGGGAGCGATTCAAGAGTTTACTGAGAAAATGTCCAAACCACCAAATGACAAAGACTGACAAGGTGTGCACCTTCTACCGAGGTCTTGATCCTAACCATCGCATCAATCTTGACGCAGCAGCTCAAGGAAACTTCATGAAACTTACTGATGATGAAGCATGGAGCTTGATTGAGGATATGACGATGCATCACCACGATTGGAAGTCTGATGAGCACCCCTCATCCTTACCCCTCTCCGCAAACAACACCCGCCAAACTGAAGCCATTAAGTCTCTGAGCGATCAAATTGAGACTCTGACAAAACAAATAGCAGATCTGAAGAAACAACCACAGCAGATCCACCAAGTTCAGGCTTGCCAGAACTGTACCAACCATCCCGCTGAAGAATACGAGGTTGAGTACGAAGATCCTACTGACGGTTCAGTCTACTATGCCCAGTTTCCTGTCAGACCTCAAAATCCTCCCGGTTTCGCTAGAACTTCACCACCACGAACTCGAGGAAACCAATATCCTCCATGGAACAACCAACCCCCTTTCCAGCCCAGGTTTCAGCCACGATATCCGACGTACCCCCAACAACCACAACTTCCATACAATCAACCACTTCCATTAACCGCCACTGAGGATACCCAGCCTGCTGAGCCTGCAAAGACCATCATTCCAGTCACGAGTACTGATGACAACCTCAACAAATTCATCCAAGGTCAGACCGCTTTCAACCAAAAGACTACGGCTCGACAAGACCAAACTGATCTATTCCTTCGAAATCAACTCTCGGTCCTGAAAAGCCTTGAGAACCAGATCGGTCAGTTAGCCCAACGTCTCGATACCCGACCGCAAGGGACCTTACCAAGCAATACTATTCAGAACCCCCACGTCGAGGAAGCCAAGACCTTAAACTCTGATAAACCAACTCCTTCTATGACTGCTTCTCCAAGGGAACATTCTCCTGTCCCGCCGACAGTTGAGACCAAATCAATGCCCACGCCGAATCGTGAGGTTGAAATTCCCTTCCCTAACCGCCTGCACAAGAAATACAATACCAAGTCATTCAAACTTGATGGAAAATTCTTAGACACCGTGTCTAGAATCCCTTCAAGTACGAAGTACATCTGACGAATGCTGGCAACTAAGGACAAGATTCCTTCCACTCCTAAAGTCTCCTTGAACGCCGAGTGTTCAACTGTCATCCAGAATGCCTTACCGGAAAAACTAGGAGACACGGGTCGATTCACCTTACCCTGTTCCATCTATCACTCAGGCACAATACGCTCCTTGGCCGATCTTGGAGCCAGTATCAATCTGATGCCTTACTCGCTCTACTCCATATTAGAATTAGGACCTCTCCAGCCCACTAAAATGAGCGTCCAGCTTGCTGATCAATCAGTCCGATACCCGAAAGGCATTGCTGAGAACGTCATGGTAAAAGTTGACAGGTTTTATTTCCCCACTGACTTTGTAGTGATGGATATACAGGAAGGCATTAACATACCCATTATCCTAGGTAGGCCATTCATGAATACTGCACGTGCTATTATTGATGTATATTCTCAGGTTATCAGTCTACGAGCACATGGACAAACAATATCATACAAGATTGATCAGACCGACTGTTCAATAATGGAGCATGCAGAGATATACGCAATATCCATGGGCAGAATTACTTCGGATGATGACACTTCTGATTCAGAGCCAGAACCATACAGGCCATACAAGCATACTTGTCTTATCTCAGCTACTGAAGAATCAGAATCAGAAGACGAGGAAATGGAAGAATCTGAACCAGAGGAAGAAATAGAAGAGGAGGAAGATTCAGAACAGGATGAAGAAGAAGAAGAGGAACAACATGAAACAGAACCAGATGAAGAAGAGATGGAAGAAACGGAACCAGAAGAAATGGAAGAATCAGAGGAAGAACAGGAAGAATCAGAGCCCGAGGAAGTATATCAGTCCACACCACCTCATCAATACCTTCCTGACTCATATTTACCAACAGCAGAGATTATGCAGATCGAGAACTTCGAGAACTTCATCCCTCTGTCACAAGATGAATCAGATGAAGATACACCGACTGATTACTCTCACGATGCAGAATTTGGTCTCACCATGGAGAAACTCATTGCATCAGCTATTGATCCCACCAAACCTCTCGTGTCTCCTCGACTTGACGCTCTGCTGAATATTGAGAAGACTATAGCTTTATCCGCACAGCACCCGGAGCTTCGAGACAAACTCTTGAGAAAGATTGCAGCATATAAAGCATCCCGACTTCCCCAAAGGATTCAAACCTTTGACACATCTGCACCTCGAAGTCAGTTCGAGAAGGGAAGTACTTCCGGATCTAGCCGTGATTCTGATTCTCAGGAGGAAAAAGACATCGTGATGGATTCCTCTCAGCTGATATCTCAGATTACTGATGACTCCCTTCCACCATCCGATAGTGTTGAGTTCCCTGATTTCCAGGCTAGGGATACTCCAGCTGAGGAGAGTGATGACGATAACATCATCTATACTAATGTTCCAATAGATATTCGGTCTGTCCGACTTCTTGCATCTTCGACTGTTTCCGCTTCTCCTCAAATTCCGACTATCTCCAACCATGAGGAAATGATAAATGCTATTGAAGAATTTAAAAACGACATACCTATAATGACAAGCATTATCATTAACTCCACCAATGATTACACCCCACACCAAAGGAACCTGATTGAGGAAATCATAGCCGAATCTGAGGTCAACCAAGCCGAGAATTTCCAAGATTACAGATTCTTCCACAACCGCCTAAATGCCTTTGCCGAAGACCTCGCTGCTCAGTTGCTACGAGAGCACCACGCTGCTGGACCAACACCTGAGGAGCTTGAGTTCTTTGAAGACCAAAGACGCATGTACAGGAAGATCTATGATACACTATTCAGATCCGCATTTCCATATTCTGCTGAGCAACACGAGTTCTTAAATTCTTATCGCAGCAATATGTACAATGCTACTGGGAATCCTGACGTAGACATAGACATCCGATTGATGAATGATCTTAGGGGACTCCTAGATTCTATGGCTAGGAATGATCATATTGACGAAACCTCTCCTCATCGGTTCTATATTGACTGCACTATCGAGTACCATGCTCACAAGATTGCCGAAGATCTCGAGTACGAGAGTTCTGACAAGAGGACGCGTGTCATCCCTTCTTCTTTACCAGAAGGTTCGATGGTTAACATCGCGAACTTCCTCACTGATCGAATCAAGGAAATCTTTGCTGAAGTACCTGATGAAGAGCACAGTCAAGTATTCAACTACGGATTACGTGAGGTTTACGACATGATGAACAATACCTTTAAGAACTCCGACCTCATGTTTTCCCACTACCAGACCTGTCTCATCCAGGGTATTCATGAATCTATCCGAGAACTTGGAGTAAACTCTAGTATTACAGATCACGAGACCTTACATCTGCAGTTCTTTGGATTTATGGACTCACTCAGACAATACCATCCTGAACGAGAGATGATTGAAGCTGATGGATTCTCTTTTGTAAATTCCCGCGGAATTATCTCCAGCACAGTAAAGGAGATTACTTGGGACCTGCTGCACATAAGAAAGATTATAGAGCAGCATCTGTAGAGCTTCCCCATACTTTCATCTGAGATTCCAAACATCGTCGACATCATCGCTCGCCATTTTCTGAGAATATACCCACGCAACCCCAGGATTCCACTACTGCGCACTTCCGGTCCTGGTGGTTCCAGCACCAACTAAATCTGAAGGAAGGCAAAGTCGAGCTCTCGACTCTAAAAGCAGCGCTTCTCGGGAGGCAACCCGTGTAATAAGACGTGTAGAGAAAACGTGTCAATAAGTGAAGATATATCTCTGACTATCCTTCACACTTGGTCGTCACCAAAACACTTTCTGATATTACAACTCATTTGCAAATAAACCACTCGTCTCAGAAATAAGGAAATCAATTTGAAAAATGATAATTCATGTGTTTCGAGCATTTGAGGTACTTGCATACTACTTTTATGCATTATGCTCGAACTCGTTTAAAAACACATGTTTTATAAAAATGATTTGTAGTAGAAAATATCTTTTCAAAGTTCTGAGACGATGATTTTTCTTTTCATTTGCAAATACTTTGAGTTTGTAAACTGGTACGACCAACGTGTTCACTCCTACGAGATTGATTCACAAAGGGAATAATGGATGGAAAAGAAACCAAATAGCAAGACACTTGAAGCTGTGCCGCTCTTCATGAATGCAGAAAAAGATCTTGGCAACATCTCTTTTCAGCAAATTCAGATTCTCAGTGATAACACGTAAAAAGTCATGTTTTTACGTACGTTATCTTCCACATTTTAGGCACAAAGTTAACTAAAACACACTTAAAAGGACATTATTCATAAAGTTTTGTTAACTAAGTCAAAACGGAGTCGATGTTTGTAAAATCACTGAAAATGGCATGAAAAATGTAAGAAACAGGGCAAAACTGCTTCACCGTACCTCCGTTCATTCATTTTAATGCATCTTGAGCTACACTCCGAGTTAGGACCTCTAACTTATGTCATTTTCTTTGTTAGGAAATTACGAAACCGTGAGCGCAAGAATCACTCAAAACGGATAAACGACGAAGAAGTTACGCCCGAACGAAGGAACGAATAACCGAGGAATCAGGATACGGGAGAGCTAGACCGTATACGGCCTAGCACAGACCGTATACGGCCTAGCTAGACCGTATACGGGCTAGCACAGCCATATACGGCCTGTGTTCTCCCGTATTCACCCTATGCTCTCCCGTATACGGTCCAGTTCAGCCGTATTTGCCCTAGCTCAACCGTATCGTGCGTTTGGTCAATAAAAATCAGACTTTTATTCGGGTTTGCGATACGGTTGTGCATTTCAAGGTTTGGATACGGTCTACGGATACGGTTGTGCGTTGCCTATATATTGAAGCCTCATTTCCACATTTTCAAAAAAAACTTGATCCATCCAACACTCTCACACTTCAATTCTCTTCGTTTTCTTTACGTTTTTATAGTTTTACTCTCTCTCTAGGATAGTTTAGATAGTTTCTCTCTCTAGAGCTCTCCGTCTCTAGAGAGATAGTTAGTTGGTTAGCAGTAGAGAGAGAAGGAAGCTGATATTGTAATCACGGCATAATAAAAGCATTCTTGGTACAAGACTCTGTCTTTCTTTTCAGCCGTTACGCTGCTCAATTTACTGGTGATATCTATCTTTTCATACTTATACTATGTCCGAATTATTTCTGCCTGCTTGTATGATGTATGTTACTGTTATTGCCATGCTTATTGAGTAGTGTGCTGTTGCGGTTGTTGAAATGTAGATAATTAGACGTAGGGATGATGTTGAATTAATCTTTAAAACTATATAATTGGGAATTGTTATTTTTGTTATGTCTAAAACTTATCATGCATCTAGACTTAGTTATGGATCACCCTTTCCAGTCCTTCGCGTGATTGCTACTTTAGGGTTAGAACTTGATCACCTCTAGGTACAGTAAGAAGTTATCTGTGTTATAGTACGAAGCCGTGTCTGTCACTGTAATTCGGCTGAAATACTGAGTATAGCTTTGGAAACACCACTGGTGGAGTACAACGTGGAAGCTCCGGAAATAGCCGTATGTGCCAACACTGTGGACTACCTAGAGACCCTAGAATATGGCCTAGGAACCAATATAACTGTGGAAATGTTACAGTACACCGTCTGTCCACCCCTGGAACTGAAGCTATGGAAAGATTTCGACATAGTACACCGTACCTGTACCTAGGGATAAAAGCTACAACATATTCCTGGTTACGTGGATCTGTGGAACTGTTCAAGTGTAGTACATCGTGAACGGTGCCTAGTGTGGTACGCTGTGGAATGAGTATGCATTGTACACCGCTGGTGTTCTTAGGGCTGAATGACTGATTGAAAAGGAGAGTCTAGATCATGACAGAAGTAATTGAACTAATCAAACGTAAGGAATGAGTCTAGTGATGAAAGTCAAGCCCAGCAGTGGTTCAGAGTTCTTAAAACCCCTAGACTCTACAAAACTGATAGTTTAGAATAACAAAGTAATGATCTGAACATGTTTAGGAGATGTCATTTACATTTAGGTGTTAAGAACGGTCAGAATAACCCAATGGGCAGTCTGTTACCTTATTCCTGCACCCTTCAAGGGTCACTGGTCCAAAAGACAGTGTGGGGGGTTGAGCAGCCTGTTCTGATCAGAATCACGATAGCCTAGGTGCTCAGTGACATACGGATTCTGGTAATTAACTAGAATAAGTAGGGACCTAGTGTTTACACCCATAATGCATTTGTCTATTAACTGAAAATGTCCCCAATTATCTTTATAATAAGCATCATCCCGACAACCGATTATCGAAGTTTCAACTGCCGCAATTCTCTATCTGTCTACCTAGCTACCGATTCTCCTCTATCTTTTATTTTACAGCACGTAGTTAATTAGTTAATTAGAAAACCAAAAACTCCAAAAACCTACCTACTTGCACAAACCATCCTAAAAGCAAACTCTGTTTTTGGCATCACTTCGTTTCAATTCGCTTCGATTTAAGAACGATCTCGAGTTATACTTGCTGCTTACTCACCCTGTGTAGTAGGTAGTATTTATAAGTTGAGCCCCAGCTCTTTATAAATTTAAAACCCACTGATCCAGCCAAGCAGTGGTTAAGTCCTGCTGACGACAAGGACGGTTCACTCCCAAGGTGAGCTAAAGAGACCCGACCGTTGGGCTGGCATCAAGTTTTTGGCGCCGCTGCCGGGGATCGTAGAGCGTTACGATTCTGAAGTCGCCTTAGATAAGATAAGCCTTTAGGAGAACCTTTTCGTATAGGTTGTCTTCAACTTATCCGAAAGTTACTTTCTTTAGAATAAATTAGCTTAATTTAGAATAAAATAAAAAATTCAAAAATATCTTTCTACGATTCGCCGCCTTCCTATCCCATTTCTCCATTCGCCAGCAAAACGACTGAAGAAATGACGACTATGGACGATGCTGAGTTCTTCAACCACTTGGAACAAGAGTTGAAATCCGACTTTCACTCATCACCGGAAGAAGCCTCCGCTGGACCAGACGACGATTCTAGAACCTTAGGGAAACTCTTAGATCTTGACTTAGGAACCCATAAATCTCAACAGAAGATCTCAACTTCTGCTTCTAGCATTCCAAGCTATCAGGTTTTGCCTGCGCCTGAGATTAAACATTCCTTAGAAAATATCCATAGATTTCCTGATTTTGTCGATAATGTTCACGGAATCCCTCAACCCTTTCATTCTTCATCCAAAGAAGAACGAATCCCCATAAGGAATGAGGATATTCATGAACATCTTCCAAAATCACCAATTTTTGTAAACCTCGTACCAGAACCTTCGTACACCATTTATCGTGTTATAGATAAGGAAATACCGAAAGATTCAGATGGTGATGAAATCCGATACGTTGGTTACTCTTTTGATCCTGGTAATAGAATGGATGTATGCAAAGCATTTGCCTTACACTTAAATATGTCTGATTTTCCTTACTCAGTCGAGCAAAGAGAAACCATCTTAAGGATTGACATACTCGTAGGTATTCTCCACTGTCTTCCGACCCAAAAGGAAGATTGTATCTTCACAATATCGAGAGCAAGAGCGAAAGCTTTTATCAGAAATAGATCGCCTCATGGATCTATTTGCTTGCACCGATTATCAACCGGTTTCTCAAAACAGGATTAATCGTCATGTTGCAGCTATGATAAATACTCTTGAGCTATTAACTTCTAAAGATCCCGCGATCACTCTCGTCATTTCTGGAAAAATTACATTTTTCGTAGATCCTGCCGCCTATATAATCGCCAAGTTGCAAGAAATATTTCCTGGAGCAGACGACAACAAGATAGAAGCCGCTTTCTTTGCTGAAAGAAAAGATATCCACGTTAAACTCGTTTCGTTGTTCGATCAATCCAAATTCCCTTTCACCGTTTCTCAAAGATCTCTAATTTTGGATACTGCCATTGCAGTGCAAACTACATATGGTAATCCCGACTCAAAAGAGGAACTTAGGTTTCAGAGAATTTTAGGAAATCTTCTTCACGATCTTAATAATATAGACCGCGGTGTGCGAATGGGAATTTCAAGTAAAAAGAAAGTTAGAAAGGAATTTAACAAGTTTGTTAATAATCTGCTAGAATTAGGCCGGAAAGAACATAGGATTCTTAGCGAATTCGAAAATTTCTCATCACACCCTGCCAAGCTAGTTGATTATGTCATTAACATTCTAAACTGTGATTTTATTCCTCGCTATACTTCAAGATTGCTTTCAAGCAATCCCCTTTAAACTGTTTTGGAACAATAGTCGAGCTACAGACTTAAACCAAGCGCTTTTTGGGAGGCAACCCAAATCTTTAATTAAGTCTTTAAAATAATTTTCTTAGGTTAAAAATATGTTAGTTTAATTCGTTTCTTAAGAAAAATCAAAAAGCTCTTAAAATCTTTGTCTCCGCAAAATCTGCGCAGTTTCTAAAAACGTGAAATTCTTAAATTCAAATATTTTTAGAAAGTTTTTTAAATTGTTTGGATTTAAAAAGAGTCAAGATTTTAAACCAAAAATATCGTTTGTTTTATTAAGTATTTTTTCATTTCCGTTTTAAATAAAACCTAACATTTTTGCTGTGCACAGTTAACTACAGTCTAATACCAAATTTTAAACTTTTGCTAAAATATTTTGCTAAGGTTTTTAATTACCCAAATTATCTTGTAATCACATTTTAAATGGTCATTTACCTTAAATGGAAAAAGGAGGGAGATAAAAAGATGGGGAATGAGTCAAACAAAGTCAAAACACATAAAAAATCATTTTTTCTCCTCCTTCCCCCTCCTTGGCCGACGGTTTCACTACCCCCACACCAAATCCACCATTTTTCACCATTAAAGCTCAAATCAAGCTTCATCTCTTCATCTCTAGGTCATTTTTGGTTCATTTAACATCATTACATCTTCATTAAGGTATGATCCAAGCTTTAACCACCAAAATTCTCTAACTTTGTTAACTTAGGGTTTCAAGTTAGTTTTTGAAGATTTGTGCTTTACATTGCGAAATTGAGCTTTGATTCTTGCTTGGTGATGATATAGGATGATGTAGGAACTAGCATTACTAGTTAGATTGAAGTAATTTGATGTTTGACTTTTGAAAGTTGACTCTTCTTTGACTTTTTGGCTAGTTAGTCCACTTTGACCATTTGATAATTAAATTGCTTATGATAAGTTGTTTATTGATTCATTGATGCTTAATATGATTAGTATAGCTTATTCATTTGCTTCATTTGCGGTTAAATGTGTGTTATGGTCAAGTTAGCAAATTAAAGTAAGCATGAAACATTGACTTTTGATTAAACGTCACCATTTTGAAATAAAACTCTTGGTTAAAATGATGTTTTGACTTAAGTTGATGTTAATGCCTCGCTTTGATTTGCTAGTTCAAGTTAGTATTACTATGAATTGGGCAAATGACTAAAGGAAACCTTACTTTGGTAAAGTCGACTTTAAAAAGTCAAAATGCTTAAATTTTAGTAATACTAGTAACCATTCTAGTTAAAGAGTCATGGTGGTGTTGTAAAATTGTATCTTTAAAAGTATTATGGCAAGTCTTGAATTAATGCTACACTTTCCTTAAAACAACTACTTTTAAAAATTCTAAAGTAGCATTTATAAAAAATTGCCATAATCACTTTAAAAGATCCAATCTAACAACACGATTGTCAACTCATGATTTGGTTAAAAATGCTAAATACTTGCTCAAATAATCATGATAGTTTGCATTAGTATGCGGTAATAGGTTATGATTGCCATGATAAGGTAATTACATGATTAAGACTTAAATCTATATCATACATGCTTATGATGGTTAAGTAGTCTTTTGACTTGTCTTCTAGAAATCATTAAAGACCTAATAGCCTATTATTGTAAACCAAAGTTTCTTGTGATGGTTGAAAGTTGAGTTTGGTGGTATTACTAGTTATTACAGTTTTTTGGGACTGCTCATTTTCTAAAGCCCACATTTCGAATTTTCGTTAAAAATCTAAAATATGAACTATTCCATAAACTTGTGATTATTCTTGGTAATTCACTATGTTCTTGTTTTTCTCTTATTTACAGATGGCTGAGATTCCTCGCTATATCAGGAAATCCATCAAAGATCCAGAGATACGGGAAAAGTTTCAGACATGGTTAAAACATGATTTAGGGGAAAATAGGTACATAGTGTGGGAAGACTTGGAGCAGATTGGTTTAAAACAAGGTTTTGAAAGATTGATTATGTTCAAGGAAGGGAAGCGAAATCTGCGAGCCTGGAAGAATCTGTTTGAGATTAGGGAAAATGTTTATCGGGAATTAGTTGCTGAATTTATGGTTACCTTCCAGTTTGACAAGACAACCGATAAACTAAATGATGACCGAATGATCAGATTCAACTTTTTGGGCAACCCTCAACAAATGTCATTGGCAACTTTTGCTAGTCACCTTGAGCTATACACTGAGTATCAAGTCACTACTTCTTTCTTCTTGAAAGCAAATAGAGAGGTAAAACAGCGAGACCACACTGCTATCTGGCAAGAATTAACTGGAAATCAATTTCAGTCTAATGTCAAGGCCACCAGTTTTCTTGATAAGCACCATCAGGTTCTCCACAACCTCCTTGCAAGTAGCATTCGAGGAAAAAGAAAGACCAAAGGAGCTGTTGGAGTAAAAGATTTGCTGATTATCAAGAGCATTATAGAGCAGGAGCACATGAATGTTGCTTATATAGTTGCTGATAGGATCCTCACTGAGTCAGGATACACCAAATCAGAGTCTGCTTACATGGGAGCAGTAATCACTAAGTTAGTTAAGAGAATGGGGCTGTTAAGTGAGGAGGTGATCGGTAACTTGACACCAGTAGTGAACAGGGTATCTAAGCCGTATAACATCAACTACATGGTCAAAGTATGGTTGCTAGAGAAGGATGTTGATGGGCAGATTAGATGGAAGGAAGGTGAGATCATTCCGGGAGTTCATATGAGACCCCCGAGGAGCAAGAGTGTTAGGTTTGAGTTCGATGACAGCACAGTCCACCGACAGCCTAGGACCACTGTTGCTCATGAGCGAGAGGAGGGAGAGACTGCCGCTGCTGAGGCACAGAGTCCACTGATACCGCCTGCTCGAGAGTTTGGTTGGGGAGATCCGGTGACATCCGAGCTCATGTACGGTATGTTGGGTATGCTTAACTCACACTACACACAGGACACATATTTGGCTGCTGAGTTTGGATTCCCACCACCTGCACGCCCTACATGGGTATGCGGCCCACGACCACCAAACTACCACACCATGCCACTACACCCACTTTCCATGGCAGCATCCACTACCACCATTCCTTACACTACCATACCACCCACATCTTCCACCCACACTGTGCCCATCGAGATCCCTCGTGCCCGCAGTACCAGGACTACTCCTGCGGCTGAGCCGGTTTTCTCTGTGCACACTGCAACACCACATATGCCGCATATCCCATATGTTGGGCAGCCATCCTCCCGTGCCATGACCCGTCCAGGACCAGCTGAGTCAGCCATATCAGACACATCTTCAGAGACAGACTCACCTCAGTCAGGTTTTAGACAGGACATGCAGGTTGACGATCAGGTTCAGGTTCAGGCTGACTATATGCCAGACATGACTACTGCTGCTTTGCCTACTTTGTCAGGACTCACAGGGATGTTTCAGAGCAACCCAGTGCCATCCTCCGAGCTTCCACCGTACCAGATGCTTGGTACTTCTCTAGGATCGTACGAGATTGCAGACATGGGACTAGATCCCAACTTCCATTTGTACCCGATCCAGCCACCAGCATCAGGCAGACAGCGCAGTTCATCTTCAGCATCAGTCTCCCGCAGAGCCTCGAGTGGACAGCACTCTACTTCACGTGCTGGACCTTATGGCTCCATGCCACCTCCAGCTCATGGACCACCAGCCAACCAGGATCTTCCTCGACCTTGAGCTCATCTTATTTCACTATCATTTATGTTGGATGACTGTATTACTCTATTACTAGTATTTGGGATAACTGTATTAACTGTTGCTGCAGACTGGTTATGGTCCCAACCTGTGATCTGGTTGGACCCGCCTATCTATCTTATCTTATCGTTTATCTATTATTTTACTTATGTTATGTTTTGTTTAGTTAATTTCTAGGTTACTTGCGAATAATAGAGAGCAGTAGATACTATAAAAATTTCCCAAGGAGAGCCCGAGATGACGCGCAAATCACGCAAAGATCCTGATTCGAGCCTATTGAACTACCCTACCAAATCAGAATCTTCAAACACACATCTCAATCTTTTCTAGGGGAGTTTTTCGTTCCACTTTCTTAATGATTTGTTTTCATCGCCTATAAATCTCCGTGTTTCCCATCATGCTTAAATTCTAAAGTGTGGGATTATAAATCCCACACAAATCAAACCAACTTAGAAATAGAGTTCCAAAATATTTTCAAGCTTTAAGTGTGGGATTCCTCCCAAAAAGAAGAATTTTAGACTTAGTTTGAGAACATTAGGGACAATGTTCCTCTAAGTGTGGGATACACGGTATGATATACCGTATTCTTTGACTTTGATTGCTTGTCCAAAGTATAACTTTCTTAAAAACAAGTCTAACTTCGACAGTGAAGTTTTCACTCATTCAGTTGGCTTAAATTTTTCTAAAAACCTCATTTGTGCTAAAATTTTTTAAATTTTTGACTCTAAATAATTTTGAGAAAGATTGATTTTTCCAAAAATGGATTAAACTGCTTTGGAAAGTAAGATAAGTTAAGATACGAGTCCCTTAAAAATGAAATGTTAATTGAAGAGCATCGCACGGCTAGGCACATACACCCTTTTTGCAGTTAGGTACTTGAGCCAATAAAAGCATTCATCTTTAATGCTTCACTTCTTCGTTTGATGTGTGTGCCGATGTATGTGCTTTGAGTTAGAACTTGCTCTCGGTATACGTTTCGAGACCACACCAATGGGCACCGTACGCGGTGAAGGTGCAGTCAGAGGACCTTGACATTTCATAGGATTAAAACCCCATTTCTTAAAAGCCTAACCTGTCCAACTCTCATTCATGAGTGTTGAAGATCCACTAGTTAAACCCTTTGAGCCTTAACCTTTCATTTCTTCAAAACCACCATTCACCACCTACCCTCACCTTTTCAAAAATTTTAAACTTAGAATGTTTTGGAGTTATGAAAAGCGTTATTTAGGCATCCTTGCCACTTTTGTCTCACACACTCTCAGTTTCTCTCTGTGTTTTCTCAGAAATCTTGCGTGTGTTAAAAATCATATATCTATTGAAAGCAAAAATTCAGGTGCGAAAAATTGGCACCTTTTCTGAAAAGCTCAGTTAAAATGAGATGTCAAAAGGACAAAGTATCCAGAATCTCTCGAAAAATGTATAGAAAAGAAAAGAAAAAAAAAGAAAAATCTCCGAAAAATTCCCACAAAAAAATAAAATAAAGCTTAGTGCTTAAAATTCTCGAAAGAATGCCTATTCAGAAAATCAGTCAACTCCGTGTGCGTTCTCGAGAAGAAAGTCATCAAAGCTACCTTTCTTCATAAATAAAATTCCTTCGTGTGCGTTTCCCGTTTTAAAGAGTGTCTAGATAATTCGATTCATAACTTTAGGACCTCTAAGTTTAAATAAAATACCCCGTTTTTCACTTCCAAAAATTCACCATCCTCCGTACCCCTTTGTTCCATCACCCACTCAAAAACCCAAAAAATGTCTTGGGATGATTAGCACCGTTCTTATTGAAGTGGTGGAGATCCAATTCTTGATCAAGCCTATGATGAGAAGCAATACATGACTGGCTTTATGAGCGATTTCGTTTGATTAGAATGATAGGAAACCCGATACACTTTGAGTGAATTGAGTGACCACCTTTGTGAGATCGCCTAGTCATGTACAATATCCATCGAGAATTGTGAAAGTATGCCAAGCTTAACATTTCAGGTTTAAGGGGGGACTATCTTAATGATGCTTGCTTTCTAAAAAGGTTTACTCAGTTTTGGATAAATTGATTGATCTCTGGTTATTTACTGTCAAAGATTCTCAAAACCAGATTTTTTCAAAACCTTATAGCAGGTGAGAATTTTAAAGTTTGCTTGAGGACAAGCAAAAGTCTAAGTGTGGGATATTTGATAACAATTAAAAAGTCATGTTTTTACGTACGTTATCTTCCACATTTTAGGCACAAAGTTAACTAAAACACACTTAAAAGGACATTATTCATAAAGTTTTGTTAACTAAGTCAAAACGGAGTCGATGTTTGTAAAATCACTGAAAATGGCACGAAAAATGTAAGAAACAGGGCAAACTGCTTCACCGTACCTCCGTTCATTCATTTTAATGCATCTTGAGCTACACTCCGAGTTAGGACCTCTAACTTATGTCATTTTCTTCGTTAGGAAATTACGAAACCGTGAGCGCGATAATCACTCAAAACGGATAAACGACGAAGAAGTTACGCCCGAATGAAGGAACGAAGAACCGAGGAATCAGGATACGGGAGAGCTAGACCGTATACGGCCAAACTAGACCGTATACGGCCTAGCACAGACCGTATACAGCCTAGCTAGACCGTATACGGCCTAGCACAGCCGTATACGACCTGTGTTCTCCCGTATTCACCCTATGCTCTCCCGTATACGGTCCAGTTTAGCCGTATTTGCCCTAGCTCAACCGTATCGTGCGTTTGGTCAATAAAAATCAGACTATTATTCGGGTTTTCGATACGGTTGTGCATTTGAAGGTTTGGATACGGTCTACGGATATGGTTGTGCGTTGCCTATATATTGAAGCCTCATTTCCACATTTTCAAAAAAAACTTGATCCATCCAACACTCTCACACTTCAATTCTCTTCGTTTTCTTTACGTTTTTATAGTTTTACTCTCTCTCTATGATAGTTTAGATAGTTTCTCTCTCTAGAGCTCTCCGTCTCTAGAGAGATAGTTAGTTGGTTAGCAGTAGAGAGAGAAGAAAGCTGGTATTGTAATCACGGTGTAATAAAAGCATTCTTGGTGCAAGACTCTGTCTTTCTTTTCAGCCGTTACGCTGCTCAATTTACTGGTGATATCTATCTTTTCATACTTATACTATGTCCGAATTATTTCTGCCTGCTTGTATGATGTATGTTACTGTTATTGCCATGCTTATTGAGTAGTGTGCTGTTGCGGTTGTTGAAATGTAGATAATTAGACGTAGGGATGATGTTGAATTAATCTTTAAAACTATATAATTGGGAATTGTTATTTTTGTTATGTCTAAAACTTATCATGCATCTAGACTTAGTTATGGATCACCCTTTCCAGTCCTTCGCGTGACTGCTACTTTAGGCTTAGAACTTGATCACCTCTAGGTACAGTAGGAAGTTATCTGTGTTATAGTACGAAGCCGTGTCTGTCACTGTAATTCGGCTGAAATACTGAGTATAGCTTTGGAAACACCACTGGTGGAGTACAACGTGGAAGCTCCAGAAATAGCCGTATGTGCCAACACTGTGGACTACCTAGAGACCCTAGAATATGGCCCAGGAACCAATATAACTGTGGAAATGTTACAGTACACCGTCTGTCCACCCCTGGAAACTGAAGCTATGGAAACATTTCGACATAGTACACCGTACCTGTACCTAGGGATAAAAGCTACAACATATTCCTGGTTACGTGGATCTGTGGAACTGTTTAAGTGTAGTACATCGTGAACGGTGCCTAGTGTGGTACGCTGTGGAATGAGTATGCATTGTACACCGCTGGTGTTCCTAGGGCTGAATGACTGATTGAAAAGGAGAGTCTAGATCATGACAGAAGTAATTGAACTAATCAAACATAAGGAATGAGTCTAGTGATGAAAGTCAAGCCCAGCAGTGGTTCAGAGTTCTTAAAACCCCTAGACTCTACAAAACTGATAGTTTAGAATAACAAAGTAATGATCTGAACATGTTTAGGAGATGGCATTTACATTTAGGTGTTAAGAACGGTCAGAATAACCCAATGGGCAGTCTGTTACCTTATTCCTGCACCCTTCAAGGGTCACTGGTCCAAAAGACAGTGTGGGGGGTTGAGCAGCCTGTTCTGATCAGAATCACGATAGCCTAGGTGCTCAGTGACATACGGATTCTGGTAATTAACTAGAATAAGTAGGGACCTAGTGTTTACACCCATAATGCATTTGTCTATTAACTGAAAATGTCCCCAATTATCTTTATAATAAGCATCATCCCGACAACCGATTATCGAAGTTTCAACTGCCGCAATTCTCTATCTGTCTACCTAGCTACCGATTCTCCTCTATCTTTTATTTTACTGCACGTAGTTAATTAGTTAATTAGAAAACCAAAAACTCCAAAAACCTACCTACTTGCACAAACCATCCTAAAAGTAAACTCTGTTTTTGGCATCACTTCGTTTCAATTCGCTCCGATTTAAGAACGATCTCGAGTTATACTTGCTGCTTACTCACCCTGTGTAGTAGGTAGTATTTATAAGTTGAGCCCCAGCTCTTTATAAATTTAAAACCCACTGATCCAGCCAAGCGGTGTTTAAGTCCTGCTGACGACAAGGACGGTTCACTCCCAAGGTGAGCTAAAGAGACCCGACATTTGGGCTGGCATCACTCAGCTTCTTCGTTGATCGCTATCTGGGGAGTGTCTTAACCTTTACTCTCTTTTGTTTATGATTCTGTATATTATTTGCTTTTATAATTTGTGAAAATAGTCTATACCCTATCCTAAGCTTATCACTAAGTGTGGGATTCCAGCCCAAAACAAACACTTGAGAAACATTTTCTTACATGTTCAAACTCTAAGTGTGGGATTTTACTTCCAGTAAATCTCAACTAAAGAGAACATTAGGGACAATGTTCCTCTAAGTGTGGGATAGCAGGTATAGAATACCTTGGTTAGTTTTCTTTGATTTTTAATGTCCGAAATAGTAAACTCAGAAAATGTTCCTAAAATTTTTTAAAATTTTTCAAAGAAAATTGAAAGTATGAGCTAAATCTATTGATTAACTCTGCTAATTTTGAGCCAAAATATCTTTTGAGAGGAGCTATTTTCTGATGTGAGTAATATATTTCGGAGTCTAGGGAAAATAAGGTAGAAATTGCTTAAACAAGAAATAATAATCTGATGGAAGCATGACGAAGCACATACAACCCTATTTGCAGTGAGGTATCTTGAGCCTAATAGCATTCATCTTCAATGCTTCACTAATCATTTCTTGTGTGTGCCGATGCATGCATCTCTGAATTAGAACTTGCTCTTGACATACGCTTCAAGACCACATTGGTGTGTACTGTACGCGGTATAGGTGCAATTAGATGACCTTGACATTCCCTAGGATTTAAACCCCTTTTCACATATCTCTTCAAGCCCAAAACCCTTCCGATACTCACTTTTAGTATCGATGATCCGCCTAGTAAACCCTGTTGAGCCTAAACCTTTCGTTTCATAAAAACCCCTAATAAACCCTACTTCCCAAAATACTCCCAAACTTATCTTAGAATTTTTGAGGTTATGAAGAACATCTTTTAGAATGTCTTATCCTACCCCTTTCGTGCTCTCAAAAAGATTGAAGAATCCTTGGTGTGAAAAATTGACACCGCGAAAAGACTCGAACGTTCAAGATAAGGGATTTCTGAAAGAATCAAAGAAGAAAAATATCCTTGGAAATTCTCTGGCAAAGAAATTCTGAAGAAGAAAAGAAAAATAGAAAAATACAAAAGCAGAAAAAGAAAATAAAAAGAAGAAAAAGAAGAAAATAGTTCCGCAAGAATAAAGCTTAAAGTCCTTTGAAGTATCATCAAGATTCTGATAGAAGACCAAAAGCTACCTCTCTCTCCGTTCTGAAATAAAGTTGTTCATGATCTCAGTTGTTTTAAGATAAGCAACCCTTCCAACCCAAAAATACCACTATCTATACCCTTTACCCCTGACCAAACGCTACAACCCTCATGAATGTCTTGAGATAATTAGCACCGTCCTCACCTAAGTGGTGGAGATCCGATTCTCGACCAAGCCTATGACGATGAGTGCTGCATGACTGGCTATTTGAGCGATTTCTTTTGTTCTAGACTGATAGGAAACCCGATACACTTTGAGTGAATTGAGTGACCACCTTTAGTGAGATCGCCTAGTCATGTGTACTCCAAGATCATGAGATTTGGATGTATGCCTAAGAGAATCTTTTCTTGTTTAAAGGAAGGATCATCTTATCTTTCCCTATATTCCTGAAACTATCTTATTTGCATTTGACAGTGGTAACTCTTAAAAATGTTGAAGCTCGCTCTAAAAATTGTTTTAAAATGTTTTCAGAAACCGAGTGTTGCTTGAGGACAAGCAACGTCTAAGTCTGGGATAACTTGATGTGACGCAAAAAGTCATGTTTTCAAGGCCATTAATCCACACTTTTTGGGCACATCTTCAGTGAAAACATTCCAAAACAATCATTATTTACCAAAATTCACTAAAGTGCTCAGAAAATAGACGTTGCTACAAAAATCAGTAAAAACATCCGAATAACGAACAAAACGGAGCAAATAAACAGCAACCAACTCTCGCACCCTCATTTATCCTATGATAAACATATTCTAACCTTATGATATGATGTAATAGGTAAAATCGAGACGAGAAAATCAAGAATCATGCAAATCGGACAAAGGACAGAAAAGACTGGACGGTTACAAACTCCTATAAAGTGATTTCGGCTACGCTAAAGTTGTACACATCCAATTTAAGTGAGATTGGCACCATTAGAAGCGTAACGGAATTACGAAGACACAGGCGAAAGAATCAGGTCAAACGGACGCATAACGAAGGAGATACGGACGTTTTAAGCAACGAACGAAATCAGACGGAGGCCGTATACGGCCTTGGCCACCATATACGACCCTTCATAGACCGTATACGGCCCTTTATACACCGTATACGGCCCTATGAAGGCCGTATACGGCCCTATGACCCCCATATGCTGCTCGTTTGTGCTTCGTTTGCTTGTACGTGCGTGCTTCGCGAGTTGTTCGGCTGATTTCAAGCTTTGCCTATAAATAGGAGGCCACTCCTCCATCATTCTACACACTTCACCATTCCATTCATTTCTCCATTTCCACTTTCTCTCTCACACACTCTCTCTCTCTCTCTAAACTCTCTTTCTTTCTTTCTCTCTCTAGAAATTAGGGTTAGATCCAGTTAGTTCTCAGTTAATATTTAACTGAAACTAACGGAGGGACTACTTTTGTAATAGCATAGGGAATAGTCCAGGGGCTTTTATTGTAATATTGTCAAGGATATTGTGGAAGTTCTGCTTGTACTCTCTCTCTAAACGCTTATTCAATCTACGCTGTATTAACGGTTACTTCTTTCCTTATCTGTTATAATGATAATTGCTATTGTTATTATGCTAGATTTAGGATCTGTTATTATGCGTAGTGAGTAGTTTCCTTGTGTGTTTGTTATGATGTAGTTAGTTTATATATGTGTGGGGTGATGCTGCTTTAAACATATAATTGGATAACATTATGAAGTAACGGAGGTAACGTTATACGGCTTTCATTTGTATAGCGCCGGAATCATCACTTATGTGTGTAGTACGGAACGTGGAAGCTATGAAAGTCGTGGGCACAATCCGTCGTGGAAATAATGTTTCCAGTTATATGATATAAATGAAAACCGGTGATCTATTAATCTTGTATTTATGAATTTCTAAACCAAATCGCCTTTCCTCCAATTAAACGTGGTTAGAACCTTTATGACAAGGAGTCGCGAACCTTGATCAAACGATCACTACCTATCTATGTTTTCTGAAACTGTAAACATGGTCTGAATTGCGTAGCTGTGGAAATACTGTTTAAAACCTTTCGTATAGTACACCGTGAATCAATCAGGGATTTATTGGGAAATAGTGAGGGCTGGTTTATATCATAGATGGTTGGGCTTTAATAAAACGTAGTTTAAACTAGTCTAGAGTGACCATAAAGTATGTGACCCCGGAAAGACCACGATAAACGGCACTGTACTTCGTGTAACGTTGGAAACACCTTTGGTGAAGTACAAATACGTAGAGCTAAGGAAATGTCGGTGGTTGAAGACTGTATCACATCCTGGTTTGACTTCAAAGCTGTGGAAATGTTTGATCGCACTGTACACCGTTAGTACACCTAAAGATCAGGAACACTGTGGAAATGCTCAGATGCACTGTACACCGTTAGTACATCTTGGGTCTGGAAAACTGTGGAAATGCATAGTCGCACTGTACACCGTGATGAAAGCTCTAGACTAAAATATAACCATTAATATAAAGTTAATAGTCACCAAAACCAAGTCTTAATCTTAAATGCCTTGTCTGACTTTGTTATCCCCGTAGTGTTAAGAAAGGTCGGAACCTTAGTGGGTATGTTACTCTATCTCATGCACCCAGGAACTAACATTCCAAGAAGGGTCGTTACTCCATCACTGGATAACGTTGAAGAGTTGAGCATCCTCCTCCGATCAGACTCAATTTGGCCTAGTATTCAGTGACATATTGATTGGTTTCCCCAATCAGTAGGGTACTAGTGTTTACACTACGAACAATTAAGCTCAGATAAGACACAAACCTTTAAAAGACGTTTTCATATCAAAACCCCAGCATCACCCCCGCATAAGCTAACGAAGTCATAACAGACACATATCCTCCATACTGATTTCATCCCTATTTCTATTCTCCATTTATTTACTTTTTATTTAATTGCTTTAAATTACGGACCTAAGTAACAAAAACCCACTCAAACTCTGTTTTAAAAATCCCATCACTAAAATAAATGACTTGTCTTGATACTCTCGTTTCACAATACGATTAGCTTGAAGAACGACCCTAGGTCATACTGCTGCTATACAGCCGTAGTAAAACTTAGGTCCCCAGCTCTTATAAATTTAAAACTCCACTGCCGTGTCCTCCTTCCGTTGCGTTGACGACCGTGACTGATCGGGCACATGACACTGATCAAATAAATCATCTATCCGGGGCAGAGGATATTTATTCTTTACTGTCCGTTTATTCAATTCCCTATAATCAATGCACATTCTAAAAGACCCATCTTTCTTTTTCACAAACAGAACTGGTGCACCCCAGGGAGAAGAACTAGGTCTAATAAACCCTATATCCAAAAACTCCTGTATCTGATTCATCATTTCACGTATCTCAGATGGAGCTAATCTATAAGGGGCTTTGGCTATAGGTGAAGAGCCAGGAACAAGATCAATCTGATATTCGACTTCCCAAACCGGTGGTAAACCAGGTAAATCATCAGGGAACACTTCCGGATATTCAGAAACAACCGGTACATCAGAAAGAGACTTCTTTTCTAACTTAGCATCAATCACATAAGCTAGATACGATTCACAGCCTTTGGACAAGGATTTCCTAGCTTTCATCATACTAATCAAAGGTATACAAACATTATCCCTTTCTCCTCGAGCCACGACATATGACTCTTCAGAGATTGGAATTCTAATCAGCTTATTATGGCAATCTATACTCGCTTTATACTGACTTAACCAATCCATACCAATAATCACATCAAAACTAGCAATTGGCATCAACAGAAATGAAATTGGGAAAGTCTAACCATCTATCATAATACTAGCTCCAATTACCGAAGTGGTAACAGGAACTGACTTGCCACTAGCTATTTCTACTTCAACTGGGTTTGTAATCACAGTAGGCATCATTTTCAACTTATCACAGAAGTACATAGATACAAACGAACAATTTGCACCAGAATCAAACAAAACACAAGCTGGTACATAATTTACAAGAAAAGTACCCGTGATCACGTCATCTGTATGGACAGCTTCATCCACTGTCATTTGAAAAGCCCTACTAACTGCAGATGGCGGAGTCTTCCGCTTCTGACCGGAAGATGACGAACTAACAACCGACCCAGAACCCTGTCTCTTAGCCTCAGTACACTGATTTGCACGATGACCTTCCTTATGGCAATTCCAACACACATAAGTAGGAAAAACACAATCTTTGGCTTCATGCCCAATCACACCACATTTCACACATCTAGTGGTTTGCACAGTACACGGCCCAAAATGTCTAGCTCTACACTTAATACACCAATTGGGACGATCAGAAGTACCACCATGACTTTCTTATTTCTTACCCTGCTGATTTCCTTGCCACCGTTGCTTACCTTTACCAGAAGATTCACTTCTAGATTTCTGAGAAACTATTTCTTTACTTGTTACTTGTTGAGGTTTCAAATCACTGTCAACAGATCGAGCTAACATGAAAGCTTGAGGAAGAGAGCCCGCTAATCTCACTAAAGTTCGATAATGATTAGGTAAAGTACCCACAAACTGTTCTATTTGAGTTCTCTCATCAGGAACCCACTGCTGAACGAACCTAAGTTTCTCTGTGAACTGATTTATCAAATCATCCATTGACATGTTATCAGTTAATTGCAAATCCATAAACTCCTTTCTAATTCGAGCTATATCATAGTTTGAACAATACTGCTTACAAACTTCATTACGAAAGTCAGACCATCGGATAGATGCTTTCTGAAAAGAAGATAATACAGAAGTAATCGAATCCCACCAATTCATAGCTGCTCCTTTTAAAAGTTGAGTTGCATAAGGAACTTTTAATTCTTCCTCACATTGACAGACTTCAAATTTCTTTTCAACGTCTCTCAACTAATCTAGAGTTACAGAAGGATTCGTACTACCCGAATACACAGACGGATTACTGCTCATAAAGGTTTTAAAGGAACACACCTTTTGCTTTGGCGGTGAAATCGTACCAAACACAGGATGAGAAGATTCAGCCTCTTCTTGTTGTTTATACATTCTAAGTGCTTGGTTTTCCTCTTCCAATTAAAGCAGATACTGATCCCTTTCTGCCTCCTCTCTAGCATGGAAAGAAGTACCAGCATTCTCATTCCGGTCATCATGAGTCTCAGCAGTAACTTCAGGCCTTGAGACATTATTAGGGTTAACAGGTAGTTGCTCGTTATCCGCCATATCTGTAAACACAACAACAGCTCACAAATCGTTAATCGTTAGCACCTATCCTACTAACAATTTCACATTCAGTACATAATCCCATTCCCAAGAATGTTTGACATAACACAATCAAAGTTTAGGATTGAACATACAATCATATTCAATTGCCCCAAACTATTGCTCAGATACCAACTTATAACGCCCCTCATTTAATACAACAATATAATATTAAGTTTGGCAGAAGCGACTATTATAATTACATATTCTATTAAAAACCTGCTAGAAATTTTCGCAAACCTTTATACAATATGTTTAACTACTAAACAAACATAGTTAACATGTTTACAAACCCGGGCATTATATGCTATAAAACATTATTTATTACAAACTGGATCAGAGTTGCAAGTTTCAAACATTCCCAGCATCAAAACATCCTTCCTGACTACCCACATAATATACATCACCTGCAGGAAGTAAATTGAGGGATTAGCACAAAGCTAAGTGAATGAATTATCAACTACAATTCAATTTAGCTAGCAATCTGTTCACAACCAATAATGTAACAAACATCGTCAAGAGGAACGGTGGTTCCTAAGGACCCTGTTCCGGGTGGCCCCATCAGAACACTTACATCAACTGTAGGCCAAAACAGTGATTAACCGCTAACTAAATGCTAATTTCCATCAACACATGTACGCAACCCTGTGTTGACCAACATTAGCAATCAAGTCCAACTGACAATCTAGTTGACCTCTGGATTTATCAATCAAGCTCACAGGCTAATCAAACTACCAATCATACGGCATATCATTTCAAAGTTAATATACTATCAATAGTAATCCTATAATTACTGATTGAAATCAAACTGACACAACCAAATCAAACTGTGAGTTTCAAATCCACTCACCTGATTATCTTGTTTCACTTACTCAGTTGTCTTATCTTGCTGAGCTCTTTGCTTATCTGAGAATCATTAATCAGGTAAAAGTTAGAACCAAGATCATAAGCACTTGCTTTGTATCAACTTAGATCAATAGGAACTTAACACAATTCACATTGCAATTACAAGTTCCTAATTATGTATTAGTACTCATCATATAACACTTATCATATATTAACATTCAATAAGTACATATTACATGGCAATTAACAAGTTAAAACAAGTTTTGAAAGTTAAAACAAAACATTTGCTGGAATAACCCCCAAGCCGCCGGCTTCATGTAGAAGCCGCCGGCTTCCAGCCTACCTTCAGCATTTCCAGTTTCAACCCGAGGTCACCATTTGAATCAGTTTGGCCGAAGCCGCCGGCTTAAACGGCAAGCCGCCGGCTTCTTAATGAAGCCGCCGGCTTCAGGCGACGAACAGGGCAGTCTCAGGTCACTCATGGCAAAACTCAGCAAATTAAATTTACAAACAAACAACCACAAACTCGTTTCCAGCAACATGTTTCAGGTCATATAACATCTTTTAAGCATGTTATAACATGTATTAACATCAAGAATCATCAATTCATTCAAAGGTTACACTTAATCATAATCATAAATTAAAACAAGATCAAGAACACAAAATCGAAGCTTACTAGTGATGATGATTATGATGTTTATACTAGTACTTGATCACAGCTCCAAAATTTACAAGTTTCAATCTTGTTTTTGCAAGGGTTTAAGAGTTTAGATGTTTTAGGGTTATGTTTCTAAATGAGGAAAGTGTAAAACTTTCCTAAAAAGGAAATATTTAAGGCGGTTAAGTTTTTACACCGACCCGCATCCACTTAAAACTAATCCCCTTTTCAATCTATTGCCTGGAACCTAAAAACCATTTGCGAGAAACTTCTTTTATTGCACCGTCAACTATAGTAAATTAAAACAATTAATAATTTACTAAGCACAATAAGTCCTAAGGCTTATTTAAATAAGGTTCGAAATTAAACACTTATTATCAAATAATTTCTAATACAATTAAATACATCAATTTAAAATTAGAAATTACCGGACCAGAAGAGAGGATGTTACACTAGGATTGGTCCTGTAGCCTATAAGCTCAAACTACCGCAAGAGCTTAGCAACATTCACGGCACTTTTCACATTTGTAACCTTAAGAAGTGTCTTTCTGACGAAACATTTATTATGCCTCCTGACGAAGTCTACATTGACTCGCGACTTAACTTTGTGGAGGAACCAATCGAAATATCTGACTCGAAAATGCAAGAGCTACAAAATAGTCGGATTTAAACTACGCAAAATTCGTTGGAACTCGAAGAGCGTTCCCAAGTAAATTAAACACATGGGATTATCTTTAGGTTAAACGCGAAAATGAGAAAGAAGTACCCTCACCTGTTTGAACAAGTGACCGACACGAATAATTCAAATTAAATCTCGGGACGAGATTTCGCTAACGGGGGGAGGATGTGACAATCCTCCAATTAGGGTACTAATCTTTAACTAAGTACATGCATTACCTAGAGTAATTCCCTGAATTAGTGAATTCAAAACAATCTTTACGTGATAAGTTTTGTGAAACTTACTAATTGAATACGTGACTATTGGTAAATCGTAGATTACATGTGTGTGTATATATATATATATATATATATATATATATATATATATATATATATATATATATATATATATATATATATATATATATATATAATATTTACGTACTAAATGAATGCGTCAAAACTCGACAAACTAAATACAATAAAGTTGGTGATACAAAAATAATTAATAATTCGAAAATTATTAATTACGATTATTATTATACTTATATTATTGAAATAATATAATATATTATACGTTTTATATTAAACGTATCGAGCGTAATACAAAAGTCCAAAAAGAATTTCGAAATACTTTTGAACAAATTTTATTGGAAACTATTATAAAAAATAGTTGGAACAAAAGTTATTCGGGAACCTTTAGACGACTATTTTGAAAGCATTATACACGAACAGAAACAATTATAAAACGTGCCTAAAAGTCAAAAATAATAAAAGTATTATTTTTTCCACTCCTGTTTTACTATTTGGAAGATTTCTTCGAAATATGAATTCGAAATTCAACTGAAATTTGGCACCTAATTTAACTGTACAGTACCACTACTGTAAATAATTTTATTAATGATTTTAATAAAATGTTTCATTTTTATAATTATCAATTATTAAGTTTAAAATATAAATTAAATTAACGAATAATAGATTGGTACACGGGATACCACTAATAATACTCGTATACGAAATTAACAGGTAAAGTACCAATCGTAAACCAATTATTCGGGAGACAGATTTAAGCTTGTCTCATACTCTTTTAAATAAAAAAAAAATTGTATATACACTCCCTCTCACATGTTCAAACACATACACAAGTAACCTCCAATAATGTACACACCCATTTATTATTATTATTTTTTTTCTTTCCTTTCTCTGTAATCAAACTGGAAGAACAGCAGGAGTAAGAAATTATCATTTTCATCATCCATAAAATTCTTCATCATCTTTATCATCATCAATATCTTCATCATCACTTGATCATCATCATCATCATCATCAACATCATCATCATAATCATTGTGAGGTTCTAAACTATAAATTTCATACATATATTTACATACTTCTTTGATTTTATATCGATTATTATGTATGTAAAACTTGTTATATTGTGTTAAAAACTTCATATTTATGGTTGATTACTATCAAGAACAAGTAAAAATGAAAAAATATTTATGATGATGAACCTAAAAATAGTGACTTGTACACAAAAATATGTATATATGTGAGAGTAATAATGGGTAAAATTTGTGGATAAAACTTGTAATATGTTAAGCTGAACATTTGTGAAAGTTATAACACGAGATTTTGCAAAAACACGTAACGATTTCGGACTGGAAACAGAGACTCAGACTATAACAACGATGAACCGATTGGCTACATAAAGTGAGCCGATCGGCTCAATAAATTGAGAGGATCGGTTGGGAATGGGACTAGCCTTACGGCTATAACAAAAAAAAAAAAAAAATAGCCCAATTGCTATGAAAGTCCAAACGATACGGTTAGGTTGAATTAGTATACAAAACTTACTATTTTGAGTACTTACTAATATTGGAAAGTTTTCAGTAATAAATCAAATGATATTAATAATAATTGTTATCATTACATATTAAGTTTTAAATAGTAAAAAAATATTAATGACTTCAAGTTTATTGTTAAGTTATAATTTTTATAAAATTATACGACACATAATTTGGTACTAAAAATTTGTACACGACCACACAACATTATTTTATACGGATATTTATACGAATAAGTTATAAATTGGACGCGACAAACTTTGGGACGATAATAAATATTTATTTCAAAAACGACAATTTTTGAAACGAGTAAAATGGGTCGATCAAAACTATTTGGTACAAACTATAAATGGATTATATATATAAACGACTATTTATATATATATATATATAAATATATATACGCAAACGAACGACAACTATTTTTTTATATATATATATAAACGACGACAACAATTAATATATATACGAATATATATATTCAACTAATAAGTATATATATGTATATACTTACACGTTACAAATTGTTCAACACATTTATCACCAACGACAAAAAAAAAATTGTATAAACACTTCAACTTAACGATTAGTCGAATACTTATATAAGTATAATTCTTGCGTCTAGGACCTTGAAGTATACGGTTTGGACGACTACTATTACTAGCTGTTATTTTGATGAAGACCGCAACCAGTAAGTTCACAGCCCCTATTTTCTACTTGTTTTAAATGCTTTTAAAATCATGGGTGGAAAACATAGAACTATGTGATACATGCTACTTGATTTATATAATTGCTCTGCATGTTATTATATACAACTGATTTAAATGAAGGCTTTCATGCCATTGAACTGTTTATATGAATTATTTTCATATCGTTAAACTTGAACTATTTCTATGAAAAGATTTTCATAACTATTTTGAGAATTAAGACAAAACAAATCTTGGTACGAACCTAGGTTTACGTGAGGTAGTTGTAGTGCACAAAAGTCCCAGTGCTTACAATCTATAACCATTAGCTAGGTGACTCTAGCCACTGAGTATACAGATAGTACTATCGATTTGACAACCCTCCCAGGATATAACTCGTTGGTCATTTCAACCACACGACGGCAGTCATAACGAGGAGTGTATACTTACCGTGTTACTGAGGCAACAACAAAATAACTAGTCGTGGTTTGGTTATAGTACTAGGTGTCGTACTTTAACTCTAAAGGTTTAGCTCACCTTAGAGGGATCGTAGTCTATATTTCCCACTAAACAACAAAACAACAACAACTTGATTTGGAAAGGGTATTTCCTGTATAACTTGATTTGGAAAGGGTATTTCCTGTGCATACTTGATTTGGAAGGGGTACTTCCTGTGATACACGACTACTTTTAGGAAATGTTTACTTGAATGTTAAACCTGTATTTCCTACAAACTATTTATATGGAAATGTTTACTTGAATGATAAACCTGTATTTCCTACACACTATATAAATGGAAATGTTTACTTGATTGTTAAACTTGTATTTCCTATGATAACTAATAGGATAGGTGTTCCTACACGATAACTATTTTAGAAATGTTTTCCTTGATTGGATAAACTAGTATTTCTAACACATAACTATTTAGAAATGTTTTCCCTTGATTGGATAAACCAGTATTTCTAACGCTTAACTATTTTTAGAAATGTTTTCCTTAATTGGATAAACTTGTATTTCTTACAAAGTATTTAGGAAATGCTTATCATATTTGAATAGATCTGTTTTTCCTTCTAAACGATTAACTTGTATTAACAACGACTATTAAACTACAAACTTAGTTTGGAAATAGCATTTTCCTGAGATTACTTATTTGGAACTATACAACTGATAGGAAATGTTTACTTTGATTAGTTAAACCTTTGTTTCCTGTGAACTACTTATTAGGAAATGTTTTTGATTAAACTTGTGTTTCCTAACACAGATATTGAAATGTAGTAACAATGACCTTCTTACATTTAATAGGAAATGTTTCTTTAATTTAGAATACTTGTGTTTACTACTATACATATAAACATTATGTTTGTGTACATGAATGATTTATACAAAACTTGATTTAACTACGTATATACAAACCTATGAATTCACTCAACATTCAATATTGACGTTTTACTATGTTTTTTAGGGAATTAGGACTCAGGTATTGATGCATGCATAATGGACGTAAGTTACCCACGACAAATTAGGATGCCACTTTTGGGACAAAATGTATTTTACAATACTATTATTTCTACTAATCGACAAGTCGTAGTTTTTGTAATCACTTTTATATTAATGGCATCTTAATTACTGTTCTCTGGCTTGGTTTCGTTTATTTCATATTCGGGAGATTATCTATAAAGAGCTTGTCATCGAGTTTTATACGACCCTTAGGTTTGATGCTGTGTCTAGACAGTTTGACCAGCCTTCGATTTCTTTTTATTTAGGAGGTCAGCCTAGATCTATGAGTTTGATTGAGTTTGGAGTAGCTGTGGGGCTTTATACACTAGATGAGCTCCACAACCATTCTTTTGGAGAGCATTTGACTGCAGGTATGATAGAGCAGTATTCATCTGTTGAGATAGTTGAGTATTGGAGACAGCTAGCTATTGTTGATTATGGGGATAGAGCACCTTCAGATATACATATGAGGAGCCCGGTTCATAGGCTATTACATAGGTTGTTATCATTTTCTATCTGTGGTAGTCATACGGGACCTGAGAAGGTCTATCGGCCAGATTTCTTTTATTTGCATACTATGATTCAGGGGACGCTGATCAATGTTCCCTGGAGATTAGTTCATTGGATGACCATAGGAGCGACTAGGTATAGGCTTACCAGTAGTTTGTGTGGAGGACAATATGTTACGAGGATAGCTCAGTATTATCAGATGGTAGCTGCTGATTTTTTGACTTGTACACCGGTTACACCAGGGATGTCCTTGCTAGGCGAGGACAAGTTGATTGAGTTAGGGATTCTTCAGGAGGGTGTACAGGAGGGAGTATTGTTATGGACGCCTGAGGTTGCACCTGGACAGCAGCCTGTACAGAGAGCTAGATTGAGAGGACCACCTGTTCCACCACCACCAGTACCTGAGATTCCAGTACCCGAGGTTGATCTGCCAGCAGGTAGAGGCAGAGGACGTGGTAGAGGCCGTGGCCGGGGTGATGTGTTAGATGATATTCAGCAGAGACTGGAGAGGATGGAGATTGGACATGGTAGGAGATTTGATATGATTGATCATAGGTTTACTATGATTGAGCAGAGGTTTGATAGGTTTGAGAGAGAGAGCTTTCGCAGATCTGATTATCAGCTTGGATTATTGCAGCAGTTGTTGACAGAGAGGTCTATAGCATTCCATCCATATGTTCCGATAGTATTTGATGATGGAGCTGGACCTTCGAGACAGCCGGGGCAGGAGGATTCGGATGATGATTAGATTATGTTTGATACATTTGACATTTATATTTGGGATGACTGTACTTATTATTACTTTTACTTATCACACTTATTATTATTATTACGCTAATATGGTTGTTTATTTTTGATAGCGTTAAACTGGCAATAAGTTCAGTACTTTATTTATAAAGTTCTTACTTATTTATTATGTACTTTGTGGGTATGTTCCCTGGAAACCCTCACGAGACTATAACTCGTCCACTCGGGATACCGAGGGGTTTAAAGGCTTATTGCATATGCTAAATGCAATCGTGATTAACTACGAAAGTGTGGATGTTGTATATTATTTTTCAAGCGATCAAGGAACCAACCAAGCAGATTTTTCTTAGCCAATGATGAAATTTATAATTTCGGTCAGGGGAGTCTTCTGTTCTATTTTTCTTTCCCTTACTCACTCTTGTTTATCAATTTTTATACAATGAGGGCATTGTATAATTTAAGTGTGGGGATAGGGTTCGTAAGAAAAAGAATTTCTTTAATTAAATCATTTAAGTTTCTATTGTTCTTAGAATTTATTAAAAATTTAAAATTTTAAGTGAATAACTAAGTATTTATTAGTTAGAATACTTTTGTTAAAAGTTTTGTTTTGTATTTAAAAGTTTGGACTTTAATGTGGATTAACTGTTTTGTATATATAATGTAAGCTACTTAATAAAGAAGTAGTATATAGTTATATGATATGATGTACTAATAGACAATCTATATGAAGATTTCTGAATTTTAATAAATTAATTAAATAACTTGTATATTATTTTATGATACATAATATGATGTATGACATAAAAAGTCTTAAATTTTAAATTTATTATACAATAATTTTATATATCTTTTTACTTATGTGAATACATTTGGGGGTATATATTGATGGTTTCCTCTGTTATACGAAAGTATAGACCTGGTCTCTATTAATATATACTTAAAAATTAAGCAAACGCAAGTCAAAAGTACTTAAAAAGTCTTAAAAATAAAAGATACCTAATGAGGTCACCATAATGGTTTGACCAAGTCTGGTTTTGCTTAAACCTGAATCAAGTTATGTCGCTATGTTGCATGAAAATGCAGACCTGTCACCAATGTCTTGATTCTTAAAAATGTGTTTTATATATTTATTGGGAATATAAAAGAAAATTGTATAATTAAGTTTAAAGGTATATCATATATGGAAATCATAAGTAATATACATACTAACAATAAAAGAGTATATTCAAAAAAATGAATATAGATTGTTTAAAGTGGACAAATATATTAGTAATCATTCAAGAGCTATATATTACATAAATAATAATAATTTTTATTTATACATTATAGTTATCCATGTTAATTAAATTGTTTAAATTTTTAATTTATGAAACAGGTTTTTAGTATTGGTATTCTGATTTTTAAATATTAGTTTGATGCTTATTTTAAATTTTATTCAGTATTCTACTTGAGGACAAGCAGAACTTAAGTGTGGGGATATTTGATAAGCATCAAATAGATAGTATATTTTATAGTAATTGGGCTAAAATGAAGACTAAAATCCGTGAATGAAAAGAAGAAAACCAAAATGAAGCTGAAACCCGAAGTTGGAAGATTCTGGAATGAAGATCCAACCGGCGGTTGGATAACCCAACCGGCGGTTGGGGTATTAAAGGGTTAAGGCGGTGGAAGACGCGGAGTTGGACCAGGACACAAATTGATCCAACCGGCGGTTGGGAGGTCAGCCAGCAAAACTATAAATAGAGGCCTAAGTTAGGGTTTGAGATATACGATTCAAGAATACAAAAGTCGATTATTATGGTTTAAGGTCGACTTAAGGTGCGAATTTGAAGGCTAAGGAGCTAGGGTTTGAAGGTTTTTAACCCTAGGAAAAGCTGGTTCGACAATTGGTTCGGTTTCTTTATTCTTGTAACTTTAATAACCTTATTGAGTTAATTTATGGATATTGTTTATTTGAATTACTTGTTAATTAGATTTTCATTATAGTTATTTGAATGAATGTTTATTAAGTTTATTATATGAATTTATGTTTATGTTGGAACTATATTATTGAATGTTTATTATACAAGAATTGTCTATATTATAATATATTAATGATTGTTCTTGACATAGTTAAACTGATTTATATTAAACGAGGATGACCATATTAATTTTTTATAAATTAAGTGATTGTGTTTATGTCTTGATCTTAACCTTATGCGATAGACGAAGAATAATTCATTAATATAAAGTAATATTGTGATTCACGCAATACAGATGAAATTGTATTAATAAACTGCTGATAGATCTTAATAATTAGTGATACTTTGCGTAACCTTATGATTGTGTTGCTATGATGAAGATTAGCTTAACCTTAAGTAATTTTCTACATTAGTAATTCACCAATAATAATAGCCAACAAGCAAATAGACATAAATAAATATAATAAGTTTAATAAATAATAGTTTGAGTAATTATAATCTTCTATCCAATTGAGTATTCTTAAGTTGTTCCTGGAACTTATCTATTAGAATCTGTATCAATTATAAATATGTTCGTTCGGAACTAAAACGTCCCCCTTATCTTGTATATTATTGTAAATTGGATCCTTAATTTGTATTATAATTGTAAATAGTTGTAATTAGGAGTAAATAGATAATTAGTTATAATATTAGAATCACATTTCCTGTTGTAACACCCCCAAAATTCACTGTTTAGCGGAAGCAGGTTTTGGGGTGCTACTAATCAAATATCACAGTGCAAAGATAAAGTAAACGACATCTATATGCAACGTTTGTAAATTAGTTACATTCCCATAGATACAAAGTTTGAAAAATTAATGTTTTCGTATACCAAAAAGGTAGTTCCCTAGAGCCCCACGCGTATAGCGGGAGATTCTATTACATAATCAAAATATACAAAAGATAATGCTAAGAATCTCCGTTAATGCAGTTGTGTTGAAATCATGCGACTCTAGCTAAAGTCCTGGAGTAATCCTACTCCATCCGGGTACCTGAGAAAACATGCTAAAAAGGTCAACACGAATGTTGGTGAATCTCACAGGTTTGTAAGTAATATCAGTTTTGAACACGAGATTTCATCAGTAGTGCCCGTAGGCGTAAAATCAGTAATTGCAATCCAGCAATCGTAAAATCCAGTATTTGCAATCCAGCAAATGTAAGTAAGTAAGTTATACCGTTGCCATGAGGCTCATAATCGAAGCTTAACCCGTAAGTAATAAGTTTGCTCCCGTGACATGTTCCTAATTGAGCAAGCATTAGTAACGAATAATTAGTCACCCGTTTCTACGTGTAAATCGGTACGTGGCAGTGCTACTGCCCCGGGCGGGGAGGATCATTTCCCTAATGGATCCATTAACTAGTGTTCGCGCTTAAGTCCATAACTAACTATATATGATGGAGAGACTTCTGTAAATAGTAAACAACTCATGCAATTCCGTTTGGTATATTAACAGTTTAGTACTTGTGTTCAAGAAAATCAGTAGCATGTATCTCCCCCATTAAGATAAAACAGTAAAAGTGGGGCCGTAAGACTCACCTGAGTCTTGTAATAAGCCGTAGCAAATAGCAAGTAGTAAATATAGCAAGTAGGTTCTCCGAACCTGTTACCTTCAAATGCCTAATCATATGAAGTTATGTAAGTAGGTGTCTCGCGAGACGTTTCGTTTAGTTGTACACAACTAGTATATCCAATATTTGTCCGTATGTTTGTAATTGTTTGTTTGTTGGAAAACATGTTTGGCCCATTGGTGACCATTTGTTTGGAGTGTTATGCTTGAAAAACATGTTTCAATGTCCCTTAGATGTTATATTGTATAATCGTTTGAAGTCCCAAATGTTTAACACTTAACTTGGAATTTAATTGTAAAACTGCTGTGTTTTGCGACACAAAATGCGACACAAAAGTTTGTCGTGCGACACAAGGGTTGTGTCGCATGAAGGATGCGACACAAGAGCTCTGCGACACAGTGGTTGTGTCACAAAAGCTTGCGATGCTAATTCAATAGCGACATAAGGGTTGTGTCGTATCAAAATACGACATAATATGCGACATAGAGTGCGACACAATAATGTGTCGCAAAGGTTACGACACTAAAGATTTGGTATGACACAAGGTGCGACATAACAGGCTTTATGCGACATAGTATGCGACACAAGGCTTGTGTCGCATTGATGAACACCAACCCAGAAACCCAGAAACTGACGAAATTTCACGATCCAAAACCCAAATCTAACGTATTTTTAGGCTGTAAATTCATGTTTTCTTCATACATATGGATCATACCAAGTTGTGTAAACATTATAACATCAAAACATTACACCAAATTGAGTAAATCTAAGATTTTAGAAATTTCTTACTTTTGCAAATCGAGCTAGATCGAGGACGGAATGATGAAAACGGTTTTGATATTCTTGCTCCACTCGTGATGGTGATTCCAAATATGTAAATTTCGTGGGTTGATTTGTAAATCCGAAATTTTGGGTGGATTGGGTTGAGAGAGTTTTTGGAGAGTGTGTGTGTTTTGTTTTGAAGAAAATGAAAGAGAAAGGTGGGGTGGGGGGTTGGGTAGTGCTGATTCCAAAAGCAAAGAGGGGGAAAAACACTTCCCAAAATACCGTATTTATCCCGTGTCCTAATCGATTAATCGTTTGTTTTTAGTATTTAACCAAACGGTTATATATTTTTAAAATGTAACTGGAGTATTTAAATAAAAATACCTTGAAATTAATAATAACAACATTTGTCGGGATATTCAAATTATTTGGTTCGCGTTTGATACATTTTGGTTAAATTATTTAAAATGTCATCGCGATAATATAAATAATGTTCGTTTACTGTGTATTTTATATAATAAAATACGTTCTCATTATTTAGGTAAATTCCTGTCACCAACGTCCAAGTAAACTGTGTCGGACTCCGTCCGGTTAATTCGTACGATTCATCCAAATCGCGTAAGTACACACATATATATATAAATCACCTTATATATATACAAATAGAGTCTGTAATTAGTCATATTACATACTAATTACAACCTGTTACAAATATTTAGGCATAATTAATTATCCTAATTATGCAGGTGTTACATTCTCCCCTTGTTAAAGAAATTTCGTCCCGAAATTAGCTCGAATGCACGGACGGTGTTTTGTCTGGGAAAAGATGTGGGTATTTCTGTCACATTTGGTCTTCCCGTTCCCAGGTGAACTCAGGGCCACGCCTAGAATTCCACCTGACTTTTACGATGGGAATACGACTCTGCTTCAATCGCTTGACCTCGCGGTCCATGATTTCCATAGGTTCCTCGGCAAAATGAAGTTTATCATCGATTTGAATTTCGTCGAGCGGTATAATCAGTGTCTCGTCAGACAGACATTTCTTCAAGTTAGAAATGTGGAACGTGTTGTGAACGCTGCTAAGCTCAGCCGGAAGTTGCAGGCGGTATGCCACTGGACCAATTCTTTCAAGGATTTCGAATGGTTTGATGTATCTAGGGTTTAGTTTGCCTCGTTTCCCGAATCGAATGACACCCTTCCACGGTGCCACTTTGAGAAGTACCTTGTCCCCTACCTGGAACTCAAGGTGTTTGCGTCTCACGTCAGCATAGCTCTTCTGACGATCACGTGCGGCATTCAGCCGGTTTTGAAAACCAATGATTTTCTCAGTAGTTTCGTGAATGATTTCTGGACCCATGAGTTGGGAATCTCCTAACTCAGTCCAACAGATAGGTGATCGGCACTTACGCCCGTAGAGTGCCTCGAAGGGTGCAGCCTTAATGCTGGTATGGTAACTGTTGTTGTACGAGAACTCGCACAACGGTAAATGATTTTCCCAAGAAGTACCGAAGTCAACTACGCGGGCTCGTAGCATATCCTCCAGTGTTTGAATAGTTCGCTCGCTTTGGCCATCGGTTTGCGGGTGATAAGCAGTACTCATATCCAGATGAGTACCAAGAGATTTCTGTAGTGATTGCCAAAAGTTAGAAGTAAAACGGCTGTCCCTATCCGAGATGATCGAGATAGGTACACCGTGTCGCGAGATGATTTCTTTGGCGTAGATGCGAGTCAGACGCTCCATCATGTCGGTTTCCTTGATGGCCAGAAAATGAGCAGATTTTGTGAGACGGTCCACAATCACCCAAATGGTATCGCAACCGCTCGAAGTTTTTGGTAGTTTGGTAATGAAGTCCATGGTGATCTGTTCCCATTTCCATTGAGGAATTTCAGGTTGTTGGAGCAATCCCGAGGGTCTTTGGTGTTCGGCCTTGACTTTGGAACAGGTTAGGCATTTACTAACGTATTTGGCGATGTCAGCTTTCATGTTAGGCCACCAATACAACCCTTTGACGTCGTGATACATCTTGTCAGAACCAGGATGTATAGAATATCGAGATTTGTGAGCTTCAGCCATCACCAAATCTCGCAAGTTTCCGAATTTGGGTAACCACACCCGGTTAGAGAAGTATCGAGTCCCATCGGGTTTGATTTCGAATCGTTTATCCAAGCCTCATAAGGCTTCATTTTTCAAGTTTTCATCGCTGAGTGCTTCGAGCTGAGCGGTAAGGATTTGAGCAGGGAGCTCGTTACGAATTGTCATGGAAAGTGCTCGGACTCGAAGGGGTTTCACTCGTTCTTTTCGGCTTAAGGCATCGGCAACTACGTTAGCCTTGCCCGGATGGTACTTGATCTCGCAGTCGTAGTCACTAAGTAACTCAACCCAACGACGTTGCCTCATGTTTAGATCATTCTGATCGAATATGTGTTGGAGACTTTTGTGATCGGTAAAGATAGTGCTTTTCGTACCGTAGAGATAATGTCTCCAGATTTTCAATGCGAAGACCACGGCACCTAACTCGACGTCGTGGGTCGTATAATTTTTCTCGTGAATTTTTAGTTGTCGTGAGGCATAGGCAATGACTTTTTCCCGTTGCATTAACACGCAACCAAGTCCTTGGTGTGAGGCGTCGCAATAAACTACGAAATCCTCGGTGCCCTCGGGTAAGGACAAGATCGGTGCACTGCAAAGTTTGTGTTTCAATAGCTGGAAAGCTGACTCCTGTTTATCAGTCCAATCGAACTTCTTATCTTTCTGAGTCAGTGTTGTTAAGGGAACAGCTATTCTTGAAAAGTTTTCAATGAATCGGCGGTAATAACCAGCAAGACCTAAGAATTGTCTCACTTCGGTTGGAGTGGTCGGTGACTCCCAGCCCTTGATTGCTTCAATCTTGGCAGGATCAACATGAATTCCTTGGCTGTCAATCACGTGTCCGAGGAATTGAACGGTTCGAATCCAGAACTCACACTTAGAGAATTTGGCATATAATTCTTCGTGTCTAAGGAGTCCTAGAATGGTTTTCGGATGTTGAGCATGTTCCAGCTCATTGCGAGAGTAAATCAGGATGTCATCGATAAACACAATGACGAATTTGTCAAGATACGGTTTGCACACCCGATTCATAAGGTCCATGAATACGGCCGGTGCGTTGGTTAAACCGAATGGCATTACTTGGAATTCATAATGCCCGTAACGAGTTCGGAAGGCTGTCTTTGGAATATCATTGTCGTGGACTCGGAGTTGATGATAACCTGACCGTAGATCAATCTTTGAGTAAACACTTGATCCCTAGAGCTGGTCAAATAGGTCATCGATTCTAGGAAGCGGGTACCGATTCTTTATGGTTAGCTTATTCAGCTCTCGGTAATCGATACACATGCGGAACGATCCATCTTTCTTTTTCACGAATAAGACCGGAGCTCCCCAAGGCGAGGAACTTGGTCGAATAAATCCTCTGTCCAGGAGTTCCTGTAGTTGGTTAGACAACTCCTGCATTTCGGATGGTGCTAAACGGTAAGGGGCTCGTGCCACGGGTGCAGCTCCTGGCACAAGTTCGATTTGAAATTCAACTTGTCTAGGCGGCGGAAGTCCGGGAAAGTCTTCAGGAAAGACTTCCAGGAAATCCCGCACGATTGGAACATCCTCAAGTCGCTTCTCCTCCGACTTCTTCTCCTTTACATGTGCGAGGATGGCTTGATACCCTTTTCGTAGATATTTTCTAGTTTTGAGGCAGGATACAATATTCAGATTCCGTCTGCCGGTCTCCCCTTGTAGGACTAAGGTTCCACCGGAGACAAGAGGTATGCGAACGAGTTTGTCATGACAGATGATTTCAGCTCGGTGCTCGGATAACCAATCCATACCGACAATAATATCGAAGCTGCCGATCTCGACAGGGATTAAATCAATGGGAAACGTTTCGTTCGTAAGGTTAAGTGTACAGTTGCGTATGATGCTATCAGTCTCAATCAGTTTGCCGTTAGCTAGTTCTACAATGTATTTAGCATCTAAGGCAGTGGGAGTTATATCAAGTAAAGGGCTAAATTTCTCCAAAATGAAACTTCTATCGGCACCAGTATCAAATAATACGGAAGCAGTAAGGTCGTTGAGAAAGAACGTACCCGTCACGACATTCGGGTCTTGTCTGGCTTCCCCAGCCTTGATAACAAATGATCTGCCGCGAGCAGGGTTGTTGTTGTTTTTCAGCTTTGGGCAATCTTTCTTGAAATGCCCTGAATTTCCGCACCCAAAGCAGGCCTTCGGTGCATTGGTGTTGGGGGTAGGAATGTTGGTTCGGCAATCCTTGGCTAGGTGCCCGAACCATTTGCAGTTGGAGCAAGGGCAAGAACCGTCATGATGGCAGTTGCATTTGGGACAGTAGGGTCTGCTCCCGCTGTACCCTTTCTTCTCCGAAGTCCCCGATGAATAAGCCTTAACAGACTCAGGCTTCTTGTTGGTGAGTTGGTTGGATGAGTTGGGATTTCCTTCCCATTTGCGTTTGTTGTTTGTAGATGGGGTTGAAGTTGTGCCACGGCGGACAGAATTTGCCGTTAGCTCATGAGCCATACGAATGGCGCTCTGAATAGTACCCGGTTTGGATGAAGTCACCAGGTCTTGGAGTCTCTCAGGAAGTCCATCAACGTATTTCTCGATCCTCTTGTACTCAGGATCGACCATGGTTGGGCACAGAAGTGCCAGTTGGTGGAAACGGTTGGTGTATCCGGTGATGTCATCACCTTGCATCTTGTGGTTCCAGAATTCCAATTCCAGCTGTTTCAATTCATCCCTGAGGCAGTACTCGCCCCTCAACATCTCCTTCAACTCCTCCCACGGGAGTTTGTAAGCATTGGCAATACCCACAGTCTGGGCATAGGTGTTCCACCAGGTGAGTGCGGTGTCAGTAAAAGTACTAACGGAGAACTTAACCTTGTCTCCCTCCGCACAGTTGCAGATAAGAAATACAGATTCGACTTTCTCGATCCAGCGTACCAGACCAATAGCTCCCTCAGTACCTGCAAAGTTCAGAGGTTTGCAGTTCTGGAAGTCTTTGTAAGAACAGGATATGGGTTGTGGTCCATTAGTAGCTGTATCTTCGCTACCAGGAGTCGATGTTCGGGTAGCTAGGGCTTGGGCCACACTACGGGCAATTAGACCCGCAATTTCGGCTTCACTGAGGGTGATCTGTCAACGAGGAGGCATGATGCTGAACAAGAAAAGAACAAGGAAAAAGGAATAAGATATTTGCATGAAATTATGATATGTCACAAGTGTAAATGATGAGATACACGATAACAGTACGAAGTGACAATCACATTTCATTTAGATAAACAAGTTGAATACAAGGTACGGGTTTCCCAAAGATTACAGAGTAATAGTAGTACAAAAGTGCCGGGAATTGTTACATCCGGTTGGATTACATAGGCCCTAATAAAGTAGTTAGCTGGTTACAAGTTACAGACTGATCTAATCTTGATGCAGATTAATTTGTTCCATCAGCGCAACAAGGCGGTCCACGGTTTCTGCTAGTCTGTTGGTTTGCCTGGCGTTGTCTTCAACCAAGGCCAGTCGTTGTACTAGTGCTCGCGAGTGATCCTCAGTCTCCTGTGAACGTTGTTCACATTCCTCTAGTCGGTTCCTTACGAGTTCATCCGCACCTAATTCGGCGGTCATTGAATCCTGAATTATGCTAACAGAGAGGTTGGTATCCTCTTGTTCTCGCTGGAGTTGGGATATGTGATCAAGTGCCTGGCGAAGCAGGTAGGTCATTCGGTGTTGTTCCAGTTCGAGTTGTTCGAGCCTTTGCTCCTGACGGCGAAGTTGGGTAGCCAACACTGGCATCGTGAGATGTGCCGAGTTCTGAGAGTTATAAACAGAATAGGGGCTGGTTCGAGGTGACCTTGTGTTCCTCCTGGCTACTCGTGGGTTTCGTGACCCATGTGAGTGAGAGTGTGACGGATTAGGTGGTGTGTTTGCCATTCCTGTGGCAGAGTGTAAGTAAGACGAGGCTAATATATATAAGTATATAATATCCAGCCTAGTGTCTAGCACGTATCAAGTAATGGTCCGGTTCTCTCATGGTCAGAGTCAACTAACGCATTCCTGTTCAACATAACCATTTCAGACCTCACATCATCTTTCCTTAATTGTACATAGTTGATCAGGCTATGTTAAATTAAAGTCGTATGATGTAATTCCTAAACCAATCATGCCTAGTAAGGAAATACTGCCTAACGGTCATAGTCTAGGCCCACTAAATGCAACCTAGTTCACTATAACCTTAGGCTCTGATACCAATCTGTAACACCCCCAAAATTCACTGTTTAGCGGAAGCAGGTTTTGGGGTGCTACTAATCAAATATCACAGCGCAAAGATAAAGTAAACGACATCTATATGCAACGTTTGTAAATTAGTTACATTCCCATAGATACAAAGTTTGAAAACTTAATGTTTTCGTATACCAAAAAGGTAGTTCCCTAGAGCCCCACGCGTATAGCGGGAGATTCTATTACATAATCAAAATATACAAAAGATAATGCTAAGAATCTCCGTTAATGCAGTTGTGTTGAAATCATGCGACTCTAGCTAAAGTCCTGGAGTAATCCTACTCCATCCGGGTACCTGAGAAAACATGCTAAAAATGTCAACACGAATGTTGGTGAATCTCACAGGTTTGTAAGTAATATCAGTTTTGAACACGAGATTTCATCAGTAGTGCCCGTAGGCGTAAAATCAGTAATTGCAATCCAGCAATCGTAAAACCAGTATTTGCAATCCAGCAAATGTAAGTAAGTAAGTTAGACCGTTGCCATGAGGCTCATAATCGAAGCTTAAGCCGTAAGTAATAAGTTTGCTCCCGTGACATGCTCGTAATTGAGCAAGCATCAGTAACGAATAATTAGTCACCCGTTTCTACGTGTAAATCGGTACGTGGCAGCGCTACTGCCCCGGGCGAGGAGGGTCATTTCCCTAATGGATCCATTAACTAGTGTTCGCGCTTAAGTCCATAACTAACGATATATGATGGAGAGACTTCTGTAAATAGTAAACAACTCATGCAATTCCATTTGGTATAGTAAACAGTTTAGTACTTGTGTTCAAGAAAATCAGTAGCATGTCTCTCCCCCATTAAGATAAAACAGTAAAAGTGGGGCCGTAAGACTCACCTGAGTCTTGTAATAAGCCGTAGCAAATAGCAAGTAGTAAATATAGCAAGTAGGTTCTCCGAACCCGTAACCTTCAAATGCCTAATCATATGAAGTTATGTAAGTAGGTGTCTCGCGAGACGTTTCGTTTAGTTGTACACAACTAGTATATCCAATGTTTGTCCGTATGTTTGTAATTGTTTGTTTGTTGGAAAACATGTTTGGCCCGTTGGTGACCATTTGTTTGGAGTGTTATGCTTGCAAAACATGTTTCAATGTCCCTTAGATGTTATATTGTATAATCGTTTGAAGTCCCAAATGTTTAACACTTAACTTGGAATTTAATTGTAAAACTGTTGTGTTTTGCGACACAAAATGCGACACAAAAGTTTGTCGTGCGACACAAGGGTTGTGTCGCATGAAGGATGCGACACAAGAGCTCTGCGACACAGTGGTTGTGTCGCAAAAGCTTGCGATGCTAGTTCAATAGCGACATAAGGGTTGTGTCGTATCAAAATACTACATAATATGCAACATAGAGTGCGACACAATATTGTGTCGCAAAGGTTACGACACTAAAGATTTGGTACGACACAAGGTGCGACATAACAGGCTTTATGCGACATAGTATGCGACACAAGGCTTGTGTCGCATTGATGAACACCAACCCAGAAACCCAGAAACTGACGAAATTTCACGATCCAAAACCCAAATCTAACGTATTTTTAGGCTGTAAATTCATGGTTCTTCATACATATGGATCATACCAAGTTGTGTAAACATTATAACATCAAAACATTACACCAAATTGAGTAAATCTAAGATTTTAGAAATTTCTTACTTTTGCAAATCGAGCTAGATCGAGGACGGAATAATGAAAACGGTTTTGATATTCTTGCTCCACTCGTGATGGTGATTCCAAATATGTAAATTTCGTGGGTTGATTTGTAAATCCGAAATTTTGGGTGGATTGGGTTGAGAGAGTTTTTGGAGAGTTTGTGTGTTTTGTTTTGAAGAAAATGAAAGAGAAAGGTGGGGTGAGGGGTTGGGTAGTGCTGATTCCAAAAGCAAAGAGGGGGAAAAACACTTCCCAAAATACTGTATTTATCCCGTGTCCTAATCGATTAATCTTTTGTTTTTAGTATTTAACCAAACGGTTATATATTTTTAAAATGTAACTGGAGTATTTAAATAAAAATACCTTGAAATTAATAATAACAACATTTGTCGAGATATTCAAATTATTTGGTTCGCGTTTGATACATTTTGGTTAAATTATTTAAAATGTCGTCGCGATAATATAAATAATTTTCGTTCACTGTGTATTTTATATAATAAAATACGTTCTCATTATTTAGGTAAATTCCTGTCACCAACGTCCAAGTAAACTGTGTCGGACTCCGTCCGGTTAATTCGTACGATTCATCCAAATCGCGTAAGTACACACATATATATATAAATCACCTTATATATATACAAATAGAGTCTGTAATTAGTCATATTACATACTAATTACAACTAGTTACAAATAATTAGGCATAATTAATTATCCTAATTATGCAGGTGTTACACCTGTGTTCCTTGTGTTCGAATTTGGACTTACTAATAAAGCTATATTATACGAACGGGTTAATCTTGCCTGAATTGTGTGATAGTATTATTTAGTATTTCCTTAATTTAAAACTTGTGATTATAATTGCCTATACTTTCCCACATCAAGTTTTTGGCACCGCTGCCAGGGACACTTAACCGGTTGGACTTTTGTTCTATCGGGGAAGCGGTGTATTTTAATTAAACTAATTATTTTCCCTGTAAAATTTTTATTTCTAATACTTAGCAAAATCAATAAGAAATATCGGCTCACCCATTGAGAATACTGACAAAAACAAAGGTATAGGGAGAGTAAAGCCCTACCTCATTGATTTATCATATAAGAGGTAAGGTGCTTCTCGAAAGAGATAGGTTTTTAATAAGCTTCGCGCTGACCTGTTTCTCCGCTTTTGTGTACTATCAATGGAGCTACCGAGATCTTTTGACTAGCAATGTAAAAGAAATTAAATTAATATATGTATAGTAAGTTACCTTAGATAAAATAGGATTAGATAAGTAATCTAAACTATGTGCTATTTTTTGTGCACAGAAAAATTTAGCTGTTATTAGAATGGAATCGATGCAAATGGACTTTGGAAGTGAAAATATGGATTTCAAGGATATAGAAGTAGATGGCCATTCTTTTGAACCAAACAAGAAAATCAAGCTAACAAATGAAGAAGAATACTATGAACAGCCTCATGTAGTTTCAACTAAGGAAGATATGTTTCATTACTTAGACTGCTATGAAGATGATTTGGAAGACCTGTTAGTGGGAATTAGGCTTAAACATCTAATATCATTTCTGAAGATCATTTGCAACCTCTCCGTTTTTAATAACTAGTTGAATTTTTTCTGTTTTAGTTAATTTTTCCTGTTTTAGTTTAATAAGTGTTTAGGATTTGAATGTTATTTGGATATTAAAGTTTACTGTTTTTAGTTTCATATTTGATTAATATAGAGTTTACTGTTTTCAGATTTATATGATTATCTCATCTTTATTTGTATTAGCTACACAAATATTAGATTTTAAGTATTTAGGATTAATTTTTACACGAGTTGCAATAGTGATAAAAATTAAATTCATAAATTACTTAAAAGAGATTAGTACAATAAGTTTTGAAATTATGCTTAACATTGTTTACAAGATTGTAGATATATTAAATATAATATTTTTGGTGACCAAAAGATTGAAACAATAGTTGGAATTCGATAAAGTCGACAATTTAATTTCCAAACAGTGGCTGAGTCGACGCAATCACCAATTGAAAAATCTATGTATACCAATGTAAGATTTATTATATCCGTTATTTGTCGCAACTAACAGCATTACAGGAATTTATATTAAAGGTACGAACTACACGATAAGTCTTTTTATCCATTTATTATTTAAATTTCCTAAACATAAGAAATGAATAAAATGCACATAGATTATGGTTTGTAGGTATGTTGTAATTGTACAGAAAATTGTTAATATGTATTACGCAACTTAGTTTATTCATATATTTCTAAAAACATAAATTATGACGGGCTAAATTGGATTTAAAGCCCAATAAAATGAATGGGCCGAATAAAAAGGCCTGGGCAGTTCAAACCAACCGGCGGTTGGAAAGCCCAACCGGCGGTTGGATATTTTTTCGATCAAAAACCGAACAGCCACCATTTCTGCCATTTACACACACTACACACACACACACATAACGAACGGACAATTCGCGACACCCGAAAAATCATATTTTCATCATCATTTTGTTGCGTTTTCGTGCTATACTTCATCAAAGGTATCATCTATCTCACTTTTTATATTTTTCGCAATTTAAATTCCGAAATATTTACTTTGATTATGTTTGATTGCGGATTTTGATTAAACAGGAGCTATTGTTTCGGTTTACAAATGATTAGGAATGCTTAGAAACTAGTTAGGTTAGTTAGGTCATGATTTTGTGATTTGCAGATTGATTGCGGATTGTTGCGAGTCGAATAGGATTAGGGCTCGGTTTCAAATAAAATATTTTTAGATATAGTTAGTAAAAGTTACACTATTACTCAATATAAAATTTCCGTAAAGAATGGATATAAAAATGAAATTTTTAATGACTAAATTTTTGATTCAATAAAATTTTGAAACAAAATTCGAGTTCATATATATAACGTGACTTTGAATTAATAAAAAATTATTATACCTTATGATTCGATATATATTCGAAACAAAACTATTATTTAAAAAAAATTATTATTACATTTTACAAACTTTTTAGACTCGATATTATTTCGAAACAATAAAAATATGTTAGAAATACGATATTCCAGAATTTGACATTGTTTTCAAATTAGAAATATGTTGAATTTATAAATTTTATATAAACATTATTATGAAGATTCGATATTATTTTCGAAATAAAAACATTTAAAAGTTAGATTAGTATTAGGCGTGAATAAGTTTCATTGTTGACTTAGTTTATATGAGGCATAGCATTTGTAGTCAATGTTTAGAAAATTCACAGGTGGCTATAGAATGGCTAGCCGAAGTGCTGCTTGCATGAAAATTGACCAACCGGCAGTTGGGATATTCAACCGGCGGTTGGCCAACATTTTCAGCAAATACATGCAACCGATATTATTTTACACTAATACGTTGTTTAAGTTGATACTGCAGATATGACTACCATACGACAGAGAGGACGTGCACTCTTAGACAGAGAGGATTTTCAGCTACACTCGTATCTACGATTTGAGCATGAGACTATTACAGCATAGAAGAGAGCAAAGTTTGCTGATCTGTTGACTGAGCTTGTTGCTCAGCCTGTTGAGACACCGGATGTGTTAGACTGGTCGGTTATGGAGAGAGTTATTGATCCTCACCGAGAGGGAGAGACTGGGATGTTACTTTGAGGAGACTGATGACTCAGAGTTATATTCTACCTTCAGGTGATGTTGGTTTTGTTTCTCTGGCTTGGTTTCGTTTATTTCATATACGGGAGATTATCTATAGAGAGCTTGTCATCGAGTTTTATACGACCCTTAGGTTTGATGCTGTGTCTAGACAGTTTGACCAGCCTTCGATTTCTTTTTATTTAGGAGGTCAGCCTAGATCTATGAGTTTGATTAAGTTTGGAGTAGCTGTGGGACTCTATACACTAGATGAGCTCCACAACCATTCTTTTGGAGAGCATTTGACTGCAGGTATGATAGAGCAGTATTCATCTATTGAGATAGTTGAGTATTGGAGACAGCTAGCTATTGTTGATTATGGGGATAGAGCACCTTCAGATATACATATGAGGAGCCCGGTTCATAGGCTATTACATAGGTTGTTATCATTTTCTATCTGTGGTAGTCATACGGGACCTGAGAAGGTCTATCGGCCAGATTTCTTTTATTTGCATACTATGATTCAGGGGACGCTGATCAATGTTCCCTGGAGATTAGTTCATTGGATGACCATAGGAGCGACTAGGTATAGGCTTACCAGTAGTTTGTGTGGAGGACAATATGTTACGAGGATAGCTCAGTATTATCAGATGGTAGCTGCTGATTTTTTGACTTGTACACCGGTTACACCAGGGATGTCCTTGCTAGGCGAGGACAAGTTGATTGAGTTAGGGATTCTTCAGGAGGGTGTACAGGAGGGAGTATTGTTATGGACGCCTGAGGTTGCACCTGGACAGCAGCCTGTACAGAGAGCTAGATTGAGAGGACCACCTGTTCCACCACCACCAGTACCTGAGATTCCAGTACCCGAGGTTGATCTGCCAGCAGGTAGAGGCAGAGGACGTGGTATAGGCCGTGGCCGGGGTGATGTGTTAGATGATATTCAGCAGAGACTGGAGAGGATGGAGATTGGACATGGTAGGAGATTTGATATGATTGATCATAGGTTTACTAGGATTGAGCAGAGGTTTGATAGGTTTGAGAGAGAGAGCTTTCGCAGATCTGATTATCAGCTTGGATTATTGCAGCAGTTGTTGACAGAGAGGTCTATAGCATTCCATCCATATGTTCCGATAGTATTTGATGATTGAGCTGGATCTTCGAGACAGCCGGGGCAGGAGGATTCGGATGATGATTAGATTATGTTTGATACATTTGACATTTATATTTGGGATGACTGTACTTATTATTACTTTTACTTATCACACTTATTATTATTATTACGCTAATATGGTTGTTTATTTTTGATAGCGTTAAACTGGCAATAAGTTCTGTACTTTATTTATAAAGTTCTTACTTATTTATTATGTACTTTGTGGGTATGTTCCCTGGAAACCCTCACGAGACTATAATTCGTCCACTCGGGATACCGAGGGGTTTAAAGGCTTATTGCATATGCTAAATGCAATCGTGATTAACTACGAAAGTGTGGATGTTGTATATTATTTTTCAAGCGATCAAGGAACCAACCAAGCAGATTTTTCTTAGCCAATGATGAAATTTATAATTTCAGTCTGGGGAGATTTCTGTTCTATTTTTCTTTCCCTTACTCACTTTTGTTTATCAATTTTTATACAATGAGGGCATTGTGTATAATTTAAGTGTGGGGATAGGGTTCGTAAGAAAAAGAATTTCTTTAATTAAATCATTTAAGTTTCTATTGTTCTTAAAATTTATTAAAAATTTAAAATTTTAAGTGAATTACTAAGTATTTATTAGTTAGAATACTTTTGTTAAAAGTTTTGTTTTGTATTTAAAAGTTTAGACTTTAATGTGGATTAACTGTTTTGTATATATAATGTAAGCTACTTAATAAAGAAGTAGTATATAGTTATATGATATGCTGTACTAATAGACAATCTATATGAAGATTTCTGAATTTTAATAAATTAATTAAATAACTTGTATATTATTTTATGATACATAATATGATGTATGACATAAAAAGTCTTAAATTTTAAATTTATTATACAATAATTTTATATATCTTTTTACTTATGTGAATACATTTAGGGGTATATATTGATGGTTTCCTCTGTTATACGAAAGAATAGACCTGGTCTCTATTAATATATACTTAAAAATTAAGCAAACGCAAGTCAAAAATACTTGAAAAGTCTTAAAAATAAAAGATACCTAATGAGGTCACCATAATGGTTTGACCAAGTCTGGTTTTGCTTAAACCTGAATCAAGTTATGTCGCTATGTTGCATGAAAATGCAGACCCGTCACCAATGTCTTGATTCTTAAAAATGTGTTTTATATATTTATTGGGAATATAAAAGAAAATTGTATAATTAAGTTTAAAGGTATATCATATATGGAAATCATAAGTAATATACATACTAACAATAAAAGAGTATATTCAGAAAAATGAATATAGATTGTTTAAAGTGGACAAATATATTAGTAATCATTCATGAGCTATATATTACATAAATAATAATAATTTTTATTTATACATTATAGTTATCCATGTTAATTAAATTGTTTAAATTTTTAATTTATGAAACAGGTTTTTAGTATTGGTATTCTGATTTTTAAATATTAGTTTGATGCTTATTTTAAATTTTATTCAGTATTCTACTTGAGGACAAGCAGAACTTAAGTGTGGGGATATTTGATAAGCATCAAATAGATAGTATATTTTATAGTAATTTATCCCTATATTTATATACATTTTAGTGCATTTATATTATTTTAGATACTTATTTGTTAATATTTGCAGAGAATGTATTTTAATTGAAGAATGAAGAAAAAGGAACGAGAACAAGTCCAAAACTGAAGAAAATGAAGAAATGAAGAAAAGGAGCTTAAACCTTAAATAATTGAAGACTAAAATAATAATATTAAAGAATTGGGCTAAAATGAAGACTAAAATCCGTGAATGAAAAGAAGAAAACCAAAATGAAGCTGAAACCCGAAGTTGGAAGATTCTGGAATGAAGATCCAACCGGCGGTTGGATAACCCAACCGGCGGTTGGGGTATTAAAGGGTTAAGGCGGTGGAAGACGCGGAGTTGGACCAGGACACAAATTGATCCAACCGGCGGTTGGGAGGTCGGCCAGCAAAACTATAAATAGAGGCCTAAGTTAGGGTTTGAGATATACGATTCAAGAATACAAAAGTCGATTATTAGGGTTTAAGGTCGACTTAAGGTGCGAGTTTGGAGGCTAAGGAGCTAGGGTTTGAAGGCTTTTAACCCTAGGAAAAGATGGTTCGACAATTGGTTCGGTTTCTTTATCCTTGTAACTTTAATAACCTTATTGAGTTAATTTATGGATATTGTTTATTTGAATTACTTGTTAATTAGGTTTTCATTATAGTTATTTGAATGAATGTTTATTAAGTTTATTATATGAATTTATGTTTATGTTGGAACTATATTATTGAATATTTATTATACAAGCATTGTCTATATTATAATATATTAATGATTGTTCTTGACATAGTTAAACTGATTTATATTAAACGAGGATGACCATATTAAGTTTTTATAAATTAAGTGATTGTGTTTATGTCTTGATCTTAACCTTATGCGATAGACGAAGAATAATTCATTAATATAAAGTAATATTGTGATTCACGTCATACCGATGAAATTTTATTAATAAACTGCTGATAGATCTTAATAATTAGTGATACTTTGCGTAACCTTATAATTGTGTTGCTATGATGAAGATTAGCTTAACCTTAAGTAATTTTCTACATTAGTAATTCACCAATAATAATAGCCAACAAGCAAATAGACATAAGTAAATATAATAAGTTTAATAAATAATAGTTTGAGTAATTATAATCTTCTATCCAATTGAGTATTCTTAAGTTATTCCTGGAACTTATCTATTGGAATCTGTATCAATTATAAATATGTTCGTTCGGAACTAAAACGTACCCCTTATCTTGTATATTATTGTAAATTGGATCCTTAATTTGTATTATAATTGTAAATAGTTGTAATTAGGAGTAAATAGATAATTAGTTATAATATTAGAATCACGTTTCCTGTGTTCCTTGTGTTCGAATTTGAACTTGCTTATAAAGCTATATTATACGAACGGGTTAATCTTGCCTGAATTGTGAGATAGTATTATTTAGTATTTCCTTAATTTAAAACTTGTGATTATAATTGCCTATACTTTCCACACATCAAAACTCTAGAACCCTACCAACTAATTTTCCCATTGGCATGTCACTAGGAACTAGGTTATCATTATTCTGATCGGAGCAATACGCAAACTTCCAATACTTATCTAGTTGAAAGATAAGCAACCTATCTTGGTTTTATACCTAGGTACATGAATCAGTAGCGTATCGTCTCATAGGTCCGACCGTTCTTAACCCCTAAGGTAGTTTACTATTCTATTAGCATGCAGATTAATAACTTTGTATGTTTAGACCGTTGATTATGTAAGACTTAGTGTTATAAGGATTCTAGGTCACTGGGACTCTACTCTTATTCCTAAGCCTTGTTTTGTGTATTAAAGCTTGGTTACTTCAACTTATGACTTAAGTTATCTTTTTCAAACAGTTATACATCCCTGGATTATTCGCAGTTTATTAAAACGTGTTTCATATGCAGACCATGCCTTTCAGTAATTAGACAGTGTACTTTACATAGTAGTTCCACGGCTTCTTACATCCAACATGCGGTCAAGAGTAATTGACAGTGAGAGTAACACTCTAAACTAACTAAATGTAAAGTAGTGCAGGAATGTAAACCTAATATATACAACGAGTGGGTTCACTGTGTCTTACTTATTGCATGTCATGGGCACGGATAACTACTTACCATAATTAAGGTTGATCAGGCCCTAATTACTAGGTTGCAGTCACGTGGATAACCAAAAAGGGTACTCCATAAATTAAACTTAAGTTCATAAAGTCTTAACGGTACAAAGGTTACTAATTTCTATTTTATCTAAACTTGTGTTGCGAACATTATTTTATAGTGCGTTGACTCTCGTAGGATATACCAGTTAGTTGTGAAGTTGTACTATCCTTTCGGAGTTCCAACTGTTAAACCAGAGCTGATTTCAATGATATAACTACCTTCGGTCGTTTATCGACTTCCATACATTTGTACTCTGCTTGAAGCGTTTCCAGTACTATATCAGATAAACCGTCGAATAGGGGCCGTCATTCACTTTACGATTGTCGTACATTAATTATATAATGTCATCCCTACTTATAATTATCTACATCATCAACAATCACAATAATAAACTACTCGCAATTCATGGCAACAGACAAATCACATACCAGGCAATAATACATATTCAAAATACGAAATAAGACAAGTATGATAAGAGTTTAGATATCACCCGGAAATAAATGCGTAGCAGCGTATTATTATAATTGACAACTCTTTCGCACATACAAAGATGAATCTCCAATTCCCTAGCGTTCATCCTAGCTTCTATATTAATTCGTAGATTAATTACAATATTCCTAGAAAGAGAAAGACTATAAAATACAAGAGAATTTCTATAGTGAGAAAGTGGAAATTATGCTTCCAAGAGTGAAAAATGAGTGTGTGTTGAAATGAAACCATGAGGCTCCTATTTAAAGGTGAATTTCGGCTCACGTTAGCAACTCATGGTGCACACTAGCAAAAGGTGGGAAAGTCATAGCACATGTACCCTAAAGCGCGTAAAGGTATAGTACATGTACCCTAAAGTTGCGTAAAGGTCTAGCACATGTACCACGCGAGTACGGGAAAGGACCAAAAAGCGACGGATGGACAGTGGATGGTAGACCGGCGGTGCCAGCCAGCCAACCGGCGGCTGTGTGCTGGTGGCCGGTGGCGGTGGCCAGGCCACTGCCCCGGTTCGCCGTCTTTTGCTTCGTTTCTTGATTCGTGCGTGTTTTATTCGTTATGCGTCCGTTTGCGTCGATTCTTTTTTTGTTGGATTCGTTTTTCAAAAACATACGAAGACTTTAATGAAAAGAAATCCCAAAAATATGTCTCTGAACTTTAGATGTGTCGTACGAATCATTTGAATCTTCCGGCGTACATAGAATCTTCATTCTTCGTCCGTTTTTTCCGATTCTTCTTCTGTTGGATTCGTATTTTGAAAATGATCATCTTGGATATGAGAGATCTCAGTGATGGGTACTTTGTCTCTAAATCTTGTTCTGATGTCTTGAATCTTCAACTGTGCGTGGAATCTTCGTTTTCCGTCCATTTTTAGTGATTTTTCTCGTGTATCCGTGTTTTCACCTTCTTGGCATAATATCACTAATTCAAGTGATAATTAAGCTTGTATGCCAAGTATTAGTCTTAAATGAGAGGGATATCGGTGGTAAAACATGACTTTTTATGCGATATCAGTTGTACTAAGGTACAGACCTGTCACCAATGTCTTGACTTGAAAAAAAATAAAAATAAAATTAAAAATTAAAAAAATAAAAAAAATGATTGATTTAATTGGATTCCCATTGTGTGGGAGAGTATGGCTCGTTAGGTGCATGAGAGTATTTTGCTATTGGGAATCAAGGGTAAAGCCTGCTAGAATAATAGTAAGTCAAGCTAAATACCCGAAATATAGATTGTTTAGGTGGACAACAATATCGATAATCCTTGTGAGTCATCTTTTATGCCTAATAATAATACATGAGGAAATTGTTTTCTTAGAAGAGTTTCTTGATTGCTAAAGCTTAAGGTAGAATTATTTTTAAGATTAAAATTTGGTTTGCGAAATGCTAGTTAGTATGTAAGTCTCAATGCTCCGGTGTTTGCCTATTCATGTTGAAATTTTGAAGTTTCAACCGATGGTCTACTTGCATTTAGGGATTTGATCGGAGCTTGGATCGAAAAGAAACAGAAAGCGAGCTAATATTGAAGAAAAGAAGCTAAAGATTTGAAGCTAGGCAAAAGAGAGTTGGATCAATTGGAGGAAAAAATGAGATTCTAATTCCAACCGCCGGTTAAACAATTTAACCGGCGATTGGATTGAATTGTTGGGCTGATAAGCTACGTGGGCCGGACCAGTTGAAGTTTTGCATCCAACCGGCGGTTGGATTAAGTCGGCAGATTAGGTTAAATTTTCATTTAATCTCATTTTTAGGGTTATCACTCACACTTTTGGACAGTCGAATTTCACCAACAAAAAGCCTCATTTCTGGAGCATTTTCAAGATTAAGAAGCAAGAAGAATTGAAGTATTTCGATTGTCATTCATTTCTTCGGTTTCTCGGTTTGAAAATATATTCCTTTTTTATTTGATTATGATTTAGATGGTGTTTTTATTTATGATTTTCTGTAAAGCCATGAGTGGCTAAATCCTTGATGTATTTGCTTAGATGATGATACTTAGATGATGGTTTGATTATTGATTTGCGAAAGATATTGGATTTTATGAATGTTTATGTATTTATTTGATGATCCATGGTTGTTATTTGAGTATTAGCGATTACCTAGCGTGGTTTTCTAATCAATTGAGATTGAGTTCCTTTTGAGTAGGAAATTATTGATGATTGTTGATTTCGGTTGAGAATTATTGCTTGATATATTGAGTTTGATAGGTTGGGGTAAATAATCGGGAATAATCTTTAATGAACATGATAGTTATAAACTAGCTGTTGACTTTGTTGATTCAAGTCGCGAAAGTAAATCACATAAACGACGTAGGTTTAATTTAGAACACAATTCGGTGGGCAACGCTAATTGAACGGTTAGCGTGTTGCAAACAGCCTAGTGTCTTTCTTAATTGTGTTAGATTAACTTACCTCGGAAAGGGGGTTGTCTTATTAGTTATGTCGCAATAAAATCCATGTTTTAGCAATTCAATAAAGTGATAACCGGATTCTAAGGAAAGCAGTCTAAGTGAATACATTTCTTTTGTCATTTGAATCGAGTTATATTATTTGATTAATTGTTTCTTTTTATTTAAGTTTAAGTATTTATTCACATTTCATAATTGTTAGTCAATTGTTCGATCGGAACTAAAACGCCCCCTTGGTTCTGTTTTCATTATTTGTAACAATTTCCATTTTATTTGAATTGACATCCGTTCCTCGTGTTCGACTCGGACTTACCACACTATACTATTATGCGATCAGGTATTCTTGCCTGAGTTGTGTATAGTAAGTAAGGTAATTTCCATTTTTAAAACTATAACCTTGTTTACACGACATCATAACGCGACTACCTCGGACAGTAGGGGTGTTCAAAAATATCCGTATCCGAATCCGAAATCCGAATATCCGAAAATCCGATCCGAAATTATCCGAAAATTGGGATACCCAAAATTTCGGATATCCGAATTTCGGATATCCGAATTTTTGGATTCGGATTCGGATAGCAATTTCTATAAATTTCGGATAGTTCGGATATCCGAACTATCCGAAAAAATATTGTATTTCTTTTTAAATTGTTTTCATGTTCTACAAGAGTACAAGCTGTATTTTTCTTTCTCTCTCTATCAACGATTCTCTACCTTCTCTCTAGAAACTCCCACAAACAATAATCATCAACCAGATTCATCACTCGCCGCCACCGGATTTCACCGCCTGCCACCATCGAATTCCACCACCACTAGCCCTTCTTCATCGTCGCCGCTGTCCCTATCCCTTCATCGCCACCATCTCAAACCTTCACCGCCATCATCCCTTCCTCACCACTTCACTGATTCGTGGTGTTGGTGATTTCTGAGTGGCGATATGTTCTTATACAGTTACAAACCTTCAAATGTATCATTATCACCATAAAACCCCCAAATGTAATCGGATCTGGCATTAAAGTCGATGACTGGAAGTTATGGTTGTTGGAAATAGCGATGACAACATCAGCAGTTATTGATACTTATTTTTTATAAGGTGTGATACTTATGGTAGTATTTGCTGTACATATTTCAAGATAGATGATATACTGTGAGTATTTTATTGCAATTGAAGATCTTCACTTGTTGACCAAAGTGATTGTTTTATTATTGATTGAATAGATTAATAGATGATATAGTGTGAGTATTTTATTGCAAATGAAGATCTGGACTTGTATTTATTCCACACGTGATTACTAATATCTCTGTATCTTCATATCTTTTTTATTGACCAAAGTGAATTTTATTATTGATTGAATAGATGAATAGATGATATACCGTGAGTATTTTATTGCAATTGAAGATCTTCACTTGTTGCTTTTTTTTGAAGCTTTCATATTCTACATTTCCCGTTCTTCTCCTTGCTATATAGTGTATACTGCATATTCTAGAGCTTAAATTTTTCGGATAATCGGATATCCGAATTCGGATATCCGAAAATTTGGATATCCGAATTTCGGATATCCGAAATTTCGGATTCGGATTTCGGATAGCAAAATCTAGTATCCGAAATTTCGGATATCCGAAATTCGGATATCTGAATTTTCGGATATCCGACTTTGAACAGCCCTACCGGACAGGGATTGTCAATCCCAAATGGTACCTTTCACTAACATTCACGCTAAGATCCATACTAACAAACTATGATGTGTAGGGCTTTATGATTAGGTAAAACAACTCATGCAGTTAATATATCGAGTTTTGTACTTGTGTTCATATGTAAATAAAAACTGAGCATGTATCCTCACCCCGAGGTAAAAACAGTAAAAAGTGGGGCTATGAGACTCACCTGAATCTGATGAGTATGTAGCAATAAGCAAAGCTATGATGTCCGTAGACTGTAACCCACCGGGCATCCTAAATGCGCAAGGTTATAATAATGATTAGATGTCTCAACAGACCATTTATGCTACTTGTCCATTCAACTAGTTATGTCCAAATGTTTGATTGTTTGTTTATGTTTTGAAAACATGTACGGCCCGTTGGTGACGGTTTGTAATAATAAATCGAAAGTATTATTATTATATATTTTATTGTATTGTATACTTATCAAAGTATATGCATTTCATGTACGAATATCATCGTATAAAGTTGTGTTGTCGTAAGTGTTCGACACTTAGTGAAAATATGAGTTTTCAAGATTCTATGAATAGCGACACTAAGTGTGACACTGGGTATAAGTAGCGACACTGAGGTTAGTGTCGCATAATGGTGAAATTATAAGTGTTGCGACACTAGGGCTAGTGTCGCAGTTTGCGACATTCATTATTTGGTGACACAAGTAATAGTGTCGCAGTATGCGACATTCGGGCTCAGTGCGACACAAGGGTCAGTGTCGCTATGTGCGACATTCGGAATTTTTGCGACATTAAATATCAGTGTCGCAGTATGCGATATTCGTGATTGTTAAGCGACACAAGCTTAGTGTCGCAATTGGGTTTGGCCCTATGCGACATACCGGCTGTTAGTGATTTCCAAGTTTGGGTTTGTGGTCAAACGACCTTGGTTTGACCCGAAACTTTAACCCAAACCTTAAAATGGTTCATAGAGTTTATAAAAATTGTCGGTTCGTGTCGGGGTTAGCCCGAAGTCTCGGTTTTATGATTATTTCCAAAACAGCCCTTAAGTTATATTTTCGGTTTTGTCAGTTTGTTTCGCCTCTTGTTTTTGGCATGTTTTAGCCCGCAATCAAATCCAAAAAAAATCACACATATTCATCCACATCTCTAGTATTTTACCAAATTTTTTCAAGAATTTTAGGGGTCTCTAAGTTAGGTAAATAAAATCGAGAAACAACAAGGTTCAAATTTCGGCCAAAATGGACTGTTGCGTACAAACTGAATTTTCTGGAGGAATCGGTGCATTTTTAGAGAAAGTGTTCAACATGAAAGTTGTAGTCGACGAGCATACGAAGATTTTGGTATATATTTCATACATTTCTTTTGTGTATACGATTTTATATGAATTTTCTTGTGAGACTGAAATTTGGGACAAATTTAGTGTTTATATAAATAGGTTTCAAAAACGTGTTTTAGCTTCAAGTTTGGACATAATCTAGTCATATGAGCTACTAAACATGTAAATCATTAACATGCAAACAAATCTAGAGAGAGAGTGGTTATTCTTACCAAGAAATGATGAAGAAAAGATGAAGATGATGAAAATGAGCTTTGATTCTTGCTTCTTCTTGTTCTCTTCCTTCAAAGTATGGTGAATGATGATGAATAAAGATGATGATGAAACTGATTTTGAAGGTGGTGATGATGGTGAAATCGATGGGGGAGAGAGGGAGAGTAGAGGAGGTGGTGTTTGAGTGTGGGAATAAAATGGGAGTGGAGTGTAAGGTGAGAAATGGGTTGAGTGTTTGATCCAAAGAAAGGAAGAGGGGTATGGGGGTGGGGGCAGCCGGCAAGGGGGCCCATAGGGCTGGGTTTTTGGTCAAATTTTGTTTCCCCAAATTCGCGCTCCGTGCGGTGTTCGTTTCCTCGCTCGTTTCGGTGTTTATTTGGACGTTAAACGTTTAATATTCGCGTTTTAAATAACATTTAGAATTCGATATTTTTACTTGAAATATTTAATCTAGATACTTGAAAACATTTATAAACATGTTCCGTTAATTTGTCGGTTTCAATTTACGTGTTCGTTTTACGGATGTTTAATCGCGTGACGTTTTAATTACACGCTTTTGTTATCGTTTTAAAATACGATATTTAAATGAAAGTTTTATTCGAAATAATATATTTAAGTTTATAAAATATGTTTTGGGTTCCGTTTGATTGTCGGGCGTGTTCCGCGCATTTTTGTAGTGTACGGTTTACTTTATACGATACGAATGATTTGTTAAATATTATCAACATAATATTTATGAGTTTATGAGTTTATTAAATAATTTCATATTATCTAATATTGTGTTCACCAACGTCCATAGTTATGGTGTACCGGAATCCATCCGATATCAAAATGCACGATTTAACCAAATTGCGTACGTGTGTATATATATAAGCATATATCAATACCCAAATGATACACATAATTAGTCCTAAACATAACTAATTACATGTATTAATAAAATTATTAGGCACTAATTAATAACCCTAATTTGGCGAGTGTCACATCTCTCTTCTCTCCCTAAATTTCCTTCTCTCTGTTCTTGATTTGTACAACCTATACTATAACATTAGTATTAGTAAGTAGTATATAAATATTTACGTCTATATATAAATATTTACGTAAATATTTACTATAACATTAGTATTAGTAAGTAGTATATATAATATGATATGATTTCTTTTGATACCTTTTCCGGCCACATCAACGGAAACACTGAAACCGAGCATGGTGGTGGCGGCGGCGGCGAGCATGGTGGTGGAGATGTCAGTGGCGAGCATGTGGTGATGGTGGTGTTTGTGTTACTGTGAAGAAGAAATGAATTGGTTATTCATCTTTTAAAGATTTTTAATAATAAGAAAAAATGGGTAATGGGTTGTTTTGGGGAAATAAAAAGGTTATTCATCACCTTACCTTTATGTCACATCTCAGGAGTATCTTCTGCTTTTTGACTTTTTAATCTACAGTATTTAGAGTTATCCAAGTAAAGTACATGTATTATATTATTTCTATTTCTACCTATTTTATAAAAGAAGGCTCTAATTTACTGTATGTGGGCTTAGAAATTAACATGTCATTAGTGAACAATCTAAGACTGTTCAATCAAAGAAAATTTTGCACTAGAAATCATGTTGAATCTTACCTCCATACCTCTACAATAGTACAAGCTGTGAAAGCTACTAATTAAGGAACAAAGGAGTAGGGCTGTCAATGGATGGATATGGATTGTATCTTGATCCGATCCATTAATGATCCAAGCAAAATGGATAATGATCCGATCCATGATCCAACGAAACAGATCGTGATCCGATCCATGATCCAACTAATTTTAACGGATGGATATTGATCCGGATCTATCCACTTAACAAAAATATTGAATTTAACAATTACACCGTATGAATATGTGCCATCTATAATTGAAAAGAACTGTAACTCAAGCCAAGTTCTACATGAGTATATAACGATATATAAATACTAAAACAAAGCCAAAAGTTAAAAGTTAAGTATTACGTCGGTACAAGTTTATAATTTCCAATAATTCAATGTTCGAGATCAATCAATTGGCAATTATAATAACAAAATCAACGAAATGAAAAAGATTATGAAAACAGAGACCAATAAATTTGAAATTGCATACACTTTCATTTGAAAATTAAACCTTTAAGATGCACTAGCAGCTCAAACTGATAATAGCATTGTTATTAACGGTTCGATGGAACATGTTAGGTTAATCGACACTTACAGAGTTACAGCATAGTAGTTGTTCAAGCGTAAAAACACTTAATTACAATGATGATAATGGTTTATGAGGAATCAAGCTTATCTCACTCCGATTAACGTGCAAACCCAGTATCGAGACTTAGTCAATCGAGGGTGGTGATGAAACTTAATTCTGGAAGAGCAACTATGGATAAATTGCTCTGAGATTTTATGAGGTGTTGGTTTGAAATGGAAACCATGCACTAGTATTTATAGCCAAACCCTAAGCTGACGTGGGCGCTTGGTCATGGGCGAGGGCAACATTCTCTGCGCTCAAACTGACGTGGACCAATCAGGTGAGCCGACCAGGTTAATGGGCAAGCTATGTATATAGTACCTGCATATAACGATCACTGATTGTACTTTTGTCAGAGAATGTCGGGTTTGTACGGAGCACGCGGTTCATTATGATAGCGTTATGATCTTGCTAAGTGTTGTATTTCAATTATGAGGTCGTGCTCCGGCTTCAGTGATGTTCGCTCGGAGACATGTATAGCGGGTATAGCATTACCCTTTGTCTGGGCGGTCATACTATCATAACCGGACTCCGTTGTCCGTGTCCGGATGTGTCCTGACTCGGAAATGGATGCTACTGCCTCGGGTAATAAGTTCTGGGACTAGAGTATGATCCGGGGTCCGGCGTCAGAACCGAAGTGGAGTGACAGGTCACCAAGTGTACCTCGAGTTTGCTTAATTTCCGTATTCATGACGTAATCAGAGGTCAAGCACGCTTCGGACTCATAGTGTGACCCGAGGTCCGAAGTCGGAGGTGATGCTATGTACATCATTAGTTGTTAACAAATTACGAACAAATGACGGATACTTAATGGTGCTGGCAATCGAATTTGTCTAGCCTCCGTGGTAGATTCAAATGATATGGAAATTAAAAAAGATGTAGTAATTCAAGTTCGTTAATATATATTTGAATTAAATTGAATATAATATGATATACAGTGTGATATTTGATACGGAAAATAAATGTGATATGGAAAATAAATTCTCAATTTCATGAAACTGTTATTCTAGAAGGAAAACTAAATGAATCGATCCAAATGGATCGATCCGGATGGATCATGGATCGATCCAAGTATTGATCCGCTTAAATGGATCAATTTGTCCGATCACTAATTGGATTAATGGATCAACTTTATGATCCAATAAATCATATAACTAGATCGGATCGGATTAACTTTATGATCCAATAAATCATATAACTAGATCGGATCGGATTTGGATCATGATCCAATCCATTGCCACCCCTACGAAGGAGTCATCTACAGCTTTGATGTTATTAACCTACTCCTCTTAATTTCCATTAACATCCTCTTATACAAAGCTAAATAAAAATAAAAGTATTTCAACCTTGGGGCTATTTCAAAGATGTTGATTCTAGGGTTGTAAACAGATGACTATATACGAACGATAAACTACAACTTATTGCTTCGAGGCAAGTACTCTCTGTCCTTAAAGCAATTTCGCCCCCACCGTTTGTATAACGAGTACGTTGGGTTTCCAGCGAATCACTTCCCAAGATACAACGAAGCGACGGGTAGAATCGATATCAACACTGCACGGGTGGTAATATCCTGGTGAATTTACTGAGTTTACAAGGTTTTTGAGACACTACGGTTTTTGTTTCTATAGCAACACAAATGGCAGCAATCTGGTATTAGAGGGACATACTTTTGTTGTAAAATTTGGGTGTTTTTAAGTGCCAAAAACGTTGCAAATGGTCTGCTATTTATAGAGAAAATAACACCCATTAAACAGTCACAACAGTTGGTTGTATCCTTTATACAGGAACCAGAAAACTGTCACAATTGAATAGGTGTGACTGTTTGTTTTTGTGTATTGTATAATACGAACAGGTGGGTATCCTTTGTGGATTAATTTATTATGGACAAGCATGACTAGTCTTGAATAGACACACTGCTTCGTTTGATTTATCCATAACTGAACAATCCAAAAGGTGTTGTACCAATTGGTTTAGTTATGGATACAGCCCACACAACTTTCATTAATTCAAAATTATAATAAATAAATCATGGCATATAAGTACCCACTTCTATTTCAATCCTGCTCCTATGTGGGACAAGATAAGCCACCAAAGTTCATCTCTCTTTTCCTAAGACTAACTGAAAAATGACTAATATTATATATTTATTTTGAAAATTCTCCAACAATCCCCCACCATTTTCAAAATAGACATATGTTTTGAAAAAGACCTACACGATAGGACCTAACCAGATTCCGAAAACCCTTGGGGTGTTATGCATAAATAAAGGTGGAATATTTCACCTTTACATAGTGATGCGTCCCGAAACGATCGTTCTCGCAACGGGACAGCACCAGGGAGTTTTAAATTTATAAAAGCTAGGGACCTAAATTCTACTTACAGAGGTAAGTATAACTCAGGGTCGTTCTTAAGATCAATCGTATTGTGAAGCAGAGTTATCTAGACAAACTATTCAATTTAGCGATGGGTTTTTGAAAAGAGTTTTTGATTTGGTTTTTAGGTCCGTTTAAACTAAACTAATAAAAGCAGAAAATGAACAAAACAGTAAATAAAAGCTAGATAGGGAATCAGTAATGGAGAATAGTGTTTGTTATGACTTCGTTAGCTTATGTGTGACACCCGTCAAATTAGGATTGTGATTAGTGCCTAATCAAGTGTTTATATGTGTAATTAGTGCTTTGATAGGCTAATTACTGTATCAATTAATATATATATGTATATATTGTTTGTTGAATATATATGTACAAGTAAACGATTTGATTAAATCGCGCTCAATTCAAATCGAATGTATTTCGGTTCAATAAAATGCGGACGTTGGTGAACAATTTAATTAAATAATGTAACATTATTTGATAATGCAATTATATCAAGAATATTATTTGGAGAATATCTCAAGTCAAGTTCATAATGTACAAACGAAGTCTACGCGATTAAAGTAGTAAACGCGCAAACAAAGCAAAACAAACTAAGTTATAATTATAACTCAAGTATTAAGAAATTGGTGAAATACTTCAAGGCAAACATTAGATAAATATCCGGGTTTTACAAATTATAATTCAATGTTCATAAAATTATTTAAACGTTTAAACAATCGGAAAAAAAAAAAAACGAACACCGCACGGAGCGCGGGTACAGAAATTAAAAAGATGGAGACCCACACTTTGGTGGGCCCCCACCCTCCAAAAATGCAGCCCCTATCATCATCCACCTTCCTTCATCTTTTTCATTTCATCTAACCAAACACACACACACAACTAAAACACTCTCAACCAAATCATCACCAAATTTCGGAATCACCAAATCGACCCTCAAAAATTTCATTTTCGGAATCCTCACTACAAGTGGAACAAGATTAACAAAAGCAACAACATCATTTTCGGCCTCAAATCGCTTCAAAATTCGATTGTAAGGATTTTTATAAAAACTCTTAGATCTATCAAATGTGTGTTTGTTTTAGTGTTATAATGTTGTATTTAACTATATATGTCCAAATACATGAAAGAAACATGATTTTACAGCTGGAAAACGAGTTTAATTTGGGTTTTGAGGTTGAAAATCTCGTCAGTCGCAAGTTTCTGGGCTGATGTTCATCTATGCGACACAAGCATTGTGTCGCATACTATGTCGCATAAAACCCGTTATGTCGCATCTTGTGTCGTACCAAACCGTTAACGTCGTAACCCATACGACACAATATTGTGTCGTACACTATGTCGCAAATTATGTCGTATTTCTATACGACACAACCACTATGTCGCTATTAAATTAGCATTTCGTATTCGATGCGACACAGTCCCTGTGTCGTATCCTTGTGTCGCATGACGTCTGCGACACAACCATTGTGTCGCATGTCAAATCTTTGTGTCGCATGTTGTGTCGCAAAACACAGAAAAACCAGAATTTTGAAGTCAAAGTTACTGTTCAAAAAAGTCAAATTTACTGTAGCAGTACTGTAGCAAAGTCAACATTTTAGAATTATTATTATTACAAACCGTCACCAACGGGCCGTACACATTTTCAAAACTTACAAAACAGATTATTCAATCAACCAAGTCGTAGTAACTTGGATAATTTAGTCAATCAAGTCGTAGTAACTTGAAACAAAACAATTAATCAACCAAATCGTAGTAATTTGGACATATATAATTAAATAACAACTACAAAGGTAGTCTTTCGAGATACCGGTACAATTAATAACAATCAAGTGTCGTGGACACATTCAGGTTTCAAGTCTTTGGACATCAACTCACAGCTAATTACTTCAAGTTTATTAACTTAAACACTCCAAGACTCTGGTGAGTTTCATAGCCCCATTTTCACTGCTTTACAACTAGGGGTGTGATATTACTACTCGATTTTGTTTTACAAGTAGAACGCAAGTGCCAAACTTCAAATACTACATGAGTTTCAAGCTAATCAATTTAAAGTCCTCCATAAGCATAGTCTCTAGTATTTTATAGCGTGAATGTTAGTATATGATATCATATGGGATTGACAATCCTCATCCGGGTTAGCACGCACTAACCGGTCAAACGGATGTATTAGCATTTGGGAAGACGAGTGTTGATTAGGCACTCGTAGGAGGCATTTCAAGTTAGGTTTCCTTAAGTGGGCCTGACAAATCAAGTTAAGCTCAGACTATGTGCTCATGGACAGTATAACTTTTATTTTGCTTAATTGCATTTTAAATTCAATATAAATCTTGCGGTTCTGACAACTATACATTGACATACAAACCTGTGAGCTCACCAGCGTTTTCGCTGACCCATTTTAGTATTTATCACAGGTACCCAGCAGTAGGTTTGCTGCACAAGCAAGAAATATTAGCTCGAGTCAGCATACATACAACTAGAGATTGGACTGCATTATTATATTTTGTAAAAGTAATTATGCTATGTAATCTCTCAATTTCAGGAATCGAGCTAATGTAACTATATTTTGATGTAAACATTTACTTTATCTATACAAGTTTAAAACGACGCATATAGTGGTCGTTCATTATATCTTATGTGCTATGTATATTGATTAGTGACACCCAAATCAAGCTTCCGCAAATCATTAAATTTGGGGGTGTCACAGATTGGTATCAGAGCCTAAGGTTTTAGTGAACTAGGTTGCATTTAGTGGGCCTAGACTATGACCGTTAGGCAGTATTCCTTATTAGTCATGACTAGTTCAGGGATTACATCATACGACTTTAATTTAACATAGCCTGATCAACTATGTACAATTAAAGAAAGATGATGTGAAATCTGAAAGAGTTATGTTGAACAGGAATGCATTAGTTGACTCTGACCTCGAGAGAAACGGGACTCAAAACACGTCTGTGCTAGACACTCAATAGGTTATTATGTGATGTACATATATATATATATACATAAGTAGACCTCATTACAACTTTAGGCTATATTATATTATATGAATATAGGCCTCTTTCTCTCTAACGCTTTGTCTCGAAATGACAAACACACCACTAGTTCACCATACTCGGACTAGTATCTTATTTCATTTCCTTGTTCTTTCTTACTCAGCATCATGCCTCCTCGCCATCAAATTACCCTTAGCGAAGCTGAGATCGCGGGAATCATTGCCCGCAGTGTGACCGAAGCCTTGGCTACCCGAACACCACCTGGTAGCGAGGACACATCAACCAATACTCCACCACCCAAACCTTGCTCCTATAAGGACTTCCTTAGCTGTAAACCGTTATACTTCAAGGGCACGGAAGGTGCCATTGGCTTGATCCGTTGGATTGAGCGTATGGAATCTGTTTTCAGTCTCTGCGACTGCACTGAGAACAACAAGGTCAAATTCGCTGCTTACACCTTTCAGGAAGGTGCACTCACGTGGTGGAAAACCCACGCAAACTCTGTAGGCCTTGAGGTTGCAAATCGGCTTCCTTGGGCCGAACTAAAGAAGAAACTGACAGAAAAATACTGTCCTGAAGAGGAATTGCACAGGCTGGAAGAAGAATTCTGGCATCTGGAGGTGCAGGGAAATGATGTTGCTGAATATACCACCAAGTTTCAGCAGTTTGCCTTATTATGCCCGGGTTTGGTCGAACCAGAAAGTAAGGGCATTAAGAAATACATTCGTGGACTTCCCGAGAACATCCAGGGCAACGTCGCCTCATCCAAACCAACTACTACTGAGAGTGCCATTCGATTGGCCCACGAACTCATGGCTCTAGTTGTCAGCCGTGAGACTTCCAACACCTCATCCTCTAACAACAACAAACGCAAATCTACTGAGCACCACCACAACTCAAACAAGAAAAACAACGCCATCCAAGTCTACAACACCAACTCTGAATCCAACCGCAGCTACACCGGGGACAGACCTTATTGTCCCAAGTGTAACTATCACCACTTTGGTCAGTGCGGTACTCCTTGCAACAACTGCAGGAGGTACGGGCATTCGACTAAGGATTGCCGAGCCCCCAAATCCAACAACAGCCCCTCTGACAAAAATACCCGACAACCTAAGTCCTGCTACGAATGTGGAAACCCAGGACACTTTAGGGATTCTTGCCCAAAATTGAAGAACAAGGGCAACAACAACAACCACCGCAACAACAACAACAACACCAAAAGTAGCGCCTTCGTGATCAACTCAGGGGACGCCCGTCAGGACCCGAACGTGGTCACGGGTATGTTCCTCCTCAACAATTTAACTGCTTCCATACTGTTTGATACTGGTGCCGATAGAAGTTTTATTTCCGATGAATTTTGCCCTCTACTTGACATTACACCTGTTGCTTTAGACGTTAAGTACACCGTAGAGCTAGCAAATGGCAAATTGATAGAAACCAATAGTGTGATGCCTAATTGCACTTTAAATCTAGCCGACGAAATCTTCCCCATAGATCTTATGCCTATTGAGATAGGAAGCATGGACTGGTTATCCAAACATCGTGCCGAAATCATCTGCTATGACAAAATTGTTCGCATACCTCTCACTGTCGGTAGAACCCTAGTCATACAGGGGGAGACCTGAGGGACGAGGCTTAACATCATATCTTGTCTTAAAACCCGGAAATTTCTGAGAAAGGGTTATCCATCAATCCTCGCGCACATCATGGAGAAAAAGTCGGAGGAGAAGCGACTTGAGGATGTTCCAATTGTTCGAGACTTTCCAGAAGTCTTTCCTGAGGAACTGCCTGGTCTACCACCACCAAGACAGGTTGAGTTCTCAATCGATCTTGTACCAGGTGCTGCGCCTGTGGCCCGAGCACCATACCGTTTAGCTCCATCAGAACTTCAGGAGCTGTCCACCCAATTACAGGAACTCCTGGAACGAGGATTTATCAGGCCGAGTTCTTCACCTTGGGGAGCTCCGGTCCTATTTGTTAAGAAGAAAGATGGTTCTTTTTGAATGTGTATCGACTATCGAGAGTTGAACAAGTTAACTGTCAAGAATCGGTATCCACTTCCTCGAATCGATGACCTGTTCGACCAACTTCAAGGGTCGAGTTGTTATTCAAAGATTGATCTCCGATCCGGTTATCACCAATTGCGTGTTCGCGATGCCGATATTCCAAAAACCGCTTTCAGAACCCGTTACGGGCATTACGAATTCCAAGTGATGCCATTCGGCCTAACCAATGCACCGGCTGTATTCATGGACCTTATGAATCGGGTGTGTAAACCTTACCTTGATAAGTTTGTCATTGTATTCATCGATGACATCCTCATATATTCACGAAGCAAAGTAGAGCATGCGCAACACCTCAGAACCATCCTTGAACTACTTAAACACGAGGAGCTCTATGCCAAGTTCTCTAAGTGTGAGTTCTGGATCAAAACCGTTCAATTCCTTGGTCACGTGATTGACAGTCAGGGGATTCACGTCGACCCGTCAAAAATCGAGGCTATCAAAGACTGGCAATCGCCAACCACTCCGACCGAAGTACGACAGTTTCTAGGACTGGCCGGATACTATCGACGATTCATTGAAAATTTCTCCAAGATAGCCATACCACTCACGACGCTGACCCAGAAAGACAAAAAGTTTGACTGGACTGATAAACAAGAGTCGGCATTCCAACTCTTAAAACAAAAGCTTTGCAGTGCTCTTATCCTATCTTTACCTGAAGGCACCGATGACTTCGTGGTATACTGCGATGCTTCTCATCAAGGTCTCGGTTGTGTGCTCATGCAACGGGACAAAGTCATAGCTTATGCTTCTCGACAGCATAAGATTCATGAAAAGAATTACACCACCCACGACCTCGAGCTAGGAGCTGTCGTTTTTGCCCTCAAAATCTGGAGACATTACCTTTATGGTACCAGATGTACAATCTTTACCGACCATAAAAGCCTTCAACACATATTCGATCAGAAGGATCTCAACATGAGGCAACGTCGATGGGTCGAGTTGCTTACCGATTACGACTGCGAGCTCAAATATCATCCAGGCAAAGCAAATGTTGTTGCTGATGCCCTCAGTCGAAAAGAGCGAGTGAAACCACTTCGGGTTCGAGCCATCAGTATGACCATTCACAACAATTTGAACATTCAAATCCTCACTGCTCAACTCGAAGCCTTAAAACCTGAAAATGTCAAAGATGAAGCCTTGCGGGGCATGGATAAACAATTCGAAATCAAATCTAACGGGATTAAGTATTTCTCAAACCGAATCTGGTTGCCTAAATTTGGGAACCTACGAGACTTGGTGATGGATGAAACTCACAAGTCCAAATATTCTATCCATCCGGGATCCGACAAAATGTACCACGGTATCAAGGACTTCTACTGGTGGCCGAACATGAAAGCCGAAATCGCCACCTATGTCAGCAAGTGCCTTACTTGCTCCAAAGTCAAAATCGAATATCAAAAACCTTCTGGTTTACTTCAACAACCCAGTCTTCCTGAATGGAAATGGGAACAAATTGCCATGGACTTCATAACCAAACTACCCAAATCCTCAAGCGGTTGCGATTCCATTTGGGTGATCGTGGATCGTCTCACAAAATCTGCTCACTTCCTGGCAATCAAGGAATCCGACAAAATGGAACGCCTCACCAACATTTATCTGAAGGAAATCGTGACCAAACACGGTGTTCCAATCTCAATTATCTCCGATAGAGATAGTCGTTTCACTTCACAATTTTGGCAATCACTTCAAAAATCCCTGGGTACTCGACTTGATATGAGTACCGCATACCATCCTCAAACAGACGGTCAAAGCGAACGAACCATTCAAACACTAGAAGACATGCTACGGGCCTGCGTAGTAGACTTCGGTGTGAACTGGGAAAAACATCTACCATTGTGCGAGTTCTCGTACAACAACAGTTATCATACCAGCATCAAAGCTGCACCCTTCGAGGCACTGTACGGTCGTAAGTGCCGGTCACCTATCTGTTGGACCGAAGTTGGGGATAGCCAACTCACAGGTCCAGAAATCACTCACGAGACGACCGAGAGAATCGTTGAAATTCAGAACAAGCTTAAGGCCGCGCGTGAACGTCAGAAAAGTTATGCTGACGTGAGACGCAAACCACTCGAGTTCCAGGTTGGGGATCGAGTTCTACTCAAAGAATCGCCTTGGAAAGGCGTAATCCGATTTGGCAAACGAGGAAAGTTGAATCCCAGATACATTGGACCATTCGAGATCCTTGAAAGGATTGGTCCAGTAGCATATCGATTGCAGCTGCCATCCGAACTCAGCAGTGTGCATCCCACATTCCATGTCTCAAATTTGAAGAAGTGTCTTTCTGATGAGACACTTATCATTCCACTCGATGAAATTCGAGTTGACGAGAAACTCCACTTTGTTGAGGAACCCGCCGAAATCATGGACCGTGAGGTCAAACAACTCAAACAAAGTCGCATTCCAATTGTCAAGGTCAGGTGGTGTAACACCCCCAAATTTAATGATTTGCGGAAGCGAGTTTAGGGTGTTACTAATCTGGTAATCACAGCATAAGATACATAATGAACGACTCTAAATGAGACGTTTGAAAATAGTTATACATTTCTGAAATTAAAGTGTTTACAAGTTGCGAGCTCGCATAAAAGTAATATTACATTCTACTAGTACTGAAGCAAATGCAATAAATGTCCTGAGTGTTGAAAACATGCGACTCGAACTAGAAACTTGTAGTCCAATCCTACTACAGCAGTGTACCTGAGAATGCACACTAAAAGGGTCAGCTGAAAAGCTGGTGAGTTCACAAGTAATTTGTAGAAATAAGTAGTTCAAGTAATAAATATTTCATTCAGAAATATTAATCAAGTTTAGCAGTTTAAATAACAACAGTTGCCCCTCGAGGCAGTTATAAGTAATTTATGGTAATCAGGTGAACCTAATCAATAGGTTTCTGGTCAAGTAAAGGGGACCAATCCCCAGCCTGGGTGTTATCCGGTAAGATATTTCCACCTGGCAATATGTATACGAGAGTAGCGTAAGGAGACTATCTGTCGTGCTACTGGCCGCAAGCAATCAAGCAAGCAAGTTCTTAGGCAGTCGGTATTGCTCCCCGGCAATACGGTACGGATAGTTTGTACGGTTTCAAGTATTAGTACTATGGCTACTAATAGGTCACGATGCCACCTGGCATGAAAGGTTGCACCCCGGCAACGTGATCAAGTTATCTGTTTTGTAATCGTGTCATATCGGTACGGGTTGTAATTACAGTCAAGTGAGCAAAAGCTCGTAATTTCCTGAGTCTCCGACTCGTAAGTGTTTCGCATCACCTACAGTGATAGTAATGGGTTCGTAATTACGGTCAAGTGAGCAAAAGCTCGTAATTTCCTGAGTCTCCGACTCATAAGAATCTAGTAATCACCTACAGTGATGGTAATGGTTATCCCCCAAGGGAAGTGTCAAGTTATGTCCCGCAGGACTATGTTTAAGTAAATCAACCAGTTATAGAGCCAACGACCCCGACCGTAATAATTCGTAGGTCCGTTGCTGAATGTAAGTAAAGCATAAGTCCATATGCTGAAATGAGTAACCGTGCAGTCCCGCAGGACTACGATAGAGCATGAATCCACATGCTGAGCCAACGACCCCGACCGTAATAATTCGTAAGTCCGTTGCTGAGTGTGAGCATTTAGCTCGTAAGTAAGTTGTACCACCCACCGCGGTATCGTGAGCAATCCAGCTCGCAAGTAAGTTGTACCACCCACCGTGGTATCGTGAGCAATCCAGCTCGCAAGTAAGTTGTACCACCCACCGTGGTATCGTGAGCAATCCAGCTCGCAAGTAAGTTGTACCACCCACCGTGGTATCGTGAGCTCGTTTGTAAATCCGTAATACCAATCACATTGGTATCGGGTTTGTACCACCCACCGTGGCATCGTTTTGCTTCACATACAGTGACAGCGTCCGTTATTCTCCCGCAGGAGATGCAAGTAATCGTTTTGGCAGTACACGACATGCCGCAAGTAAGTTTAGCCCAAGGCTAGTAAATTGTTACAGGCACTCAACAGTACCTCAAGTTGTTACGTAAATCACAGTAGTATATCATACTAAGAAATGTAGGAGCGTCACCTAGATGTAAGGGATGATCGTAATCAACTAGTAAGTACGTATCTATGTCACCTAGTTTGCCTGAAGTAATGTGTAAAATCTAAGTCACTTAACTGTAGGGAAGTACTTTCAGTACTTAGTTAGAGTCATCCGTTAGTTCGTAAAGATAGTCATCACTGAGCTAGCAAATCGGTGCCTCTAGTTGGTATTCACAAGTCCACTAGTCATTTCTAGTACTTAGCAAGTCACTGATGTAGTGAGGCGTTTATTCCCTAGGTATCATATGTAATATAATTCTAGGTGTTTCTAACACGGTCATACTTAATATCTCTAAGTATGGTCAAATGGTTCATAGCTGTCGTGGTCTAGCACCGTTACCATAAACGATAGTAAAACGTTCGTAAATGTTTGAACAGTTGAAAGTAGTAACACAGGATTATGCATTCCCACCCCGAAATCAGTTGGAAAACAGTAAAAGAGTGGGGTTGTGAACTCACCTGAGGAGCTAGCGTCCTAGTGTAACGAGTCGTGCCAAGTGAAATCTCCTAGTGTCCTAAACATGAGAGATTTCGTACGTTTGTAAGTGCGGTTCGTTATGGATGGTTCGTAATAATAATTTAGATTATTATTAGGTTCGAGTTTTCGTATACTTTATAAAGTATATTTGTTTTGGATTACAAGCCGTATTGTATTTGAATTTTCATTTGAAAACGTTTTCCGACACTTAGAAAGATTTGGCAAATTTCTGTTTTCTGCGACACAACATGCGACACAAGGGTTGTGTCGCATGGTACGACACAATTCTGCGACACAAGGGTTGTGTCGCATGGATTCGAGGTGCTGAGTCAACAGCGACATAAGCGTTGTGTCGCATGGGTTTTGCGATATAAGATGCGACACAAGATACGACATAAGATACGACATAATACGGTTTATACGACACAAGAGCGCGACACAAGGGTTGTGTCGCATGGGTGGTTTATGCGACACAATATGCGACACAATGGTTGTGTCGCAAAGATGAACACCCAGACAGTCAGCAGCAACTGTCGCATTTTTCCGACCAAAAACCCAATCCAAACGTGTTTTTGAGCTATAAAATCGTGTTTCTTTGTTGTATTGGTTAATACTAAGTATGTTAAACACTATTATGAAAGAAAACTTCAAAATCTAAAGATTTACGGGATTTGTCGGAAACTTACAAGTGGTCGGATTTGAAATCCGAAAATGTGGTTGTGTAGATCGTGAACTCGTGATCGTTTTTCTCTAAATGGCCCAAGCGATTTGAGGTCGTTTTGTGGTCGTTTTTATGTGATTAGTGAGTATTTTAGAGAGAAGATTGAGAGAGAAATGGAAGTAGAGAGAGAGAGAGTGAAGTTGAAAATGAGGTGAAAAAGGGGGAGGAAGTTGGGTTTTGTCCAACACAGATCCCCAGTGCGCGGACTGTGGTCTCCAACCACAGTACAAAATACCCGTGTTTTATTTGTCCAGTCATAAGATAATATAAAATTCTTATTTATATTATTTTAAAATGTTTTCTAATGGAAGTATTTTATAAAAATGCTAATTGGAAATAAAGGTTAAATCATTTATCAAAAAGTTTAAATTCGGCGCGAAAATTAACTTTTTGACGAGGTGTTACATTCTCCCCTTGTTAAGGAAATTTCGTCCCGAAATTTTAAAGTGATGTCGTGGTCATGTGAGGTCTAGGGAGCAATGTACATACATGTTGTTTGTCGAGTAGGTTTTAGACATACCATGTCTTATAACGGGGTTGAAGGGCAGTCAATCCATGACTGTGTCGCGGTTTATCGTTGTAGTTACATCCTGACTATATGGTTTTGTTCAAGTTATCGTTGAGTCGTAGTCACTAAGAGACCGTTTGCATTATAGTCCCTACGGGACTAGATAGTTGTCACCACGTGACTGTTCGAGGAGTAGTCCTATCAGGACTGAGTGTTTTGTATACTTTCAGTCGGTTAGTCTGCTGAAAGCAAACTCTAGCTTTTAAGTTTGGCTTCATTCGTATAGTCGGTATTAATTTATGTAATCGGTATCATTTTGGAATCGACTTTCCCGCCGATCGAAACGTTGTGTTTGATTTGGAAGTTTAGTATTGGATAGGGGCATACCCGTGATATTGTCGCGGTTTCGTCCGGTCCTCCCGGAGTTGATCATGAGGATTTTTCGTTTCTGATTTGGGCAATCTTTCTTGAAATGTCCAGGAGTGTTACATTTGAAACACGTTTGTTGTTTGTCGGGGTTGGCAGGAACTCTACCGTCCCAGATTTGGTGTCCGAATCGTCGACATCTCTCGCAAGGTGAGCCACAAGGGCCAGAGTGATGACGTTTACAGCTATGACAGAAGGGTTTATCCCCCGCATAGCCCCGCTTTCCTTTGTATTCAGAAGGGTAAGATTTCAGGGGTTCGGGTTGATTTGTTGGATTATGACTAGTGCTGGAATCGCCATTCCACTTTTGTGTATGATTTTCAGTTGTGAGGGTTTCGCGTTGAACCACCCGCGCCATGAGGTTATGGGCCATGCGAATGGCGTCGCGAATAGTGCTGGGTTTAGAGGAGGTAACCATGCCTGCTATTTGTGTTGGAAGTCCTTCGATGTATTTTTCGATTCGTTTGCTTTCTGGGTTTACTAGTGATGGGCAAAAGAGTGCTAGTCGGTGAAAACGGTTTGTATAGGTCATGATGTCGTTGTTTTTCACGGTAAGATGCCAGAGTTCATTCTCGAGTCGGTGTAGTTCCTCGCTAGGACAATATTCGTCCCTCATCAGTTGTTTCAGTTCCTCCCACGAAAGTTCATAGGCGGTGTCGACCCCTACGGTGTGGGCGTGAGCATTCCACCAGGTTAGAGCATTATCTCGAAGGGTGTAGGTGGAGTATTTGACTTTGTATCCATCAGGGCAGTTGCAAATGCGGAAAACAGCTTCCATCCTTTCGATCCATTGGATCAGTCCGACAGCCCCTTCGGTACCAACAAAGATTGGCGGGTTACAGTTCAGAAATTCTTTATAGGTGCAGAGGCGCGTTAAGTTTTGTGCAGCCAGAGCTTCTGCTACTCTTTGCTCCGCGTATTGGTCGCGTTCTGTTTGAGTGTACGTTTGTCGTCCACGTGGCATGATTCTTAAACAAGAATGAAACAACAGTCGTGAGATTCCTTATTCAGGAATTGTGATTATTACAGTCGTATACGTAAATCGGTATTACACCGTTGCCCACGGATATAAAAGTGATAATGACCCAGAAACCACTTAAGGTGTCTGTATGAAAGTCCTCGGACTTTGAAATTTTAAATGTGTAGTCGTACTAGCGACCTAGTTGTGTATTATATGTAGTTCGATCAGAACTATGGTATCGTCGTAGTCTATCAGACTATAATGTAGTACTAAAGTACTATAAGTGTGATCCCAATAACTTAGAGTGTATTCATCGAATGAGGCATCACATGCCTGAGTAGTCGTGGTGTGGCACTTCGTGCCCATTAAGGTAATTGCGTATGCGTATAAGTGTACAAGTGCCTATAGCGGGTGTTCCTACGCAAAGAAATCGAGTGGGACACCTCGTGTCCAGTAGAGTAGTCGTATATAAATATGTGATGCACACGTAGCTATACAAGTATAAGTGCGCAGTAGTAAAGAATCAGGGGTGGCATCTCATGCCCAGTTAAGTAAACGTATATGTACATATAAGTCGTACATGTAACTATAACAAGTCCACATGCATATTGGATAGTAGCTCATCGAGCCTGGGTGTAGCACAACGTGCCAAAATGTAGTGCCCGAAGCACCGTAATTTATTATGATTGCAGTACAAAGTACTATGAAACGCAGCACCACGTGCTGTAATGTAGTGCCCGCGGCACCGTAATTGCAGTACCCCTGTACTGTGAGTGTAGCACCATCGTGCCGAATGCAGTGTAAACATACTGTGTAGTTGCAGCACCACGTGCTGGAGTAGTATTGTGCCCAAAGCACGATGCAGCACCACGTGCCACATGTTATCCAAGTATGGCCCTCAGGCCGATAGTAAGTTTGAAAGTAATTTGTGGACTTAGTCATTACGAGCATCTCTCGTAATACCAGTCAGTCGTGACCAACCTGGTCAAAATTTTGAGATTAAGTCGTAACGGCTGAGAAGCTGGCGATATGCCACTTCGAAAATGTGTATCAGTTGCACAACGGAATCATGTCGGGTATAATCATACCTACCTGTATATAGATATGCCGGAATAGTATACACGTAAGGCCTATTCATATATACCTACAATACATATAATAGCCTAGGGTGTCTAGCAAGTAGCAAATAACAATCTGAGTCAACTACTGCATTCCCTTTCAATATAACCCCTTTCAGATCTTACATCATCTTTGCTTAATTGTACATAGTTAGCTACGCTATGTTAAATTAAGTTCGTAGGATGTAATTCCTGAACTAGTTATACTTAATAAGGAATACTGCCTAATGGTCATAGTCTAGGCCCACTAAATGCAACCTAGTTCACTATAACCTTAGGCTCTGATACCAATCTGTAACACCCCCAAATTTAATGATTTGCGGAAGCGAGTTTAGGGTGTTACTAATCTGGTAATCACAGCATAAGATACATAATGAACGACTCTAAATGAGACGTTTGAAAATAGTTATACATTTCTGAAATTAAAGTGTTTACAAGTTGCGAGCTCGCATAAAAGTAATATTACATTCTACTAGTACTGAAGCAAATGCAATAAATGTCCTGAGTGTTGAAAACATGCGACTCGAACTAGAATCTTGTAGTTCAATCCTACTACAGCAGTGTACCTGAGAATGCACACTAAAAGGGTCAGCTGAAAAGCTGGTGAGTTCACAAGTAATTTGTAGAAACAAGTAGTTCAAGTAATAAATATTTCATTCTGAAATATTAATCAAGTTTAGCAGTTTAAATAACAACAGTTGCCCCTCGAGGCAGTTATAAGTAATTTATGGTAATCAGGTGAACCTAATCAATAGGTTTCTGGTCAAGTAAAGGGGACCAATCCCCAGCCTGGGTGTTATCCGGTAAGATATTGCCACCTGGCAATATGTATACAAGAGTAGCGTAAGGAGACTATCTGTCGTGCTACTGGCCGCAAGCAATCAAGCAAGCAAGTTCTTAGGCAGTCGGTATTGCTCCCCGGCAATACGGTACGGATAGTTTGTACGGTTTCAAGTATTAGTACTATGGCTACTAATAGGTCACGATGCCACCTGGCATGAAAGGTTGCACCCCGGCAACGTGATCAAGTTATCTGTTTTGTAATCGTGTCATATCGGTACGGGTTGTAATTACAGTCAAGTGAGCAAAAGCTCGTAATTTCCTGAGTCTCCGACTCGTAAGTGTTTCGCATCACCTACAGTGATAGTAATGGGTTCGTAATTACGGTCAAGTGAGCAAAAGCTCGTAATTTCCTGAGTCTCCGACTCATAAGAATCTAGTAATCACCTACAGTGATGGTAATGGTTATCCCCCAAGGGAAGTGTCAAGTTATGTCCCGCAGGACTATGTTTAAGTAAATCAACCAGTTATAGAGCCAACGACCCCGACCGTAATAATTCGTAGGTCCGTTGCTGAATGTAAGTAAAGCATAAGTCCATATGCTGAAATGAGTAACCGTGCAGTCCCGCAGGACTACGATAGAGCATGAATCCACATGCTGAGCCAACGACCCCGACCGTAATAATTCGTAAGTCCGTTGCTGAGTGTGAGCATTTAGCTCGTAAGTAAGTTGTACCACCCACCGCGGTATCGTGAGCAATCCAGCTCGCAAGTAAGTTGTACCACCCACCGTGGTATCGTGAGCAATCCAGCTCGCAAGTAAGTTGTACCACCCACCGTGGTATCGTGAGCTCGTTTGTAAATCCGTAATACCAATCACATTGGTATCGGGTTTGTACCACCCACCGTGGCATCGTTTTGCTTCACATACAGTGACAGCGTCCGTTATTCTCCCGCAGGAGATGCAAGTAATCGTTTTGGCAGTACACGACATGCCGCAAGTAAGTTTAGCCCAAGGCTAGTAAATTGTTACAGGCACTCAACAGTACCTCAAGTTGTTACGTAAATCACAGTAGTATATCATACTAAGAAATGTAGGAGCGTCACCTAGATGTAAGGGATGATCGTAATCAACTAGTAAGTACGTATCTACGTCACCTAGTTTGCCTGAAGTAATGTGTAAAATCTAAGTCACTTAACTGTAGGGAAGTACTTTCAGTACTTAGTTAGAGTCATCCGTTAGTTCGTAAAGATAGTCATCACTGAGCTAGCAAATCGGTGCCTCTAGTTGGTATTCACAAGTCCACTAGTCATTTCTAGTACTTAGCAAGTCACTGATGTAGTGAGGCGTTTATTCCCTAGGTATCATATGTAATATAATTCTAGGTGTTTCTAACACGGTCATACTTAATATCTCTAAGTATGGTCAAATGGTTCATAGCTGTCGTGGTCTAGCACCGTTACCATAAACGATAGTAAAACGTTCGTAAATGTTTGAACAGTTGAAAGTAGTAACACAGGATTATGCATTCCCACCCCGAAATCAGTTGGAAAACAGTAAAAGAGTGGGGTTGTGAACTCACCTGAGGAGCTAGCGTCCTAGTGTAACGAGTCGTGCCAAGTGAAATCTCCTAGTGTCCTAAACATGAGAGATTTCGTACGTTTGTAAGTGCGGTTCGTTATGGATGGTTCGTAATAATAATTTAGATTATTATTAGGTTCGAGTTTTCGTATACTTTATAAAGTATATTTGTTTTGGATTACAAGCCGTATTGTATTTGAATTTTCATTTGAAAACGTTTTCCGACACTTAGAAAGATTTGGCAAATTTATGTTTTCTGCGACACAACATGCGACACAAGGGTTGTGTCGCATGGTACGACACAATTCTGCGACACAAGGGTTGTGTCGCATGGATTCGAGGTGCTGAGTCAACAGCGACATAAGCGTTGTGTCGCATGGGTTTTGCGATATAAGATGCGACACAAGATACGACATAAGATACGACATAATACGGTTTATACGACACAAGAGCGCGACACAAGGGTTGTGTCGCATGGGTGGTTTATGCGACACAATATGCGACACAATGGTTGTGTCGCAAAGATGAACACCCAGACAGTCAGCAGCAACTGTCGCATTTTTCCGACCAAAAACCCAATCCAAACGTGTTTTTGAGCTATAAAATCGTGTTTCTTTGTTGTATTGGTTAATACTAAGTATGTTAAACACTATTATGAAAGAAAACTTCAAAATCTAAAGATTTACGGGATTTGTCGGAAACTTACAAGTGGTCGGATTTGAAATCCGAAAATGTGGTTGTGTAGATCGTGAACTCGTGATCGTTTTTCTCTAAATGGCCCAAGCGATTTGAGGTCGTTTTGTGGTCGTTTTTATGTGATTAGTGAGTATTTTAGAGAGAAGATTGAGAGAGAAATGGAAGTAGAGAGAGAGAGAGTGAAGTTGAAAATGAGGTGAAAAAGGGGGAGGAAGTTGGGTTTTGTCCAACACAGATCCCCAGTGCGCGGACTGTGGTCTCCAACCACAGTACAAAATACCCGTGTTTTATTTGTCCAGTCATAAGATAATATAAAATTCTTATTTATATTATTTTAAAATGTTTTCTAATGGAAGTATTTTATAAAAATGCTAATTGGAAATAAAGGTTAAATCATTTATCAAAAAGTTTAAATTCGGCGCGAAAATTAACTTTTTGACGAGGTGTTACAGGTGGAATTCGAGGCGTGGTCCGGAATTCACCTGGGAACGAGAGGATCAAATGCGACTCAAGTATCCTCAACTCTTCAATGACTCAACTTCAAATACAACTTCAACTTAAATTTCGGGACGAAATTCTTCTAACAGGGGGAGAATGTGACACCCGTCAAATTAGGACTAGTGATTAGTGCCTAATCAAGTGTTTATATGTGTAATTAGTGCTTTGATAGGCTAATTACTGTATCAATTAATATATATATGTATATATTGTTTGTTGAATATATATGTACAAGTAAACGATTTGATTAAATCGCGCTCAATTCAAATCGAATGTATTTCGGTTCAATAAAATGCGGACGTTGGTGAACAATTTAATTAAATAATGTAACATTATTTGATAATGCAATTATATCAAGAATATTATTTGGAGAATATCTCAAGTCAAGTTCATAATGTACAAACGAAGTCTACGCGATTAAAGTAGTAAACGCGCAAACAAAGAAAACCAACGTCCATAGTTATGGTGTACCGGAATCCATCCGATATCAAAATGCACGATTTAACCAAATTGCGTACGTGTGTATATATATAAGCATATATCAATACCCAAATGATACACATAATTAGTCCTAAACATAACTAATTACATGTATTAATAAAATTATTAGGCACTAATTAATAACCCTAATTTGGCGAGTGTCACATCTCTCTTCTCTCCCTAAATTTCCTTCTCTCTGTTCTTGATTTGTACAACCTATACTATAACATTAGTATTAGTAAGTAGTATATAAATATTTACGTCTATATATAAATATTTACGTAAATATTTACTATAACATTAGTATTAGTAAGTAGTATATATAATATGATATGATTTCTTTTGATACCTTTTCCGGCCACATCACCGGAAACACTGAAACCGAGCATGGTGGTGGCGGCGGCGGCGAGCATGGTGGTGGAGATGTCAGTGGCGAGCATGTGGTGATGGTGGTGTTTGTGTTACTGTGAAGAAGAAATGAATTGGTTATTCATCTTTTAAAGATTTTTAATAATAAGAAAAAATGGGTAATGGGTTGTTTTGGGGAAATAAAAAGGTTATTCATCACCTTACCTTTATGTCACATCTCAGGAGTATCTTCTGCTTTTTGACTTTTTAATCTACAGTATTTAGAGTTATCCAAGTAAAGTACATGTATTATATTATTTCTATTTCTACCTATTTTATAAAAGAAGGCTCTAATTTACTGTATGTGGGCTTAGAAATTAACATGTCATTAGTGAACAATCTAAGACTGTTCAATCAAAGAAAATTTTGCACTAGAAATCATGTTGAATCTTACCTCCATACCTCTACAATAGTACAAGCTGTGAAAGCTACTAATTAAGGAACAAAGGAGTAGGGCTGTCAATGGATGGATATGGATTGTATCTTGATCCGATCCATTAATGATCCAAGCAAAATGGATAATGATCCGATCCATGATCCAACGAAACAGATCGTGATCCGATCCATGATCCAACTAATTTTAACGGATGGATATTGATCCGGATCTATCCACTTAACAAAAATATTGAATTTAACAATTACACCGTATGAATATGTGCCATCTATAATTGAAAAGAACTGTAACTCAAGCCAAGTTCTACATGAGTATATAACGATATATAAATACTAAAACAAAGCCAAAAGTTAAAAGTTAAGTATTACGTCGGTACAAGTTTATAATTTCCAATAATTCAATGTTCGAGATCAATCAATTGGCAATTATAATAACAAAATCAACGAAATGAAAAAGATTATGAAAACAGAGACCAATAAATTTGAAATTGCATACACTTTCATTTGAAAATTAAACCTTTAAGATGCACTAGCAGCTCAAACTGATAATAGCATTGTTATTAACGGTTCGATGGAACATGTTAGGTTAATCGACACTTACAGAGTTACAGCATAGTAGTTGTTCAAGCGTAAAAACACTTAATTACAATGATGATAATGGTTTATGAGGAATCAAGCTTATCTCACTCCGATTAACGTGCAAACCCAGTATCGAGACTTAGTCAATCGAGGGTGGTGATGAAACTTAATTCTGGAAGAGCAACTATGGATAAATTGCTCTGAGATTTTATGAGGTGTTGGTTTGAAATGGAGACCATGCACTAGTATTTATAGCCAAACCCTAAGCTGACGTGGGCGCTTGGTCATGGGCGAGGGCAACATTCTCTGCGCTCAAACTGACGTGGACCAATCAGGTGAGCCGACCATGTTAATGGGCAAGCTATGTATATAGTACCTGCATATAACGATCACTGATTGTACTTTTGTCAGAGAATGTCGGGTTTGTACGGAGCACGCGGTTCATTATGATAGCGTTATGATCTTGCTAAGTGTTGTATTTCAATTATGAGGTCGTGCTCCGGCTTCAGTGATGTTCGCTCGGAGACATGTATAGCGGGTATAGCATTACCCTTTGTCTGGGCGGTCATACTATCATAACCGGACTCCGTTGTCCGTGTCCGGATGTGTCCTGACTCGGAAATGGATGCTACTGCCTCGGGTAATAAGTTCTGGGACTAGAGTATGATCCGGGGTCCGGCGTCAGAACCGAAGTGGAGTGACAGGTCACCAAGTGTACCTCGAGTTTGCTTAATTTCCGTATTCATGACGTAATCAGAGGTCAAGCACGCTTCGGACTCATAGTGTGACCCGAGGTCCGAAGTCGGAGGTGATGCTATGTACATCATTAGTTGTTAACAAATTACGAACAAATGACGGATACTTAATGGTGCTGGCAATCGAATTTGTCTAGCCTCCGTGGTAGATTCAAATGATATGGAAATTAAAAAAGATGTAGTAATTCAAGTTCGTTAATATATATTTGAATTAAATTGAATATAATATGATATACAGTGTGATATTTGATACGGAAAATAAATGTGATATGGAAAATAAATTCTCAATTTCATGAAACTGTTATTCTAGAAGGAAAACTAAATGAATCGATCCAAATGGATCGATCCGAGTATTGATCCGCTTAAATGGATCAATTTGTCCGATCACTAATTGGATTAATGGATCAACTTTATGATCCAATAAATCATATAACTAGATCGGATCGGATTAACTTTATGATCCAATAAATCATATAACTAGATCGGATCGGATTTGGATCATGATCCAATCCATTGCCACCCCTACGAAGGAGTCATCTACAGCTTTGATGTTATTAACCTACTCCTCTTAATTTCCATTAACATCCTCTTATACAAAGCTAAAGAAAAATAAAAGTATTTCAACCTTGGGGCTATTTCAAAGATGTTGATTCTAGGGTTGTAAACAGATGACTATATACGAACGATAAACTACAACTTATTGCTTCGAGGCAAGTACTCTCTGTCCTTAAAGCAATTTCGCCCCCACCGTTTGTATAACGAGTACGTTGGGTTTCCAGCGAATCACTTCCCAAGATACAACGAAGCGACGGGTAGAATCGATATCAACACTGCACGGGTGGTAATATCCTGGTGAATTTACTGAGTTTACAAGGTTTTTGAGACACTACGGTTTTTGTTTCTATAGCAACACAAATGGCAGCAATCTGGTATTAGAGGGACATACTTTTGTTGTAAAATTTGGGTGTTTTTAAGTGCCAAAAACGTTGCAAATGGTCTGCTATTTATAGAGAAAATAACACCCATTAAACAGTCACAACAGTTGGTTGTATCCTTTATACAGGAACCAGAAAACTGTCACAATTGAATAGGTGTGACTGTTTGTTTTTGTGTATTGTATAATACGAACAGGTGGGTATCCTTTGTGGATTAATTTATTATGGACAAGCATGACTAGTCTTGAATAGACACACTGCTTCGTTTGATTTATCCATAACTGAACAATCCAAAAGGTGTTGTACCAATTGGTTTAGTTATGGATACAGCCCACACAACTTTCATTAATTCAAAGTTATAATAAATAAATCATGGCATATAAGTACCCACTTCTATTTCAATCCTGCTCCTATGTGGGACAAGATAAGCCACCAAAGTTCATCTCTCTTTTCCTAAGACTAACTGAAAAATGACTAATATTATATATTTATTTTGAAAATTCTCCAACAATCCCCCACCATTTTCAAAATAGACATATGTTTTGAAAAAGACCTACACGATAGGACCTAACCAGATTCCGAAAACCCTTGGGGTGTTATGCATAAATAAAGGTGGAATATTTCACCTTTACATAGTGATGCGTCCCGAAACGATCGTTCTCGCAACGGGACAGCACCAGGGAGTTTTAAATTTATAAAAGCTGGGGACCTAAATTCTACTTACAGAGGTAAGTATAACTCAGGGTCGTTCTTAAGATCAATCGTATTGTGAAGCAGAGTTATCTAGACAAACTATTCAATTTAGCGATGGGTTTTTGAAAAGAGTTTTTGATTTGGTTTTTAGGTCCGTTTAAACTAAACTAATAAAAGCAGAAAATGAACAAAACAGTAAATAAAAGCTAGATAGGGAATCAGTAATGGAGAATAGTGTTTGTTATGACTTCGTTAGCTTATGTGTGACACCCGTCAAATTAGGACTAGTGATTAGTGCCTAATCAAGTGTTTATATGTGTAATTAGTGCTTTGATAGGCTAATTACTGTATCAATTAATATATATATGTATATATTGTTTGTTGAATATATATGTACAAGTAAACGATTTGATTAAATCGCGCTCAATTCAAATCGAATGTATTTCGGTTCAATAAAATGCGGACGTTGGTGAACAATTTAATTAAATAATGTAACATTATTTGATAATGCAATTATATCAAGAATATTATTTGGAGAATATCTCAAGTCAAGTTCATAATGTACAAACGAAGTCTACGCGATTAAAGTAGTAAACGCGCAAACAAAGCAAAACAAACTAAGTTATAATTATAACTCAAGTATTAAGAAATTGGTGAAATACTTCAAGGCAAACATTAGATAAATATCCGGGTTTTACAAATTATAATTCAATGTTCATAAAATTATTTAAACGTTTAAACAATCAGAAAAAAAAAACGAACACCGCACGGAGCGCGGGTACAGAAATTAAAAAGATGGAGACCCACACTTTGGTGGGCCCCCACCCTCCAAAAATGCAGCCCCTATCATCATCCACCTTCCTTCCTCTTTTTCATTTCATCTAACCAAACACACACACACAACTAAAACACTCTCAACCAAATCATCACCAAATTTCGGAATCACCAAATCGACCCTCAAAAATTTCATTTTCGGAATCCTCACTACAAGTGGAACAAGATTAACAAAAGCAACAACATCATTTTCGGCCTCAAATCGCTTCAAAATTCGATTGTAAGGATTTTTATAAAAACTCTTAGATCTATCAAATGTGTGTTTGTTTTAGTGTTATAATGTTGTATTTAACTATATATGTCCAAATACATGAAAGAAACATGATTTTACAGCTGGAAAACGAGTTTAATTTGGGTTTTGAGGTTGAAAATCTCGTCAGTCGCAAGTTTCTGGGCTGATGTTCATCTATGCGACACAAGCATTGTGTCGCATACTATGTCGCATAAAACCCGTTATGTCGCATCTTGTGTCGTACCAAACCGTTAACGTTGTAACCCATACGACACAATATTGTGTCGTACACTATGTCGCAAATTATGTCGTATTTCTATACGACACAACCACTATGTCGCTATTAAATTAGCATTTCGTATTCGATGCGACACAGTCCCTGTGTCGTATCCTTGTGTCGCATGACGTCTGCGACACAACCATTGTGTCGCATGTCAAATCTTTGTGTCGCATGTTGTGTCGCAAAACACAGAAAAACCAGAATTTTGAAGTCAAAGTTACTGTTCAAAAAAGTCAAATTTACTGTAGCAGTACTGTAGCAAAGTCAACATTTTAGAATTATTATTATTACAAACCGTCACCAACGGGCCGTATACATTTTTAAAACTTACAAAACAGATTATTCAATCAACCAAGTCGTAGTAACTTGGATAATTTGTGAAAACCCAATAACGATCTAGCTCTAGATTGTTTAGATCTAATCTAGGATCAATGATAACAAAGATAATAATATGCAGCGGAATAGAACAATAACATCAAAGTTATCATAACAAAAAGCCTCAATTCTATTTGATCATGATAGAACGATTATACAAATATAACAGGATCAAGAAACCTTGATCTTGAGGCTAAACAAACCCTTAGACGTCTACATTATGTGTGCACACAATTTCCTACGCCCCTATGTCTCTTTATATACTAGAGATCATTAGGGTTACAATAAAACCTAACTTGCATAGAAAGTAAACTTAATATTTCACATTAAGTCCTTGTAGTTTCATCATTCTTTATTTATGCATATTTTGTTTTGTAATCATCAAATCTTGAATCCTTACATAATTTAGTCAATCAAGTCGTAGTAACTTGAAACAAAACAATTAATCAACCAAATCGTAGTAATTTGGACATATATAATTAAATAACAACTACAAAGGTAGTCTTTCGAGATACCGGTACAATTAATAACAATCAAGTGTCGTGGACACATTCAGGTTTCAAGTCTTTGGACATCAACTCACAGCTAATTACTTCAAGTTTATTAACTTAAACACTCCAAGACTCTGGTGAGTTTCATAGCCCCATTTTCACTGCTTTACAACTAGGGGTGTGATATTACTACTCGATTTTGTTTTACAAGTAGAACGCAAGTGCCAAACTTCAAATACTACATGAGTTTCAAGCTAATCAATTTAAAGTCCTCCATAAGCATAGTCTCTAGTATTTTATAGCGTGAATGTTAGTATATGATATCATATGGGATTGACAATCCTCATCCGGGTTAGCACGCACTAACCGGTCAAACGGATGTATTAGCATTTGGGAAGACGAGTGTTGATTAGGCACTCGTAGGAGGCATTTCAAGTTAGGTTTCCTTAAGTGGGCCTGACAAATCAAGTTAAGCTCAGACTATGTGCTCATGGACAGTATAACTTTTATTTTGCTTAATTGCATTTTAAATTCAATATAAATCTTGCGGTTCTGACAACTATACATTGACATACAAACCTGTGAGCTCACCAGCGTTTTCGCTGACCCATTTTAGTATTTATCACAGGTACCCAGCAGTAGGTTGGCTGCACAAGCAAGAAATATTAGCTCGAGTCAGCATACATACAACTAGAGATTGGACTGCATTATTATATTTTGTAAAAGTAATTATGCTATGTAATCTCTCAATTTCAGGAATTGAGCTAATGTAACTATATTTTGATGTAAACATTTACTTTATCTATACAAGTTTAAAACGACGCATATAGTGGTCGTTCATTATATCTTATGTGCTATGTATATTGATTAGTGACACCCAAATCAAGCTTCCGCAAATCATTAAATTTGGGGGTGTCACATTATGTTATGGGGTGATGTCTAGGGTTATTTATGAAAACGCCTTTTAAAGATTTGTGTCTTGCTTTTGCTTAAGTATTCGTGGTGTAAACACTAACACCCTACTGTTTGATTTCTCAGACAGTATGTCACTGGGTTGCTAGGTTATGGTGATTCTGATCAAAGGAGGCGGCTCAACTCTTCAACACTCTCCATCTAGTGGAATAGTGACCCTTTTTGGAATGGTATTCCTGGGCGCATGAGATAGAGTAACAGACCCACTAAAAGTTCTGACCGTTCTTAACAATACGGGGATACTAAGGCTAGGCAAGGCATTTAAGATTAAGACTTGGTTTGGTGACTGCCAACTTTGTATTAATGGTCTTTGTTTAGTCCAGAGCTGTGTGGTTCAACCAGGATGTGACACAGTCTTCAACCGACGGCAGTTCCTTAGCTTTTCCCACATATTTAAACGTTATACGAAGTACTGTGCCGACTTATGGTCTTTCCGGTGCCACATACTTTATGGTCACTCTGGACTAGTTTAGTCAGTTTGTAATAAAGCTTGACCATCTATGATATAAACCCAACCCTCACTTATTTAAACATATCTCAAAAAAATCCCTGATTGATTCACGGTGTACTATGCGATAGGGTTGGCAGTATTTCCACAGCTACACAATTCAGACCTTGTTTGTATTTGAAAACATAGATAGGTAGTTACCTGTTGATCAAGGTTCGCGACTCCTTGTCATACAGGTTCTAACCACGTTTATTGGAGGAAAGGCGATTTTGGTTTAGAAATTCATAAATACGGAGTTAACAATACACCGGTTTTCATTTTGTAACAATTGGGAACATTATTCCACAACGGATTGTGCCCATGACTTTCATAGCTTCCACGTTCCGTACTACACACATTCGTGATGATTCCGGCGCTATACAAATGAAAGCCGTATAACGTTACTTCCGTTGTTTCATAACGATATTATCCCAATTGCGTATTCAAAGTGACATCACCTCAAATATTAACAAGCTAACTACATCACAACAAGCACATAAGAGAACTACTCACTACGCATGGCAAACAATCCTAAATCTATCATAATAATAATAATAGCAATCATCATAATAGAAAAGGAAAGAAATAACCGTAGATTATGCGTAGACAGAATAGTGTTACAAGAATACACGAACGGAACATCCGCAATATCTTCGAAAATATTACAAATAAGCCCTTCGGAATATTCCCTACATTATTACAAAAGTAGCCCCTCCGTTAGTCTAGGTTAAATATTAACCAAGATCTAACCTAAAACTAACCTAACTAATTCTCCTCTAACTCCTAAGAGTAGTGCCAGAGAGAGAAAACTATACTAGAGAGAGAGTGAGATATGAAAAATGGTGTAATGTGGTGTGTGGAATGAGGTGAATGAGGCCTCTATTTATAGGCAAGCCTTGGATCCAAGAGTACAAGTCCACAAGTATACGTACAAGCACACGAAGCAAGAACGAGGCCGTGTGAGACTAATATAGGCCATGTACGGCCTCAACAGGCCATGTACGGATTGTTGAGGGCCGTGTATGGCTTCCTCAAGGCCGTGTATGGCTTGGGGGGCCGTGTGGTAGGCCGTGTGATTTATCTGACTTTTCTTGTTGCTTCGGAAGGCCGTATCTTCTTAGTTTCTCGTCCGTTTGACTTGATTCTTTCTCCTGTGATCTCGTAATTCTGTTACGCTTCTAATGATGCCAAATGTGCCAAATTTATATGTCTCTAGAGTTGGCATATGCGGAATGCCCTCTGTTTGCGCTCAGAAAGCTCCATCTTCCTCGTTCTTTACCCAATCTGCACGATTCTTGATTCTACAGCCTTGGAATAACCTGATACATCATATGAGACTATTTAAACACTTGTATCATAATATGGTTAAAAGTATGTGAAAATCAGTTATTTGAATAATCTGCCTCGATTTGCGTGCCTTTTGGATGATTTAAGCACTTTTTATAACAATGCCTATAGTTTGACCAACTTTGTGAAATTAAGTAGATAAATGTTTATTTCAAGTGTTTTCACCAAGAATTGGGTCAAATGTGCGGGAAATATGTGCCTAAAAACATGACTTTTTGCCACATATCAGATATCTCACACTTAGACATTACTTGTCCTCAAGCAACACTCAGTTTTTATGAAAACGGTTATAAGCAGATTTGGCGAATTCTAAAAATTCTTAAAAGCATTCACCCCGCATATCAGCAAACCATAATAGAAAATAAGCAGAAATAAGATAATCGTCCCAGAAACAATGAATGACTTTCTTAGGCATACTTCCAACTCCCGCGATCTTGGAGTATACATGACCGGGCGATTCCTCACAAGGTGGTCACTCAATTCACTCAAAGTGTATCGGGTTTCCTAATATTCTAGAACAAATGAAATCGCTCAAAATCCAGTCATGCAGCACTCATCGTCATAGGCTTGATCGAGAATCGGATCTCTACCACTTAAGTGAGGATGGTGCTAATTATCCCAAGTCATTCACGAAGGTTGTAATGCTTGGTGGGGGTGAAAGGGTATGGATAGTGGTTTGTTTTGGGTGTAAGGGTTTAGCTATACCTTAGAACTCCAAAGATCATGAAAAACTTTATTTAGAATAGTGCAAATACGGAAACGGAACTAGATAGCTATTTTGCTTCTACCAGATTTTTCTGGAGAGTAATACTACTGAAAGCACTTAGCTTTATTCTTAGACTAACTATTTTTCTTCTTTTTCTTCTTTTTCTTCTTGAGAATTTCTCTGCCACAGAATTTCCAAGGGATTATTCTTTCATTTTTTTTTCCTTTTCTTTTCTTTCTCTTTTTTTGGCTCCCTTAAAAATCCTTCCTAACTTAACTTCTTCATTCGTGACAGTCTTCTGGTGTCAATTTTTCACACCATGTTTCTCTCTCCTTCATATATAACTTTGATGACTTTGTGAGAGAGGATTTGAGAAAGTGGAATGTTGAATCAAGCAAAAAGGATATTCTAAAAGGCGTTTTTCATAACCCTAGAAATTATGCGGTAAGCTTTTGGGAATTTTGGGAAAGTGGGTTCAAAATTAGGGTTTTATGAAACGAAAAGGTTTAGGCTCAACAGGGTTTACTAAGTGGATCATCGATGCTAAAAATGAGCATCGGAAGGGTTTTGGGCTTGAAAAGATATGAGAAAAGGGGGTTGAATCCTAGGGAATGTCAAGATCATTTAATTGCACCTATACCGCGTACGGTACTCACTAATATGGTCTCGAAACATATGTCAGGAGCAAGTTCTAATTCAGAGATGCATACATCGGCACACACAACAAACGAAAAGTGATGCATTAAAAATGAATGCTTTAAGGGCTCAAGATACCTCACTGTAAGTTTTGGGTTATATGTGCCTAGTCATGCGATGCCCCTCTTAGATTATCATTTTTGTTTGAGAGATTCCTACCTTATTTTCCTTAGTTTCCAAAATTGCGTACTCATATACGGGAATGATTCCTCTTTAGAACGTTTAGAATTCAAAAATAGCAGAGTTAAAAACTCATACTTTTTATTATTTTTGAAATTTAAATTTTAGAAACATTTTCTGAGTTTACTATTTGGACAAAAATGCGTAAAATCAATCCAAGGTATCTATACCTGCTATCCCACACTTAGAGGAACATTGTCCCTAATTAATGTTCTCTTGAGTAGGGATTTTACAAGTAAAATCCCACACTTAGAGTTTGAACATATAGAAAATGTTTCTCAAGTGTCATTATTGGGCTGGAATCCCACACTTAGTGATAAGTTTAGGATAAGGCATAGATAACACATTAAATAAAACAGATTATTTATTTATTGAAAAGTGAAGAAAGGATAAGGAAACTCCCCGGATAGCGAGATGCTCGGATGCGTATGATAAAAAAATAGCTGAAATGAGATTTGCCGGGATCCATTTCTGCATTTTCTTCTGATTTTATCCGCGAGACTCTTGTTAGGGTTTTCTTGCACACTTCAAAACTTCATTTATTCAGACTCTTCTCTTTGTGAAATGATCTCGTAGGTGTGAACACGTTGGATATGCCTTTTAACAAACTCATATATTTTGCAAATGGTAGTGAAATCACCGTCTCAGATTTTGAAGGGATGTTTTCTATGACAAATCATTTATAAAACATTGTTTTTAAACGAGTTCGAGCATAATGCATAGAAGTAGTATGCAAGTACCTCAAATGCTCGAAACAGTGAATTATTTATTTTTACTTCCTGCTGAGACGAGTGTTTTGCAAAATGAGTTGTTTTTGAGAAATAATTTTGAAAATACTTTTAGGCATAACCAAGTGTGAAGGATAGTCGGAGATTCTGCTTCACTTATTGACACTCAATCTTCTCTTTTTATTGCACGGGTTGCCTCCCGAGAAGCGCTGCTGTTAAAGTCGAGAGCTCGACTTTGCCTTCCTGAGATTAATGAGAACTGGAATCACTTGGGCCGGAAGTGCGTGGTGCCCAAGTGTTGCGTGGGTAGATCCGTAGAAACTTGTGAGCGATGATCCTGATGATGTTTGGAGTGTGAGATGCAAAATCAGGGAAGCTGTCAAGGTGGTCTTCAGTGACTTTCTGCATATGCAGGAGATCTAAAGTGATGTCTTTTACGGTTTTGGAAATAACTCCATGGGGATCAATCACAAAGAACCCTGCTTCACATGCTTCCATCAGCTCACGTTATGGATGGTCTTGTTTCAACGAGTCCATGAATCTGAGGAACATCCGATGAATGTTTTCATGATCGATTCGGCTAGCGTTTCCTCTGATTTCCTTGATAGACTCATGAATGCTCTGGATGAGATTGGCCTGATGGATGGAGAATAAGAGGGTAGAGTCACGAAAGATGTTGTTGACAATATCGTACACCTCTCATAATCCGTAGTGAAAGATCTGGCGATACTCATCAGGGTGGACTTCACAGAAGATCTCCTTGATTTGGTCTGAGAGGAAGGTCGCGATGTTAACCATCGAGCCTTCGGGTATGGAGGAAGGGATGGTACGCGTTCTTTCGTCAAAAATCTCAAACTCGAGATCATGGATGATCTTGTAAGCATGGTACTCAATGGTACAATCAATATAGAACCTGTTGGAAGAAGTGTTGTCTATATGATCGTTCTCAGCCATTAGATTTATTAATCTTCGAAGGTCATTCATTAGCCGGACATCAGCATCTGCATCAGGATTCCCAGTGGCTTGGTACATATTTCTCCGGTATGAGCTCAAGTACTCATTTTGCTGAAAAGAGAATGGGAATGCAGATCTGATTAGTACGTCATGTATCTTTCGATACATGGCCCTCTGGTCCTCGAAGAACTCTAACTCCTCAAATGTAGGTTCGGCAGTTTGGTGTAGGAGCTGAGTGGTGAGATCTTCAGTGAAGGCATGCAGGCGGTTTTGAAAGAACTGTGGGTCTCGGCTGCTGCTGGCTTGATAAACGTCATACTCGGCCTTGATTTCTTCTATCAGGTCCCTTTGGCATGGTGTGTACTCATTGGTAGAACTAATGATGATGCTCATCATTGAGGGGAGGTCATTCTTGAATGCCTCGATAGCACTAATCATTTCTTCGTGATTAGAAACCATGGGGATAGCTGGAGGTTTCGGAAGTTGGATAGAGCAGATATCAATCGGTATATCGATGTATACAGTGTTATCCTGATCATCCTCTACTGACGGAGTATCCTTATCTTGAGAGTCTGGGAACTCAACAATGTCATAAGGTAACTGGATATCACTGGTGATCTGAGATATCGGCTAAGAAGAATCTATCTCTATGTCTCTCTCCTCAGAATCATGGCTAGATTCAGAAGTATCTCCAAATTCGAACAGAGTTCGAGGTGCAGAAGCTTCGAAGGTTTGAATCCTTCGGGAAGGTAAGTTTGCATAAAGATCCAGTAGCATGGATTCTTTGTATGCCAATATTTCCTTCAGGAGTTTGTCTCTAAGCTCTGGATGTTGCTTTGAAAAAGTGACAGTATTCTCAATGTTTAGTAGAGCGTTGAGTCTAGGTGAGACAAGAGGCTGAGAAGGATCTATGACAGATGCTAAGAGCTTCTCCATAGTAGTACCAAATCCTGCATCATAATCGACATCTGATATAGAGTTCTCAATCCTCATAATTTTAGCTGTCGGAAGATGTAATTCTGGTAAGTGCTGATGCGGTGGTGTAGACTGGTATACATCCTCCTCTTCTTCTTCGAGCTCTGAATCTTCTTCCTGTTCTTCCTCTGATTCTGATTCTGGTGCTGTTTCTTCCTCTGATTCATCCATTTCCTCTTCTACCTCTTCCTCCTCTGGTTCTGATTCCTCCATCTCCTCTTAATCTGATTCTGATTCCTTTGTTGCCGAGATGGGACAGGTGTGATCATCTGGTCTGTATGGTTCTGGATCTGAGTCAGAGGTATCATCATCTGAAGTAATTATGCCCATTGATATTGCGTAAATCTCTGCCTGTTCTGCTAGTGAGCACTCATCTTGATCAATCTTGAAAGATACAGTTTTTCCATGTGCTCGCAGACTTATGACCTGAGAATAAACATCAATAACAGCACGTGCAGTATTCATGAATGGCCTACCTAGGATAATAGGGATATTGATGTCTTCCTAAATATTCATCACTACGAAGTCGGTGGGAAACCAAAACTTATCAACTTTAACCATGACATTTTCAGCTATGCCTTTTGGATATCGAATGGATTGGTCGGCAAGCTGGACACTCATCTTAGTGGGCTGGAGAGGTCCTATTTCTAGTCTTGTGTAAAGTGAATAGGGCATGAGATTGATGCTAGCTCCAAGATCGGCCAAGGAACGTATCATGCCTGAGTGATAGATAGAGCAGGGCAAGGTGAATCGACCTGTGTCTCTCATAGTTTTTCCGGTAGGGTATTCTGGATGACGGCAGAGCATTCAGCGTTCAGAGAGATTTTGGGGGTTTCAGGAACCTTGTCTTTAGTAGCCAGTATTCGTCAGATATACTTAGTGCCGGAAGGGATTCTAGACACGGTGACCATGAATTTTTCGTCAAGTTTGAATGACTTGGCATTGTACTTTTTTGCATAGACGGTTCGGGAAAGGAACTCGCACCTCTCTAGTCGGAGTGGGTACGGATCTGGTCTCAACTGTCGGCGGGACAGGAGTATGTTCCTTTACTGTAGTGGAATTAGTAGGAGGTGAGTTCAGGGTTTTTGCTTCTTCGACGTGAGGATTCTGAATGGTGTTACTGGGTAGAGATCCTTGTGGTCGGGTATCGAGACGTTGGGCTAACTGACCAATCTGATTCTCAAGGCTTTTTAGGACCGAGAGTTGATTTCTGAGGAATAGGTCCATCTGGTCTTGTCTAGCCGTAGTTTTCTGGTTGAAGCCGTAGTTTTATGGTTGAAAGCAGTCTGTCCCTAGATGAATTTGTTAAGATTGTTGTCAGCACTGGTGATTGGTATGGTAGTCTTTGCAGGCTTAGTAGGCTGGACATCTTCGGGTGTAGTCAATGACAGAGGTTGGTTGTAAAGAAGTTGAGGCTGTTGTGGATATGTCGGATAGCGTGGCTGAAATCTCTGTGGATAAGGTGGCTGGTTATTCCGTGGAGGATACTGGGTTCCTCGGTTTCTGGGTGGAGATGTTCTAGCGAAGCCAGGTGGATTTGGAGGTCTGGATGGAAACTGGGCATAATAGACAGAACCGTCAGTCGGGTCTTTGTACTCAACCTCATATTCTTCAGTGGGATGGTTGGTACAGTTCTGGCAAGCCTGAACTTGATGAACTCGTTGCGGCTGCTTCTTTAGTTCTCCAATCTGCTTCGTTAGGGTTTCGATATGTTCCGTCAGAGATTTGATAGCTTCAGCTTGGATAGAGTTATGAGCGGAGAGAGGTGTTGATGAGGACTGCCCATTGATGTGACTCAAATAGTCATGTTTTTAAGGGCAATATTCCGCACTTTTTGGACGTATCTTTAGTGAAAACATTCCAAAATGATCATTATTTACTAAAATTCACTAAAGTGGTCTAAATATAGGCGTTACTGCAAAAATCACCTAAAACGTCCAAATAACAAGCAAATCAGGACGAATAAACGTGCACAAAATCATCCGGCCTCATTTACCTTATATAGATCACATTCTAACTTCATCATATGATAAAACAGGTAAAATCGAGATGGGAAAATCAAGAATCATGCAAATTGGATAAAGAACGGAGAAGACTGAGCAATATCAGACCCTATAAAGTCATTTAGGCTATGCTTGAGCTATACACATCCAATTTCAGTGAATTTGGCATCATTAGAAGCGTAACGGAATTACGAAACCACAGGCGAAAGAATCAGGTCAAACGGACGCATAACGAAGGAGATACGCGCGTTTTAAGCAACGAACGAAATCAGACGAACACCGTATACGGCCTTGGCAACCGTATACGGCCTACCCAAGACCGTATACGGCCTCACACACACCGTATATGGCCCCACCAAGGCCGTATACGGCCCTATGTACCCCGTATGCTGCTTCGTTTGCTTGTACGTGCTGTTTCGCGAGTTGTACGGCTGATTTTTGAGCTTTGCCTATAAATAGGGGATCACTCCTCCTCATTTCACACACCTTAACACATCTCAACATTTTCACACATTTCTCATTCTCTCACTTTTCTTATTTCTCTCTTTTCTTTCATTTTCTCTCTCTAACTTTCTCTCTCTAGCACTACTCTTAGGAGTCAGAGGAGAAAGGTTAGGGTTGAGCTTACGGTTCGAGTCTAGAGGAAGTTTTAGCTTGGTAATCTTGTTGTAACAAGTTTTTCAAGTTCAGACTATTTGTAATCCTTAGTATTACGCTGCTGTATTCCCGGTGATATCTAAACTTTACTTACTGTTATAATGCTTGTGCTTTATGTTATTTCAGTTTGTATTCTGCATATTGCCATGTTTATAGAGTAGTTTAATATTGTGATTGTTGAAATGTAGATATTAGGAGTAGGGATGATGTTAAATTAATGTTTCATTTATACGATTGGAAATTGTTATGCTTGTATCTGGTTAAGCTTATCCTGAATATAGATCTAGTCTCTCATCACCCTTTCCAGACTTTCACGTGACTGTTGCCCTAGGATAGGATCTGATCAACCCTAATACTATGAATACACAGTTATCTCCAGTTACAGTATGAAACTATGAACTTTCCTTTAAAAGGCACGGTACTTCGTATAGCGTTGGAAACACCTCGTGTGGAGTACAAATACGTGGAAGCTAAGGAAATGCCATGGATTGTTTCATCGTGAATTACCTAGAAGTGATCCTTCTAGAACTGTGGTCTAGGAATCAAAGTTGTGGAAATGCTTGTTGCACTGTACACCGTTAGTACACCTAAGATCTGGAACACTGTGGAAATGCTTAAATGCCCAGTACACCGTCAGTACATCTAGGGTTTGGAACACTGTGGAAATGCCTAACTGCCCTGTACACCGTGATTATTTCTAGGGATGAACGCCTGACTGTAAAGGAGGGTCTATATTTATGATGGTTAAGTATATGCTTCAATAGAAACAATACAGGGTAGTGTCAATCATATACCTAGACATGCAAAACCCTAATCACACCAATAGTTTAACATACACAGGATACAATCAGTATTTGCTATAATGAAAGTAAATAGACGATTAGGTGTTAAGAAAGGTCAGTAAATACAATTGCGGTCTGTTGCCTTATGCCTGATCCCTAGAACATTTAGGGTGACTTTGTCTTAGTTAAGCAAAGGCTCAGGAGGGTTTGAAAACAGCCTGATCTGATCAGAATCATGATAACCTAGGATTCCAGTGACATATGTTTCTAGGGTTTCACCTGAACGTAGGGTCCTAGTGTTTACACCGAAAGTATGTCTACTCTTTATTTGGTAAATCTCCAATCAATTTTATAATGAACATCATCCCGAAACCCTAGTATCCAAGTTTCAGCAATCACATCTCTACCTGTCTGCTTAACCCCTAATTTCATTTCTCGTTATTTACTTTTCTGCATTTAGGATAACTATAAAACCAAATCAATCCAAAATCTATCTACCTACCCCCATCCTAATTGCGACCATAATCTTTGGTGATCCGCTCTATTTCAATTCGCTCCGATTTAAGAACGACCTCGAGTTATACTTACTGCTTGCTCCCAAGGTAGGTAGTACTTATAGTTTGAGCCCCAGCTCATATAAATTTAAAACTCACTGTCTGCCGCTTCTGTTGCTGTTGGAACAACGACCGGAGTCAAATCTGACCGACCGATAGGGGCCGCGACAAGTTTTTGGCGCCGCTGCCGGGGATCGTAGAGCGTTACGATTTGAAGCCGCCTTAGATATTCTAGCTTTTAGGAGATCCTTTCCAATTAGGTTTCCCAAACTTAGTTGGTAGTTATTTGCTTTCTGTAGTTTAATTTAGGTTAATTAAAAATGAAAAATACAAAAACATCTTTCTATGATTCATTTCCGTCTAGCCCCATTTCTCCACTCGCCCTCAAAACGTCCGAAGAAATGATGGCCATGGATGACGCTGAGTTCTTCGCATGCTTAGAACAAGAGTTGGAATCTGAAGTCTACTCTTCATCTTTATCCTCTTCCGAAGTTATCTCCGCTAATTCAGACAATGAATCTAGAACCATAGGGCAATTCTTAGATCTTGACTTAGGAAACCATGATTCTCATCAGAAGATCTCAACTTCTGCATCTAGCATTCTAAGCTATCAGGTTATGCCTGCTCCTGAGATTTCATATTCCTTAGAAAACTTCTTTCAATTCCCTACCTCATCTGGTTTTGTCGAGAGTAACTCTGAACATCTTCAACCCTTTCGTTTTCCACCCATTGAAGAACGTCTTCCACCATGGGACGAAGAAGTTTACGAATACCCTCCAAAATCACCTATCTTTTTGAACCTCGTACCCGAACCTGAGTACACCATCTATCGTGTTGTTGATAGGACTTTACCAATCAAACCTGAAGAAAATATCCGCTACGTAGGTAACTCTTTTGATCCTGATAGGAGATTGGATGTTTGTCGGGCATTTGCCAGACAACTCAAAACGTCTGACTTTCCTTTTTCAGTTGAACAAAGAGAAGTCGCTCGTAGGATAAAGAAACAGGTTGGTATTCTCCACCATCTTCCAAATCAAAAGGAGGAAGGTATCTTCACACATTATCGAGAGCAAGAACTAAAGCTTAAATCAGAAATAGACCTACTAATGGACCTATTCGCCTGCACCGATTATCAACCGGTTTCCCAAACCCTAATTAATCGTCATGTTGCGGCTATGATTTATGAGCTTGAGTTCTGGATCAGCAAAGATCCCGCTATATCTCTCGTCATTTATGATAAAATTCCATTTTTCGTTGACCCCGCTACTTATATGATCGACAAGTTGTTAGAAATATTCCCTGGAGCCACTGACGATAACATGGAAGCTACTTTCTTTGCTGGAAGGAAGGATATTAACGTCTCACTCACTTTGTTATTTGCTCAGTCAAAATTTCCTTTCACCGTTTCACAAACATCTTTAATCGAAGAAATCACGGAGTCAGTTCACACTACCACCGGAGATCCCGATTCGAGAGAAGAACGGAAATTTCAACAAACCCTAGGAATGCTTCTTCATGACTTGAACCATATAGATGACGGATCACGAAACGGAATTTCAAACCCTAAGAAAGTTAGAAAGGAATTTAACAAGTTTATCGACAATCTTCTAGATTTAGGCAAAAAGGAACGTATGTTTCTCACTGAACACGAACGATTCTCGTTACACCCCGCAGACCTAGTTGATTCTGTCATTAAGATTCTCACTTGTGACTTTATTCCTCGCTACACTTTCCCTCAACCAAGAGCACCAAATTCACTTAAACAATTGCTCTTGGGCAGTATTCAATAAATTTGTCCAAAAGTCGAGCTACCGACTTTAACCAAGCGCTTTTTGGGAGGCAACCCAAACTTAAGTTAATTTAGTTTTATTTTAAGTATTTAGGATAAGTAATATTAGTGGTTTATTTTTAAATTTAAAAGCTTGCATTTAAAAACACAAGAAAACGTTCTTTTAAAATTCAAATTCGCGCAACACAGTAACGACTTTCAGACATTTTCAGAAAGTTCGAAAAAGTTTATTTTTAAATTTTGAAAAATTAATTTTGAATTTGTCTTGAATTTTAAAGAACACAAAAAGATTGTCTTGTTTTAAATAAAAACGTATACGATTTCGCATACGATTCGCATATATCTTTTCAGACTGCGCGTAAAGATTCAGAAAATTACGAACATACTTTTTTAAATTTGTTTTATTAAAAAATTTTAAACTTTGAAATTTTACTTGTATGTTTCGTATCTTTCGCAAATTTTAAATCACGTACGTTTAAAAGGGTATAAAAAGGATTTTAGCCACACACAAAAGACAAAATCATAAAAAAGTTCATCTTCTTCCTCTCCCCTACCCCAAAACCGTCGGCCTCCATTCCATCACCACCAAACCTTCATTACTCAACCATTTTGCATGATTCCAAGCTCAAAATTCATCATTTTATGATCTTTCTTGCATCCACAACATCATTACATCAAGTTTAAGGTAATTCTTGACCTACTTTTGTGATTTTCATGAAACTTTAAAAATTAGAGCTTGTAACTCATTTTCATAGATTTCATGGTTAAAAGTTGCAATCTTTAGTGTTATTTCATGCTTATCTTGATGCTTAACATGATTACAAGCTTAATCTAGTGATTTGTTGGCTTGATTGCAAGATTGGGAATTAAAGTGTTGACTTTTTGATGAACTATGGCTAGTTTGACTTTTTGGTTGATTAATTGCTTATGTTGACTTTTGTTGATTGAGTTATGCTTAAATATGATAGGTTAACATGTTTTGATTGATCATTTGCAATTAGAAAATGGTTAAGCTAGTTTTTGGTGATTAAAGTAAGCTCATTTTTGATAAAATCATCATAAACATCATTTTTACTTAAAACTTTTATTTTTAAACCATGTTTATGACTTTTCTAAACTTAAAAAGCTTACAAGATTATCAAAACAAGCTTCGGTTCATTTAATCATTTTTTAAGTTTATCACTTTAATTAATAAAGTGTATGACTTTGAAATGAAACCAACAAAAATGCCATTTTCTAAAATCCACCATTTTGTCTTATAAGTTTACATCGTTTCTCTGCTTGAAATCATGAAAAACATGGCTTTATGTCTTTTGGAAATTGCGGAAAGTTGGATTGCATATTTAATTGGTAATATGTCCTTTTATGATTAATTGATTTACTTGAGGTAATTATATAACCTTGGATTTATCCAAAGTATTAAGCTCATTTAGATTGATTAAACCATAAACATGAAGTATTTAAGTTTTTAGTGCTTCGGATAATTAAGTTAGGTACCTTGTTGACTTGCTTTGATTATGCTAAAAACTTGAAGCTTTGTGCCACTTACCCTTATTTAGACATAAGTTGATAAAAGTTTTTGGATTTGTGATTGGTTGCGGTTAGGTTTAGCAATTTTAAAATTTCTGGATATGCCCATTTCTAAAGCCTACATTTCCAATTTTTTCTGAAAATTTGGAAGCACTTTAGCATATCCATTAATACACCACTATTATGGCCTAATCTTTTCTTGTCTTTTATCACAGATGGAAAATTGCCCACCTTCACTCAGCTACTTGGCCAAATCTTCAAAGAATAGGTCACTCATTCGCCAGTGGTTGCAGCGACCGATAGGCAGTAATCGATATGTGGTATGGAAAGACATGATTAAGCTAGGGATCAGGGATGAGTTGAAGAGTTTGTTGATGTATGAGACCGATGGTCAAGTGAACAATGCCTTTCTCCGTCTCTTTGATATAGATGAGTATGCATACCGAGAAGTAGTGACAGAGTTCATGATGACTTACCAGCTGAACCCAAAGATTAGCGTATCCGACAAAAGAAAGATTTCATTCAGGTTTCAGGAACAAATTCATCATATCTCAGTTGCCGACTTGGGAGTGTATCTTGGTTTATATACAGAGTCTCAGGTCAACTCTGCATGGTTCAGAAACAGTGTTCAAGACATCTCCAGCCTACCAAACAGGAACCATAAGGATATTTGGATGGATTTAGCAGGATCTAACTTTAGGAGCTGTGTTAAGTCATCCACTTTCATCAAGTCGGTTCATCACATCCTTCACAAGTTATTAGCATGCTTAATATTTGGAAAGAAGGAAGGTGGTGCTGTGAGTGCCGAAGAGTTGAAGTTCATGGAAGCAATCATAGGAGGAAAGAATCTGAATGTTGCTTTCTTGATCGCTGAGAGACTTGGAGCTGAGACAGATATGGATAGGCACATGTTCATTGGGTCGATTATTACTAGATTGCTTTATAGTATGGGATTGTTGACTGAGGCCCACACTGAGGAGTTTACTGTTTGTTCTCGTTCTTTGCCATTCAACTTGGACTACTGCAAGTTGATCCATCTTATTGAGGCAGATGAGCAGAGACAGTGCCTATGGAAGAACACCAAACAAATCATTCCAGGATGTCGTCTCCCTGGAAAGCGTGTTAGAGGATCCTCACCTGTTGCAGATACTGAGGATGGCCCATCTGATAGAGCCCGAGCACCTACTACTCATACTAGTGTCCCACATAGAGGAGCTGAGACAGCCAAGCCACCAGCTCAGGCTACTGTTCACTACACAGATCCAGTGACCTCGCTGACACAGTATTATCTTTTGCATGCTCTTCAGGTTAGCCGTTCCCATCAGCTGTTGATTTCCAGGAAACTTGGTATTCCTGACCCAGAGCCTTACTTGTACCGATGCGGTCCACCACCACCAGCCATAGCACCACCACATACATCCGTCCCATCACATACCACCCATACACCATCACCCGCTATCCGGACCACACCAGTACCAGAGCAGGTCCAGTCAGTTGAGACCGAGATACTGGTAGTTCAGCCAGTGATTTCTGCACCTGTGATTCCTCATCCTGCCCAGCCAGTCGCCAGTGGATCTTACCGTGCTGACACAGTCTACTTGGGCACTGATGCTGTATCTTTTGACACTTCCGGGATGCTATTAAACTTGGGATCGATCTCTTCCTCAGCTGTACCGACAGAGAGCATGCTACGTCAGGCTTACATGACCTTACTAGAGCAGGCAGGGGTTACTTCGGCTATTTTGCTAGAGTGGGGCTACACTGATCCAATGAGACTGCCAGCAGCTACCCTCAGAGACATATTGATTCAGCTCACACTGATCAATGCTGAAGAACAGGGACAGAGAGTATATAGTGGCCAGCAGTCAGTCGTAGGACCATCCACAGCACCAGCTCCTACTCAGCATATTGATGCACCTGACCAGGGATCCCCAGCTTCATAGTTCTACCCCATTTGCATCATCTGACTTTGGTTTCAGACATTATCATTATTCTTATCTTGTGTTTGTTGGCTACTGTTAAACCTTACTTTTGGAACTTATTTGTATCAGCCACTAGTTGGTTGATCACTCTATCCGTATTTACATTATGCTATTACTTATTATGTTTTATTTTCTTTCTGTTTAATAAGTAGAAATGTTGTGATGTGTGAACGTGGAAAAAGGCGAGATGACGCACTTTCAAGAAGAAAATCCGTGAAGTCAAAAGGCAACCCGAACCAGTTTTCAATATTTGCAGACTGCGGAACATTCAAACATCTCATGGAGGGACCTCGTTCTTCTCAAAACTTCCTTGTATCTAAGCACTTCAAAGAACTAAGTGTGGGATCACTCCCCACACCGCAAACACTTATCAAAATCACTCCAACTTCTTCAAAACCTAAAATATGGGATTCTACACCGTAAGGATCCCCACTTAAAAGAATTGGAGTTGATTTCTGATAACGTTGGATACATGACACCGGATAACCCCGTATGAAGCTTGATGTCCTTCAAGAAGAATGCAGAAGAAAGCTCACTTCGACTCTCTCTCCTACAAAATTTCACATGCTTCAAAACGTTATCTGGGGAGTTTCTTAACCTTCTATCCATTTCATGACCACATATATTCTGTCTCGTTAGCTTGTTATATTCTATACCCTATCCTGAGCTTATCACTAAGTGTGGGATTCAAACCCAAATTTAACACTTAAGAAACATTTTCTTACATGTTCAAACTCTAAGTGTGGGATTTTACCTCCAGTAAAAACTCAACTCAAGAGAACATTAGGGACAATGTTCCTCTAAGTGTGGGATAGCAAGGTATAGAATACCTTGGATAATTTTAGGCAATTTTTATGTCCAAAATAGCATTACTCAGAAAATGTTTTCCCAAATAACAAATTAATTATGAGTTAAATTATGACTAAACTCTAAGTTTTTGAGTTAAATACTTTCGAAAAGAATCATTCTCGAAATATGAGTAAGGTATTTTGGAATATAGGGAAAATAAGGTAGAAATTTCTCGAGCAAGAAACAATAATCTGAAAGGAGCATGGCTAGGCACATACAACCCTATTTTGTAGTGAGGTATCTTGAGCCTAAAAGCATTCATCTTTAATGCTTCACTTTCATTTCTTGTGTGTGCCGATGCTTGCATCTCTGAATTAGAACTTGCTCCAGACATACGTTTCAAGATCACATTGGTGTGTACCGTACGCGGTATAGGTGCAGCTAGATGACCTTGACATTCCTTAGGATTTAAACCCAATTCTTACATATCTCTTCAAGCCCAAAACCCTTCCGATACTTATTTTCAGTATCGATGATCCGCCTAGTAAACCCTGTTGAGCCTAAACCTTTCATTTCGAAAAAACCCTCGTACTAAACCCCCACTCAACCAAAATTCCCAAAACCTTATCTTAGAATTTCTAAGGTCGTGAAAAACATCTTTTGGAACATCTTCTTCAATTATGCTCTAAAGTCTTCCTATTCTATGTACTCTAAAAAGTCAAAAGTGCGAAAAATTGGCACGACAAAAATTGAAGTTCAAGATCAAAGATCATAGTTCCGAAAAGGATTTCTGAAAGGATCAACATAAAATATCCTTGGAAATTCTCTGGCAAAGAAGTTCTGAAGAAGAAAAGAAAAATAAAAAGTAGAAAAATCAAGAAAAGAAAAAGAAACAGTTCCATCAAATAAAGCTGAGTGCTTCAAGTATCACCTTCTCAAGAAAAATTCGATAGAAGACGAGCAGCTACAAAATCCTCCGTTCCGTTCTGAAATAAAGTTTTTCACTATCTTTGAGTTTTAAGATAAGACAAACCCTTACAACCAAACATATACCACTACCCATACCCTTAAACCTCACCAAACACTACCACCCGTTGAATGTCTTGGGATAGTTAGCACCGTCCTCACCTAAGTGGTGGAGATCCGATTCTCGACCAAGCTTATGACGATGAGTGCTGCATGACTGGCTTATTTGAGCGATTTCAATTGTTCTAGATTGTTAGGGAACCCGATACACTTTGAGTGAATTGAGTGACCACCTATAGTGAGATCGCCTAGTCATGTGTACTCCAAGATCACGAGAATTGGTAGTATGCTTGATGATAATTGCTTCTTGCTTCTGAAAGGATCATCTTATCCTTTCCCTTATTCTTAACAGTCTTAATCATATTAGAAGTGGTATCATTTTGAAACTCTTTTGACTCACCCCTTAAAAACCTCATTTTAAATGTTTTTCTAACTGAGTGTTGCTTGAGGACAAGCAACGCCTAAGTGTGGGATAACTTGATGTGACTCAAATAGTCATGTTTTTAAGGGCAATATTCCGCACTTTTTGGACGTATCTTTAGTGAAAACATTCCAAAATGATCATTATTTACTAAAATTCACTAAAGTGGTCTAAATATAGGCGTTGCTGCTAAAATCACCTAATACGTCCAAATAACAAGCAAATCAGGACGAATAAACGTGCACAAAATCATCCGGCCTCATTTACCTTATATAGATCACATTCTAACTTCATCATATGATAAAACAGGTAAAATCGAGACGGGAAAATCAAGAATCATGCAAATCGGATAAAGAACGGAGAAGACTGAGCAATATCAGACCCTATAAAGTCATTTAGGCTATGCTTGAGCTATACACATCCAATTTCAGTGAATTTCGCATCATTAGAAGCGTAACGGAATTACGAAACCACAGGCGAAAGAATCAGGTCAAACGGACGCATAACGAAGGAGATACGCGCGTTTTAAGCAACGAACGAAATCAGACGGACACCGTATACGGCCTTGGCAACCGTATACGGCCTACCCAAGACCGTATACGGCCTCACACACACCGTATACGGCCCCACCAAGGCCGTATACGGCCCTATGTACCCCGTATGCTGCTTCGTTTGCTTGTACGTGCTGTTTCGCGAGTTGTACGGCTGATTTTTGAGCTTTGCCTATAAATAGGGGATCACTCCTCCTCATTTCACACACCTTAACATATCTCAACATTTTCACACATTTCTCATTCTCTCACCTTTCTTATTTCTCTCTTTTCTTTCACTTTCTCTCTCTAACTTTCTCTCTCTAGCACTACTCTTAGGAGTTAGAGGAGAAAGGTTAGGGTTGAGCTTACGGTTCGAGTCTAGAGGAAGTTTTAGCTTGGTAATCTTGTTGTAACAAGTTTTTCAAGTTCAGACTATTTGTAATCCTCAGTATTACGCTGATGTATTCCCGGTGATATCTAAACTTTACTTACTGTTATAATGCTTGTGCTTTATGTTATTTCAGTTTGTATTCTGCATATTGCCATGTTTATAGAGTAGTTTAATATTGTGATTGTTGAAATGTAGATATTAGGAGTAGGGATGATGTTAAATTAATGTTTCATTTATACGATTGGAAATTGTTATGCTGTGTATCTGGTTAAGCTTATCCTGAATATAGATCTAGTCTCTCATCACCCTTTCCAGACTTTCACGTGACTGTTGCCCTAGGATAGGATCTGATCAACCCTAATACTATGAATACACAGTTATCTCCAGTTACAGTATGAAACTATGAACTTTCCATTAAAAGGCACGGTACTTCGTATAGCGTTGGAAACACCTCGTGTGGAGTACAAATACGTGGAAGCTAAGGAAATGCCATGGATTATTTCATCGTGAATTACCTAGAAGTGATCCTTCTAGAACTGTGGTCTAGGAATCAAAGTTGTGGAAATGCTTGTTGCACTGTACACCGTTAGTACACCTAAGATCTGGAACACTGTGGAAATGCTTAAATGCCCAGTACACCGTCAGTACATCTAGGGTTTGGAACACTGTGGAAATGCCTAACTGCCCTGTACACCGTGATTATTCCTAGGGATGAACGCCTGACTGTAAAGGAGGGTCTATATTTATGATGGTTAAGTATGTGCTTCAATAGAAACAATACAGGGTAGTGTCAATCATATACCTAGACATGCAAAACCCTAATCACACCAATAGTTTAACATACACTGGATACAATCAGTATTTGCTATAATGAAAGTAAATAGACGATTATGTGTTAAGAAAGGTCAGTAAATACAATTGTGGTCTGTTGCCTTATGCCTGATCCCTAGAACATTTAGGGTGACTTTGTCTTAGTTAAGCAAAGGCTCAGGAGGGTTTGAAAACAGCCTGATCTGATCAGAATCATGATAACCTAGGATTCCAGTGACATATGTTTCTAGGGTTTCACCTGAACGTAGGGTCCTAGTGTTTACACCGAAAGTATGTCTACTCTTTATTTGGTAAATCTCCAATCAATTTTATAATGAACATCATCCCGAAACCCTAGTATCCAAGTTTCAGCAATCACATCTCTACCTGTCTGCTTAAACCCTAATTTCATTTCTCGTTATTTACTTTTCTGCATTTAGGATAATTATAAAACCAAATCAATCCAAAATCTATCTACCTACCCCCATCCTAATTGCGACCATAATCTTTGGTGATCCGCTTTATTTCAATTCGCTCCGATTTAAGAACGACCTCGAGTTATACTTACTGCTTGCTCCCAAGGTAGGTAGTACTTATAGTTTGAGCCCCAGCTCATATAAATTTAAAACTCACTGTCTGCCGCTTCTGTTGCTGTTGGAACAACGACCGGAGTCAAATCTGACCGACCGATAGGGGCCGCGACACCCATCAGCTTTCCAATCGTGGTGATGCATCGTCATGTCTTCGATCAAGCTCCATGCTTCATCATCGGTCATCTTCATAAAGTTACCTTGAGCAGCTGCGTCAAGAGTAATGCGGTGATTTGGATCGAGACCGTTGTAGAACGTGCATAACTTTTCGGTTTTCGTCATCTGGTGATTCGGACATTTCCTTATCAAACTTTTGAATCGCTCCTATGCCGAGTAGATTGACTCATCGTGAGCTTGTTCAAAGTGCGCGATGTCATTCTTGAGTTTGGTTTGCTTGGACGGAGGAAAGTATCTGGCAAGGAATTTGTTACCCATATCCGTCCATGAGGTGATTGAGCCGATCTCAAGTCCCTCAAACCAAGAGAGTGCATGTAAAGCGAGAGAATAGGGGAACAAGTATAGGCGAACTATGTTCTGCTCGACCCCATTCTGCTTGTAGGAGTTTGATATGTGGATGAACTTGTCAATGTGAGCGTTATGATCTTCACGTGGTAGTCCGTGGAATTGACAGTTTTCTTTGATGAGTTGTACGATGTGATGCTTCAGCTTGAAGGAAGCTCCCTCTATCTCCGGATAGGTGATTGGTCCTCCTCATCCTTCAATGGATGGCTTGGTGTTATCAGTAAGAGTGACATGAGCGGCCATTTCAAGAAGATGGAAGTGCTTTTGTTTTCGGATAGTATGGATAATAGACTCAGGATCAGTTACGAAAATGAGCGGTTCAGATTCGGATGATCTGGTCTGATATCGTTGTGTGTTGTGGGAAGTTATTGTTGGCTGGAACAAAGAAAGTAAAAAATAAAGTACGAAAAATAAAGGTATCACTAAATAGAAAGGGTTCGTCAGGACGCCTCTAAGTCTTATGATTGATTCCCCGGCAGCGGCGCCAAAAACTTGATGCGTCCCGAAACGGTCGTTCTCGCAACGGGACAGCACCAGGGAGTTTTAAATTTATAAAAGCTGGGGACCTAAATTCTACTTACAGAGGTAAGTATAACTCAGGGTCGTTCTTAAGATCAATCGTATTGTGAAGCAGAGTTATCTAGACAAACTATTCAATTTAGCGATGGGTTTTTGAAAAGAGTTTTTGATTTGGTTTTTAGGTCCGTTTAAACTAAACTAATAAAAGCAGAAAATGAACAAAACAGTAAATAAAAGCTAGATAGGGAATCAGTAATGGAGAATAGTGCTTGTTATGACTTCGTTAGCTTGTGTTATGGGGTGATGTCTAGGGTTATTTATGAAAACGTCTTTTAAAGATTTGTGTCTTGCTTTTGCTTAAGTATTCGTGGTGTAAACACTAACACCCTACTGTTTGATTTCTCAGACAGTATGTCACTGGGTTGCTAGGTTATGGTGATTCTGATCAGAGGAGGCGGCTCAACTCTTCAACACTCTCCATCTAGTGGAATAGTGACCCTTTTTGGAATGGTATTCCTGGGCACATGAGATAGAGTAACAGACCCACTAAAAGTTCTGACCGTTCTTAACAATACGGGGATACTAAGGCTAGGCAAGGCATTTAAGATTAAGACTTGGTTTGGTGACTGCCAACTTTGTATTAATGGTCTTTGTTTAGTCCAGAGCTGTGTGGTTCAACCAGGATGTGACACAGTCTTCAACCGATGGCAGTTCCTTAGCTTTTCCCACATATTTAAACGTTATACGAAGTACTGTGCCGACTTATGGTCTTTCCTGTGCCACATACTTTAAGGTCACTCTGGACTAGTTTACTCAGTTTGTATTAAAGCTTGACCATCTATGATATAAACCCAACCCTCACTTATTTAAACATATCCCAATAAATCCCTGATTGATTCACGGTGTACTATACGATAGGGTTAGCAGTATTTCCACAGCTACACAATTCAGACCATGTTTGTATTTGAAAACATAGATAGGTAGTTACCGGTTGATCAAGGTTCGTGACTCCTTGTCATACAGGTTCTAACCATGTTTATTGGAGGAAAGGCGATTTTGGTTTAGAAATTCATAAATACAGAGTTAACAATACACCGGTTTTCATTTTGTAACAATTGGGAACATTATTCCACAACGGATTGTGCCCACGACTTTCATAGCTTCCACGTTCCGTACTATACACATTCGTGATGATTCCGGCGCTATACAAATGAAAGCCGTATAACGTTACTTCCGTTGTTTCATAACGATATTATCCCAATTGCGTATTCAAAGTGACATCACCTCAAATATTAACAAGCTAACTACATCACAACAAGCACATAAGAGAACTACTCACTATGCATGGCAAACAATCCTAAATCTATCATAATAATAATAATAGCAATCATCATAATAGAAAAGGAAAGAAATAACCGTAGATTATGCGTAGACAGAATAGTGTTACAAGAATACACGAACGGAACCTCCGCAATATCTTCGACAATATTACAAATAAGCCCTTCGGAATATTCCCTACACTATTACAAAAGTAGCCCCTCCGTTAGTCTAGGTTAAATATTAACCAAATTTTACAAATAAGCCCTTCGGAATATTCCCTACACTATTTCTCCTCTAACTCCTAAGACTAGTGCTAGAGAGAGAAAACTACACTAGAGAGAGAGTGAGATATGAAAAATGGTGTAATGTGGTGTGTGGAATGAGGTGAATGAGGCCTCTATTTATAGGCAAGCCTTGGATCCAAGAGTACAAGTCCACAAGTATACGTACAAGCACACGAACCAAGAACGAGGTCGTGTGAGACCAATATAGGCCATGTACGGCCTCAACAGGCCATGTACGGCTTGTTGAGGGCTGTGTATGGCTTCCTCAAGGACATGTACGGCTTGGGGGGGCCGTGTGGTAGGCCGTGTGATTTATCTGACTTTTCTTGTTGCTTCGGAAGGCCGTATCTTCTTAGTTTCTCGTCCGTTTGACTTGATTCTTTCTCCTGTGATCTCGTAATTCTGTTACGCTTCTAATGATGCCAAATGTGCCAAATTTATATGTCTCTAGAGTTGGCGTGTGCGGAATGCCCTCGGTTTGCGCTCAGAAAGCTCCATCTTCCTCGTTCTTTACCCGATCTGCACGATTCTTGATTCTACGGCCTTGGAATAACATGATACATCATATGAGACTGTTTAAGAACTTGTATTATAATATGGTTAAAAGTATGTGAGAATCAGTTATTTGAATAATCTGCCTCGATTTGCGTACCTTTTGGATGATTTAAGCACTTTTTATAACAATGCCTATAGTTTGACCAACTTTGTGAAATTAAGTAGATAAATATTTATTTCAAGTGTTTTCACCAAGAATTGGGTCAAATGTGCGGGAAATATGTGCCTAAAAACATGACTTTTTGCCACATATCAGTGGCATAGGCTTTGGTCATAGGGGTACGTTTATTAACAAATCCCTTAGCCATTCAGCTTCTTTGCAACAAGAAGCTAATGCTACAAATTCAGCTGCCATTGTAGAGTCTGTTAAACAACTCTGTTTCTTTGATCCCCAAGATATGGCACCCCCACCAAGTGTAAATATCTAACCACTTGTAGAAGCGTAATCTTCTTGGTCAGTTATCCAACTAGCATCAGTATATCCTTCTTAAACTGAAGGATACCCGCTGTATTCCAAACCATAATTCATGGTTTTCTTTAAGTACTTAAGTACTCTATTTACAGCAACCCAATGCTCTTTTCCAGGCTTACTAGTATGCCTACTTAACCTTCCTACATCATATGCAATATCAGGTCTTGTACAAGTCATTGCATACATTAAACTACCTATAACTTTAGCATACTCATTTTAGGCTAAAACCCTACCAGTATTAAAGCCTAATTTAGAACCCACTTCGAACGGAGTGCTGACAGGTGAGCAATTAAATTTATTGAAACGCTTTAAGATATTTTCAATGTTATGTGACTGGGATAACATCAATTTGTTTCCATCTCGGAGAATCTTGATACCTAAGATGACATCTGCTTCTCCGAAATCTTTCATATCAAAATTCTTTGATAGAAGATTCTTTGTCATTTGCACTTGTTCTAAGTCAGTCCCAAAAATTAACATATCATCTACATACAAGCAAATGATAACCCCTTTACCATTCATGAATCTGCTATATACACATTTATCCGATTCATTAATTTTGAAACCATTGACAAGATAACTTGATCAAACTTTTGATGCCATTGTTTAGGAGCTTGTTTGAGGCCATACAAGGACTTAATAAGTTTACAAACTTTGTTTTCTTGTCCTTGTACTTTGAAACCCTCAGGTTGCTCCATATACACTTCCTCCGCTAATTCACCATTCAAGAATGCAGTCTTTACATCCATTTGGTGAATCACGAGCTTATTAATGGAAGCTAGGGCAATCAATACTCTAATGGTTGCAGTTCATGCTACAGGAGCATATGTGTCGAAATAGTCAAGTCCTTCCTTTTGTGTGAAACCCTTAGCTACTAACCGAGCTTTGAATTTCTCAACAGTGCCATCAACTCTCATTTTTCTCTTAAAGATCCATTTTCTTTTGATGGCCTTAGAACCAGGGGGTAGATCAACAAGAATCCATGTGTTATTGCCTAAGATGGAGTCCATCTCATCACTTATTGCTTCTTTCCAGAAAGATGCATCATGAGATTTCATTGCTTCGGAAAATGTTTGTGGATCATTTTCTAAATTATAAATAACTGGAAATTCTTTCATCGAACCACGTCGATCACCCTCAACTAGATACATTTCAAAGTCAGTTCCAAATGTTCTTGCCCTTCGATGACGTGTACTTCTTCTAGGTTCCGCCGGTTGATGATTCGGGGGAGAATCATCATCTTCCCTTTGAGGATTTATGGGAATTTTCGTAATTACAATTTCTTTAGAAATCTCATGTGCCTTAGGAATGGATTTGAACCTTTGTTCGTCAAAGCGAGCATCTCTAGATTCAATAATGGTATTAATCGAAATTTGATCATTCGGTTCTACCACCATAAATCTATAGGCTTTGCTATTTTGGGCATAACCCAGAAATATGCATTCAACTCCTTTGTCACCTAACTTTCTTTTCTTGGGTTGAGGAAGCCAAACTATTGCCCGACAACCCCATATTCGTAGATAATTTAGGTTGGGTGTACGTTGTTTCCACAACTCATATGGAGTCTTTGGACTCCTTTTGCTTGGCACTCTATTGAGTATATAACAAGCAGTAAGCAATGCTTCACCCCAAAATCCTGAACTTAATCCAGAATATGACATCATGGAATTAACCATGTCCATTAAAGTACGATTCTTACGTTCCGCAATACCATTTTGTTGTGGTGTATACGGAGCGGTTACTTGGTGAACAATTCCCATAGATTCAAAGTATCTAGGATTATAATATTCACCACCCCTATCAGTCCGTAGACACTTGATTTTTGTTTCACATTTAAGCTCTACTTCATTTTTGTAGATCTTAAATTTATCTAGGACTTCATCCTTTGAATGCAAAAGATAGACATAGCAATATCGAGAATAATCATCAATGAAGGTTGCAAAATACTTCTTCCCACCCAAAGTAAGAGTAGCATGTAAATCACATATGTCACTATGCACTAGTTCTAAAATCTTAGAAGATCTTAGAACTTGAGGGAAAGGTAGTCTAGTAATCTTAGTATGCATGCATGTTTGACATTTATTAAGTTTATCATATAACTTTGGAATTAGATTTGTTTTAGCCATGCTTTTCATACTTTTAAAATAAATGTGGCCTAACCTAGCATGTCATAATAAGGAAGAATCAAAGTAAGTAGAACTAGTAGGCATTTTATTGATAGCATCATTCATAAGTACATCAGTGGCACACGCATCATTGGCGTTGCCGGTATCAGTCATAAGTACATCATTCACACTACATTTTACAACATCTTTAACATTTGGTTTGAACATTCCTCCAGTGAAATAGCCTTTCCCAGCAAATCTTCTGCCTTTAGAGAGGATAAACTTATCAGATTCGAAGACGAGTTTGAAGCCAAATTTGTTTAGGGCAGATCCCGACACCAAATTTTTGCGAACATCAGGGACATGAAGAACATCATTCAAGGTCAGGGTATTTCCAGATGTGAGCATCAATTCAATCTTTCCCTTTCCTTGTACTTTTGCAGTTGAATGATTTCCCATGTACAGAACTGAGTGAGCGGGTTCATATGTCTTAAACATGGTTTTGTCATTGCAAACATGTCTAGTGGCTCCAGAGTCCACCCACCAGGATCTGTCTTCTTCAAGGGAGAATGCCTCGAAAATCATTGATACGAAATTTGCATCTTTGTTATCCTTGGTTTTTTCCCTGTTATTTTCAATGTCTTTCTTCTTTTTCAAAGATCGACTATAACACCCCCAAATTTAATGATTTGCGGAAGCGAGTTTTGGGTGTTACTAATCCGGTAATCATCGCACAAGGTATAGTGAGCACATCAAGCTAGGATCCTGAAGACCAATCCTATTGAAGTTGTGTACCTGAGAATGCATTACTAAAAGTGTCAACCAAAAGGTTGGTGAATCTCACAGGTTTGTAGTAAGTAAATCAATTGAACACAATATTAGTACAACAGTTTCACAAAAGCAGTAAAGTAATAAATGTATTTGTACAATTTAAGTAAAGCAGTAAGGGTGATTGTACGTATGTAATCAGTCAGAAATCAATCATTGCATCAGCGCAATCGGGTAGTAACCCATGGTTGTAGGCATGTATCAAATCAGTGATTCAATCATTGCATCAATGCAATAGGGTAGTAACCCATGGTAGTAAGCAGGTAGTAGTCAGTAATCAATCATTGCAACAATGCAATAGGGTAGTTGATATACATTGCTGTGAGCATCATAGTCGAAGCTTAACAAGTCTGTAATTTTGCCCCCGTGAGTGCTAATCCAAAAACACTCATACGAAACGAGTAGAAAACGTCCGTTTATACGAGTACGGTTCGTGGTGGCGCTACCACCCCAGACGGGATTTGTCAGTCCCATATGGATCCATATACTAAAACTCGTGCTTATCCCATAACTAACAACTATGATTTAGAGGCCTTCATTGGATTAATCGTAACTCAAGCAGTACAGTATATCAGTAAGTCTGTAAGTCAGTGAGTCGGTAAAGTCTGTAAGAGTAGCAAGTCTGTAAAGTCTGTAAGTTTTGTAAAATGGTAAATTCGTAAGTCGGTCATATAGTAAGTATATACGTTGGTGAAAACAGTAAGAATACAAATCGCTAAGACAGTAAGTTTGTAAAGTAGTAATTCAGTAAAGTCTGTAAAGTGGTATCCCAGTAAAATAGTAAGTTTATAAGACGGTCAAGAAGTAAGTATAAATCGGTAACTTTGTAAAGTAGTAATGTAGTAAGTATGTCCGAATAGTAAATCGGTAAAGTAGTACATTTGTAAAGTAAAAAGTGCGTAAGGTAATAAGTTTGAAAAGTACTAAGTTTGCAAAGTAGTAAGTTCGTAAGGTAGTAAGTTCGAATTTTCAATAAGCCCGTAAAGTAGTAAAGTAATAATCAGTAAGTTTGTAAAGTACTATGTCGGTATCGTATTAAGTCTGTAAAGCAATGAATCGGTGAAGTACAAAGTATAAACAGTAATTCAGTAAAGACAGTAATTTCATTGTGTTCAAGCAAATACAAGTAATGCATCTCCCCCAAAGTAAAAGCAGTAAAAAGGGGCCGTGAGACTCACCTGTGGGTGCTAGCGTCCTAAGATACGCGTGATCCAATAGAAATCTCCTAGTGTCCTAAACACATGAAATTCTAATAAGTGAATGGACTCGTAAAAATTACCATCCATATAACGTTTTATCCGTTTAAATTATGTTTAAAGTATTCGATAAATATTTATATTGGAAATTGATAGGAATGAGTACGGCCAGTTGGTGACGAATTGTAATAATAATTTCTAATTATTATTAATGTAGTATAGTTTCGAATAATTATAGTTTGTCCATTCTCGTATCATATCATAAATGAGTATTCACTTTCACATAGGTTTAATACTTGTAAAAATTTGTATTCTTGGTAACATAAAAAGAACCAGTCGACTTTGATATTTAAATAGTTGGTTTTACTTGTATTCGCGTTAGACCCGCCGGGTTCCATGTTAAATCAGCACAATCGTGTACTATCCCATTCAACCCACATGATCGTGTCTTACCCCATAAATCCACGCGATCGTATATTATGCTATAAATTCACACAAACGTGTACAAAATATAACACGCGATCGTGCACTAAAGTACACAATCGTGTACTTTATAAAATCACAAACAGCAAGCTACAATTTTCATGTCTGATCGCACACCAACTATTCACAAAAACTAGTTTTGATCCTTTGTATGTCTTTACTATGTATAATAAACGAGTTCTAAGTTATCGATTTACATATTAGCATGCATATACAAGTTACCCATTTTTGCACCACTTTTGAGTTCCTAGGTTTCTTAGTTTTCGATTTTTTTTTTTTTTATATAACTTGATCATCATCATCATCAAAGATTATCACAATCATTTTACATACCAATCATGATCATAATATTTACATGTATAAGAATCATACCCTTAAAGTTATATAAAAGAATTTTAGATAGAATTTACTTACTAAGCTTTGGATGATAATAATGAAGTTAATGTTGTATTTGATCATCTCCTGCTACCAAATCTTGTTACTGCCTTTTTTTGTTTCGTGGATTGAATAATGAATAAGAAGAAAATGAATTGAAGGTGAAGATGATGAAATGAAATGAGATCACATAATTGAGGGAAGGGTTATATATAAAAAAATGTATACGATGGTATGGTGAACATATCAGATTGTCTGTGCATTATTGGTTTTGGTTGGTAAATTTTGACCCGTTAATTTCGGGTAAAGGTATAATTAATGCAATATGAAATATAATATTTTATATTTTTATTTTGTAGATGCTCTCCAGATATGTTATCTGAAGTCAGAAAAACAATATTTCGATAATTTTTGCCAGTTGTACCTTTGGTACAAGTATTAATGTGGGTACCCAATTGGGTGCCAAATTTCAGTTGAATTACAAACTCATATTTTGAGGTAATGTTCCAAATACTTTCAAATGAATGAGAAAAATAGAACTTTTTAATACTTTGACCCTTGGGTATGTTTTACAAATGTTTCTGTTCGCGTATAATACGTTTTATATATAATCGTATATTTAACGTGTTTTATCTCAATATTAAAAATGTAAAAATACTCGTGATTAATAATTTCATTATTAATTATTGTTGCGTCTCAAACTTTTGTATTTATTTTGTCGGATTCGTTCCGATACGTTTGTACGTAACTTTAAATAATTACATATATATTTAATACTTTCTGTTTTAGTTCATACTGAGTATGAATTTTATAAAGTTTAAATTTAGACTAATTTTTGGGTCATTTTTGACCGGGTGTCACATTCTCCCCTTGTTAGGAGAATTTCGTCCCGAAATTTGTTCGTGGTAATTATCTATACGTCGAAGTAAGGGTCTGTGCATATCCTAAGAAAGTCTGTAAGATTGTCGTGAGTGGGACATCACCTATCTAGTGTTGCCTTCCTCCCCTTGTTAAACTAGTGCCCTACTGGCGACTAAAGGAATAGAGGAGTGAGTTTCGATGTAGTTAACCATTTTGTCTATGAAAGCAAGATCAGTCAGTCAGTCAACTGCTAAGGTGTAGCTACATTTTGCACTTGTAGCCTAAAGTAAAGTAGTAATCTTCCACTGTATTCATACAGTTTGTAACAGTCAGTAATGTCGTAGGATAACTTAGACTCTATCAGTCTCATATAGAAACTATATGGTTTAGCATAAATTAGTTTTATGTGGGATGTTACCCAATATATAAGAGTTAACCGGTATGTCTTCCGGTATAACCGGTATGTTTTCCGGTATAAGACAGTGTAGGATATGTTATTCCTATACATATGTGGGAAATACTTAGACTATGTTCTCTGAAAAGTGAGCTAAACCTCGTCTCATATAGAAACTATAGAAACTAAATTGTCATTTTTCCCTAACCCTGTCGTGCACTTAGAGTCTAGGGAAAACATAAATGATATCAAGCAGCAAGTAAGATCTATCAAAGTAAATAGTATAAAGGCAGTCAGGTTATTAGTGAGTGACCATACCCTCGTCCTCATTTGGGTCTTGATAGATTTTTCTTATTAGTAGCAAGAATGTCATTGTATATTGTGAAATTTTGTTGACCATCCAGAGTTTGAAATTTGTATAAAGTTGCGTACTATAAATAAGTTTACACGGTTATAAAATTTTGAGAATTTTATGAAACATTTTGTGAGAAATTTTGTAATAATTTTTTTTTTTTTTTTTTAAATACATTTGTTAGAAAACTATGATGGTGAAAGTCTGTTGAAAACTGAAAGTCCGATGAAAACTTGGGTCGATAAATAGTTCGGTTGAAATACTTGTCAGCGACAAGGCTTTTGAAAATTCTATTTAACAAAATTCGTTGAAAAACGGAAGTTGTGAAAATTTCGAGGTAAAGGACTTTTGAAATTTGTTGAAAACAGTTTTTCCTAGGGAACACCTAACGGTACAGTAGAGCGCGTTGCAAAATGTTATAGGTGTATAGTTAGTTAAGCAGCAGTTAGCAAATACTAAGTCCCGTTCTTCACATTCAGGGACGCTGGAGTAGCCATATTTGTCGGTTATAGTGGTGTAGGCAGTAACAAGAGTATCGTCGTATAAGGCCTATTCCTATACCTTCAGTATATAATAGCCTAAAGAGTAGTATGTAGTCGATGCCTATATATGTATATATACCTATATCACATAATAGCCTAATCGCATATGTATATACCATATATACCTATATATCCTCCTAGTCGTGTCTAGCACAAAACAATTAGAAATCCAGGTTCTCTCGTGGTCAGAGTCAGCTAATGCATTCCTGTTCAATATAACTCCTATAAGCTCTTACATCATCTTTGTTTAACTGTACATAGTTAATGTGACACCCCGCAAATTTGAGTACAATTAAGAACAGTAAACATATGCATTTTACGCTAATTTCCTAGTTAAGTTTTAACAAAACTTTTAATGTGATATAAGCCTAGCAAGCCCAATACTTTTAAACAAAAAGTATTATGTATTTCGTAATTAACTATAATTACGTACAAACTTATCGGGACGAACTCAACAGAAATAAATACAATAAGTTGGTGATACAAATATAATTAATAATTCAAAAAAATTATTAATTACGATTATTATTATATTTAGATTGTGGATAAAATATAATATATTATACGTTTATTATTTAACGTAACGGACACAGTACAAAAGTCCAAAAAGGTTTTCAAAATACTTTTGAAGTATTTTTATTTGAAACTATTATAGAAAATAGTTAGAACAAAAGTTGTTCGGGAACCTTTAGACGACTATTTAGGACACGTTATACACGAACAGAAACAATTATAAAACGTGTCTAAAGGTCAAAAATAACAAAAATGTTATTTTTGTCGTTCCTGTTTTACCATTTGGAAGATTACTTCAAAATATGGAATTGAAATTCAACTGAAATTTGACACTCAATTGGATGCACGCAGTAAAATGTACAAATTTGTACAACAGTCTAAAATAATGAAAATCTCATTATTCTAAATTTGAATAACGAACCAGGGGAACATCTAGAAAATAAAAATATAAAATATTATATTTTATATTGCTATAATTATACCCGTACTCGAAATTAACGGGTTAAAAACCACAATTTAATCTCAATTATTGTGAGACCTAACACTGGAGAGTGGAGACTCCATACTCATTTAAAAATTGCTCCGTATCATATATTACTCCCTTCTCACTGGTTTCTTTTGGGAGGATTTAACAACAACAACAAACTCAAATAATTGCACACCAACTTCTTCTTTTCTTTTTCTTTGTGAGTCCATCGGCAGCAGCAGCAGAAGCTCCTCAACAAGAATTTTCTTCTTCATTTTCAATTTATCATTCTCACCATTAACAACAACAAACCACTCATACTATAACCATCATCATCATCATCATCATCAAGTCGTATCATCATCATCATCATCATCATCATCTTTGTAAGGAATTTTCCATCTTTAATTTCTTACACCAAATTTCATTATATATAGTGCAAGAACATCATAATTTATGTATTAAATTAGATGATTTGGATGATTGATGGACTAAATTCTTAAATGAATTTTTAGTAAACAAAACCCATGAACTCAAAATTTAGTACATACAAAAACGTGTTATGATTTGGTGGTTGTTATAATCACTATATCATGTGTTAATATGTTGATCGGGTAGAATTTGTGAACCGATCGGTGGGTAACACCAAACCGATCGGGTGAAGGTTTGTAGAGGGCAATAGCCGTACGGTTGGGAAAATACAACGCACAAGTACATCATGTTATCTTGGCTCCTGTCACATGGATACAACCTCACGTGGGTACATCCTCACATGATACAACCTCAAATTTAAATGTACTTGTTTATACATAGCGATTGATAATTAAATTGCAAGATTGGATTAGTTACAATTAAATTTATGATATGTTAAAATCTACATCTATATAAATATATTAAATCTCAAGAGGATATCTTGATATAAAACATAAATAGCTTATAATATAAAATTTGGTATTAAAATTGTACACGACCGCGAGACATTATTTTATAAGGATGTTTACTCAAACAAAAATATAAATTGTACATGACAAATGTTAAAACGAAAATATTTGAGTGAATCTATTTAACGAATAAAAGTTTTGGTACAAACTTTAATTGGTGTCTATATATTCGAACGACAACTATGTATATACATACGACGATTTTGAAAACGAAAACATTGGTTCATTTTATAAACGGAAACAATACGACAAGTATAAAGTAAAACGACTTGACATATCGTTTTAAACGTTGTTCTATATATATATCACGATCGAAAAAAAAAAACTTTATATATATACACACACGTATACACTCAACATGAGGTTGAATATATCATATTCACAAATGGACGTTTTTATTGCAAACGACAGCTTATATATATTTTTATATACGTAAACAACGTATTTAAAACTTATAGATATATATATCTTTATATACAAATAGAACTCACATTTTCCAAACGTACACTTTATAATATATAACAAATATAATTTTATACATATATATAACAAATATATATATGTACAAAGGAAACAAAACGATATATATATATATATATTTAACGAGATATATGACTCGAGAAATATTATATAGTCCCAACACATATTGTCACCAACAACTAGTACAAATTAAGAAATCAACAATTTCTCAAAACAAATAAACTATTAACATAAATTGATCAACAATCAAAGTACTTATGTTAATACATATTGTGCGTATAGGTTAACATACCTTGGACGCGCCGACCTCCTGCAAGCTTCCACATCAAGCAAACTACTGTGAGTTCACAGCCCCATTTTTACTTGTTTTACTGCTTTTAAAACCTGGGGTGAAAAACATAACAACTGTTTTGCTAGAACATGCAATAACTGTTTGTAATTGCTTTGATGCTTATGTGTTTCTTAATTGCTTTGTGTACTTATGTGCCACTGATTTTATGAATGATTTCATTAAATGACTGAGAACTCTTGGTGTATATTTACTAGCTGTGGTATAAACAACTCATAGGATTTACTTTCCTACAACCTTTACCTTAGGATACTTGCTTTCCTGTAGGTACTTATGATTAGGATACTTACTCTCCTACAGACTGTTATGAGCAACTGTATTTGACTTTCCTGTCAACAACTCTTGAATGAAAATGGTTTAACAAACCACTACAAATATAAAACCTGTGAATTCACTCAACAATTTTGTTGACTTTTTACTATGTTTTTCAGGTAACTAGCAGCACCGATAAGACTGCACGCATATGGAGTTAGGTGACCCGCGACTAATTAGGATGCCACATTTTGGGACAAACAAGGATTTATTTTGTATAACTAATACTATTTCTACGACTCGACAAGTCGTAGTTCTTTTGTAAACCAACTATTTACATAAATGGCATCTTAATTAAATTGTTCTGCAATAATCATACGCTCTGATCTGGCATGATGTTCAACGTTCACGTCAGCACCCCTGCACATACTAATGCTTCCGCTAATCGCGCGTTGACCGCGCTGACCGAATTTGGGGGTGTCACAGATTGGTATAAGAGCCATTGGTTATAGCGAACTAGAAGTCTTTAATCGACTTGAAAGCCTTAGAGACCTAGACTATAGCCTTGGCTAGAACATGCATGCACATATTTGCATACGCCTAACTCACTATATGACAACTACTGTCGCAATGCGTCTAGATGAATAATTGCGTGTTCCTACGCGTGACTTCTCAAATATGGTTGGGGTAACAAGGACAACTCAATACACGAGAAACCATCAACCAACATCATCACACTTTTACGACCTCCAACTTGTTACGAACAAACGTATATAAAACTAATGGTTCCTACCTTGGTTGCTGCACTCCACACACTATTCAGGGAACTCCCTGATTGTTTAAAGAGATCACAAAGCAATGCCCCCGATTGGATGGAGAAATGATCCACATACGAGCGCCTAGAACTTGTTGAAGGCCACACGAACTTGGAAGACGAAACTGCCCATGCTACCTATGCCCGAGCACAGATGCAGGAAGAGCATGCTCGAGTGGCAGAAAGTACAGCTGAGATCAGCATGATGATAACTATATGACGGCGGCAGAAGTGGTACTTATTGTATCTGTGTAAAAATCTATGTACGGCGGGTTGTTCCCCTACTATGCTATACTAAAACCTTTATTCAACACATACATACGAATTTCGTCACATCTTGTATGAACATAATTGTACAAAAGCCATGTTTGACAACTACTTGGTCATAGTTGACCACTACCCAAACAAACTCACTTTCTACAGGATCGAAACAAATCCTCACTAAACATTTAACGATTAGGATTGACAACGTATTAGTCAAATGAGGGAGAGAACAAATGGAAGTGTGATATATATTGGAGTAACGAGCCTTGAGTACTACAAGAACAAACATAGTAAGGTGTCGTTATACACTAATCGAGATGAAGTCTCAAATAACCACTAGGGTAACCAGACCCAATTATGTGAAACAAACTCCTCCCCACAAGTGACAAACTTATTTTGACAATTTTTATAAAATTTGTCTACAAAAATGTTTTACTATATTTTTGGATAACATCCCAACGAGAACGATATTTTGGATTACTTTCCAACAAGAACTATATATTGGATAACATTCCAATGAAAACTATATTTTGGATAGCATTCCAATGGAAACAATAACTTTGAAAAACATTCCTACAAACACTTTGAATAGGATACTGGAGAACATACCAGTACGCATTTATGAACCGGAGAACGACCGGTATCATTTTGAATTAACCGGAGAACGTACCGGTGATGCTTTGAGATACTGGAGAACGTACCAGTAAGGCTTTAAACCTGAGAACGACCGGTAGATAAACTGGAGAACGACCAGTGCTGTGATTTGCTGGAGAACGACCAGCAGTATTACAAACCGGAGAACGACTGGTAGACTTTGGAAATGTTGATCCTTAGTTGGATCAGCCTGCGTTTCCTACGATAACGATTTTGGGGAATGTTATTTTATTTAAATAGCCTGTGTTTCTTACTATTACTTATTTGGGAAATGTTAACTCTTGATTGAATTAACTTGTGTTTCCTACGATAACTATTTTGGGAAATGTTATATTAATAAATAACCTATGTTTCCTACGATAACTATTTTGGAAAATGTTATTTTTACTAAATAACATGTGTTTCCTATAAATCATTACTTTAGGAAATGTTTCTCTTAATTGATAAACTTGTGTTTCCTACAAAGCAAACAACTAAACTATATTAGGGACAGACATCCCACTTAAGTTGTAATTTGAGTAGACGTCTCAACTAAACTATATTTTGGGTGATATCCCAACGAAAACTTACTTTTGGACGACAATCCAACAAAACGAAATTGAATGAATCCTAACACCGTCATCGAGATGTAGTGGAAAACGATGACTCAACTTTTAGAAGTTGACTCATGTGAACTAGATGACAAACACATTATAGAATTAGCCGATGGTAAGTTGATCGAATCAGGAGGAATAGTACCGGGATGTACTCTAACGTTTGAAGGTCATCTCTTCGAAATAGACTTACTACCGGTAGAGTTGGAAAGTTTTGATGTCGTAGTCGGTATGGACGAGTTGTCAATGAATGAAATTGAGATGGTGTGCTTGGTATGTTGGTACGATTACCACTAACCATTATCTCCGTCAGAGATAAGCACTTTACATCTCGCATCTAGCAGTTACTGCAACGGATAATGGGTACTCATCTTGATAGGAGTACTGTCTACCACCCACAAACCGATGACCAGAACGAACAAACGATACAAACAAACGCTCAAAGACTTATTACGAGCATGTGCGATTGACTTTGGGAGTAACTGGGATACTCACCAACTTCTAGCAAGATTTTCTTACAACAATGGTTATCACAATAGTGTACGAATGGCGCCGTTTGAGGCGTTAGACGGACGCAAGTGCCGATCACCACTCTATTGGACAAAGTTGAGTGACAGACAACTATCTAGTTCTTAGACTATTCAAGAAACTACGGACAAGATGTCCCAAGTAATTAACTAACTGAAATCAACGCGATAATGACAAAAGAGTGTCACCGATAATCGCTGTAAACCCCTTGAATTTCAAGTAGGTGACAAAGCTCTACACAAAATATTGCTGTGGAAGGGGGTCGCACAACTTGGGGAAAACTTAACCCACAAAATATTTAGGACTTTTCGAAGATCCTTATATGGATTGGTCCTAGACTCACGAACTAAACATATCTCAGGAGCTTAACAACATTATGACACTTTTCAAATTACTAATTTGGAAAAGCGTCTCTCCGACGATAAATTAATCATTTTGCTCGACGAAATTCTTAACCCAACAATAACAACCATGGGGATAACTACGAGTCCCATTACGAGAACAACTACAATAACAAATATGGGAACGACTATGATAACAACTACGATTCCATCTATGATTTAGATTTGGAATACCTTGATCTGGTATATATACAAACTTTGGGAACTTATACAACTTTGAACGCCACGATGGCAACCTCGCATTCTCTAGGGAACTTAACTCGTTAATTTTGGTTGACACTAAACGCATGTTACTCTTTCCTCGATGCCACCTCTACTGATTTAACATCAAAAGCATTATAGGAATGACATATCTAAGTCATCGTTAAACTCAGGGTCTGCATTTAGCGGACAAGTCAACTCACTATTTTGTCAACCGATTAGTCACGATAGGACTACACTATAAACAACCATCGTATAATAATTTAGTCAAGGATGGATTACCTTGTAAATGGTCATTCTGTAACCACAATATAATTACGATTTGAACCATGAAACGGTCAGGATACGACTACTATGATATAACTACTGTTTTGGACTACAACATGAGTCATGAACGATTAACAATGTCATTGTAAACTATCAATGCTGATTATAACTAAGCACTAGTGAACTAATGAGCAGACATTAGTCCCTCGGATGTGAAAGGTCATCGCATAGAAAGCCTTCTCTCTATTTTCTTTTAGTTGCCAGCAAGGCACTAGCCTAACAAAACCCGACTGAACGTCACACTACTTGACACATACCCAGCTATCAATGGGTAATACACAGTCTACTATGATCGACACACTAGACTATTATATATGTGCATGTTAATATATAGACCCCACTCCCAACTACACTTGTGAACTACGAAACAGGTCAAGGAATGACTACCTTCAAATTCGATCTAGACAATTTAGGCCTACTCTTAGTCAAAAGACTTAGTTACATTTGAGTCATGAGACAAGGTATACATGAGCAAACAACTCATAACATAACTTAAATTTCGAGGACGAAATTTCTTTAACAAGGGGAGAATGTGACACCCCGCAAATTTGAGTACAATTAAGAATAGTAAACATATGCATTTTACGCTAATTTCCTAGTTAAGTTTTAACAAAACTTTTAATGTGATATAAGCCTAGCAAGCCCAATACTTTTAAACAAAAAGTATTATGTATTTCCTAATTAACTATAATTACGTACAAACTTATCGGGACGAACTCAACAGAAATAAATACAATAAGTTGGTGATACAAATATAATTAATAATTCAAAAAAATTATTAATTACGATTATTATTATATTTAGATTGTGGATAAAATATAATATATTATACGTTTATTATTTAACGTAACGGACACAGTACAAAAGTCCAAAAAGGTTTTCAAAATACTTTTGAAGTATTTTTATTTGAAACTATTATAGAAAATAGTTAGAACAAAAGTTGTTCGGGAACCTTTAGACGACTATTTAGGACACGTTATACACGAACAGAAACAATTATAAAACGTGTCTAAAGGTCAAAAATAACAAAAATGTTATTTTTGCCGTTCCTGTTTTACCATTTGGAAGATTACTTCAAAATATGGAATTGAAATTCAACTGAAATTTGACACCCAATTGGATGCACGCAGTAAAATGTACAAATTTGTACAACAGTCTAAAATAATGAAAATCTCATTATTCTAAATTTGAATAACGAACCAGGGGAACATATAGAAAATAAAAATATAAAATATTATATTTTATATTGCTATAATTATACCCGTACTCGAAATTAACGGGTTAAAAACCACAATTTAATCTCAATTATTATGAGACCTAACACTGGAGAGTGGAGACTCCATACTCATTTAAAAATTGCTCCGTATCATATATTACTCCCTTCTCACTGGTTTCTTTTGGGAGGATTTAACAACAACAACAAACTCAAATAATTGCACACCAACTTCTTCTTTTCTTTTTCTTTGTGAGTCCATCGGCAGCAGCAGCAGAAGCTCCTCAACAAGAATTTTCTTCTTCATTTTCAATTTATCATTCTCACCATTAACAACAACAAACCACTCATACTATAACCATCATCATCATCATCAAGTCGTATCATCATCATCATCATCATCATCATCTTTGTAAGGAATTTTCCATCTTTAATTTCTTACACCAAATTTCATTATATATAGTGCAAGAACATCATAATTTATGTATTAAACTAGATGATTTGGATGATTGATTGACTAAATTCTTAAATGAATTTTTAGTAAACAAAACCCATGAACTCAAAATTTAGTACATACAAAAACGTGTTATGATTTGGTGGTTGTTATAATCACTATATCATGTGTTAATATGTTGATCGGGTAGAATTTGTGAACCGATCGGTGGGTAACACCAAACCGATCGGGTGAAGGTTTGTAGAGGGCTATAGCCGTACGGTTGGGAAAATACAACGCACAAGTACATCATGTTATCTTGGCTCCTGTCACATGGATACAACCTCACGTGGGTACATCCTCACATGATACAACCTCAAATTTAAATGTACTTGTTTATACATAGCGATTGATAATTAAATTGCAAGATTGGATTAGTTACAATTAAATTTATGATATGTTAAAATCTACATCTATATAAATATATTAAATCTCAAGAGGATATCTTGATATAAAACATAAATAGCTTATAATATGAAATTTGGTATTAAAATTGTACACGACCGCGAGACATTATTTTATAAGGATGTTTACTCAAACAAAAATATAAATTGTACATGACAAATGTTAAAACGAAAATATTTGAGCGAATCTATTTAACGAATAAAAGTTTTGGTACAAACTTTAATTGGTGTCTATATATTCGAACGACAACTATGTATATACATACGACGATTTTGAAAACGAAAACATTAGTTCATTTTATAAACGGAAACAATATGACAAGTGTAAAGTAAAACGACTTGACATATCGTTTTAAACGTTGTTCTATATATATATCACGATCGGAAAAAAAAAACTTTATATATATACACACACGTATACACTCAACATGAGGTTGAATATATCATATTCACAAATGGACGTTTTTATTGCAAACGACAGCTTATATATATTTTTATATACGTAAACAACGTATTTAAAACTTATAGATATATATCTTTATATACAAATAGAACTCACGTTTTCCAAACGTACACTTTATAATATATAACAAATATAATTTTATACATATATATAACAAATATATATATGTACAAAGGAAACAAAACGATATATATATATATATATATATATATATATATATATATATATTTAACGAGATATATGACTCGAGAAATATTATATAGTCCCAACACATATTGTCACCAACAACTAGTACAAATTAAGAAATCAACAATTTCTCAAAACAAATAAACTATTAACATAAATTGATCAACAATCAAAGTACTTATGTTAATACATATTGTGCGTATAGGTTAACATACCTTGGACGCGCCGACCTCCTGCAAGCTTCCACATCAAGCAAACTACTGTGAGTTCACAGCCCCATTTTTACTTGTTTTACTGCTTTTAAAACCTGGGGTGAAAAACATAACAACTGTTTTGCTAGAACATGCAATAACTGTTTGTAATTGCTTTGATGCTTATGTGTTTCTTAATTGCTTTGTGTACTTATGTGCCACTGATTTTATGAATGATTTCATTAAATGACTGAGAACTCTTGGTGTATATTTACTAGCTGTGGTATAAACAACTCATAGGATTTACTTTCCTACAACCTTTACCTTAGGATACTTGCTTTCCTGTAGGTACTTATGATTAGGATACTTACTCTCCTACAGACTGTTATGAGCAACTGTATTTGACTTTCCTATCAACAACTCTTGAATGAAAATGGTTTAACAAACCACTACAAATATAAAACCTGTGAATTCACTCAACAATTTTGTTGACTTTTTACTATGTTTTTCAGGTAACTAGCAGCACCGATAAGACTGCACGCATATGGAGTTAGGTGACCCGCGACTAATTAGGATGCCACATTTTGGGACAAACAAGGATTTATTTTGTATAACTAATACTATTTCTACGACTCGACAAGTCGTAGTTCTTTTGTAAACCAACTATTTACATAAATGGCATCTTAATTAAATTGTTCTGCAATAATCATACGCTCTGATCTGGCATGATGTTCAACGTTCACGTCAGCACCCCTGCACATACTAATGCTCCTGCTAATCGCGCGTTGACCGCGCTGACCGAATTTGGGGGTGTCACAGTTAGCTACGCTATGTTAAATTAAATTCGTATGATGTAATCCCTGAACTAGTCATACCTAATGAGGAATACTGCCTAACGGTCATAGTCTAGGTCCACTACATGCAACCTAGTTCACTATAGCTTAGGCTCTGATACCAATATGTAACACCCCCAAATTTAATGATTTACGGAAGCGAGTTTTGGGTGTTACTAATCCGGTAATCATCGCACAAGGTATAGTGAGCACATCAAGCTAGGATCCTGAAGACCAATCCTATTGAAGTTGTGTACCTGATAATGCATTACTAAAAGTGTCAACCAAAAGGTTGGTGAATCTCACAGGTTTGTAGTAAGTAAATCATTTGAACACAATATTAGTACAACAGTTTCACAAAAGCAGTAAAGTAATAAATGTATTTGTACAATTTAAGTAAAGCAGTAAGGGTGATTGTACGTATGTAATCAGTCAGAAATCAATCATTGCATCAGCGCAATCGGGTAGTAACCCATGGTTGTAGGCATGTATCAAATCAGTGATTCAATCATTGCATCAATGCAATAGGGTAGTAACCCATGGTAGTAAGCAGGTAGTAGTCAGTAATCAATCATTGCAACAATGCAATAGGGTAGTTGATATACATTGCTGTGAGCATCATAGTCGAAGCTTAACAAGTCTGTAATTTTGCCCCCGTGAGTGCTAATCCAAAAACACTCATACAAAACGAGTAGAAAACGTCCGTTTATACGAGTACGGTTCGTGGTGGCGCTACCACCCCAGACGGGATTTGTCAGTCCCATATGGATCCATATACTAAAACTCGCGCTTATCCCATAACTAACAACTATGATTCAGAGGCCTTCATTGGATTAATCGTAACTCAAGCAGTACAGTATATCAGTAAGTCTGTAAGTCAGTGAGTCGGTAAAGTCTGTAAGAGTAGCAAGTCTGTAAAGTCTGTAAGTTTTGTAAAATGGTAAATTCGTAAGTCGGTCATATAGTAAGTATCTACGTTGGTGAAAACAGTAAGAATACAAATCGCTAAGACAGTAAGTTTGTAAAGTAGTAATTCAGTAAAGTCTGTAAAGTGGTATCCCAGTAAAATAGTAAGTTTATAAGACGGTCAAGAAGTAAGTATAAATCGGTAACTTTGTAAAGTAGTAATGTAGTAAGTATGTCCGAATAGTAAATCGGTAAAGTAGTACATTTGTAAAGTAAAAAGTGCGTAAGGTAATAAGTTTGAAAAGTACTAAGTTTGCAAAGTAGTAAGTTCGTAAGGTAGTAAGTTTGAATTTTCAATAAGCCCGTAAAGTAGTGAAGTAATAATCAGTAAGTTTGTAAAGTACTATGTCGGTATCGTATTAAGTCTGTAAAGCAATGAATCGGTGAAGTACAAAGTATAAACAGTAATTCAGTAAAGACAGTAATTTCATTGTGTTCAAGCAAATACAAGTAATGCATCTCCCCCAAAGTAAAAGCAGTAAAAAGGGGCCGTGAGACTCACCTGTGGGTGCTAGCGTCCTAAGATACGCGTGATCCAATAGAAATCTCCTAGTGTCCTAAACACATGAAATTTTAATAAGTGAATGGACTCGTAAAAATTACCATCCATATAACGTTTTATCCGTTTAAATTATGTTTAAAGTATTCGATAAATATTTATATTGGAAATTGATAGGAATGAGTACGGCCAGTTGGTGACGAATTGTAATAATAATTTCTAATTATTATTAATGTAGTATAGTTTCGAATAATTATAGTTTGTCCATTCTCGTATCATATCATAAATGAGTATTCACTTTCACATAGGTTTAATACTTGTAAAAATTTGTATTCTTGGTAACATAAAAAGAACCAGTCGACTTCGATATTCAAATAGTTGGTTTTACTTGTATTCGTGTTACACCCGCCGGGTTCCATGTTAAATCAGCACAATCGTGTACTATCCCATTCAACCCACATGATCGTGTCTTACCCCATAAATCCACGCGATCGTATATTACGCTATAAATTCACACAAACGTGTACAAAATATAACACGCGATCGTGCACTAAAGTACACAATCGTGTACTTTATAAAATCACAAACAGCAAGCTACGATTTTCATGTCTGATCGCACACCAACTATTCACAAAAACTAGCTTTGATCCTTTGTATGTCTCTACTATGTATCCTTTGTACGTCTTTACTATGTCTTACCCCATAATAAATGAGGGTTCAGTTTTTTTTTTTTTTAATCAACAGCCTGTTTATTAGGTGAAGGAATGAGGGTTCAGCTTTTTTTTTTTTTAATCAACACCCGATTTATTTATTTATTTTTTTTACGGATTATTATTTGTCTGATTAAATTAAATTAAATTTGTAATATTTAAGGAGGACAATTATGAATTTTGAGGAATACATATTAACGATAGTTGGCAATTTGAGACCCATGAGTCTAGTTGGGTTTTTCTAATTTTTATAGATGAGTCTAATTGGGTAATTAAAATAAGACTCAAGTATATCATTATTACCTATTGGGTCATAATGAGTAATAATGATATACTTGAGCATTTTTTTAATTACCCAACTAGACCCATCTATAAAAATTAGAAAATTCCAACTAGACCCATGGGTCTTAAATTGTCACCTCTAATATTATTAACTATTTAGGTTGTCATTTATTTTTGAGATTATCAATGGTTTTAATTTAAAAGGGTTAATTAATGGAGGGTTGGGATTAAACTTCGAACCATAAGAAATTGAACCTTTTCTGGCAAGGAACCAATCTCAAGTTGTCTTCCTAATTATAAGGAAGTTGGATCTCGCTTCTCGGTAGTGACTTTCAGTGGCTTGTTATTTGTGAATAGGATTTTCAACGTAAAGATGTATATTCATACTATAATTTCTTGGATTTTTTTGTTTAGTTACCTAATTTTAGGAAGTAGACTACTTGAAATGTGACATACCAATTAAGCTATGCAGATTATTACAGAGTATGTAAGAATACAAATTTAGTATAGAATTTGGTTAGAGTATGAGTTTTTGGTGTGTTAATGCCTTTATAAACTTTAAATATACTAATTAACATTGGATATTGAAGGAAGTCTCATTTCACGTACAACATTTTTCAATTGTACGGAGTAATATATAAACTATAAGAGCATCTCCAATGCATTACACTATAAATGGTTTAATACACTGACACATCAGCATTTCATCAATTCCGGTAAAAACTCTACAGTGCATTGAACCTAACAGAATTCATTAGACTGACACATCATCGTACTTTTTTAAACTACTTTAATTTATATTTATACATATATATATATATATATATATATATATATATATATATATATATATATATATATATATATATATATATATATACATACACATACATACATCTATCATTTTAAATGTATTCAACTATTGCATAAAATCAAAGACTACATTAATTTGAAACAAAGTTAGAGAGTACTTAATAAAAATAACATACTTAAAACATTAGTCCCTACATACTTCATAATTCTAGAACAACAGACTAAATACTACCTAGTAATGCAATACTTAAATTATAAAAGAGCTACAAATTATGTTTTTGTTTGATTGTCTCGCAACGGTTTTTCCAAATGTCTGCATTCGATTCTGTCATTGTGCGGGGATCCAGAAATAGTATTGCAATTTCCTCATTTTTCACCTTCTCGTCTTTGAGGGCATGTTTAGCATCTCACGAAATCCGGAAGCGGTCACAATAAACGGCTCACAATATACAAAAGAGTATTATCTTGCAGATGGTATATATCCTGAATGGGCTACAATAGTTAAAAGTTTTTCACATCCAGATGACCAAAAAGAGTCAAAGTTCAAAGAAAAGCAAGAGGCTGCAAGAAAAGATGTCGAACGAGCTTTAGGTGTCCTCCAATCTCATTGGGCAATTGTAAGAGGTCCGGCAAGAGCTTGGCAAGTCAAAAACATAAAAGATATCATGTATGCTTGCATCATATTACATAATATGATTGTCGAGAATGAAGGATATGCTGTTAGTGAATGGTCGGATGATGTTGATCCCCCAATACGTGTGCATCGAGGAGCTACCGTAGAAATTCGAAATCAAATCCAGAAAAACAAAGAATTACGAGATAGCAGAATGCATCACAAGCTTCGAAGTGATTTGATCGAGCATGTTTGGGAGCGTTTTTCATTTGAAAGCGGTCATAGTTAATGTATATTGTATGTTTTGTAGTGATGTAAGTTTTAATTAAATTTTATCTATAAGTTATTTTGACTTAGTTAAAGTTTAAAAGCAGGAAACTCTTCAGCTAACATATATTGTTTCTAATCAATTGGAATTAGTTGATAAAAAATAAATGCACGTTCCATTAATACGAGTTGGTACAGAGAAGAACGATCCATTGGATGTATTAATACATGGCAACTCACAGTGCAAACACATGTTGAGGTGTAGTAGGATGCTTCCTATTCAAAGAGCAGAAGGGAGTGGTTAACTACAAGTAAAAGAAGTATGGTAGGGAGCTAAGAGGAAGTGATGGGTGGGGTGACAGGGTGTGGGTGATATGATGTAGGAGATGGAAACTATATATGCAAGTACTTGTTTATTTCATAGACTACATTGGTAATTTATTTTGTAGGAGATGTATGAATGATTCTTACCTTTTTAAAGTTTCAATTGGAATTAAAATATTTGTAACAATAACCTATACTCTTGTAAATTTGTAGGTAATATATGTTTTTATGTGAAAAAAAAAAAAGAAAAAGTTATACATCTAGATTTTGTCAACGGATACCAAGTTATTTAGCATGAAATTGGCAGCATAAACTAATATAACCATTATAAACCTATTCAGAATTGAAAAGCCAAATAGATAATAGTGAAATCGAAATCCAATGATTTTGATTAGTGAAAAACTGAAATATTCGGCTATGGTTCAGTAGTCCAAAATTTAAATCGAATCGAACCATAAACGTCTAGAGGGAGTATAATATTCTTCGAAAACAAGATACATATTATGCATTAACTTTAAATATCTTGGGTTGTGCTATGCATAACCTTGTAAACCTCCTGGTATATACATATATAGATATATAAGGGGGTTACAAGACATTGGATGAAAGGGGGTTACAAGAAAAGATTAGAGAGAGAATTGGTCAAATTTAAATTTTGGTTTAACATTTAATTGAAAATTGAAAATGAAGTTGTGGTGGGTAAAAGTAAGTAAAGAGGGTGATGTCTGACATAACTCCTTGACAGCTCACAAACGAGGATACATGCCAAGGACCAATCAAAAAGTCAGCGTTTGATATTTTAAAGATTATAAAATCACATACAGTAGAATCTTTTATTATTTAAATTATTAAAGAAACGGTTCAACCAGCCGGTTTATCCGGTCCAACCGATTCGACCGGAACCGGAGCACTATCCTATTCATCAAATAAACCGGTTTTCATAACATTGATCACATTACATATGGTGATTTTTGTCACCACAGGGATGCTCAAAGCAATCAACAGGATGGTCAAGAACTGCATCACATTCCTTCTTGCTCCTCTGAAGAGGCTTATCCGGCAGACAGTTTCTTCGATCATCTGAAATGATCCCCATCGATGTCAAATTTCCGCAAATACCCTCTTCCTCCGAGAAATAATTATAAGAATAAATAAAGTTTGTTAAATTAGGCAATTCACAAACACACCAAGGCACTTCACCACTCATCATATTATGGCCTAGATTTAGCTCTTCCAAATGAGCTAATCCTGCAATGCTATAAGGTATCTCACCTACTAACTTATTAAAACTCACATCCAATACCCTTAACTTGTAAAGAAACCCGACTTCAGCCGGCAAACACCCTGATATATTCGTGTTTATCAACAATAATTCCTCCATGGTGTGTGCGAAATTGGCTATGCTTGGTGGAAGACATCCATTTATATTGTTATTGGCGAAAACCACGACAGAAGCAGTGGTTGAGCCCAAATTAGAAGGAATCACTGACATCAAACGGTTGTTGTTAATAAAAATGGCGTCAAGGTTTTTGTTAAAGAGTTCAGGAGGCAATTGCCCTTCGAATTCGTTGTAACGAAGGTCAAGAAATTTGAGACTAGGAAGGGACATGACTATAGAAGGAAAAGGACCCACGAATCGATTGTTGCTGAGATCGAGCTCGAAGAGAAAAGTAAGATTTGAGAGAGTGAGTGGGAGGATACCGCTGAAACGGTTGCTGTTTAAATGGAGGAGTGCAAGATCAGATAATAAACCGAGTTCATCAGGGAGGTATCCTGCAATATCTGCATGGTTTAGATCGATACCAGCAACGGTTAAAATATGGATATCGTTTGGTAATGGAGCACAGTATATCCCAGTGTAGTTGCAGATGGAAGGTCCAGTCCAATCTGAAGTTGTGTTATATGGGTCAGAGTAAATTACTTTTTTCCATGCTTGGAGTGCACCATAAGCTTGTTGGAGTCGTGGGTTGGATGCATTGTGGTGTGGGTGACGGTTGGGGGTGGTGGAATGGAGGTGATCGGCGGCTACATTGCTGAAAGGCACGGTGAGGTGTAGAACTAGAAAGGAAAACCAAACAGCAGTACTTGCACTGACTACTGAGTTATTTGTTGTCATTGCTTTCCTGCTGTTAAAAACTTGTTAATTATGTTAGTTTTATACTGTAGAAAGAGTTGGAAACACTGAGTCTAGTAGGTCATCATATTTATTCTTCTTACCCAATTGACTGACAACATCATTTAAGTTTGAAACTTGTTTTTAAGTTTGATTTTGTAGGGCATATCCTAAAAAAAATGATGGTTGATTTGAAGAGTGCAATCGATGATAAGGAGATGACAACTTCAAAGTGGTTAAGAGAGAAAGACAGCCACAGTTTGAGATTATGGAAATTTTCTTGATTATGAAGGAATTTATAGATAAATTGAAAGGCATAAAGCAATGGAATTTCCTAAAAAGTCAAAGATATCAAGATGATGATGACATATTTAAAAAAATATTTGAACTCATAACATCTAGATTATCATGAACAATTGGTAGTCTATTGATACTTCATAAATAAGTTGATTATTAGACTACAAAACAAATAGATCATAGTTTTGAAACAAAACTGCGGTGCAAAAACTTGAAAATCTGGTATACCAATAGGTTAGTAATCATGGGGGCAAATGACATAAAAAAAAATGGTGATGTTATAACTAGCTACAACAATTAAACGATATGTATCAGGGGACTAGAGGTTCAGATACAGATGAGAGCTGCAATAAGTCCAAGGTTGTAGAATGTGAAAACTTTGGTGGAAGAATTAAGAGAGGTTCGTCTTTTGTTAACTTTTGTACTGCCATTCCCAGTGTATAGCCTAACGCACGTCCAACTGGGACTGCTACCGCATTACCCACCTGCCGGTATCTGCAAATATGCATTGTTAAAGTAAAAGGTTGTTGAACAAAAAGAGATGAGTTTTCAAGTGAAGCAAATCAGAAGTGACTATGGTACATAATTCAGAAAGCATGTGTTGAAATCATTTTCAGGTTACGGAATCCCAAACTAGATAAAAAAGTTAAGTATATATGGAAACGTTGGAACAATTTGTAACCAAGGAGAGTTTTTGGGGATTGAACCATTTGAATACAGACTGTGTGGAACTGAACAGCTAAAAAAATTTCTGTCAAATTTCAAATAAAAAAGAGAATATTGAAGGCGTACCTATCTTTCACGCTACCGCATAATGCATAAAAGTCCGGAAACCCTTGCAATCTTGCATTCTCGCGGATAGTTAGGGTCCTATCTTGTTCAGGATGTAACATTGCCTGAAGTTGCATCAAAGTTAATTACAAACCCCTAAAAATGTCTTTTGTTTTTAACATTTGGTAGTAACAGTAAGGCGGCTACCTCAGTACGATAATTTGGCACACATAGCACAGTCGAAACCGTCTCGTCCCACCATAATCGTCCAAAAGATCTGGTATTTCATAAACAAAGGAAAAGTTAACGAAAGGCGAGAAACAAAATGAGATTTATTCAAAACAAGAGCCTCTTACTTTGTATTCTTCCTGTCATTAAAATTTATTGCATACTCGGGGACCTACAGAATAAATAAAATAAAATAAATATAAATAGAATCAGGAAAAACTAGAGTCTACAGCACAGTTACCCAATGTTTTCCAGATGGCATCAGCTCCGGATCGGGGGTCCTGCTTACAACATTATCATCGTCAAAAACAACGCCAGGGAGATCTCTAAAGTTTGCTCCCTAAAAAAGATAAAATATTAGGACAAAAACCAAGGTGAAAAATGAAAATAAACGTAAGGAATAAATAAAACATCATCATCATGGTAACCTTTCTTTTAGGGACCCGGCAAACTCGCAAATAATCATCCTCATTAAGCTGAAAAGGCCGGTGATCATGTAGTAAAGGCTTGTCTATTTTACAAGAAGCAATGCCCAACATATCTGAAGCTCACGTGTAGACTAAATCACTATTATTATTGCAATTATATGATTATATCAACAAAAAAAATTTAGTCAATTTACCTGACTTGGAAGCTCTAATAAACTTTTGGAATTCGGTTTCTGGAGCATTTGTATATTTCATTACATCACAAATTTCAGAGTTTGAGACAGGTGGAAGATCGGATATCGCATCTCCAAGAAGAACACATTTCTCAAGGTTCCGAAATTCCTCTTCATCATAAGCAACAACATTACGCTGTAATATGAAAATAAATTAGCATGTACTTGATAAGCTTAAAACTCAAATTGTTATTTGTTAAACAGTTTACTACAATTAGCACCTCAAACTCACATGGAGGCCCATATTTGAAGACCAGATCATGAGTAGGAAGCGGAAACGGTGGCAAATGCTGCATAATAAATAGTTAATTAATTGTAATCACATCATGAATAGTTTATACTTATATATAGTCTGAATTTAAAAAAAGAAAAAAAAAAGTACTTACCTCATTAGCATGAGCACCCCACAAGAATACACGCAAACGAAATTGAGGAAGACCATAACAACCAGCGGCCATAATCCCGAGCCTTACTTGGTAATATTCACGAACCAAACAACTTATTGCATATCTTGCCAGGCAACCATTTGCGAACCTCAATATGTCAACAACATTTTCCATTAAAATGTACTTGGGCCTCAAAAACTTAATTATCTCCATGAACACCACTATTTGATAATTCTTTTCATCTTCCAACGGAGATTCCCAATTTCTATGCCGATTATAACCACTTATTCCTTGGCATGGTGGACCACCACAAATTATATCAACATCACCCTGCACCATAAACACAATAATAATAAGTTTCATAAAATATTACAAAAATAATACACAATACTAAGCCATTTGTGTAATGATCATACCGGACGTGGCAATATTTTTCCCTTCATTCCCTTCTGGACAAACTCACGGATCTTGTCCTCACATTTGCTGAGTTAATGAAAATTTATTATCAAAATAAAAAATAAAAATAAAAATAAAAATAAAATGTAAGAATGAATAATCACCTTAATTCCTTGATGGGCTCCCAGGTATCATCACTTGGACCATATCCAGCCCAACGCACCTTAAACTTGAGTCCACGCTTGCTACTTCCATCGAGATCACTATAACATATATCAACCAGTTTTTCAACTTCATATTCACCTTCAGGAACAATATTGACGGATTTCACGTGTACCACCTTTTCAGGTGATTCAGCGCACGTGGAATTATCAACTTGTGATTTCTCCTCATTTCCCTGATATTTTTTGCAGAGCCTGTCCCACTCAGTTATAAGGTCACGGAAGTCCTCAGCAGATTCATTTCTTATCTGTAAAAAAAGTACATTGATTATCAAACGCCTGCAATTTTTTATTAAAATAATTTCAAAAAAGATGAAATGTTACTGACTTGCGTCTCTGGATGGTTAAGCCTCAAGCTTTCACACGCATATTGATCAGCATCTACAGCCCATTTCTACATATTGAGAAGGAAATTAAAGAGATTAATCTTCCATCATTTCTAAAACGAATTGGCATGAAATCACATCAACTCAGTGTATCTTACTGTGTATAGATCTACACCGGATAGCTTTGCTCCAAAACACAGTCCTGTTGACATTCCACCACATCCAGAATACAGATCTAACAGCGTCAACTCTAATTTAGTAGATTTCAAAGTATTTATTGTTCCATTTGAGTTAGTGTGAACGATTTCATTATTATGAATTTCCTCCTTATTGTGGGATGAGGAGAAACCGCCATCATCTAAGGATACGTCTGCAGCATCCGCCTACAAATGTCAGAATGGAGTTTTTGGGTATAATCTTCAAGTACTGAAATAACAAATGAAGACTAGTCTTACCTTCTCTTATTGTACAAAATGTAGAGTAATCTACATTGTATTTCATGTCATAAGAATAATCACATGCTGGAATAGACTTCAAATTTACCTGCCAAATAATTAGACATGAAAGCATAATGTTGGAATATGCTACTACTGAGTACCTTATTGTAAAAATGCCAAGTAAAAATTCTTAACATACACCGGGTGGTATCTTGAGTACTTTCACTTTAGAGACAATGCAATCTAATGGATTGTCGTTCATTAAGGTTGAGTAAAACAACCGTTTCTTATCGTTCGATTCGGCTGCATCCTTCATTACCTGAATAAAATGCATAAAACCAAATTACATGTTTACATTCACTAATATAAGCATAAAATGAAATGTCACTGCTTATAAAAAGTATCCAGAGCATCCTCACTGTATCTTCAGCTCTGAAGAACCATTGAACTCGGAAATAGTCCTCATCGTTATCTGTTTTAAAAAATTCAAGTATCCTGCCAACATGATTATGGCCGCCTTCTTCACCCTGAAAGGCAACAAAGAACCCGTGTTATCTCTTGTATATTTAAACAGAATTGGATTGTGGCAACTTCATTTTTGATACCAGTTAAGCCAGAAGAATGATAAAACACGTGGAACCCAAGAATTCATTACTTAAATCACTTTACCCATGTGTAGATGATATCGAAGTTTATTAGGCACATACAAAAAGAATGAGAATTTACCTTGACAGTTGCACAATCACCAAGATCAAAGATCCTGTTCAGAATCTTAGCTTGTAGATAATGACATTTTACATTCAAAACCAACTTGTCATCATCGTCACTATCGTTCCTAAATCATAAAATGTACAATCAACAAGACAAATATTTACATTAAAAACTGCAAACGAAATTATCCGCACGAGAAGAGTGATTACTAACTTGGATTTCCGGCGGAGTTCTTTTTTATTAATTCCCTACACAACTCCAAACATATGACAGATAATCAGATTAATCACATTTATTCATAAATAAGAAAATATAGTCAAGTTTCCATCACCAAAAAAATATATTTTGTTTCTTTTCCATAAATTAACTTGCCTGAAAATAGGTGCCATAGATCACCTCCACAAAAAAAGGAAAGTTAATCCAACCTCATCACCCAAAAAGGTAATTAAGTTACAAGAAATGCTTAATCCTCTCAACATTCATTTTCCATGAACAAATCATTCTTATAGAAGGTTTTTTTTATAGCAAAGTCAACTCATAACAGAACATGGTCAAATCTTGGCATAAAAAGCTATAATTATTTCACAATGCATTCATACAAATTACCCACAATTGAACAAATTGGTAGTTAGTAAAGATTATAATATTGGGAATTATGCAAAAAATTGAACAATGCAACTAAAAATACCTCACAATCATAACGCCAAGGCCATCTCCGGCGAGCCTCTTCATCGGAAACTGGATCACCGATCAAGAAAGAGACTTGATCATCGGACGATGAATAAGATTCAGAAGCTAATGAAACCCTATGCTTCTTTTTGGGCGGAGGTTTGTTAGAATTTACAGAAGTGCCCTTGCCGGAATTGTTACAGGCAACAAATCTTGGTGACCGACGGCGAACGGAATGCGGGGTAGAAGATGGAAGTGGAGATGTCGGCGGTAGTGTAGGTGGGTGGCCCTTTTCGCCGGCGCCGTCAATGTTGTCAGCCACCATCTCCGGTCGACTATACGAAAGGATGGCAAAGGGTATTATTGGGAGTTTAAAGATTACAAGTGTGACGCCCAATTCTTTGAGTGAGTGAGTGGGTGCGACAAATTGCACGTATCATCCCTCAAAAACTTTATATAGTATGGGATATCCTAATATTCGCAATTTGTATCACGGATGATCCTTTTATTAACTTTGTTAACGTTTATCCGTGAACTAATCTCATTTTCTTATTTGTGTCTTTTCAAAAATAATTTAAGGAATGTGAATATCGGCTAAAACTGAAAATCGAACCATAAACTTCAGTTTTTGAAAACTTAAAACCGAATCCGATCGGTTTTTATGGTTCGGTTTTGGATTGGTTTTCGGTTTTGACATTTTTTGGGCCTGGGCCAATGAAGCCCGTTAACTTTTGCTAGTTTTTTATAGCCCAACAAATTAATTCAAACAAATCATAGTATCATACAATATCTTTTTAAATTATCCAACTTATTGTGATTCATGTTATATGAATGTAAAGCATATTATTTGTAAAATACAAATTATAAAGTTATAGTCGAAAGTATAAAATTTTAAGTATATGTTTTTCTACGTATGGTTCGGTAACCAAAAACCGAACCGATACTTCGGTTTTTATAAAATCAAAAACCAAACACGTCGGTTATTGATATGGATCGATTTTTTCGATTTTAGTTTCTCGGTTATTTTGGTTTTGGGCCAAAATTAAAAAACCTAATAACCCCTCTTCCTCCTGCACTCGCATTCCTCAAATTTATATACTTGTATCATATCGTTTTTCAGTTATATCTTTGCGTACTAAATTGAGATTAGAAGTTCAATTTCATTGATGTGTTTTGTTATATTGTTGTTACCTCATCAGAGTTTTGTATGATAAATGATTATATTTAGTGCCACATGACTCATCTTGATTGGTTATAGTTTTGTATAACTTTGTTACATCATCAGAGTTTTGTATAATTTGATCGTTTCTTAGGTGTATACTAAATTATTATTATTATTCGCTATATACAGATGACATTTTATTTTAGTAGATTAGATATAGTTTCATGTACAAATGACAGATTTGTGTATAGGTGTGTTTGGTTTAAATAAAGATATAACAATGGGTATTACTACACTGATAGTGAAATAAGAGAATCGTCATGTAAGATAACCTTCCAATCAGACGGACCCTGAATTATTATTCGTGATACAGAGTTTTTCATGAATGTCATGGTTGCAACTTTGAACTTCTAGTGATCCTAATAACTCCACTACTGACATGTAATGTAGGTTTATTTATTTCTCTGCATTATCAGTTGTGCATTTTTCATAAAATCGTCAAGAATTCTCTCTAAAAGTTGACCAGTTCTAATCTTTTAACAGAGTCTTAAGTTTAGTGGATTTATTTAAGGTTTCAAGCACAAAATCTATTCACTAATAAGCTAAAATGAACAAAAGGTTAACAACTTTCAGACTTACAACCAACCAAATATGTTATCACAAAATTGAACCGGATATTCACCATTCCCATGTAACGAGATCAGAAAGACATCAGTGACAATAATATGTCTTTCCATTATGTTTTTGAACTTTTAGGCCGAAGTTCTTCACATAAGAAGCCACTGATTGAATAAGAGAAAAGAAAAGAAAAAAAGGCATAGTAAAAGTATGATCATCAATCAAGATTTTGTGCTATACACTCTGAAGTTTGCCCTCAGTTCTCTTCGGTGGCCAACTGGTTGTCGTTCACAACTTGCAAAACAGGTCTTGCTTCAGCCACCTGTTCATTAGTTAACAAACTTACATTTATTTACCATAATAATATGAGGCCATGAATGGAAATACTTTGGACGACAAGAATATTTAGAAAAAACTCACCTTATCGTCTTTGTTGATATTCGTGTTATTTTTAATAGATAATGCTTTCACCTTCTTCTTTAGCTTCCTTAAACTAATGTCATTTAAACTCATAGGCTTCTCATCCAAAGGTATCTCATTGATGCCTTTATCCTCTTCAACTCCAACAGCTTGCATAATTCTTTCATTGTTCTCATCTTTGCCTGAAATCTGAATCATTCCCCTTGTTGATGTCTGGCTATTGATGAAACTTGGAACGTCATTTGCCTTATTTGAAACTTGATTTTCTTCTCCAGTAAACGAAAAATCAGCATCATCTATTTTCTGCTCCATTTCTTGATTGAGTTGTTCAGAGTTGAGATCAGGTTCTGCATATGTGATGGGCATTAGATCAACAGATGTGTCCTCTTTTATCGACTGTTGTGCTTTTAGCAGTTTCTTTGGCTGCCTCAAACTAGTTTCATTTACACTCGTAGGCTTCTGACGATCATCTACGTTCTGCTCGGTTTCTTGACTGAATTGTTCAGAGTTAAGATCAGCTCCTCCAAATGCGATGGGCATTAAATCAACAAAAGTTTCCACTGGTAAAGACTCGTGTGCTTTCAGCTGCTTCTTTAGCTTCCTTAAACTAAGGGCATTTAAACTCATAGGCTTCTGATGCACACCTTTCTCATTGATGATTATATCCTCTTCAACTACAACACCCTGCAGGTTTCTGTCACTGTTCTCATCAATGTCTGAAATCGGAGTAACTGCCCATATTGACGCCGGGCAATTACTCGATCTTCGGTTGTCAATAACATCATTTTCCTTGTCTGAAAACTGGTTTTCTTCCGTGATAAACGAAAAACCGCTTACTGAGTCATGCGTTACCTCATCAGCATCAGCTATTTTTGGCTTGGTTTCTCGATTGAGTTGTTCATAGTTAAGATCAAGTTCTCTATATAGGATGGGCATTAAATCAACAGCAGTATCCACGATTGGAGACTCTTGTGCTTTCAGCTTCTTTTTTAGCTGCCTCAAACTACTGACGTTTGAGCTCATAGGAGTCTGACACGCAAATATGTCATTAATGCTTTTGTCCTCTTCAACTACAACACCCTGCAGCTTTCTTTCACCATTCTCATTGTTGTCTGAAATTGGAGTCATTACCCTAACTGATGCCAGGCTATTACTCAAACTTTGGTTGTCAATAACATCATTACCCTGGTTTAAGAATTCGTTTTCTTCTGCAATAAACGAAAAATCAGCTACCGAGTCATGTGTTACTTCATCAGCATCAGCTATTTTCTGTTCAGTTTCTTGATTAAGTTGTTCATGGTTGACATCAAGTTCTCCACAAGTGATGTGCATTGTATCAACAACAGTGTCAACAATTAAAGACTTTTGTGCGTCTTCAGGAGCTTCAAAATCCATGCTTGGCTCTTGCTCGATAGGATTCATGAGGACCACGTCAGCTGTGAGGACAAGATAACAATCACGTTGAAATCAATTTTTTTCCTTAAATATTCAAAAATATTGACAATAATTGAAGCCACCCGATATTTAAACCTACCTGTATTTGTGGAGTTATTTTCTTCTGTGCCCTCTGCAATAAATTCCTTATCAACATTGTTATCTAAATTATCCAACTTTGGCAGCTCACTTGGACTCTCAGTGTTCAAGTGAATCAGGTTCTCCACTGTATTTGTAGACTCTGAAGAGACAAAAAGATGATATGATGCAATTGCTAATATTCAAATGATATAACATATGCTGGTTTATATAAGAGATGTAAAACTTACCATTGCACTCTGACACTTCATTTTTTATCACTATAACAGCATTGGACATGTCTTCAAGTTTCAACATGGAAGGATCACTTGGATCGTCAGTATCAAACGAAATAGCATTTGCGTTGACACCATCAGATTCTGCAAGAAACAACTGCAAGATTAGAACTTCTGAAAAAAAAATAGTCAAAATGTTTAACTGTGCATTGCAAGTGTGTTCACCTGATAAAATGCTTGTTTTATCATACAACACAGTGTCAGAGTGTTCTTCTAGAACCAAAAGAACATTCTGGTCTGTCACTGAAACATTTAACGTTTCATTGAAACCAACTTTCTCATCATTCACCAGCAATTTCTCCTCTGAAACCCCGCCCTTGCATGGATTAGAGCTGCCTTCTGTATCTGCTTTTACATAGTCTACTTGGCCACTTTTCTCCTCAGAGTGTACCTCTGGAGCCACATGATCTCTCTGTTCACCAGCTGAAACATCCAGTGCTTCATTGCGATCTATTTTCTCATCAGCAAACATCAGTATCTCTTCCGAATCTTCATACTCGCATGGATAGGAGATGCCTTCGGATTCTGCTTTTGGATTGCCTTCCTGGCCACTTTTCTCCTCAGAGCTATCGAATTCATTCTGAACAAGCTTCTCTCCCGCAAAATGTTTCTCTTCTAAATCGACAGTCTCATGTTCCTCAATGATTTCAACTAGTTGCACCTTCTCTTCGCTTTCAAGTGCAGTGCCCATCTGCAGATCCTTCTCAATCATCGAGTTCTGATCACTTCCGTCTACAGCAAGCACATCAAGTTTCTCAAGAGCATTGCAAATGTCATCCACTTTTTCATTTGGGACACCTACATCAAAGTTTCCAACACTTACTTCCCCAACAGTATCTTCTGGGTTATCAGATGATACACTTGACTCATTAGATGTTTCTATAGAGCCAACACCTGTACAGTTTACAATAAACGTATTTATATTTAGTTTGTATTAAATAATAAATAGTACCTAGCACAGTCTTAAATAAATGCAGTTGAGATAGAAACCCAAATACTATCAATGTATGGTTAAAGGCACAAATCAAGCATCAATCAATTACTGTTCGATAAAATTCTCTTAATATAAACTTAGCGTGTTCGCTACATATAGAAATCAGTTTCGATGTAAGAGTTATTTTCAAGTTGGTCGCCTACTATACAACACATTATTTCTTGTATGTGAGAGCTCATGTTCTAGCCAAAAAAATTATTTGATATTCACCAAATAAAACTTTAAAGAAAACGGGCATAAGCAATATATTGTACAAATATATAATCCTGTTAGTAGCGTACAAATGCATACCTGATTCCACGCTTTTCTCTGGAACCGAATGGCTCAAATCCTCTTCAGATGTCACACCTACTATTTCCAAACACGAGTTAATCTTTAAAGGCTGACTCACTTCCCTCTCCATCACACCAGGCTCAGCACATATCTTTTCAGTTAACCTTGCTGACCTTCTTGTACTGTACACTCGCTGCAAAGTAGTCTCGTTTTGCATAGTGTCTTGACGAGTTGAAGCTGCAAGCCCCTTCCTCCTGCTATATGTTATAACCGGGGCAGGGGTATTTGGTATGCATTTCATCTCCTGATCCACCGAGCACTCATTATTCACAGCTTCTTCACACTCGTTCAGCTGACTCAGCACATTCTGCCGAGAAGAAGTTGTCGGGGCCTTCTTCCTACTGCTGGAAACTGATGGAGTCTTCAGTGATTCATTAACCTCCCCACCCAATTGCCTCCTTACTCCACGAGAAGTTGTCCTGCTCGCAGTTGCAGGCCAATCAGCAGGTGTTTTCTTAAACTTTTGTCGAGTCGACGTTCTACAGCTTGTGCGAGAAACCCTAGGTGACAAAACCTCAACCTTTTCAGGCGATTCAATTGACGATCCAGTTTCAGACCGTGAAGGATTCAAAATATCTTCAATCCCTGCGACCTGATAATTTATAATACAAATACCATTTCTAAGTTCAAACAACAAAAACATGTTGAAATCAATCAATGATTATATATATGTAAACTATTACGTAAAAGGTTTCAGCGAAATCAATGCTAATTCATATGAAAACCATTACACTGATGTTCTTTTAAAACTGAAAATTGAAAAAGACGCAACCAAACAGATTGAAACCGAGTCATCGACGTGAATGCAATAAGAAGATGCAGAAGCCAATCAGGTAATATCAAACTAGAAATTAACTTCAATATTTCATAGCATCGGGCCAATATGAACACACACTAAAATCCAAAATCGATTATAAATGACAATAAGGCATAATCAGTATATCAGTATAAGTTTGAATAACATCACAATTTGTATACAGCATTCAAACAAATGATTACCAATCGGATAGAGATTGAGATTAATATTTCAATATATATAAATAACAATATAATAAGATGGTTAAAATTAATAAACTTACGGTGTGAAGAGATTTAAGAGCATCAGCCATGGCGATGTTTGTGATGTTAGCAGGGATTTTGTTTTGCTTGCATAGAGATTGAAGCTGTCTTCTGTTAAGGCTATGGAAATCCATGAGTGTTGGATTAGCGAGATGAAATTGAAAATTAGGGTTTAAAACTGGTGAAGATGAATCGAATATGAGTAAGGAACTCAAGCTAATGAGGAGGCGGTAAGAATAGGTGTGTATTTATATATATCAAATTCTTATACGCGTCTGATGAACGATGATACCGTTAGAGCGGGGAGATTTGAAAATATATTTTATTTTAGGTAATTTATTTATTAATTAGTAAATTTAATATTTATATTTTGTGGAAATAATTTGAAAGTAAATTACGTATAATTGATCTTTGCATTTATGTAATATCTTTCGTACAACTTCATACACGTTCTTCAAAATTCACTAGTATATTACTCGCGCAATGCGACGGTAATAGTCAATTTTCTTTTTATCATGTGTAATGGTATATTCGTTAAACATGTCATCACTGAATTATGGTACTATAAGAAATTTTGTTCTTATGTTGTGAATAATCTCTTTATTATATTAAAAGAAACCACTAATTACGTAGCCCTTCCTTAATTAACTCATATTAGATTAATCTCCCCCCTTTATTTTTGTAGCCAACTATTTTAAACCATTGATCATCCTTCTTTAGTGGTGACTACCTAATTAGCAATTTGGTAATGAAGTCAATTTAAGCCTAATGACCATTATAACCCCATTTGTTAGGCTTCATTAGCTGCATTAAACTCAATAATTACTTTCATATTTTTCATTTACCAATAAATAATAAATAAACAATAAAAATTAAAATAAAAAAGCGACAAAAAAAAAAAAAAAAACAAAACTCGGGTCATATCCTCATACAACTCCAAACTACCGGCCACCAAAGCTATCAAAACTCGTCCCCTCTACAAAAACATTCCTCGGCAACGCGTCTGTTGAAGGGTTATGATCAAATCCGATGATCATTTTTGATGGTTATGTAATGTACAGTAAGTGTTGCAATTTCATTTAGCAACCGGGAGTAATGTAATACAGTAGTAACATGGGGATGATTCCTATGTCTAAAGTTTTTAGTATATGATGCTTTATTGATTGATTATCAAAGATTGCTTAGAGTGTTTCGTTGATGATCTATTAGGTATTTATCCATAAATGTTGGCAGAAAAGGATTACAACTTTCACAGGTTAATTGTCAAGGCATGTTTCTTGTATCTTGGCCGGTGATGTGTAATTATCTTTCAATGAATAACACAACAGCAACAACATAAACATGTATCGATGTTGTGCTATCTTACTATCTTTTGCTGAATAACCTTGCCATTTAATCTCTTTATAAATTTTTTTATGCAGGACTCCCAATGAAGTCATACCATGGCATATATTGTTTTGAGGGAGGTTTCGGTTTTTATTGGGTGCGGTTTATTTAGAGGTAGGGGTCTACAAAACTGCCACCGCTTTCTACTTCCCGGCAGTTTATTTTGCTAATTCCCTTTCAAATTGTTTAAATTAATTTTTTACAACTCCGATGAGGGTTTCCTTTGTCACTAACTAACAAAGTTTTAATGCAGGCAAAAAGTTATATATTTCCTTGCAACAAGGTAGAGTCACCAGGAATAAATGGCTGCCAACCATCTTGATTTTACGTGTGTGTTGTGTGCGTGTATGTGAAATCTGTTGATTCATCAACCTTTTATTTCACTGAATCCGAGTGGTTTTGTAAACTACCAACTTTGCCTTTATGCTATTTGTGGCTTTTGTTCAGGTTGAAGAATCTCTAGATGGATGGTTAATTCCATTGGTAAGTTCTCTTTTTCCAACATCTTTCCTTTTTTAGTTGAGGTTCTAAATTATGGAATTTTATGTTAGGGTTATAACTATGGTCCAATCTAGCCGATTTAGCAACTCTCGAAGTCCATGGAATTGAGTGGGGGATATAATCACATATCTCTATCTAGATAATGGGTTACTTCTTATGACATTGGTCATTTTTTAGTAGATTCTTTGGTGACTTGGTTTCCTTATGTTAAGGTTGATTTTTTAGTTTACCTAAATATGATTTCAAATTGATAATTTTTATTCAGTATGACAAACCTTTTATCCATGAAAAGGTGGCACTCAAAGCTGATATTCTTGCAGAAAATTTGCCCCTGATTTATCATGGTATGTTGTTTTCATCCAATAATTCAAATTTAAAGGTTATGAATGTTGGCCTTAGAAATAGTTACCGATTACCTTTCTGTGCTTTTTTTTTCACTCTATTATGATAGTTTAGGTATGTGGATGTTAATTCGTTAGTTGCTTGAGGAACCCACTGACTTTGTCAATGATGACATTTCGTCTCGTGTTCTTCAGTTTGTGACCAACAATGCAGACCTTCAGGTTATTTTTTATCTGTCCATACTTGGTTCATTGATTTTTCTATTCTGGTTGCGTAATTAAATTTCGTAAGACTCGCCAACTCACAATCCTTGAATCATTCAATTGTCGTTTTTTTCTACCTAATGCTCCTTCATTTTTATGGAGATATTATCAACTTTTATTGACTTTCTCTGCTAATCTCATTGATAAAAGGTAACAGGCTCGAGAACTTGCAGATGTCATGCTTCAAATGTTTCCTGGCACTGTGACCCGTATACTGCTTCATGCTTCTGTCTTTGTGCGAGAACTCAAGGTAGGAAATGCTAAAGAGATGTTACTGGATTATGCTAAAAAAATTCCCCAAAAATAAAATATTGTTTTGGTAGCCAGGGCAAAAATTGCAGCAGCTACTGGGCATCCTCAATTCCATCAGACTCTATACCAAAGATACCCTCACTTCTATCAGGTAAATTTCCTTTCATTTTAGGTAAGCATATACCTGGTGTGTGAATACTATTTAAACTTGAAAGCACATAATAATTCTGATATATAATGTGTTATGTTTGTTTGGTTACAGATGTATATGACAGAACTGATCAAGTCCACTGATGCAATGAAAAGAGACGCTGATGAAATGAGAATACCTTTACTTTAGCTTCATATTAAAATCTAAAAGGATAGAAAGCCATGAATAAGTAACTAAGTTAGAAACTACTCTAGCATACAATTGTTTTAATAACCGGTATCAGATTGCTGGGAATGAGAGTGGCCCATTCATTAATAGAGTATGCAGATATATACATAAGTATCCAGTTGCACACAAGTATCTTTTAATAGGATAGATGTTATCCAGTTGCAGGCTTGCTGGTGAGGTACCCTTTTACTCTTACTCGCAATATATAATGTTGACTATCATGCAATTGCACACAAGTATCTTTTAATAAGCATAGTGGCTATCTGTAAGAATTCGACTATATATATTTTTTGACGAATAAAAACCCTACAATATATCACAGTATATGCAATCCACGCATATATACAAGTTGACTATCTTTCCAATTTTTAACCATGATCATCTTGCAAGCAGTTGGAGCAGCTGTCACGATTAAAAAAGGACTTCATGTGCTTTACTCTAGCAAATTGTAAAAGGCCTACGAACATGAATGGGAAGGATGTGATATGTGGTAAAATGTTACAAAATCTCATATAAGAAAGATTGCTCAAGAGAATATTTATAAGGAACGTGTTTGTGCTGCTATAAGACAAAATCGGGCAGCAACGGAGAAGAAAAGAGTGGGATTATTGGAAGCTGACGGGTAAAAGGCACATGATAGGCTTTTACTAGAAAGGTAGCTAAGTCTATTTCTCAGCGGCGACAGATTGAAAGGAGGAAATTTAGAGAGAGTTTGGAAGATAAATCACGAAGGGTATGCATGTCTTTTAATTTAGGCTTTGAAGATATTCATTTTGAAGGTGGCAATCATGACCCATTTATTTATGAATGGGTAGATACATGTGATTTATATATAATATAATAATGGCTCAAAGTGTTAAAACAAAATTAGTTAAAAAGAAACGGGTCAATAAAGTCTGACAAGGTGATATATATGATATTTCATGAAGATGTATTAACCTGAACTGAAGTATTGTCCATTCTTTTTTAATTTCTTATCTATGCTCCAAGGTGGGCTGGGATATTGCTGTAATGGGCTTAATCGTTTTTCAAAATCTTATATTGTATTTAAGTTTCTTGCGAGTTTTGGGTGTTGAGGGTGTACTTGGGAGAGTGATCTTTATTGCTTGAAAAATTTATGTAAGCTTATTATTATTTCTTGGTTCTTTGTTTTAGTAAATTGTTATGCTGCTTGTACTTTTCGCTCCTATGTAGCCACAACTGTGTAACGCATGTACACTGACCTGTCCTGACCCAACTTAGTACGGTCATCTCAACATCTCATGGGGATGAACCATGGAGTATAAGATCTATATCTCTGCACACAGTATTCGTGGTAGAGTTACTTTAAGGTAAATTTATATGATTTGAAGGTGATTTCATAATTTTCAGGTTGAACATGTAATTTTCAGGTTTACATGTATGATTTCATAATTTTCAGGTTGCTACTTTGTCACCTATAAAATCAACTTTGGATTCTATTTTGCAACAAGCAAAAGGACTTGTGATTGTTATTGCCGCAAAATTTGGCATGATGGTGACATAAAATCTCGGTTTAATAGGTGTTGAACCTTAGGTAAGTAACTTTCAGGTTCCTACTACCCTGTACTTTTGATTATCGTTCCATGCACATATTTTTGTGGGATTCTGTGTTGCAGTACCAAATAGCCTGATTTACTGTAATTTCTTTGTTATCTTTTATATTCTATCAGGTTGAACATGTAATTCGAGAAGAGAAGACGGTGGCAGCATATGAGTTGATTGAGATATACCGTGAACTTATTGTAGCACGCTTGCCTATAATCGAATCTCAAAAGTAAGCTTACTTATTTTGAATAATGTTTACATTCTTCATAGCTGAAGTTCATATGTACTGTTATTCAACTCATTAATATGTTGATTTCCCTTTAGATAATGTAAGACCCCTCTCCTTACTGACCAAAACATACCATATTACTTTATATTATACATTAAAAGCGTGGTCCCAAATCATATTATATTATATACTATTCGTAGGAAGCGCGTCCCAAAACATTTTTACCTAATTACATAAGTCCCAAAGGTACCAAGTTTTAAAAACCTTTACACACATATATAAGTTTAGTTACCAACATTTACTTAAACCACCGGGCGTTACAAAAACTATTCAAAACCAAAAGTTAGATCCCCAAAATTGTCAGAGTAAGCGCTGTGACAGTCAGCCATCCCATTAAGTATCTACAACCCGGTCCACACCTATTAAAAGCCTACAAAAAGATCAACAACGAGGGATTAGCCAATGCTAAGTGAATGGAACCGTAACCGACGGTTCAATTCAGAAATAACAAGCCTACAACGCACAAACCAAACCAACAAATAATGCTTACAGCCTAAAGCATCGTAAACAACAATCACACGAATTATGATTACCGCCTAAAGCTTCGCAATCATAAACACGTATCGTCAAAGAGGACCGGCGGCCCCTGGTTAGCCAACCAGCGAAAGCCTACAACCACTGCCGGCCCCAACAGTGGCTTACCGATAGTTTGAAGCTATCTTCACTGACAAGGATTCATCCCTCAACTACATGTATCGGGAAACCCAGGCAGCCCAACAATAGCCACAAACCCAACCAGTGTTGACCTCTGAAATCACATATGCCAAACGGCCCAAGCATCACATATTTCATAATAGTCATGACAATATGTAGCTAACCTATTCAAACCGCATAATCATCATACCAACAATTAATACCAATAATAACCAAGTAAACCAAATCACAATATCAACAATCATGTCAATATATTAACCAATAACCGATAACAAGTCAAACCAATAACCGAAAGTTCATCCGTTGCAACCAAACTCGTTACAACGGAATTGAACCGAGGAATACAATTCAACTCACCGAATATTTACGCCTGATCGCCAACTCAGAGGTCTTATCTTACTGAGTGGCCGTCCGCTTATCTGGAAACAACAAAGATAACAAGTTAGTATCTTGTCCCACAACTTAATCCAAATCATAATCCATATCTTACACCATAATCTTATCATATATACTCCACTTATCAACTTAGTTAAATCATTTAACATCATACGAACTTAAAATACAAATTGCTGGAAAACCCAAGGAAGCCGCCGGCTTGGGTAGGGAAGCCGCCGGCTTGGCTGAGAAGCCGCCGGCTTGGCACCCTGGCCCGCCGGGTGAATTAACTTTTTGCACATCAGAACTTAACCTCCTAAATAAGCCTGTTCAGACCGCCGGGTTGGGGTCCAAACCCGCCGGCTGACCACATGAAGCCGCCGGCTTCAGTGATCAAGCCGCCGGCTTGATCATAATTTCAGCAGCAGCAGAAACAACAAGAACACAATACGAACCAAAACCCCATTTTTCACCAAAATCAGTTTACAACTCGAATTTACCAAGGAAAATGACTACAACTTTTACTACAAACATATACTAACATCAAACAACCTATTCTAACATCTAATTCAAGCATCAATCATCATTAAACTCCAAAATTACCAAAACCTAGCTTGTGAACTAATTATCAAGAACACAACTAATTATAACCATAAATCATCATGAAATCAGTTAACTATCAATGAATAATCAACAAGTAATTAACAAAACATGTTTTCCTAGCTTCAATTCATCTCAATCATCATATTTATCATAAACCCAAATTCTATAAAAAGAAGCTCAAGAACACTAGATACTTACAATCAATGGAAGGAGATGATGATAATAATCAGTTTATCTTTAGCAAGATCAATCACTAGTTTGTTTTCTTGATTTTTCTTTGAATTAGAGAATATAGAGAGTAAGTTTAAGAAATGAAATGAGAAGTTAGATAGAAACAATGAAAATGAGTCGGTCACTCCACCGCCCCACCTAATAATATGGTATAAATTATACCCGCTTCCTAACCTATTGTCTGGACCCGAAAATACCCGTAAATCAAAATACTTTTATTTTACCGTGAACTTTGTTTATTTAAAACAAACAATATTTCATTAGTCACAATAAAACCTGTGACTCTTTTACTTGTTTATTTTCCAAATAAACCACTTAAACTTAATAAAATACAATTTATTTCCAGGCCCAGAAACAGGATGTTACAGATAACCTTATCATGTAAGATGCCATCGATTTTCTATTTACACTATTTATTCTGATGGGAGACAGCTGTACAAGTTTTCCTTGAGAAGCTGGAGCTTTATTTCCACCATCTTCCATTTCTCATTTGGTATAGGTTGGGAGGTCAGGTGAAATACATTATCAACTTCTCTGTTTTTAAGATTAAGAGCTTTCTTAGTCTTATGTGTAATATTTTTGACATCAGTTTAATTAAAAAAAATTGATGAAGGAGTTCTATGGGTCAACCCAACCACCCGTTTTGAGTTGTACTATGATTACCTCTTTGGAACTAAAACCCCATCATTACCACCCCACTCGACCCTCCCGTTTGCCTTATCAATTTTTGGGCTATACTTGATTGCTCATGTGATGTTTGGTTGCTGTGAAGTTGCTTTTGTTGGAAAGAAATGAATACAAAATTGGTAAAGCTAAATTTGCATCTCATTTATCGACTGAGTTTTCCATATCACTTTATGTTCCTTAAATGTAGTAATGAGGTATGTTCATCGCTATGAAAATTTAGGAATCTATCAAAACTCTTTAGCTCTATTAGAAAACAATGTATACACTAAAGTAAGATGGTATTGACCAAATGAAAAATGATTTTCACATTAGTTATCAGGGTTTCAACCGTTTGATAAAGTGTTTCTCTACAAATTAAACCAAATATGGAAGGCACACTTGATCAAATTCATCCTTGTGTGAATGAGGTTGGTAAATTTTCTCTGTGTTATACCTATTATTATCTCAATCAAATTAAAAAAAAAAATTAATTTATCGAGCCCTGCAAATTTGCGGGCTATAAACTAGTAATGTTTTAATTTGTTAGAATAATCTTCTTGTTATTAATACAATAATAAAAAATATGAAAAGAATTGTATTTGAGAATAAAAACTTTCCTAACTTGAGCAAATTATATTTATAAGACTAATAGGGGTTACATGGTAATTTTAATTTCTTATAAGATTCAACATTTAAGATGTTTATTAATATTAATTAATAGTATTAGATTATGATTACCGATGTATTTCTCCCTCCAAAATACTAAAGCAGTGACAAGTATTTCTAGGGGTTTTCTAAAGCCACCTCCAGAATTACTGGGGGATACCCCTGGCCCACTTGACTCCCGTGCAGTCCTTTTTCAGTCCAGTTTTATTTAAGATCGGTCTCAGTTTCAGTCTCAGTTCAGTCCCAGTTCAGTACAGATGTGATTAATTAGATGGGCGGGGGGTAAAAGATGGAAAAAAGTGGGCCATGGGGGTATCTATAGCAAGACCCGTATTTCTATTGAATATGCTAGTAGAGTAATAGTTATAGATCAATATGATATAATACTTGGTGAGCTTGATTATATATATATAAAAGTTGTTTGTTTCTCTATTTATGCTTCTTTTTTTTAGATATTTTAAAGCGTTATTGTATATTTATAAGGTTAATGAAAATTAGAAAACACATCAAAATGTAAAACGTAGTGTTCACTCGAGAATATCGACAATGTCAATGCATAAGGCTACCAATTTTTTAGGACATGCAATTGTTATTAATATTTGTTACTACTCATGTTGTAGGGGCATAAATTATCGTATCTCTCAAGAAATAAAGTATAAAGTATTTAAAAAATAGTACTCAATTATTTTCATACTATAGAGTATGTATTGATTATTTATAAAGATTTGATTAACAAATTTATTCAAAGAATGCTCGAATAATGACTCTTTTATTAAAGAATGCAAAGAGTAATTTTTTCGATTTGTAAAAAAATGACAATAGTATACTTTCAAATTCAATACATTTTTTTTCAAAAGAAATTACCGAATTTTGTATGTTTATTATTGGGTCTTGTATATATGGTCACAAGACCTTTCAACTTCAATTGTTGGCTCTGATAGCTTTTTTATTTATCGGAATGAAAAAAGCATAATAGCAAAAATCAATTTTCATACTTGTAATTATAAAAAAGAAAATAGTAACTTCTTTTTGGTATTTTTTAAACACAAATCGAACACATTATTATTTTATTTAAAAAATAGTACTCAATTATTTTCATACTATAGAGTATGCATTGATTATTTATAAAGATTTGATCAACAAATTTATTCAAAGAATGCTCGAATAATGACTCTTTAATTAAAGAATGCAAAGAGTAATTTTTTCGATTTGTAAAAAAATGACAATAGTATACTTTCAAATTCAATACATTTTTTTCAAATAAAAATTACCGAATTTTGTATGTTTATCATTGGGTCTTGTATATATGGTCACAAGACCTTTCAACTTCAATTGTTGGCTCTGATAGCTTTTTTATTTATCGGAATGAAAAGAGCAGAATAGCAAAAATCAATTTTCATACTTGTTATTATAAAAAGAAAATAGTAACTTCTTTTTGGTATTTTTTTAAACACAAATCGAACACATTATTATTTTATTTATTTATTTTTTGAAAAATTGGCAATGCATTAAAGGCCCATACATGGGAAAACAGTCTCCAAGAAGGAGGACATGAGCAGCAGAGACAAAAAAAGTCTTACTATCAAAACGAAAGGGAAAAGCATATTACAACCAAAGAAACAACATAATAGCATTAGCTAATGAAGTGATGTCTCGGGCTAGAGACCCAATTCGACCAGTCCACCGCCAAGGTCTTATTTCTATTTGAGATCCAAAGTAATAAAAGTCTTTGCACATGACGAAAAATATCATGGTCGATGATGTTATTCCTTTCGGTAGGGGTGTTCAAATGGATGGATGGGTTCAAAACCGATCCGTATACATGAATAATGGATTATGATTTCGAAAATATGAATCCGATCCGTCCAAACAAATTCAAAAACCGAACCAATCCATCTGAATTATTATTTGGATGGATCGGTTCGGTTTTTGGATATCCAAACACATACATAAATATATATACTCCCTCCGTCCCACTCAAAGTGTCATGTTTTGACCTTTTAAAGTCTTTCTTTTTCAACTTTGACCTTAAATATTTTTGTTTGTGTTATATAATACTTGATGCAAAATATATGAATGAGCTAGGTTTTAAATGTATTTTCATTGCTATAATTTTAATAAGATATTTTAAACCATATGGTCCGATCCGAGTTATCCAATTGGATTATCCTGTTTTATCCGAACTCTGAACAGCCCTACCTTTCGGCAACAAGAGCATGGATTAGAGAATTCTGCCATTTCCAAATCATCCACATTAAAACCAAAAAACTCCATTAAAGACCTTACAAAGACCCATGTTTTCGGAAGAATCAAATGTTTTCAGAAGAACCATGTGCCATGAATTGTATATATGGTTACACGACATTTTAAATTCATTTGTTGGATCTGATAGCTTTTTTATTTATCATAATTTAAAGTGCAAAATAGCGAAAATCAATTTTCATACTTGTAATTATAAAAAGAAAACACTAACTTCTCTTTGGTATTTTTTAAACACAAATCGAACACATTATTAAGTTGTACATTCCTTTAAAATAATTATTACTACGTATGAAATATCAGAAATTTTCTTTAACCAAACACATCTTTAAGAGATTAAGTCACTTATAAGTTAATCGAACAAAAAACACTTCAAATCATGAATGACCCAACAGTTATTAAACGGGGTCAACTATTTCTTTTATTATTATTATTAGGGAGAATTACATATATATCCACCTTAAACCATCTAAATAACATATATACCCAACTTGATTTCAAAATTACATATATACCCAAATTCTAAATTTATTCATAATTAATATTCTAAAATTACTAATAATAATTTATCAATCCACTAGTGACTATTATGCCCTTATTCATATCTTTCTCCTTATTTTATAAACCTCAGCAACATAAGTTTTAACATATTATATCTCAATCGAATTATTTACGAACTAACCAGTTAGATTAGATGCCATCACATGCAGAAAAGATTTTTTTTCCTTGTTTTTTATTTTTTCTTTGATAATATTATTTAAAAACTTCAAACATAAAATCAATTACAAATATCCACATCTTAATCTATAATCCGCATCAACACAGTGCGTATATATAACATGTGACTAATATCATAAAAACAATCCAAATGAAGGTAGGGAAAATGTACAAGTGTGACACCCGTCAATTTAGGACTAGAATTTAGTGCCTAATCAAGTTTTAATACATGTGATTAGTTCTGTGTTAGGCTAATTAATGTATCAATTATTATATATATTGTTGAATATATATCTACACAATGATGCGGTTTGTTTAAATCGTACGAGTTTCAAATCGAATGTAATTCGATTCAATTAATACGGACGTTGGTGAACAATATTTTATTAAGTAATACAAGGATTATTAATAACGTTATCATACTTAAAAATATTATGTCAACAATATTTCGTATCCAAGTCTTATTACACAATTAATATAAACGCGAATCAAATGTAACTTCGCAAACAAAATGAGACAAATCACCTTTTATAATATAATTATTAAATGTTTGGTAAAATACTTCAACAAAAATACTGAATAATTATTCGTATTTTAAAACGTATATTAAAACATATAAAATAAATATTTAGCGTTTAAACGATCGGGGAAACGAACACCGCACAGGACACTTCGCGGAGACTGAAAAAGGGAGGAGATCCCTTAATCACCTCCCCATTTCTTTTCTTTTCTCATTTCTCTTATCTCTGTCTCTTTCTTCTCCTTTTTCTCTCAAACTTCAAATACCACCATCAATAAAAATCATCAAATAAGCATACAAAACGACATCAAATCATCAAAATAATTACGGAAAAGGAATCACCTCGACGCGATCTACATTTCTGTCTTTCCGGAATTTCATTTCGGCACCGCGTAAGTTTCCGACAAAAACCCGAAACTCTCCGTTTTCGATTATTTTTACATGTTTATGGTTTATAATTGTCCAAAATGTCCATATAAGGGTTGGGTAAAAGTTTTGGAACCAGTGGTCGTCGGAAAACACGTTTTCGGCTCAAAATCCGGCGAACAGTTGGAAGTGTCGCTAGTGTGCCAAAAACAGTAGTAGCGACACTATCCAAGTGTCGCTATGTCTAAGTGTCGCCCCTATAGCGACACTACTTAAGTGTCGCTGAATTACTTAACCAGATTTAACTTAGCGACACTCCCTTAGTGACACCAAAATTCATAAGTGTCGCCTTAGCGACACTACTCAAGTGTCGCCCAACTATTAAAAATCAGAAATATAGCGACACTTACTAAGTGTCGCCTAAGCCCGTAGCGACACTAGATTAGTGTCGCCAAAAACAGAAAATTTACAACTCATTTTTACTAAGTGTCGAGACCAGAATTTTATAACTTGATTTCACCCAATTTCAAGTCCAGATGCGTTTTTCCTTAAAGCAATATAGTAGAAATAAAAATTTTCCAAACTGACCTGGCAGCTCGACCCCAGCCAGGGGCTCTGCCCCTTGGACCCCGCCAGGGGCTGCCGCCCCTTGGACCCCGCTACCAGGGGCGCTGCCCCCGGACCCCCGTACTTAGATTCCGTAAGCACATTTCTCACCAAGTGTCAAACTTGTACAACTTCAAAACGCTTACACGATACAACTTTTCAAACGTAATGAAATTTGCCTTTCAAGTGTAACGCTTCGAAATCAATGTGATAACATCAAGACTATTGTTACAATTAATCATTAACGGGCCGTACGCGTTTTCAAAACATACTTCACAGATCAAACAAGTCGTTGTAACTTGTATCAATTTACTCAAACAAGTCGAAGTAACTTGTAACAATACAATCAACCAAATCGGGGTAATTTGGACATCAAGTTAAACAAACAATTTAAATGGTAGTCTTTCGAGATACCGGTACAATTAATAACAATTCAAGTGTCGTGGACACATTCAGGTTTCAAGTCTTTGGACATCAATTCACCGCTAATTACTTCAAGTTTATTAAATTAAACACTTCAAGACTCAGTTTCATGGCCCCATTTTCACTATTTTACAACTAGGGGTGTGATATTACTGCTCTGTTTTGTTTTACAAGTAGAACGCAAGTGCCAACTTTCAAATACTACATGAGTTTCAAGCTAATCAATTTAAAGTCCTCTATAGCATAGTCTCTAATATTTTAGCGTGAATGTTAGTATATGATATCATATGGGATTGACAATCCTCATCCGGGTTAGCACGCACTAACCGGTCAAACGGATGTATTAGCATTTGGAAAGACGAGTGTGGATTAGACACTCGTAGGAGGCATTTCAAGTTAGGTTTCCTTAATTGGGCCTGACAAATCAAGTTAAGCTCAGACTATGTGCTCATGGATTGTATAACTTTTATTTTGCTTAATTGCATTTTAAATTCAATATAAATCTTGCGGTTCTGACAACTATACATTGACATACAAACCTGTGAGCTCACCAGCGTTTTCGCTGACCCATTTTAGTATTTATCACAGGTACCCAGCAGTAGGTTGGCTGCACAAGCAGGGATTATTAGCTCGAGTCAGCATACATACAACTAGAGATTTGATTGCATTATTATATTTTGTAAAAGTAATTATGCTATGAAATCTCTAAACTTCAGGAACCGAGCTAATGTAACATTAGTTTGATGTAAACGTTTACTTTATTAATATAAGTTTAAAACGACGCATATAGTGGTCGTTCATTATATCTTATGTGCTTTGTATATTGATTAGTGACATCCAAATCGAGCTTCCGCAAATCAATCAAATTTGGGGGTGTCACAACAAGCATCGGGAGAAAAAAGAAAAGTAAAAAGAAAAAAAGATTATAAATGACAGAAAAGAAATGAGAATCATGTAAAAAAAAAATTAATGATAACAATTTCGATTGATAATGGAGGCTTGATTACTAGAAGCTTTGAATTTTGAGGTTAGTTTGGAACAGATCGGCCATTGATGAACAAAAATAAAGGGTTTGCCTCCTTTTGTGAAAAGATTAAGGGTATAGTGGTCATTAGTAGATTAGTAGATTATTATAAATGATTATAGAGTTTTAACCATGAATAAATTGAGAATTTGGGTATATATGTAATTTTTAAATCAAATTGGGTATATATGATATTTAAATGGTTTAAGGTGGGGATATATATAACTCTCCTTTATTATTATTATTTTCTTAGAAAACATACGCATATAGATTACATTGATAAAAATAATCTTGCATTCTATATTACTTACTATATGATGTAAAATAGTTAAACCTACCAACCCTAAACCCTAACCCCTAAACGTAACACTTTAACACATGTGTTAGTAAATATGAAACCCACCAAAAAAGATGGAAAAACAAACTCGTCGAAAGTATGCCTTGAGGGACGGCAAATCGAAGATGAGAAAACGCTGAATTTAATGGTGCAATTTTCATAATTTTTCTATTTATCGTTTGTGAGATAATTGATGTTGGGGGTAAATGGGTTTTGTACATTTTGAACATATTCTTTGTACACATGGCACAATATCATTGGTTCCCTCATTCTCACACAAATTCTTATTCTCATTTGAACAACACTATTATATACGTTTATGTAACTGAAATTAAATGAACAAAATTAGATTTTCTTGTAAGGATAGAATAATGGATGAGCTTGTAGTGAATGATCGTTCCTTTTGATTTATTGGTTAAGGCTTTGGGAATGTTGGGTTGACAAAACAAATAGTCACGAATGACATTCATACCGTAAAGTTTTTTACGATTCAATAAAATACGCAAAACTAAATTACTGCATCATTTTAGAGTTAAATCTCCAAGAAAACATGAAGATCAAATATCAACGGTCGTGGGCTGTATGCACAGCCTTAAAAACTACCTGGTATACCTATTTTATAAAAGGATGGCTTTTTTTACTGCAGATAGCTCTTAAAATGTACACATAGACAGTAAATAGTCTACAACCGTTCAACTTCATCTCTTTGTTTGTATTGTACTTTTGCATTACCAATCTACCATGAGTGGACTCCAACCTCTCAGTATGGTGTGGAGAAGAAGAGACAACACACCTACTCAGCCATCCCCTCTTTTTAATCTTCTACATACCATCAAAATACATTTATATATCCAATTTCTTCTTCTTCATAAAATATTTTCATGGCATAACATTTTTTTTGGCTTTACAATCTTCCAGGTACTTTTTTCTTGATCTCTTTTGTATTTACTAAACATTTTATTGGTGAGTTTGATGACGATTATATTGTTTGATTTCCATTCAATTTGTTTTGTTTTCGAATGAATTGGGTGAAATAATATTTTTTTAGTGACTTATGAGCCTTGCTATGGTGCTCAAAGGTGAGTTTCTTGATTTTGTATATATAATTAGTTGTGTTCATCAAATATCTAATTTTGACAGTCTTGTTTTTGACAAAAAAAAAAGGTATAATCAACTAATTTCTTTGAAATTTGTTGGATATTCAGGAAAACGCAGGCAGGGACTTGTGCTCCTTTCTTTTGGTTCCAAATTAAAGGTGTGTTACTTGATTTCTTGATAACCTTGTGTGCTTCTATTGCTCCATTTTATTGGCTTTATTATATTCTTGTTTTCTTTAAGGATAGTCTTCACAAAAAAAATTCTATATAAAGGGATACAGCAGATACAAAATAACAGTAAGTGACAAACTATTAGAGTCATTTTAAACATCTTCAAGTATATGATACTCGTATTTATTATGGGACTTTTTGCTAGATTAAACCATTCATTTATTTAGTTTGCACCTCAACCGTTTGATATTTTGCCTCTGAAAAAATTACTATTACTACTAAAAATTATATTACTTGCTTCCTTTCATCTATCTATTTGTTACTATTTTTTTCAAGTAATTTTATTAATTATGTTTTTTTTCACTTATAAATAGATATATTATATTAAATATGGGGGAAATAATACACTCTTTCTAATGCAGAGCTCAAACTTGGAAGCTAAGTCAAACACAGCTTGATCAATAGCTCTTCAAAACAATGTTTATGAACTTATTGCTAGAAATACGAGATTCCACTTGTTGTGGTACACTTTTATAGTTTGATGTTTTTTAGCTTATGATAGCCACTCTTAATTATCCGTTTGGTTTAACTATAACTAATTAATTAACTATGGTCTGTGGTTAACAGGGTTCTGCTACTTGGCAGGGTTTGCACTTCCCATACCAAGAAATATATCCGAAGTTCGTTACTAACCATTGGGCTCAATCTTGTATTTCACAATTCTGTTTCATAACTTTATTTTCAAACATGTAATACAGAGTATGTGTCTTTCATCAATCGGCTCAACCACATTCAATATAATACGGTATCTATGTAAGTATGTTCACAGATCCTCTGTATATATTAAGATGTTTATGATATTATTTACATATTTTTCTTTTTCCTTAAAAGAAAATCATGTCCATGTAGAATGTTTTTGATACATTTTTTTGGTGGGTATCAAGTATTATCACTCTTTAAATCTAAAGCATGAAAACAAGAAACAACACAATGTCTTTCTTGATGGTTTTATGTGACTTGTTCTTGGGGAAGCAAGGAGTCCCAACAAGTTTTAGATCATGGCCACTAAATGCTCAAAAGTCAGAGTTATTAGTATGAGTCACACCTATTTGAAACTTAATTTATGTATGGGTGTGTGAGTGTCTTCCTTGATTCTACTTTTTAGTTTGGAGTTGTGATGAATACATGTCTGATAATCAAAGGTCAATAAGGTCACTTAAGGAGGTTGAGTGCCTATGTGGGTTGGAAATTTACATAAACCCTTTTAGGCATATTTGTTATACGGTGATTGGTAACATTCAATAGACTTTTTTTCTTTGTGATGTTGATTGCAGATGTTATTACATAAGGTAGTAAGTTATAATATCATATCAAATCTTTCTTATGTAGTTATGATTTCAAAAATGACTTTATTTTTTTTTTTCACTAAAAGACCTAATCATGAATGAGTGTATGATTGTCATTTTTTAATCTCTACCTTAGATTATATATCTCCAGTGTCATGTGCAACAAGTCTTACTCATCAAAGAAAAAATGTCTTGGCCTTTTTCAAAGACGATAAGGATGATATGATTATATATATTACATTATATTATTTAGGAACAATATCCAGCTTCTAGGTTCTTTGCATTTCAATGGATTGCTAGATGTGCATGAAAATAGCTTCTTTACCTTCTCTATCTCAATATATGTATGTTAAATAATGAATATGAGAATGAGAATACCATGTTGCTCTTTCTTGCTGTCGCACCCCCAGTTTCAGGTTGCGGAAGCGATTCAGATCGGGGCGCGACTAATCAAATATCAAGCACACAAGGTATACAATGAACGACTCTATATGCGTCGTTTTACAAAATACATTGATATTATAAAAGTTTTACACTGTTATAATATAGTTTACAAAATCTCTTGAGCCAAATGATAGAGATTCTATGAAATAACTAAATTATACAAAATATAGTAATGCATGACAATCTCTTGATGTCTGAATGCGACTCGAGCTAATGTGCATCTTGAGTGGCAGTCCTACTGCTGCTGAATACCTGAGAATACACGCTAAAATGATCAGCTAAAAGCTGGTGAGCTCACAGGTTTAATGATAAAGTGTACTGTATGAACCGCAAGATTTAAGTATGATAATTTGTAACTAAACAAATTAGTAAATGATAAATGATGTATATAACTGCCATGAGCACATAGTCTGAGCTTAACTGAGGAGTTAGGATCACAATTAAGTGCCTGAGCGAGGGTGCCTCTATGCGTGTGCCTAATCAACACACGTATGAACAAATGATAATGTGTCCGTTTGACCAGTCAGTGCTTGCTAACCCGGACGGGGATTGTCAGTCCCATATGGTACCATACACTAACATTCACGCTACAAAGTATTACCAAACTATGCTTGGAGGACTTGAATGATTAGATGATAAACTCATGCAGAATATAGCGATATTTGATCTTTGATGCTTGATGCGCCGCCAACGGTCGATCGGGTTTTACCCTGTCGTTGGACCGTCCGTCAGCGGCGGCACCAGTGGGTTTTAATATTTATAAATGTTGGGCCTAAGTGTACTTTAAAACTATGGGTGTATAGAGATAAGTATGACCTAGGGTCGTTCTTCAAAACCAACTGTATTGTGGATCTGAGTAGTCTAGGATGTTCGTTTCTAATTAGAAAGGGAGTTTTAAAATAGTTGTGAGTGGTTTGGTTTGTTTTTATGATTAAACTAATAAGCAATAATAAAAAGTAGATAAAATAAACGAGATAGCAGTCAGGATAGAGGGGGTGTTTGTTGTGACTTCGTTAGCCGAACGTTGGGATGATGTTTAGTTCAGGATATGAAAACGTCTCTAAAGATTTGTATTTTATTTGTTTTAAATATATGTGGGATAAGCACTAGCTCCCTACTGATTGATTTCTCAATCAGTATGTCACTGAGAAACTAGGCTATCGTGATTCTGATCGGAGTAGGTTGCCCAGCTCACAACACTGTCCTGTTACGGCACAATGACCCTTTTGGGATTAGATATCCCAGGTGCATGAATAAGGTAGCAAACTAACTCGATGTCCGACCGTTCTTAACCCCACAGGGATACTCAATTGAATAAAACATTTAAGTATAAGACTTGATTTGGTGCTTGATTACTTTCTATCGATGGGTTTGTAAAGTCCAGAGGTTGAAATAACCAGTGATTTACAAAGTAGAGTAACAGTATTCACGTTGCTCTATAATGGTTACTCTGGACTTATAATCTAAGTTTGTATTTGAGTTCAGAAATTATCCATCTATGATATAAACCAGCCCTTACTTTTAAGTCCCAATAAATCCCTAGTTTATGTACTGTGTACACTACTTTGATCGAAAACGGTATTTCCACAGGTTTAAAACCAGACCATGTTTATTTCAAACACAGATAATTAATTACCTTTACTTAAGGTTAGCTACGTCTTAATAAAAAGGTTTTAATCACGTTCACTGGTCGAAAGGCGTTAGGTTAAATTGAGGTTTATAATCATAGATAGAAAGTTAATCAAAGCACCGAGTTTTCATTTATAAAATAGTTTGGGACATTATTCCACAACAGATTGTGCCCACGACTTTCATAGCTTCCACGTTCCGTACTCCACACATTCGTGATGTTTCCGGCGCTATACAAATGAAAGTCGTTTAACGTTACTTCCATTGTTTCATAATGACATCATCCCAACTAATACGGCTAACTACATCACAACAAACACGCAATATAACTACTCGCTAATCATGGCAAATCCTAAATCTAGCATAATCAAAATAACAACAGCATGCATTTTAATTAATAAGATAAAGGATAGATATAACCGTGAAAAGAGCGTAGCTGAATATAACTTGAAAGTATACAGACAGAACTTCGAGTATGCGCCAAGCGATATTACAATATTACCCCTCTAGTAGCCCGGTTAAGTATTAACCGGAGACTAACTAGCCACTAACTACGAAAATAAAAATAAAAACCTAATCTAGAGAGAGAGTAGTGAGAGAGTAGTGTTGGTGAAGAATGGATGATGAGTTGTTGATTGAATTGATGCTTCTATATATAGGCAACGCACAACCGTATCCATAGACCGTATCCAAAACTTCAAATGCACAACCGTATCGCAAACCCGAATAAAAATCAGATTTTTATCGCCTAAACGCACGATACGGTTGAGCTAGGGCAAATACGGGAGAGCTAGGGCGAATACGGGAGAGCATAGGCCGTATACGGCTGAACTAGGCCGTATACAGTTGAGCTTAGGCCGTATACGGTCTAGCTAGGCAGTATACGGTCTAGGTTTGGCCGTATACGGTCTAGACCAAGCCGTATACGGTCTGGTTCTCCCATATGCTGGTTCCTCGGTTCTTCGTTTCTTCGTTCGGGCGTAACTTCTTCATCCGATGTCCTTTTTGAGCGTTCTTTATATCCACGCGATCGTAATTTCCTAACGAAGAAAATGACATAAGTTAGAGGTCCTAACTCGAAGCGTAGCTTAAAATGTGCTAAAATGAGTGAACGGAAGATTCAATGATCGTTTGTGCTTTGTTTTGCTCATTTTTAGGTTATTTTTGCTGATTCTTGAAACATCGTCTATCTTTTAGCCCTTATGATGAAATGTAATGTTTAAATTCAGGTTTGAGTGTTTTCATTAACAATTGGGCTAAAATGGTGAGATAATGGCACACAAAAACATGACTTTTTGCGTGTCATCAAATATCCCACACTTAGACTTTGCTTGTCCTCAAGCAAAACTCAAAATTCTCACTTGCTTTTAGGAAAAACATTTTGAAAACACGAGTTTATTTTTTGGGTGAATCAAAACATATCAAAAACAAACATCTCCATATACAAGCAACATATCCTGAAAATAAGAGAAAGTAAGATATTCCTTTCAGAGGCATAAAATGATTCTCTTAGGCATGCTTTCAATTCTCGCGATCTTGGAATGTACATGACTAGGCGATCTCACAAGGTGGTCACTCAATTCACTCAAAAGTGTTTTCGGGTTACCTATCAATCTAATCAAACGAAATCGCTCATAAGCCAGTCATGCAACATCCATCATTATAGGCTTACTCGAGAATCATATCTCCACCACTTAGGTGAGGATGGTGCTAGCTATCCCAGGACATTCAGAGTGGGTTGTAATGGCAGGTGAGGGTTACGGGGTATGGATAGGTGGGCATTTTTAGTTGTTGTAAAGGGTTTTGCTTATCTTAGGACTTCTAAACTTTTGAAAAACATTATTTAAACAACCTTTTTAATGAAAACGGAAACGGATAACAGTACGGGAAGAAGATAGCTATTTTGACTTCTATCTTTTGAAAATTCACGAGGGAATTTATGTCTTTTATAAGAGCGGGAATTTTTCGATAGATTCGAAGCACTTAGCTTTATTCTATTTTCTTTTCTTTTTCTTTTGTTTCTATTTTGGGCTTTTCTAGGGATTTTATTTTGTTTCTTTCTTTTGCCCTTTTGAAATCCTTTTCTTTCTTTCATCTTTTTCATCCTTTTGATGACTTTGCATTTACTTGGTGTCAATTTTTCACACCATAAACTCTCAATTTTTTTTATTTTTTATTTTTATCAAGGGAACGCACGCGAGAGATTTTAAGTAAACACCAGTATTTGTGATTTGGAGTGAAAGCAAAAAGGACATTTAAATGACATTTTCCACAAGTTTTAAATTTCTAAGATAAGTTTTTTTTTTTGTGGGTGTGGAATAAATGGGTTAAGATTTAAAGGGTTTTGAAAGAAACGAACAGGCTAAGGCTCAACAGGGTTATCTAAGCGGATCATCAACACTAAAGATGAGTGTTGGAAGGGTTTTGGGCTTGAAGAGATATGATAAAAAGGGTTAAATCCTAAGGAATGTCAAGGTCATCTAACTGCACCTATACCGCGTATGGTACTCTACCAATGTGGTCTCGAAGTGCATACCAGGAGCAAGTTCTAATTCCGGATGCATGCATCGGCACACTCAAACAAACGAATAGTGAAGCATTAAAGATGAATGCTTATATTGGCTCAAGATACCTCACTGCAAGTTTTTGGGTTTGTTTGTGCCTAGCCATGCGATGCCCCTCTTAGATTATCATTTTAGACCTAAGAAATTCCTATCTTATTTACTCTTAATTTCCAAAATACTCTACTCATATATGAAAATGCTTCTTCTTAAGACATTTTAACTCAAAAATTTTTGAAAAATTTTAGCAAAAGTGAGTTTTTTAAATAAATTGAGGAACATTTTCCGAGTTTGCTTTTGGAAACAAGAATCTAACAAAGCAAACCTAAGGTATTCTATACCGCTATCCCACACTTAGAGGAACATTGTCCCTAATGTTCTGTTGAGTTGGGATTTGAGAAAAATCCCACACTTAGAGTTTGAACATATCGGAAAATGTTACTCAAGTGTTTGGTTTGGGCTGGAATCCCACACTTAGTGATAAGCTGGGGATATGGCATAGACTACTTTAATGAGAATTTAAAGCTAACAATCATATCAAAAACGAGAGTGAGAACGAGAGAACTCCCCTATCGAAGCGAAGGTAGAAGGATGGAATTCTGGAAGATGCGCTGAAGAGGAGATCTTGACAGGAATTCTTCTTTAGCGGTGGCTCCATGAAGATCTTTCGGCTTTAGCGTGTGCAGCTTACAAATAACAGCTTTGTCCTCCATCTTTAACACTTCTTTCACTCTCTTGTGAAGATATTTCGTAAGTGTGAACACGTTGGGTATATTTTTACCGACTTCTTATTATAGCTTTTTACCTAAAGTGCCTAAATCCAGAATGTGAAAAGATGTTTTGTAATACAAAATGAGTTTTAAGTCATGTGTTTTTAAACGAGTTCGAGCATAATGTGTGAAAGTAGCACGCAAGTACCTCAAATGCTCAAAACACACGGCTTGATAAAATTTAATTCCTATTTTCCTGGATTAGGTGGTAAAAGCTGAAGTGGTGTTTTGAAAGCAATTTAGATACCCAAGTGTGAAAGATAGTCAGAGATATATCACTTCTTGGAATTTAAAAACAAAAATACTACTAAAACTAAAGGATATTTATTACACGGGTTGCCTCCCGAGAAGCGCTTCTATTTATAGTCGAGGGCTCGACTTTTGTTCCTCTTGAATTAACCGGAAGAGGAACCTCCAGGGCAAGAGGTGCTGTTATGTGCCCTAGGTTGCGGAAAAGTGTAGCGCGGAGGATAGATCCGAAGGAAGTGGCAGACTATGGTTGAGATTAGGTCTGGCGGTTCCATAGTATCCGTTTTGAAGCTTTGGAAGTGGTCCGAGGCAGTTTTGGAGAGACCTAGCAATCCGCAAGTGATAAATCAACCGCCTTATTGACTGGCCCGTTAGGGTCTGTCAATGTGGTTGTTTTGGTCTTGATCACTTCGCCAATTGGATGCTTTTGTCTGATAGAATCCATAAATTCCATGAACTTCAACTTCAGATCTTCATATTCTTCAGCATAGGGATCTCCTCCGAATATGGTCAAAGATTGGCACAAGCTTTTGATTAGCTGGTGCTGATGAAGGGTGAAAGGAAAGCCAGAGTCTTTGAAGATATGAATCAATTTGCTGAATATCACTCGATATCCAGCATGGAAGAAAAACTCTGGTTTCTCAGCGCTTTTCCCACGGAATATTTCACGTAATCGAGTTATCACATAAGTGGCAACATCGAGTAGTGACATATCAAGAATAGTCATGGGATGATTACGCTTCCTTTCAGCTAAACTGATGCATCTAAGCTCCTCGATCATCAACTCGATATGATATTCGATAGTGGATTTGATGACAAATCGATCGCTTTTCCCGTTGCTCAGGTGATCTTCTCTGGCTAGTAAGTCAAGGAATATCCGAAGAAAACTCATTACTTTGGCGTCAGCATAGCTCCTAGGGTTTCCAGTAGCTTCTTCTAAGTATATCCTGATAGAACTCAACATCTCTCTTTGTCTTAAGGAGTAAGGAAACGCTGAACTAATTAGAACATCATACACTTGGCGGTATATTTGTCTTTGTTCAATATAGAAGTAAATTTCTTTCACGTTATTCCATTCTTCATTGAGCTGAGATTTGAGTGCCTCGGCGAATATTCTGACACAGTACCTAAGAATGAGCGGATCTCTGGTTCCATTGCTAGCGAGATGGATAGAGGATGCTTCTTCAATAACCGCTATGAGCCATCTTTGGTGTAGAGAGTAGTCAACAGTGGAATTTCTAATAGCTGCTATCACGATGTCAGGGTCTCCATCATACTTATTTATCACATCAACCATCTGTTCATAATTAGAGACGATTGGGATACAGACGGGTTCTGGAGATAGTACTGGTGAATCAGGCGGTTCTAGAGGAGCAGGAGGTGGGATACAATGAATATCACCAGGAATTTCCCTCGAGTCACTATCCATAGTAGGAGCATCGACCTTATGTGCATTAGGGATCTCAACTACATTGGACGGTGGCTGGGATTCGTTAGTGAACTGGGATATTGTATCAGAAGATAGCTTTGGAGTGTCTATCTCAATGCCTTCCTTGTCATGAGAATCAGAGTCATCGGACCCAAATATACCTCCTGTCTCAAGCCATGGTTGAGGTTCAGATGAAGCAAGGGCTTGAATCCCTTGAGAAGCTATATGTGGCTGCAGACTCGGTAGTCTACTTGCTTTGAAATCCGAAATCTTCTTCAAACTATGTATGAAAGTTCGCTCAATCTCTTCTAGATCGCCAAGTCGAGAGTAGGTGAGTGGATTTTCTGGATCCAAGACAGGATTAAGCAATCTTTCCAGCATATGAGCAGCATTGGAAGTCTCTTCTTCTTCCTCTCCCTCTGCTTGTATCTCTTCTACCTGCTTAGCTTCTGGCTCGGAGGTCTCATCTTCTGATGTAACTTGGATAATAGAGACAGTATATAGCTCCCCATTCTCCATCGAAGCGCAGTCGGTTTGATCGATCTTGAATGTGATGCTTTCTCCATGAGCGCGTAAGCTGATAGTCTGTAAGTGGACATCAATGACAGCTCTGGCCATGTTCAAGAAGGGTCTACCTAGGACTATAGGGACGTTTATATCTTCCTGGATATCCATTACTACAAAGTCGGTTGGGAATAGGAATTCGTTGACCTTAACCATGATGTTCTCAGCTATTCCCTTGGGGTACCTAATTGATTGGTCAGCTAGCTGGACACTTATTTTAGTGGGTTTAAGGTATCCTAATTCGAGCCTTTTGAATAACGAATACGGAATGAGATTGATACTTGCTCCTAGATCGGCTAGAGAGCGAATATTGCCGGAGTGGTTAATGGAACAAGGAAGGGTAAAACGTCCAGTATCTCCTAGTTTTTCCGGTAGACTATTTTGAAGGATAGCTGAACATTCGGCATTAAGCGGGACATTGGGTACTTCGGGTAACTTGTCCTTGGTTGACATAAGTCTCCTAAAATATTTAGAATATATAGGGCTGGGAGGTTTCCTAGACTCGGTGTCTAAGTTTTTACCGTTAGGATTGAAGGCTTCAGGATGCTGATTTAGACGTCCTGGAAAAGGTATGCGTACCTTTTTCTTAGGAGGCGGAGTAGACTTCTTCTCAACTGTCTGTGTGACAGGAGATTGTTCCTTCACCGTAGAAGGAACCGAAGGTAGGCTCGGTGCCACCTTGAAGTCTTGGCTGGTTACTTGGTTGGCTTGGAAGGTATTACTAGGCAGACTATCCTGAGGTCTAGTGTCGATACGTTCTGCTAGTCGACCTATTTGGGTTACAAGACTATGTAGTAAGGTTAGTTGCTCCCCTAAGATGAGATCAGTCTGGTATTGTCTAGCCGTAATCTTTTCGATGATTTGCATAAGGGTGTCATCTGGACTAGTAATTGGCCTTTCAGGTGTAGGTTCAGTGAGAAGGTGTGGTTGGTTACAACCAAGTTGAGGTTGTTGTGGGTGGATTGGGTAGGGTGGTTGATTTGGTGGGTATTGGTTTGGTCTAGGAGAGGTTTGAGTAAAATCAGGTGGACGTGGATGAGTTCGAAACTGGTCATAGTAGGCTTTGCCATCAACATCTTCTTGATACTCAACTTGTGGATTGGTACAGTTCAGGCAGGAGCGAACTTGGTAGACCTGTTGAGGTGGCTTCTTCAGCATTCCTATTTCCTTGGTTAGTGTTCCGACATGTTCCACAAGAGTTTTGATTGCCTCAGTTTGCACAGGATTGGTGGCAAGCGGTGCCGATAATGAGGATTGCTCATCAGTCCAATCATTGTGATGCGTGGTCATTGTCTCCATCAGGTTCCAAGCTTCATCATCCGTCAAGCGCGTGAAGTCGCCTCGAGCAGCGGTGTCTAGCATTGTCTTGTGATCGGGTGCAAGACCATGGTAAAATGTGCACAACTGGGTGGATCGTTTGATTTGGTGGTTAGGACATTTCTTGAGCAAACTCTTAAATCTCTTCCACCCATTGAAGATTGATTCATCATGAGACTGTTGGAAGTTCATGATATCTTTCTTCAATTTGGTTTGTTTGAATGGGGGAAAGTACTTGGCTAAGAATTTAGTTTCCATTTCCGCCCATGAGGTGATAGAGCCGGTGTCTAATTCCTCAAACCAAGTTTGTGCGTGAAGAGCAAGAGAATAGGGGAACATATATAAGTGGGTTATATCTTGCTCAACCCCTTTTTGCTTGCAAGATTCGGATAGGGCTAGAAATTTGTTGAGGTGGGAGTTGGGATCATCGTCAGGCAGTCCGTGGAATTGGCAGCGTTTCTCGATTAACTGCACTACATCGTACTTCAGTTCAAATGATGCTCCGTCAATCTCCGGGTAGCGAATGGGTCCTCCTCGACCTTCTATCGAGGGTTTGGTGTTATCGGCAAGAGTGATACGTGTGGTGGTAGTAGGATTGTGGGAAGGTGATGACATTTCTTGCCGGATGGGTAAGACGTCATCTTCGGGATATGGGAAAGGAAGGGTTGAAAAATTTTTTAGGGGTTTAAGAAGAGAAAGCCATTCTAAGGGTTCACTAAGAAGAAAGTCCATCTGGACGCCTCTGGATCTTACAGTTGATTCCCCGGCAGCGGCGCCAAAAACTTGATGCGCCGCCAACGGTCGATCGGGTTTTACCCTATCGTTGGACCGTCCGTCAGCGGTGGCACCAGTGGGTTTTAATATTTATAAATGATGGGCCTAAGTATACTTTAAAACTATGGGTGTATAGAGATAAGTATGACCTAGGGTCGTTCTTCAAAACCAACTGTATTGTGGATCTGAGTAGTCTAGGATGTTCGTTTCTAATTAGTGAGGGAGTTTTAAAATAGTTGTGAGTGGTTTGTTTTGTTTTTATGATTAAACTAATAAGCAATAATAAAAAGTAGATAAAATAAACGAGATAGCAGTCAGGATAGAGGGGGTGTTTGTTGTGACTTCGTTAGCCGAACGTTGGGATGATGTTTAGTTCAGGATATGAAAACGTCTCTAAAGATTTGTATTTTATTTGTTTTAAATATATGTGGGATAGGCACTAGCTCCCTACTGATTGATTTCTCAATCAGTATGTCACTGAGAAACTAGGCTATCGTGATTCTGATCGGAGTAGGTTGCCCAGCCCACAACACTGTCCTGTTACGGCACAGTGACCCTTTTTGGATTAGATATCCTGGGTGCATGAATAAGGTAGCAAACTAACTCGATGTCCGACCGTTCTTAACCCCACAGGGATACTCAATTGAATAAAACATTTAAGTATAAGACTTGATTTGGTGCTTGATTACTTTCTATCGATGGGTTTGTAAAGTCCAGAGGTTGAAATAACCAGTGATTTACAAAGTAGAGTAACAGTATTCACGTTGCTCTATAATGGTTACTCTGGACTTATAATCTAAGTTTGTATTTGAGTTCAGAAATTATCCATCTATGATATAAACCAGCCCTTACTTTTAAGTCCCAATAAATCCCTAGTTTATGTACTGTGTACACTACTTTGATCGAAAACGGTATTTCCACAGGTTTAAAACCAGACCATGTTTATTTCAAACACAGATAATTAATTACCTTTACTTAAGGTTAGCTACGTCTTAATAAAAAGGTTTTAATCACGTTCACTGGTCGAAAGGCGTTAGGTTAAATTGAGGTTTATAATCATAGATAGAAAGTTAATCAAAGCACCGAGTTTTCATTTATAAAATAGTTTGGGACATTATTCCACAACAGATTGTGCCCACGACTTTCATAGCTTCCACGTTCCGTACTCCACACATTCGTGATGTTTCCGGCGCTATACAAATGAAAGTCGTTTAACGTTACTTCCATTGTTTCATAATGACATCATCCCAACTAATACGGCTAACTACATCACAACAAACACGCAATATAACTACTCGCTAATCATGGCAAATCCTAAATCTAGCATAATCAAAATAACAACAGCATGCATTTTAATTAATAAGATAAAGGATAGATATAACCGTGAAAAGAGCGTAGCTGAATATAACTTGAAAATATACAGACAGAACTTCGAGTATGCGCCAAGCGATATTACAATATTACCCCTCTAGTAGCCCGGTTAAGTATTAACCGGAGACTAACTAGCCACTAACTACGAAAATAAAAATAAAAACCTAATCTAGAGAGAGAGTAGTGAGAGAGTAGTGTTGGTGAAGAATGGATGATGAGTTGTTGATTGAATGGATGCTTCTATATATAGGCAATGCACAACCGTATCCATAGACCGTATCCAAAACTTCAAATGCTCAACCGTATCGCAAACCCGAATAAAAATCAGATTTTTATCGCCTAAACGCACGATACGGTTGAGCTAGGGCGAATACGGGAGAGCATAGGCCGTATACGGCTGAACTAGGCCGTATACGGTTGAGCTTAGGCCGTATACGGTCTAGCTAGGCCGTATACGGTCTAGGTTTGGCCGTATACGGTCTAGACCAAGCCGTATACGGTCTGGTTCTCCCGTATGCTGGTTCCTCGGTTCTTCGTTTCTTCGTTCGGGCGTAACTTCTTCATCCGATGTCCGTTTTGAGCGTTCTTTATATCCACGCGATCGTAATTTCCTAACGAAGAAAATGAGATAAGTTAGAGGTCCTAACTCGAAGCGTAGCTTAAAATGTGCTAAAATGAGTGAACGGAAGATTCAATGATCGTTTGTGCTTTGTTTTGCTCATTTTTAGGTTATTTTTGCTGATTCTTGAAACATCGTCTATCTTTAAGCCCTTATGATGAAATGTAATGTTTAAATTCAGGTTTGAGTGTTTTCATTAACAATTGGGCTAAAATGGTGAGATAATGGCACACAAAAACATGACTTTTTGCGTGTCATCACTGCTGCTGCTCTTGTTATTGTTATGGTTGTTGTTGTTTTTGGGTTTGAAGAAAGAACCGAGAGAGAGATGGAGAGAATTGAGGAATGAAGAAATGAAATGAGAAGGAAGAGGGTGGTGGTGGTTTGGTTGATGTGAGTCCACGGGCAAGATCCACAAATAGTGGATCTTGTCCAGTCCAATAATACACAAGAAGTGGTATTAAACCCCGTGTTTGTTTACCCGATCGACATACAGTATAATAATTTCAAATGAAAAATATCCAAATATATTTTCTAACATGTTTTCAATCGAAGTGTTTCATAAAAATACTTTTAAATGAGATATAAAAATATATCTTTGTTTTAAGTTTGAATGACGGATATGATTCGAATGGTTTTGTCGCGTTGAGTACGATTTGAATAAAACAAAAATATGTTTTATTTTTATCCAAGTAAATAATAATTATTATTTTCAACAATAATAATATATTATTTATAAGTTTTGTGGCGAATATTTTACTTAGTACGATACGAAATACTTTATATATTATCAAAATAATATACAATAACTAATGAGTGTATTAAATAATAATTCTATATTACTTAATACTTGTTTTCACCAACACCCGTATAAATGAATCGGAATTTAGCCGATTTTGATAATGCACGATTAAATTTAATCGCGTACTGATATATATATTAATCAATATACATATTCATACACAAAATTAGCCTAATACATAGCACTAATTACATGTATTACAAAATGATTAGGAACTAATAACTAGTCCTAATTTGACGGGTGTCACATTCTCCCCTTGTTTAGAGAATTTCGTCCCGAAATTCAGCTCGAAGTCGGCGTGTGAGTGGCGTCTGAGAATAGATGTGGATACTTGAGTCGCATCTGGTCTTCCCGTTCCCAGGTGAATTCCGGACCACGCCGCGAATTCCACCAAACTTTAACGATGGGAATACGACTTTGTTTGAGTTGTTTGACCTCACGGTCCATGATCTCCACAGGTGTCTCGATAAAATGAAGTTTGTCGTCGATTTGAATTTTCTCGAGCGGGATAATGAATGTCTCATCAGACATGCATTTCTTAAGATTAGAAATGTGAAACGTGGGATGCACGCTACTGAGCTCGGGAGGTAGCTGCAATCGATATGCCACTGGACCTATCCTTTCAAGGATCTCAAAAGGTCCAATGTATCTAGGGTTTAGCTTTCCATGTTTGCCAAATCGGATGACACCTCTCCAAGGTGATACTTTGAGCAGCACTCGATCCCCAACCTGGAACTCGAGATGCTTGCGTCTCACGTCAGTATAACTCTTCTGACGATCACGTGCGGCTTTCAACCGTTGCTTGATACCAACGATCTTCTCGATGGTTTCATGATTGATTTCAGGACCAGTGAGTTGGTTGTCTCCCACTTCGGTCCAACAGATAGGCGATCGGCACTTACGACCGTACAGTGCCTCGAATGGTGTAGCTCCAATGCTGGTATGATAGCTATTGTTGTACGAGAATTCGCACAATGGCAAGTGATGTTCCCAATTTGCACCGAAGTCAATTACGCAGGCGCGTAACATATCTTCCAGTGTTTGAATTATCCTTTCACTTTGGTCGTCGGTTTATGGATGATAGGCTGTACTCATATCCAAACGAGTACCCAAGGATTTTTGTAATGATTGCCAAAAGTATGATGTAAAACGGCTGTCTCTATCAGAGATAATTGAGATTGGAACGCCGTGTCAGGATACGACCTCCTTCAAATAGATTCGTGTGAGTCGTTCTATTTTGTCGGTTTCCTTGATGGCAAGGAAGTGAGCAGATTTGTTGAGTCGGTCCACGATCACCCAAATGGTATCGCAACCGCTTGATGTTCTTGGGAGTTTAGTGATGAAATCCATAGCGATTTGCTCTCATTTCCACTGAGGAATATCAGGTTGTTGTAATAGGCCGGAAGGTTTCTGATATTCAGCTTTGACTTTAGAGCAGGTGAGGCACTTGCTGACATAGGTTGCGATTTCAGCTTTCATATTTGGCCACCAGTATAACTCCCTGATGCCATGATACATCTTATCAGATCCAGGATGTATAGAGTATTTGGACTTGTGAGCTTCATCCATCACCAAGTCTCGAATGTTTTCGAAATAAGGCAACCAGATCCGGTTCGCGAAATACTTGACCCCATTGGGTTTGGTTTCAAACTGTTTCTCCATGTTGTGCAAGGCCTCATTTTTCAGATTTTCAGGTCTCAATGCTTCGAGTTGAGCGGCGAGAATTTGAATGATAAAATCATTATAAATGGTAATACTGAGGGCTTGTACTCGAAGTGGTTTGGCAACGCCCCTGGTTAGCGGGCTCCCAGGGGTAGCAACCCCTGGCGGGGTCCAAGGGGCTGGCCCCTGGCTGGGGTCGAGATGCCAGGTCAGCTCGAAAAATTGTTATTTCGATGTATATTTCTTTAATAAAAACGCATTCGAAATTTGAATTCGGAGTAAAATTAGGTGACAAAATTTTAGTTCAAACACTTAATAAAAATTGTGCCCGTTTGAAGTTTAACAAACACGGTGAAGATGCATACCCGTTCGGGTGAATATGCATACCCGTTCGGGTGAAGGATCATACCCGTTCGGGTGAAGGATCATACCCGTTCGGGTGAGGGTTCATACCCGTTCGGGTTGGGTTTGTATACCCGTTCGGATTGGGTTTGTTACCCGATCGAGTGAGGTTGTTTTACAGGTCTGTTCGTGAATCAATCCGCAAAAACGTGTTCTAATCCTAGTTTTCGGACATAATAGGTTCATGGAACACTCAAGCATGATGATATATGTAATTTAAACATGTAGATTTAAAGAAAAGTGGGTGATTCCTTACGAGTAAAAATGAGGACCGAATGATGGAGATGATGATGTCGATGGTGAAGATGATGATGATGAAGAAGATGCTAATCTGCTGCTGCTCTTGTTATTGTTATGGTTGTTGTTTTTTTTGGGTTTGAAGAAAGAACCTAGAGAGAGATGGAGAGAATTGAGGAATGAAGAAATGAAATGAGAAGGAAGGGGGTGGTGGTGGTTTGGTTGCTGTGAGTCCACGGCAAGATCCACAAATGGTGGATCTTGTCCAGTCCAATAATACACAAGAAGTGGTATTAAACCCCGTGTTTGTTTACCCGATCGACATACAGTATAATATTTTCAAATGAAAAATATCCAAATATATTTTCTAACATGTTTTCAATCGAAGTGTTTCTTAAAAATACTTTTAAATGAGATATAAAAATATATCTTTATTTTAAGTTTGAATGACGGATATGATTCGAATGGTTTTGTCGCGTTGAGTACGATTTGAATAAAACAAAAATATGTTTTATTTTTATCCAAGTAAATAATAATTATTATTTTCAATAATAATAATATATTATTTATAAGTTTTGTCGCGAATGTTTTACTTGGTACGATACGAAATACTTTATATATTATCAAAATAATATACAATAACTAATGAGTGTATTAAATAATAATTCTATATTACTTAATACTTGTTTTCACCAACGCCCGTATAAATGAATCGGAATTTTTAGCCGATTTTGATAATGCACGATTAAGTTTAATCGCGTACTGATATATATATTAATCAATATACATATTGATACACACAATTAGCCTAATACATAGCACTAATTACATGTATTACAAAATGATTAGGAACTAATAACTGGTCCTAATTTGACGGGTGTCACATTCTCCCCTTGTTAAGAGAATTTCGTCCCGAAATTCAGCTTGAAGTTGGCGTGTGAGTGGCGTCTGAGAATAGATGTGGATACTTGAGTCGCATCTGGTCTTCCCGTTCCCAGGTGAATTCCGGACCACGCCGCGAATTCCACCGAACTTTTACGATGGGAATACGACTTTGTTTGAGTTGTTTGACCTCACGGTCCATGATCTCCACAAGTGTCTCGATAAAATGAAGTTTGTCGTCGATTTGAATTTCCTCGAGCGGGATAATGAGTGTCTCATCAGACAGGCATTTCTTAAGATTAGAAATGTGAAACATGGGATGCACGCTACTGAGCTCGGGAGGTAGCTGCAATCGATATGCCACTGGACCTATCCTTTCAAGGATCTCAAAAGGTCCAATGTATCTAGGGTTTAGCTTTCCACGTTTGCCAAATCGGATGACACCTCTCCAAGGTGATACTTTGAGCAGCACTCGATCCCCAACCTGGAACTCGAGATGCTTGCGTCTCACGTCAGCATAACTCTTCTGACGATCACGTGCGGCTTTCAACCGTTGCTGGATACCAACGATCTTCTCGGTGGTTTCATGAATGATTTCAGGACCAGTGAGTTGGCTGTCTCCCACTTCGGTCCAACAGATAGGCGATCGGCACTTACGACCGTACAGTGCCTCGTATGGTGCAGCTCCGATGCTGATATGATAGCTATTGTTGTACGAGAATTCGCACAATGGCAAGTGACGTTGCCAATTTGCACCGAAGTCAATTACGCAGGCGCGTAACATATCTTCCAGTGTTTGAATTGTCCTTTCACTTTGTCCGTCGGTTTATGGTTGATTGGATGTACTCATATCCAAACGAGTACCCAAGGATTTTTGTAATGATTGCCAAAAGTGTGATGTAAAACGGCTGTCTCTATCAGAGATAATTGAGATTGGAACGCCGTGTCGGGATACGACCTCCTTCAAATAGATTCGTGTGAGTCGTTCCATTTTGTTGGTTTCCTTGATGGCAAGGAAGTGAGCAGATTTGCTGAGCCGGTCCACGATCACCCAAATGGTATCGCAACCGCTTGATGTTCTCGGGAGTTTAGTGATGAAATCCATAGCCATTTGCTCCCATTTCCACTGAGGAATATCAGGTAGTTGTAATAGGCCGGAAGGTTTCTGATATTCAGATTTGACTTTAGAGCAGGTGAGGCACTTGCTGAAGTAGGTCGCGATTTCAGCTTTCATATTTGGCTACCATTATAACTCCCCGATGCCATGATACATCTTATCAGATCCAGGATGTATAGAGTATTTGGACTTGTGAGCTTCATCCATTACCAAGTCTCGAAGGTTTCTGAAATAAGGCAACCAGATCCGGTTCGCGAAGTACTTGACCCCATTGGGTTTGGTTTCAAACTGTTTCTCCATGTTGCGCAAGGCCTCATTTTTCAGATTTTCATGTCTCAATGCTTCGAGTTGAGCGGCGAGATTTTGAATGATAAAATCATTATAAATGGTAATACTGAGGGCTTGTACTCGAAGTGGTTTGGCTGCGCCCCTGGTTAGCGGGCTCCCAGGGGTGGCAACCCCTGGCGGGGTCCAAGGGGCTGGCCCCTGGCTGGGGTCGAGATGCAAGGTCAGCTCGAAAATTTTTTATTTCTATGTATATTGCTTTAATAAAAACGCATTCGAAATTTGAATTCGGAGTAAAATTAGGTGACAAATTTTAGTTCAAACACTTAATAAAAATTGTGCCCGTTTGAAGTTTAACACACACGGTGAAGATACATACCCGTTCGGGTGAATATGCATACCCGTTCGGGTGAAGGATCATACCCGTTCGGGTGAAGGATCATACCCGTTCGGGTGAGGGTTCATACCCGTTCGGGTTGGGTTTGTATACCCGTTCGGATTGGGTTTGTTACCCGATCGGGTGAGGTTGTTTTCTAGGTCTGTTCGTGAATCAATCCGCAAAAACGTGTTCTAATCATAGTTTTCGGACATAATAGGTTCATTGAAAACTCAAGCATGATGATATATGTAATTTAAACATGTAGATTTAAAGAAAAAGGGTGATTCCTTACGATTAAAAATGAGGACCGAATGATGGAGATGATGATGTCGATGGTGAAGAGGATGATGATGAAGAAGATGCTAATCTGCTGCTGCTCTTGTTATTGTTATGGTTGTTGTTGTTTTTGGTTTTGAAGAAAGAACCGAGAGAGAGATGGAGAGAATTGAGGAATGAAGAAATGAAATGAGAAGGAAGGGGGTGGTGGTGGTTTGGTTGCTGTGAGTCCACGGGCAAGATCCACAAATGGTGGATCTTGTCCAGTCCAATAATACACAAGAAGTGGTATTAAACCCCGTGTTTGTCTACCCGATCGACATACTGTATAATATTTTCAAATGAAAAATATCCAAATATATTTTCTAACATGTTTTCAATCGAAGTGTTTCATAAAAATACTTTTAAATGAGATATAAAAATATAGCTTTGTTTTAAGTTTGAATGACGGATATGATTCGAATGGTTTTGTCGCGTTGAGTACGATTTGAATAAAACAAAAATATGTTTTATTTTTATCCAAGTAAATAATAATTATTATTTTCAATAATAATAATATATTATTTACAAGTTTTGTCGTGAATGTTTTACTTGGTACGATACGAAATACTTTATATATTATCAAAATAATATACAATAACTAATGAGTGTATTAAATAATAATTCTATATTACTTAATACTTGTTTTCACCAATGCCCGTATAAGTGAATCGGAATTTAGGCGATTTTGATAATGCACGATTAAATTTAATCGCGTACTGATATATATATTAATTAATATACATATTGATACACACAATTAGCCTAATACATAGCACTAATTACATGTATTACAAAATGATTAGGAACTAATAACTAGTCCTAATTTGACGGGTGTCACATTCTCCCCTTGTTTAGAGAATTTCGTCCCGAAATTCAGCTCGAAGTCGGCGTGTGAGTGGCGTCTGAGAATAGATGTGGATACTTGAGTCGCATCTGGTCTTCCCGTTCCCAGGTGAATTCCGGACCACGCCGCGAATTCCATCGAACTTTAACGATGGGAATACGACTTTGTTTGAGTTGTTTGACCTCACGGTCCATGATCTCCACAAGTGTCTCGATAAAATGAAGTTTGTCGTCGATTTGAATTTCCTCGAGCGAGATAATGAGTGTCTCATCAGACAGGCATTTCTTAAGATTTGAAATGTGAAAAGTGGGATGCACGCTACTTAGCTCGGGAGGTAGCTGCAATCGATATGCCACTGGACCTATCCTTTCAAGGATCTCAAAAGGTCCAATGTATCTAGGGTTTAGCTTTCCACGTTTGCCAAATCGGATGACACCTCTCCAAGGTGATACTTTGAGCAGCACTCGATCCCCAACCTGGAACTCGAGATGCTTGCGTCTCACGTCAGTATAACTCTTCTGACGATCACGTGCGGCTTTCAACCGTTGCTGGATACCAACGATCTTCTTGGTGGTTTCATGAATGATTTCAGGACTAGTGAGTTGGCTGTCTCCCACTTCGGTCCAACAGATAGGCGATCGGCACTTACGACCATACAGTGCCTCGAATAGTGCAGCTCCAATGCTGGTATGATAGCTATTGTTGTACGAGAATTCGCACAATGGCAAGTGATGTTCCCAATTTGCACCGAAGTCAATTACGCAGGCGCGTAACATATCTTCCAGTGTTTGAATTGTCCTTTCACTTTGGCTGTCGGTTTGTGGATGATAGGCTGTACTCATATCCAAACGAGTACCCAAGGATTTTTGTAATGATTGCCAAAAGTGTGATGTTAAACGGCTGTCTCTATCAGAGATAATTGAGATTGGAACGCCGTGTCGGGATACGACCTCCTTCAAATAGATTCGTGTGAGTCGTTCCATTTTGTCATTTTCCTTGATGGCAAGGAAGTGAGCAGATTTGGTGAGCCGGTCCACGATCACCCAAATGGTATCGCAACCGCTTGATGTTCTCGGGAGTTTAGTGATGAAATCCATAGCGATTTGCTCCCATTTCCACTGAGGAATATCAGGTAGTTGTAATAGGCCGGAAGGTTTCTGATATTCAGATTTGACTTTAGAGCAGGTGAGGCACTTGCTGAAGTAGGTCGCGATTTCAGCTTTCATATTTGGCTACCATTATAACTCCCCGATGCCATGATACATCTTATCAGATCCAGGATGTATAGAGTATTTGGACTTGTGAGCTTCATCCATTACCAAGTCTCGAAGGTTTCTGAAATAAGGCAACCAGATCCGGTTCGCGAAGTACTTGACCCCATTGGGTTTGGTTTCAAACTGTTTCTCCATGTTGCGCAAGGCCTCATTTTTCAGATTTTCATGTCTCAATGCTTCGAGTTGAGCGGCGAGATTTTGAATGATAAAATCATTATAAATGGTAATACTGAGGGCTTGTACTCGAAGTGGTTTGGCTGCGCCCCTGGTTAGCGGGCTCCCAGGGGTGGCAACCCCTGGCGGGGTCCAAGGGGCTGGCCCCTGGCTGGGGTCGAGATGCAAGGTCAGCTCGAAAATTTTTTATTTCTATGTATATTGCTTTAATAAAAACGCATTTGAAACGCCCCAAAATTTTGAACCATTTTTTTTTTTTTTTTTTAGTAAAGTCCCAAATCTAAAATATGACATTATAGACTCGTTATATCATTCCCTCAATCAAATAAGGACTCAAATAAGAAAATATTGAATTACAAGTGATTCCCCAGGAATGACTCCCATTCCTCAGGAATCAGGCTTGCTGTTAGCATTTAGATACGGATTCCCCAGGAATGACTCCCATTCCCCGGGAATCAGGGCTGCACAAACTAATACCCAAATACAAATTTCAAACGCGCATAACTTTTTACTCGTTACAAGTTAGACCACCAAATTTTGCAGGCACCTCCAATATGCCAAAATGAAACTTTCCCTTTTTACACTTTTTCGAAATACGCGTTTATCGAGAAAACGGACGTATGACCAATTTTGACAATAAAATGACCAGTTTAGTGCACTAACCAAATCTCAAACAATGAAGGCTGAGATGTTGAGCTTTTGACTACATACCATATATACCAAGACAAAGTTGTAAGACTCTTTACCACACCCTTTACCTTTCTCTAACCCGTTTCAGACCGTAGGTGCATTTAAAGACCCAATTTGACCCTTTTTGACCCGTTAGCCCACAATGACTATTTTGACTCATTGACTAGCCAATCACAACCCATAATTGACCAATGGAATGTTTGACTACATGTCAACACTCTATATTCAACAAAAACACACTTTGACTATTTTCAACCATGAACCTATTTCATAAACACTAGTTATATTCAACCATTCACTTTAAAATACAAGACCATATTATACATTATTTACATGAGTCGTTGACTTTCAAAGTCAACCTATTTCAAAAATGCATAAGTCATGGCTCACCATGACTCACTTTTAAAATATGTCTAGAAGGGCGATTTTACACAAGTATATCCAAACGACATAAAAGAGAAACTTGCCATACACTATTTTCATACAATCCACGCTAGTCCTCTTTAACCACCTTCCCCTTCCCTTGTCAACTTCCACCTAAAACATGAAACACTTAAACAATAAGCACTCTTGCTTAGTGAGCATATAAGCAACTTAACCAAATAATACATAACATGGCTACATAAACACTATGCTAGTAAAACTAGCAACTCTATATCATAAACTTCATAAGCTTCATATCACTAACTCATGATTGTACCCACCTCTAGCTCGGGAGCTATCCGGTAACATGTACAATCACAATTCATATCACTATAATCATATGCAAGTAATACAAATAATCTCCACTTGATTGTACCCACCTTTAGCTCGGAAGCTATCCGGCAACATGTACAATCAATTCATATCACAACACTTTACAAGTAACAATTTAAACAAATAAATCACAATTTACTTCACATGGTTATATAATCCTCTTATTCGGGAGTAATCCGGAATCACACATAACCATTTACTTGATTAAATCCTTATATAACTCACCTTTGTCTTGAAATGATGATTCACAATACACAACCAAATGTAACACTTCCAACTTCTTATCACCTATACACATATCACATAACAACATGTTTAAATTCAAGGAATTCATAACTCTAAACCATTAATCACTTTTAAACCCTCCCCCACTTTAGTTAACCTAAGTGATTCATTAATACTTTTACTTAAATCATGTTCTAACATAGTTCTCATACTCTAATTGCATCATAGATCACACTTTTAACTAATTAACACTAATTCATACACATTTAACCAAAACCCCATGTTTACTCAAGAACACCCATAACCAATTAATCATTTTCAAGATGTAATATAGCTAGAATCAATCACTAATCCACTTACTAACAATGATCTTAACAATTCCTAACCCTAATTTCGGATTAATTTCACTAATTCCCTAAACCCCATGGAAACCCCCATAAACTAGGTTAAAAGAATGAGAAATCACTTACAAAGATTAGAGGATTGAAAGAGACGATGAAAGGAATTGATTCTTCAAGGCTTAAAGCTTAATTTGATGTTTGATCAAAGATTTGATGAAGGAACTTAGCTTCTGCGATTTATCTCTTGTTACTGTGTGTTTTTAGGAACTAACAGGAAGGAAATGGAATATACACGACACTGTATACGTGTTTTTCTATTAATTCTTTCTTATTTTTAACTACACAGTCTGAAACTGGGAAACCATTATACGTTTTCTATTATATTGTATCACTTATATAATAATACTTTATAATAAAATTATACCCGCGTACGAAATTAAATTCCTGATAAAATTGGGGTGTTACAACTCTCCCCCACTTAAACTGTTCGTGTCCTCACGAACACTTCTAGACACACGCTAACATCATAATAAATCTTAAGAAGACTTTAATACACACGACAACATAAATGCTAGAGATTCAACGGCGTCAGAGTCAAAATGTATGCATGTATAGAATTGAAAGATAGGTACCTGACGTCACATCAGCTAACTCCTTCACCTCTCCAGCAGTTATATGATAAACACGAGTTTTAGGCTTTGGAACCGTCATTGCTACCTTCTCTTCCATTCTCTTACGCTTCTCCCTAGCTTTGTCCGGACAGTCAGCTTGAAGATGATCTTCCTTAAAACAATAATAACATAAACGAAGAGGGCTTGGACAATTCGATGCCATATGCCCCGGTCTCCCACACTTAAAACATTTGCACTCCCCTGTATGTTTCCTACCACATTTCTCACATGGGAGTATCTCTTTTGGTTGAGTTTGGGAGCTAAGTTGGTGTAATGGTTGTGGCTGTGGTATGGTTTCATCAAAACGCATTTTCTTAGACACAAAAGATGGTGAGGTGATGTGTTCTATCTTTCTCTTACTCACTGTTTCAGCAACTCTAGCTTGCAAATCCTTTTCACGCACTAAAGCTCTATTCAAGATTTTAGCAATGGTATTATAAACAAGTGGGTCAATGGATTCACGAATCTCTAGGTTGAGATGACGATAGAAGTGGTCGGTCAACAACTTAGGATTAGAGGTGTACTCAGGACAAAACCTAGCTTTCTCATGGAATACCTTAGAATACTCTGCAACCGACTTACTTCCATGCTCAATCGCTAAAAATTCTCCCTTTAACTTCTCTAATTCTGCAGGTGGTGAAAATTCCTCTCTAAATATCTCTTTAAACTTATCCCAAGTAAACCTTGAAGCTACATCAAAACCATACGTCTCTAACTGTGAGTTCCACCACTCATGAGCATCTTCCTTAAGTTGATGGGCTGTAAATATCACTTTTGACTCATCTGGACACTTACACAATAAAAACGTCTCTTCAAGTTCACTAATCCAACGATTACTAATGACTGGGTTTAACTCTCCACGAAATTCAGGTGGGTTACAGGTGGCAAAACTCTTATACTTAAACTTCTCTTTCTCTTTGTTGCGTTGAGTACGATTTTAATAAATCAAAAATATGTTTTATTTTTATCCAAGTAAATAATAATTATTATTTTCAATAATAATAATATATTATTTATAAGTTTTGTCGCGAATGTTTTACTTGGTACGATACGAAATACTTTATATATTATCAAAATAATATACAATAACTAATGAGTGTATTAAATAATAATTCTATATTACTTAATACTTGTTTTCACCGACGCCCGTATAAATGAATCGGAATTTAGCCGATTTTGATAATGCACGATTAAATTTAATCGCGTACTGATATATATATTAATCAATATACATATTGATATACACAATTAGCCTAATACATAGCACTAATTATATGTATTACAAAATGATTAGGATCTAATAACTAGTCCTAATTTGACGGCTGTCACATTCTCCCCTTGTTAAGAGAATTTCGTCCCAAAATTCAGCTCGAAGTCGGCGTGTGAGTGGCGTCTGAGAATAGATGTGGATACTTGAGTCGCATCTGGTCTTCCCGTTCCCAGGTGAATTCCGGACCACGCCGCAAATTTCACCAAACTTTAACGATGGGAATACGACTTTGTTTGAGTTGTTTGACCTCACGGTCCATGATCTCCACAAGTGTCTCGATAAAATGAAGTTTGTCGTCGATTTGAATTTCCTCGAGCGGGATAATGAGTGTCTCATCAGACAGGCATTTCTTAAGATTAGAAATGTGAAAAGTGGGATGCACGCTACTGAGCTCGGGAGGTAGCTGCAATCGATATGCCACTGGACCTATCCTTTCAAGGATCTCAAAAGGTCCAATGTATCTAGGGTTTAGCTTTCCACGTTTGCCAAATCGGATGACACCTCTCCAAGGTGATACTTTGAGCAGCACTCGATCCCCAACCTAGATCTCCAGATGCTTGCGTCTCACGTCAGCATAACTCTTCTGACGATCACGTGCGGCTTTCAACCGTTGCTGGATACCATCGATCTTCTCGGTGGTTTCATGAATGATTCAGGACCAGTGAGTTGGCTGTCTCCCACTTCGGTCCAACAGATAGGCGATCGGCACTTACGATCGTACAGTGCCTCGAATAGTGCAGCTCCAATGCTGGTATGATAGCTATTGTTGTACGAGAATTCGCACAATGGCAAGTGATGTTCCCAATTTGCACCGAAGTCAATTACGCAGGCGCGTAACATATCTTCCAGTGTTTGAATTGTCCTTTCACTTTGGCCGTCAGTTTGTGGATGATAGGCTGTACTCATATCCAAACGAGTACCCAAGGATTTTTGTAATGATTGCCAAAAGTGTGATGTAAAACGGCTGTCTCTATCAGAGATAATTGAGATTGGAACGCCGTGTCGGGATACGACCTCCTTCAAATAGATTCGTGTGAGTCGTTCCATTTTGTCAGTTTCCTTGATGGCAAGGAAGTGAGCAGATTTGGTGAGCCGGTCCACGATCACCCAAATGGTATCGCAACCGCTTGATGTTCTCGGGAGTTTAGTGATGAATTCCATAGCGATTTGCTCCCATTTCCACTGAGGAATATCCGGTTGTTGTAATAGGCCGGAAGGTTTCTGATATTTAGCTTTGACTTTAGAGCAGGTAAGGCACTTGCTGACGTAGGTCGCGATTTCAGCTTTCATATTTGGCCACTAATATAACTCCCTGATGCCATGATACATCTTATCAGATCCAGGATGTATAGAGTATTTGGACTTGTGAGCTTCATCCATCACCAAGTCTCGAAGGTTTCCGAAATAAGGCAACCAGATCCGGTTCGCGAAGTACTTGACCCCATTGGGTTTGGTTTCAAGCTGTTTCTCCATGTTGCACAAGGCCTCATTTTTCAGATTTTCAGGTCTCAATGCTTCGAGTTGAGCGGCGAGAATTTGAATGATAAAATCATTATAAATGGTAATACTAAGGGCTTGAACTCGAAGTGGTTTGGCTGCGCCCCTGGTTAGCGGGCTCCCAGGGGTGGCAACCCCTGGCGGGGTCCAAGGGGCTGGCCCCTGGCTGGGGTCGAGATGCCAGGTCAGCTCGAAAATTTTTTATTTCTATGTATATTGCTTTAATAAAAACGCATTCGAAATTTGCATTCGGAGTAAAATTAGGTGACAAAATTTTAGTTCAAACACTTAATAAAAATTGTGCCCGTTTGAAGTTTAACACACACGGTGAAGATGCATACCCGTTCGGGTGAATATGCATACATGTTCGGGTGAAGTATCATACCCGTTCGGGTGAAGGATCATACCCGTTCGGGTGAGGGTTCATTCCCGTTCGGGTTGGGTTTGTATACCCGTTCGGATTGGGTTTGTTACCCGATCGGGTGAGGTTGTTTTCCAGGTCTGTTCGTGAATCAATCCGCAAAAACGTGTTCTAATCCTAGTTTTCGGACATATAGGTTCATGGAACACTCAAGCATGATGATATATGTAATTTAAACATGTAGATTTAAAGAAAAGTGGGTGATTCCTTACGAGTAAAAATGAGGACCGAATGATGGAGATGATGATGTCGATGGTGAAGATGATGATGAAGAAGAAGATGCTAATCTGCTACTGCTCTTGTTATTGTTATGGTTGTTGTTATTTTTGGGTTTGAAGAAAGAACCGAGAGAGAGATGGAGAGAATTGAGGAATGAATAAATGAAATGAGAAGGAAGGGGGTGGTGGTGGTTTGGTTGCTGTGAGTCCACTGGCAAGATCCACAAATGGTGGATCATATCCAGTCCAATAATACACAAGAAGTGGTATTAAACCCCGTGTTTGTTTACCCGATCGACATACAGTATAATATTTTCAAATGAAAAATATCCAAATATATTTTCTAACATGTTTTCAATCGAAGTGTTTCATAAAAATACTTTTAAATGAGATATAAAAGTATATCTTTGTTTTAAGTTTGAATGACGGATATGATTCGAATGGTTTTGTCGCGTTGAGTACGATTTGAATAAAACAAAAATATGTTTTATTTTTATCCAAGTAAATAATAATTATTATTTTCAATAATAATATATTATTTATAAGTTTTGTCGCGAATGTTTTACTTGGTACGATACGAAATACTTTATATATTATCAAAATAATATACAATAACTAATGAGTGTATTAAATAATAATTCTATATTACTTAATACTTGTTTTCACCAACACCCGTATAAATGAATTAGAATTTAGCCGATTTTGATAATGCACGATTAAATTTAATCGCGTACTGATATATATATTAATCAATATACATATTGATACACACAATTAGCCTAATACATAGTACTAATTACATGTATTAAAAAATGATTAGAAACTAATAACTAGTCCTAATTTAACGGGTGTCACACTTGCAGATTTCCAGGGTACATGACATATGCTATTCAACAAGTTTTCAAAGCTAAATATGAGGATCCCATAAAAATAAATGTTGGACTATGGGTGCTGCATAAAATTAGAGATACAAATTTTGTTTCATTGTTTTTTTTTTCCCCTTAAATGTAATAGATTCGTACTAATATTGTGTAGTATTCTTTACGTATTGTATTATTTGAATCAATGGTACTTTACACGTATTTGTTGTGGTCAATGCTCTCATGTCTTAATTTTTACACAAAATCTTTTAGTTCGAAGGATCAACCTTAATCTTCATGGGCTGTGCTTTTGCACAGCTAAGAGATTTCCTAGTATATACGGAGTATATAATTTCAACCTTTGAAAATATAGACACAATATTTAAAAATCTCAATTTTGGTTAAGGATATCACTCACCAAAAGAAGGTAAGAGCGAAATATGGTAATAATGCTTGTCAATTTCACTTTAATCTGAAAAAAAAAAACATTTACAAAGCCCCACATAAGCCTATTTTGCTATAATTAATTGGTTAGAGTGAATTATTCGATTTATACACCCCAATTTTGCTATAATGCAAACAAGAATACTCAATTTGGAATCCGGTAGTTGAGAAATTCAAAAAACGTTTGTTGGATTGGAAAGCAAGATCGATGTCATTTGGGGGTCGATTAACACTAATAAAATTGATTCTTGGAAGCTTGGCTCTTTACAACTTTTCGATCTTTCGTGCTCCGGAATGTGTCTTGAATCATTTAAAGTCATTACGTCGTAACTTTTTTTGGGGAGGGATTGGGGAGGGTTATAAAAATGGGATGGGGTATTAGCCTCGTATGAGGACCGGGGGGGGGTAAATATTAGATCTTTGAAAGCAAAAATTGGACTCTAATGGGTAAATGGTGGTGGAGTTTTAAGAAGGAAAATAATATTTTTTGGGTCAAAATTATTAAAAGTATATATGGGAGGGATGGGGGATTATTTAATGATGGTAATAGTAGTGGTGGAGGATCGGGTCATACATGGGGGAAATTCGGAAGATAGGAAAAGTAATTGATACTAAAGGAGGGGAATTTTCATCATAATTTCGTTGGAAAGTTGGTGATGGGGCACATATAAAATTTTGGGAGGATAGATGGGTCAGGGATGAGCTACTACAAGAAAAATTTAATAGGTTATATAATTTTGAAAAATGAAAAAGATGTGGTGGTTAAAGAAAGGGGTGAGTGGGTAGATAATGATTGGGGTTTGGGTATGGGATTGGAACCGTCACCCAAGGGGAAGGGCCATGGGTGAATTTGATGAATTGATTAACTTGCTTGATTCAATTGTTATAGATCCGGGTGGATACGACAAATGTGTATGGGTGGTTGATGAGAAGCAAGGGTATACGGTGAACAAGATGTCAAAAAGAATTGATGGAGTAATGCTTTCGAGTGGATCGATTGGGACTCAAACAAAACTGCTCAAGTTTGTTCCAAAGAAGGTTAATATATTCGTTTGGAGAGCTAGGAGGAAGTGCCTTCAAGTGCGGTAGAGTTGGACAAAAGATGTATTGAATTACAATCACTATTAGGTCCTATGTGTGATGAGATTGTAGAAACTGTGGATCATTGTTTGTTTCTATTGTGATGAATCCATGTTGGTTTGGTCCAAGATTTTTAGTTGGTGGAAAATGAGTAATTGTAGAATGTTGGAAATAAAAGAACTATTAGAGTCGGTAGAGTGTACTAATAGTAACAGACTAGGTAAGGAGTTGTGGAAAAGTATTAAGTGGATTGCGGCTTATTTGATTTGGAAATATAGGAATGCGAAGGTGTTTGGGGGTAAAAGATTAAGGGGTGTCGGACTGTTTCAAGAGGTGCAGGTTCGTAGTTTCAAGTGGGTCAAGTCAAGAATGAAAGGGGAAAATTTTGAATGGGATAGATGGGTAATTGATCCTGGATCAGTGGGTAGTAATATGATGGTATCGAATGGCTAGCGGATGTTAATAAAGACAGTCGTGCTACGGATGTGATGTAGTGGGCTAAAGGAATGTTATAATGGGTTATGATGTTCACTATGTAGCAATATAAGTTGTCTAGTTATGTGAATATGTAAAGTGTTGAAGTGAATATGTAAGTAAATGTGAACATGCATGGCTGTGATTCTTGATTCACACTCGCATGAACCGATTCTGTACTTGTGCTTAAGTTTTATTAATATTTTCCTTTTCTAAAAAAATTTACTCTTTTTCAATACCCATTTCACTCTAATCGTTAACATTTTCCCTCTAATGAAAACAACAATACCTAAATTTGTTCTATCCTCTAATTTTCTCTAATTGCAACATTTCGCTCTACTACATACATGGAGGGAATTATCAACTTTATCTCTTTCTTAAGGGTGATGATATATCCACCACCCATTTTGATAAATCCACCACAATCATGCATTAATAGACTGTATAGTATAGTCTATTAATGCATGATTGTGGTGGATTTATCAAAATGGATGGTGGATATATCAATTCCCCTTTCTTAATACCACATGTTGCTTTCTGATTGATTTTTTCGAATTAAAGTGAAATAGATATGTTTTTATCATTTATTTTGTCTCACGTGCTTTTGGATAGTGAGATACAGATCAAACTTGAAATTTTCATATACAATACTTTCTCTATACCGATTTAATTGTCTACTACAAATTTGTACACACTTTTAAATAATTACAATAATTATACTGCTATCACTAATATAAATTCACCACCATTCTTCACTTAAGTTCATTATAAGAATAATGCTATATAGGATTAATTACATAGACTTAAAAACAGATCTAATTTTTTCATTGGTTTTTTTTTACTCTCTTAATCTCATTCAATCAATTTTTCACATCTAACAATCATATCTTTTGATCTAAATTTAAACTTATCTATTTAGGTCTCTCGCTCATTTTCCTCATTCCCCCCTAATATCAATTAGATATCAGTTATGAATAGTACTTCAAAAATTTTCAATTGCCACCCTTTAACTTTCAAACCTTCTTTATTTTCTACCCTTTAACTTTTAACCCTTTTCCATTTCACCCCCTAATGTTTTAAAACTTTTTTATTTTCTATCCTCTAATTTTTAAATTTGTACTCCTTATCTTTTAGAATATTTTCACTTTTTACCTTCTAACTTTTAATTACTTTTCATTTTCTTTGTCTCAACTATTAACACTCTTTCATATTCTACCCTTTAAGTTTTAACATTTTCTATTTTCACCCTTTATATTTTAACTTTAATTTTTTCCTTATTTTTTTACTAATAGCTTATACATTTTTTTCTCTTTGCTTACAAAATAATTATAATAATAACAAAAAAAATTAGGTTATAATATTTCATGTTTTAATTTATAATTTAAAGAAAAAAATTTGTAAAAAAAATCTTTAAAAAAAAAAAAAAACAAAGTTATGTTATTAATTTACTTTTTTTAAATTATACATACACATAAATGTTTGCATGCTACTATGAATAGTAATTACTTTGTCTAATTAGGCTAAATAATCATATATATATATATATATATATATATATATATATATATATATATATATATATATATATATATATAGTATAAGAAACAACATCAAAGCAGCATAAACAGCTTCGAGGTTTCTACGTAATGTCGGTTTGGGAGTCGACCCATGTTCAAACCTAGGCCTGGGGCATTTTTTTCCCCTCTTCAATATTTTTTTATTGTTATTATTGTATATTTGTATATATATATATATCTATATTTCCACTAGCTCCATATTAATTTGTTAGATTATATTGCCATTAACTCCGTTTTAATTTGTTAGTAGATAGATTGATGTATGAATTTTCAATTTCAATGTTATATTTTAAGCAAATATTTATTATTTTATTATAGCTAATTGGCATAACCAAAAAAATGTTAAAAATATGCTCTTTTGTACTTCAAGAAATACAAATAATATCGAGTGTTACATAATTAAAAAATATAAATATATACATGTAAATTCTTACCCGATGCAACGCACGGGCATATATACTCCTAGTTATAATCGATTGAAATTAAAAATGAACAATTGTTTTAAACATGTTTTCCGACCATTAATATTTTTTTAATGAAAATTAATTGCCATCCAGTTTAGCCCTTTTGTACTCGTCTCCCACCGCCCAGCCGCCATCTAATTGGCCTTCTCCCCAATCCCTCCGTCCACCACCACTCTCCGGTCTCCTCTGTCAATCCACCATCAATTTCCGATCTCGTTCTGATCATCGATACGGGTATAAATTTTTACTTTTACATACACTCGTTTCTATGTAGTTATAGATCCACACCTAAGATTAAACCCTAGTATTAATGTTACTTGTACTTGCATTTATAGACGCTCGATTCTATAATCTTTTCTTTTCAATTCAATTAGTTACCTTTGAGTGTTGATTTATTGTCTGTTTATACTTTAATTAGTTGATATTATTATTAAATAAAGTGTATTGCAAATTATCACCTATTCGATGCGCGATAAGCTTAATTCATTTAGGTCACTAAGTAGCTAGTATCTAGATGTGTGTTTACTGAACTGAATTGATGTATCTTGTGTTTATCTTATGGTGCTTGGTTACTAGTTTGTATATATGTTGTTGAATATTAAGGATAAATTTGATCGTTTATCAGGTGTATACAAGATAGTTCATAAATGGAGATACAGTCAACTGAAACTACCGAGAATTCAGCTGTAGTTCCAGTTACAAGCACAGAGATAAATGAGTCTCTGGATCAATCAACAGTGCCAGTGGGTGTGGTTGATCACCCACAGACAGCTGAAACACTGGAACAGTCACCACCTCTTACGCAGACGGCTGGAACTTCACCACCAAACGCAGAGATGACTGAACATTTGGAGGATGCAGCATTACCTGAGGTTACAAACACAATTGAAGCTGAACCCTCGGGGGAGTCCATGGTGCCTGAGGCTGCAAATATGGAAACAGCTGAGACTGTGGAGCAGTCAACCCTTCCTTCATTTGCAGACACAAAGACAACTGAAACCATGGAGGCACCGATCACTGATAATATTCATGACAACTTGGGTGCTTCGGAAAATCATCTGTGAGTGTTCAATTGCTTGTTACACTTCTTTATATTGGTAGATTTGGTCTTAGTAGGGATACATTTGGTATTTTTTAACTAAATAAAGTTTAAGTAGCATTTTTTAATTTCTTTATGCTGAGTATGAATGTTTGGTTTAAACTTCAAGTATGCAACGTTGCAATAATGATAGTTTTTGAATGTGATTGTTGCCTTATCATTTACGAATTGGAGTTGCTTGGGACCAAATTTCATATATATTATGTAATTACCAATTACCGTATTCATGTGCATCGAATAGATTAAGAGAGTTATCAATGTTTTTAGTTAGTTCGTTGGTGGTTCATTTTTGGTTTCCCAAGTATATTCTAATTATTATATGCTTTTTAATGTATTTGTTTTAACATAGCGTTGTAATTTCATTAAATTGTTTTTACTTGTTGATGCTCAGGAGCATGGAAATGAGGCATGAGACTGCTGAAGAAGAAGAAGAAGTAAGAAGTGTATTAAAAGAAATTGCAGCCACTGGGAAGTTCTGGTATGCGTATTGTTCCCATCATCTCAATTAGTATTTGTCAAGCACATGAACACTTATATCTACTGGAATCCTTGTTGTGAGGGACACTTTTGATGAATTTAAAATTTAAAAGTATATGTTTACCCATAAGTCCAAAGCAGAAACTGCTTTCGTTTGTCAGCATTTCCATTGAAATAGTTTTTTGGGTTATCAATGTCTTTTCTAGATATTGGAAGTTCTCTTTTACTGGTATTTCTATAATTATTTAATTTTCATCTGTCATGTTATGTGGCACAGCAGGTATGAATGGGAGAGACTGAGAAGCATGTTGTCCCTTCATTTAAAGCAGGTATGGGGAGGTATGCCGATCAACAAGCTTATAGCGTTTTTGGAATTTTTTTTGTTTTAATTTCCAGCACTGACTTGTAAGCTTCTATATGATGCTCCGTATTATTCTCTGTTTTAGACTGTGACAAGTTTTATTCCTGTTTACTTTTTTTCCCCGACTATAGGTCATTTCTGAGTATCCACAGACAAAAATGACCATCGAGGAACAAAAAATTTCATTAGGAGAGACGCATGCTGAGTTGGTGAAAAGGTTGGATGATGGTACTTCCTCAATCATATTGCTTCTTATTTTTATTAGCTGTCTCTCAAGTTAAGATATTACATAGATTGACAACACTTAAGACAAGGGTATGGGAAAAGAGTTCTACCATTTAAAGCTGTAATGAATCAAATAAGAAAGCACTTTCAACAGTTTATTATAGTGATAACAATAATAATAATTATTATTACTATTACTTTTTCATCTGTTTCTTTCAGAACTTATCATTTGACTCGTGAAGAATTTACATTCCCTTTATTATGTTATGCAGCTCTTCTTAGTTTTGTTGATGGTCCACCATTTACGCTACAAAGGCTATCCGAGGTGATTGGGCTACATATTGTAATGAAAGTTATGTACTTTCCGTACTTCAAAGTTTTTTTCCCAGCGTTTACTTTTTTTTTATATGAACAGATCATATTGGACGCACGAAGCTTGTATCCAAATCTTTCAAAGCTTGCTCTCGCATTAGAAAAGGTAATGTTATCTTGTGGATCATTCAAACCATACCATTACACAAATGAACTTGCATAGTTGCATACTAGCTGATTTTGATAATGGTGACAATTCATTATAATTTCCGTTTACAGAATTTGTCTGTAACATCTACCTTGCCTATGTCTACCAATCCTGATCAACCATCACTGATAACAACAACAAATGGACTCGGCAATGTCTCTGAGGATTCAAATCCAAATTTAAGTTCGGAACTGCAATCTGATACTGTGATGGAAAATGGAGCCTTACCAGTGGCAGCAGATAGCGATGAAATCATGACAGAGGTGGAAGCTGATGTCAGTGATGTCATGACAATGGATGTGGAAACAAATGAGAAATTGTTAGAATCAAGTCCCATGACCACAGGTGATTCTTGAGCTTTTTTATTTTACTATTCTTTGTAACCATTAAATGTCATTGTAAGAGGTAAAAGCCAATTTGGCGAAGCACTTTATTATACATTTAGAGCATGTGATGCGAAATGTTGTGTTATATATTATTCAAGATAAGATGCAATGAGAAAGCTGTTATTTTTTACATGGTCATGCACTAATATATACACTGAATCTCCCAAATGTCTATTTAGCTATGATTATAGAAGAACTTTAGACCTTTAGAATAAGGAGTTTTTGTTTGTTTCCAGATATGGTTGGCAGCAGTGGTATGTCGAAACTGTGACAATCCGTCTTGTGAGACTCAGATTAATGGAGTAATTCGTAGTTACGAGTTTGGATATTTAAAATCTGTGCTTGGATTTGATATGAGATCGCATCTTTACAACATGACTTGTGATCCAGATATAAAACTCTGATCTGTACTAGTACTGCATGCGTCTATATATAAGATAAAGAAGATTATGATGCTATATAACTCTATTTTTCCATCTTAATGTTTGTTTGAATGATTCAAATTTATGTTTTGTTCACTTCTTGTCTGATCTGTGACATGGAGCAAACGGTTTATGGCCTTGATTTGGCTGTCGATTCATAATTTTAAGAAACCGAACAAAGCAATTCTTTGAAAAGTGAACCGTATTTTGTCTCGCAGCATGTTTTGGGAAGATGGTGTTGATACTTTTTGCTAATGATGACTAATTTTGCTAATAAAAAACGCTGTAAAATATCTCTATCTTTATCTAATATCTAATATACTTATACTTATACTTACTATTAATAAAGCATCTCCATGATGTTGAATCTTAAATCTTAAAATAAAATTAAAATTACTATTCTACCCATGTTATACTAATAAATGAAAATGGCTTATAATAGGAAAGTATTTTATTCTAACATTTGGGTACTAATCAACCATTCAATCTTGATTTCCATATAAAATATCTTAAATGACCAGATTTCTTCCAAGTCGAATTCAAGAAATGATAAAAGTTTAAGTTTTCATAGAATATTTTGTTATCACCGTACATGATAATCTTAGAAATAGTATTAAATATTGGATATTTTAATTGTTACCGTCGCATTGCGCGGGTATCACGCTAGTCTTTATATATATCTCTATAAAGGATTAGACTCAACAACTAAAATGTCTAAATTATCCTTAATTCGATTAAAACATTTCCATTAATAAAATCTATTTTATATTAATAATCTACATTATTATAAATAAATTCAACATCTATTTATTTATTATAATATTAATAATTTAATAGTATCATACAAATATATAAATTAATACTTCATTGATCAAGTCACGTATAACAAAATTTCACAAATTACACTGACTTACCACTAAAACTTCTAGCGTTACATTGTGCAAGTACTATGTTAGTATACAATAATAAAAGATTACTTGTTGAAAATATCATTGACATTGGCTATATACATAATGTAAATGTTCTTTGAACTTGAATATATGCAGCTAATTTCTTTAAAGTTAGGTAAAACCTCAGTGGAAGTGATATAGTTGCTCACACCAAACCTTCGTTTCAACTTCACCAAATCCCTATTTTTCTTCCAAAAAGTGTATCTTGAATTATATCATTAATTTTGTATGAGTGATAATTCGTACATCGCTAACATTTTTCCTTGCACCACGTTTTGTGCTTTATAGTGTTTGATGGTACAACATCATAAAACGCCTGTATTAATCTTATAAAAATAAATTTGTACTCATTGAAGGGGCAGACCTACGTTGGGATGACTAGTGGTACGTGCCCCTAGTCCATCGAGCTGAATTAGTGCTGAAGTTCTAGGATATTTGCATGTGACATCATCAGATTTCTCTTGCGCTACCACTCGATTGAGCAACAATATGCAAAAAAAAAAAAAAAAAAAGAAAAAAAAAATTATTTTACATTTACTTGTGTAATTTTTTCAAGAAAATATGAGCCAACTATATAAAAAGAAAACTAACTAAAGTGGTAAACAATGTCTCCTTTGAGTGAGGTGGATGAAAGAGATGTCATATGTTTAACAAAGGGATTGATATTTCCATCGTCAAAAATGATAGATCCACAATTAAGTACAACTATTCATACATATAGTACAACTGTTTACTGCACAGTTTTAGTGGAACTATCATTTTTGTTGGTGGAAATATCATTGGCCTACAAAAGTCCTTGAAGTATTTAATATTCTGTTAAGAACTTACCAATATTAAAACATGGGTGGTGATATTTCCACCACTGTTTTTGATAAATCCACCATATTTGTGCATTAACAGATTGTAGTGTACACATGATTAATGCAGAATTTTGATGGATTTATCAAGAAGGGTGGTGGAAATATCATCACCCAAAACCCTTGTAAATTTTATGTCCTATTAAACCAACCCCTTTTTTTATCATTTGAGTTACAACGTGAACTCTTGGTTTCTACTTTTTAAAAATCAAAGAATCCTAAATTATTAAAATGAGGAACACTTTTGAGACGACAAGTTTTGAACCGAATCTTTTTACCTAGGAGTAAGTGTATAAAAATGCAATTAACTATCACCTAAACATTCATAGTGTGTACTCAACTATTCGGGCTTCCATTGTATGTAATAAACCAGTTACTTCATGCTATTGTATGCAATTTTCGGTATTTTTTCACGTGTCATCTATATAAGGTGCCACGTGTCATTCTTACAAGTTGACACGTCACCAAAATACATACAATGGCAATAAATAACTAGTTTCTTATACATAATGGAAGCACGAATAGTTGAGTACACATTATAAATGTCAGATCATAGTTAATTGCATTTTTATGTACTTACCCCTTTTACCTACTATCTAACCTGCTCATATTAATTTGCCTATTAGGCAATTATTTGTACCACATGTGCTAAAATTTTATGATTACGCCACTGACTTGACTTGTTGAACAGTATATGATTGGTACGTTATCAAACACCAATGTATATTAAAAGGGATTTTCTATTCCTACCCCCTGAATTCCACGGCATACCCCCCTGGCCCACTTTGCTCTTCCTTCAGACCTTTTTCAGTTCAGTTTTATTTAAGATCGGTCTCTGTTCAGTACAAAATCAGTTTTAGTTTTAGATTTAATAGGGGGTAGAAATTAGAAAAAAATGGGGTATACCCAGAAAGTAAAAAAAAAAGAGCATGATGTGATTGATTAGATGGGTAATAGGGGGTATGAGATGGAAAAAGTACAAAAATGGGGGTATGGTTAGTAGGGCCCATATTAAAAAGGGTAAATGACAAAAATCGGCAATGAACTGCCAAAATTTGTTCCAAGTATGCAACATACTAATATAATTACCCAAGTATGCAACGAACCGGATAGTTTGATACTTAAGTCAGTAATATGGTAACCTGCAACCGGTTTGACCGGTCAACTTCTATTTTAAACAATTTTCATTTATTTATTAAAGGTGACATGGAAATAAAAGATGACGTGGATATTTAAAATTAAAATACATATGAATATTAATAACATAATCTGCGACGTGGCAAAATGTACAACTCTTAATACTTGTAGTACAATTAATTATGCAAGTATGCCAAATATATAAACAAAAATCAATCTTCATCATCAACAAATAAGATCATCACTGTAAGTGTAAACACGATCGTCTCATTACTTAAAGTCAGAAATAAGAAACAATCATCATCATCAACAAATTTCATTATCATCTGCATTTACTCAAATTCATTATCATTTTCTAAAAATAAGTAAATATATTCTAAAAATAAGTAAATATACAAATGGAAGTATACCTCACATAATCAATATAAACACTAAACACAAACAAAGATTTCGATTCTATACACGTTACAAAATAACTATCGTCAATCCTCATTATCATAATCAAAATGTAAAACTATTTCCCCAATTTTCTATCTGTTACCTAACATTAGTACTAGTTTTAATGAAATAATCTATCGATTCACATCATCACCAAAATCGTTGAGTTTCTTCGATCGGTCGTACAGTAACGGCGTCCACTATCAACTTAGCAAACACTTCACCACTGAAATCTATAGTTTCGCCATAACCACCATCTTTGCGTTTCGTTTTCGAGATTACCACCGCCGTCGCGTTCTTCAGACCGCTGCCGCCGTTGCGTTCTTCAGACCGCCGCCGCTGTCGTGTTCTTCAAAACAGCCAACGTCGCGTTCTTCAAGACCAACATTTGCGCGTTTGCGTTTTTGTACACCACAAACCATCACCCATCACCATCGTTGCATTCCACCAGCGGCCCATTTACCATCGTAACCTCATGGTCTCCGTCCACCACCACCAGAAAACCAGATCTGAAATAGTTTCGGTCTCTTTAGATCTGATTTGCAAATTTTACTTCGATTCATATGTATGTTTGGTGGTTAGTTCTTAGGGCTTAGTTGGTTTAGATTATCTTTCAGATCTGATTAATTTAGTGTTTGGGTTGAAAACATTTGTATTTTTGGTTTGATTTATGTTTGGGGTTTTCGCAAGACCCTGTTTGTTTGATAGGTGTGAAATGTTTTGATGATTTAATCTTTTATGTTTGATTTTTGACTATACATTCGTAGTTATTATGCCTCTGTTCAAGAACAAGGACATAAATTCAACATTATAATTTTACAAATAATTAAATATTTGTAAAACAGTAATGTGAATTTTAATGACTAATATAATAAGAAAAAAGTGTTAATAAATTATAACTTACAAAATGAAAAATTTCTAAACATGTTATATGTGACATGGATGACATGTGTACATATGACATGGCAAAAAATTGACATGGCATCTGATGTGTATGCCTAGTCACTCTTTACAAAATTCAAACGGTTAATATGAACTTTGAAGGATCCTAGTACGAAATCATCAGGTTTGTTGCATACCTGAGCAAATTATTTGGTAGGTTGCATACTTGGAATAATTTGTGGCAGTACGTTGCTGATTTTTGTCATTTACCCTATTAAAAAACTGCTCGTACATCATCTTATCTTCTATGTGTAATAATCTTATTCTAAAAAAAAAAACATTAAAAACGAATGTTTAAAACACCCGAAAAACAGAGGTACTTAAGGGAACATGTGGGGTTAAAAATTACGATTGTGAGCCAACACACCAGACCGGCAGACCCAGCCCCACTCCTACTATATTACTACCACTTACGGAGTACTGTTTATTGACTACTTAAGTCGTACCTACTGACCCAAATGCTAAAAAATAACCCCGGATACGTTTCCATCTACTCTCCATGTTATAAATTAATCTTGCTAGATTGAAACATTAATATACTGAGTAAATTGATAAAGTTTGTATTCTACTTTTGAAGGTGAACGTTTATTTTGAGACAAATTAAAATGAAAAGTTGAACAATTATTTTGGGATGATGGGAGTAATAAATTTTTGTCATTGCACCTTGTGTAAGTGTTGTTGATATCGTAATTTGTAGTGTAGTATTTGTCAAATGGTTGTCTAATCATGTCAAATGTCACTTGACGTACAACCTCGTATGTTTCTTCCCAGTTTTAGTTTTGGAACATAGTGATTATGGGTGTGTTTGGGAAAACTAACTTGTAGCTGGAGCTGAAGTTTATGGCTGGAGCTGGTAGCTGGAGTTTATATTATAAGTTAGAAGCTGGAGCTTATGTGTTTACAAGTGTTTGGTAAAACTAGCTGGAGCTTGTTAATGTAAACTGACATAAAAGGACAAAAAATATATACTCCCTCCGTCCCAATTTAATTGTCCTCAGACAGAACTACACACAGTTTAAGATAAACATAATAATTATTACTTACTTTTTGCACAATAACATTCTTACCCTAACCAATTAATTTGAATTTCCTTTCACTTTTGTAATTTAATTTTTGAAGTAGGGACAATATAGTAAAAAGAATCACGTTACCTTTCTATATTTGGTAATGGACAATTAATTTGGGACAACCCAAAATGGAAATAATGAACTATTAAACCGGGACGGAGGGAGTAATAAATAATGATATAAGGGGTATATATGTAATTTATACTTTAATAAGCTTGTAGCTTATTTTTATAAGAAACTTCCATTAGCTTTTTTTCCTGAGCTTATTTTTTCAATAAGCTATCAAAAATTTTTCTACCAAACAAAGCTTGTAGCTTAAGCTTGTGAAAAAAATAAGCTTAAGCTCTCATAAGTTAGGTTACCAAACATACCCTATATCTGATTTTATTCGTTCATGATCATCTTCGATATTAACACTGTAACACAAAATAAAAGGTCTTGATATTTACACAGGGAAAATTGCTTCATCCACATGAAATTTTATAAGAATTGGCATCAATTACCTGTGTGAAAACCCCTATGGCAAAATCATTGCCCCAAAATAAATGGAGACTTCAGATTATGATAAAGTGAACAAATATCATTATAACAAAATATAGGACTTAAATATTACCGAGTATTATTTTTTTTAATTGCGGAGTAATTATTTTTCTCAAATAGTTTTGGCCATTTGATTTTCTTTAATTTTGATTATAGGGTTTATGGTATAGATCACTAACGTACTTTACCTTTTATCTTAATGTCACCAATGAACCGGTTTTATTACCAATGTCGGCAACAAACTTTTACTTTTTGTCCCAATATCACCAATGAACTAATTTTATTACCAATGTCGACAACGAACTTGTTAAATATTCCGAGGTCACCAAAATAACTTTTTTTAACAAGCTACGTTTTAAATTAGTTGATATGGTGTAGGGGTGTCAACGGGTCGGGTTATTCGGGTTTTGGGTTATTCGGGTCGGGTTATTCGGGTCGGGTTATTCGGTTTTTCAAGTTTATAATCTAACCCGAAACTCAATTCAAATAAGGTCGGGTTATTCGGGTTCGGGTTGAGTTCGGGTTATTCATTTAAACTCGAATAAGATGATATTCCAAATTTTCGTAATTAAAATAAAACTTGAACTTTACAAAATGACACTAATAGCTTATATAAATCATCATGAGTAACTTATATATGTATATTATATATGGATAAACTATATATAACTTATATATATAGTTATATTTTTTAAATTAAATAATTTATTAGCTTATTTGGGTTATTCGGGTTACCCGAATTGAAAAAATTTTATCCGAAACCCGACTCAAATAAAAAGCGGGTTATTCGGGTTCGGGTTATTCGGGTTCGGGTGGCCAAATAAGCTTCGAATTCGGGTTGGGTCGGGTCGGGTCGGGTTCGGGTTTTTTTGATACCCCTAATATGGTGTTGCCATGTCATTTCATTTAGGTGACTAGGCTTCCACGTAAACTAAACATGTACACGTATGGTTAACTCCATCTTCTCCGATTGACTAACATGTAATTTTCGGCTACATTTTCGAAAAGATGTAGCAAGTGCGTTTAGATTCGCTGGAAAAATGGTGATTACCGTAAAAGTAGCAAAAAATTACATGGTAGTCAATTGGAGAAGGTGAAGTTAATCATGCATGTACATGTTTAACTTACGTGGAAGATTGGTCACATAAATGAAATGACATGGTAACGCCACATCAGCAAATTCAAAACGTAGCTCGTTGAGTATTTTGGTGACCTTGAATCATTTTTAACAAGTTCGTTGTCGACATTGGTAGTAAAATTAGTTCTTTGGTGACATTGGGACAAAAAGTAAAAGTTTGTTGTTGATATTGGTAATAAAACCGGTTCATTGGTGACATTAGAACAAAAAGTAAAGTACGTTATCGATCCGTACCATAAACCCTTGATTATACCATTCCCATATACAAGAAATTCATGAGGTGTAAGATGAAAAAAAGTACATGAAAATAGGGGGAAAACAGAAGTAAGCACTTCCTTTATGCCGGGAAGAAAATACATGAATATAAATATGTGATGACATAAAATCTACACGCTACAAAAGTTATAAACAAAACATAAAAATACTCGTCCTCTGTAGGGAGGAGCTTGTCGTCAAGCTCACAGCGAGTCAGGACGAGTACGAGTGCCTCGTTATCAACGACGGGGCCAACTCGTGCTTTGCTTGACTAATGGAAGTGGGCGTGGTGGTGGGTCTCATATGATTTTTGAACCCTAAATGGTAATTTATAAAAAAAAAAAAAAAAAATTAACAATTAGTTACCATTTCTTTTTCTTTAAAAAGAAAAAATACCCATGAAAATTTTAATTTTGTTTTTACCTTTTGAAATACATTCTACATGCATCACACATTAACACTACAACACACTTACATTTATAAACTATGTATATATTTTTTGATGGATTGAAAAGTCTTAAAATATATTGAATTGAGTTATACAGCTATGTGAATATGAATATGGATATGAATTTATTACTATATAAAGTTATATACCTATATGTAAAAACTACAGTAGATCGGTAAATTATGACCCTCTCTTAACAGGGGAATGTTTTTTTTTTGAAGTTACGCCGCTAATTGCAGAGACCATTTGATGGGTTTTCTCGTACGTAGATATTCGTATTAAACCATCGACTATGACTTATTTCTCTGAACGAAAATCTCTAAACTAAACAACACCTTAATTAGTTAAAAACTTAAATTTATATTACTATTTTTTTTTTAATTTTCTATCAGGTACACTTATGGAGATGGATTTCTTTCAAATTTCAATGCTCCTGAATAAGTATCCAAAAATCACGTACAATTTCATATATGCAACCTATCTAACCATTTTAAATTCTCAACCATTATGCACATGCATCTATAGGTGCACAAAATCCAAGTCGGGCCGAGCATGAGCCGGGCTTAAAATAGTCCGGGTTTTTTTCGGTTTAAAAATGTCTGGGTTGGGATAAGCCCAAGTATTGACAAAAAAAAATTAGGTCTATTATGAGTTTATGACCCGAAAGGGTCAAACGGGCTTTTTTTTGTACTTGAATTTTGTTAAGTACTAACTGTTTATTTAGTACTTATATAAAGGGTTAATAATGGTTTAATCCTCAAAGTTTCACTTTTTTTTCGTTTTAACCACTCAACTTTTTTTTAAATGTTTTAACCACTCAACTTAGGGTCAATAATGGTTTAATCTCTGAACTTTCAATTTGTTTTCGTTTTAACCTCTCAACTTTGTTTTAAACGTTTTAACCACTCAAATTATGAGTTGACCATACTTTAACCACTAAAGTTCATTTGCCAATAAAAAAAAACCCTTTCGTTAACTTATAATGAAAGTTTAGATCGGGATATATAAACTTTAAACTGATTTTTTTATCGACCAAGATTGTCAAGATAGAGATCTTACCTAGGATGGTTTTTGTCTTCACAAGATCAAAATCGTAAGATCAAATCGGGATCGTAAAATCTTACGATTTCGATTTGAGCATAGGATCTTACGATGTCGATCCGATCCGATCTTACTTAACATGAATATAAGTTAAGAAAATAAAAATTAGTTAATTTTTGTCCAATAAAAGGTTAATAGGTTTATTATTTAATTAATTACTACACGTAAAACTATTCAATTTTTAAACTAAAATAGTTTATCACGTGAAAATCTATATCTTTAATTACAAATATAGTAATCTAAGTCGCTATGATAAGTATGAATTGATGCTATGATGTTTAAACTATAATAGTTTAATTAATTTGTCATGCAAATAATCTTTTATATGCATTATAATACATATTTATAAGATAATAATCAAAATTGTAAGATTTTACGATCCCGATTTGATCTTACGATTTCGATCTTGTGAAGGCAAAAACCATCATATGTAAGATCTCTATCTTGACAACCTTGGTCGATAAAAAAATCAGTTCAAAATTTATATATCCCGATCTAAACTTTCATTATAAGTTAACGAAAGGTTTTTCTAAATGGACAAATGAACTTTAGTGGTTAAAATATGGTCAACTCGTAAGTTGAGTGGTTAAAACGTTTATAACAAAGTTGAGTGGTTAAAACGAAAACAAATTGAAAGTTAAGGGATTAAACCATTATTGACCCAAAATTGAGTGGTTAAAACATTTAAAAAAAAGTTGAGTGGTTAAAACGAAAAAAAAGTAAAACTTTGAGGATTAAACCATTATTAACCCTTATGTAAATATAGATGCTACTTTTAACACGTTTTAATATATATATTGTGTAATGATCAAGTTATGGTTGTATTGTGTAAACATACAGATATAATGTAAGTTTGATATTATCTTAGTTATCTAAATATTTAGTGATAAAATTTGATATATACCCTTATACTCGTGTGATACATAGTTAAAAGGTATATATATATATATATATATATATATATATATATATATATATATATATATATATATATATATATATATATATATATATATATAAGGTGTGGTTATTGTAAAAAGACATTTAAAGTAAAAAGGATAGGAAACAATGTTAGAATTCATATTTACTTTAAAGAAAATGGTTCATATGGATCAATACAAAATAAAGAAACGTATATTAAACTTGTACAAACATATTTTGCCAAGTTGATACAATTTCATTTAAAGAATGATACATATTCTCGATAAACCTTAAAATATGATACATATTCGATTGTAGTTGATACATCGTGATTTTGATACATAGTGGTTTGATACATGATTATATCTTCATTTAATATAATTGAATGCTATTTGTAAGGGACACATGTCACTATATCATGCTTCTTACCCCTTTTTACGTTAAGTTTCTTTTTATTTGAACCAAAACCTATATATATATATATATATATAGAAAGTATAAAAAAGAATGGTAAAAAAATGGAGAATGGAGGAACCAATAGGATTGCTCCATTTCAAATACACATTTTCACCTTTTTTTTCAAACCTAAATATCTCACAAACCGTATGTCTACAAATTATAAAAATTACATATTCGGAATCAGCGTCTTTTTCTCTTCGATTCTAGATCTAACAAGCTATACTTTCGACGGAGTTTTTTTTCCCCATTTTTTTGGAGTTTTAGAAACTTTTAATGTGAAATCACATGTGATTTAACACTACAAAATAATCACAACCGTTTATATCTCCGATTAAACTTTAAATTCAAATCATTGATGATTTTAAGAGATTAAAACATGAAAAACTAAGTTGTAATCACATACGATTGAACATTAAACTATCAATCATATGTGATTAAAGAGTAATAAAATACGAATTTTGAAATCATTGACTAAGAATTATACAATTAAGTAAAAATCAAGTTGAAATCATACATGTATTATCATATATCAGTAAACTTCTCATCATATATCAATTTTTAAATGAAAATCATATGTGATTATATGCAAAATCATATGTGATTATATAAAAAATCACTTGTGATCAAGTGTACAAATGACAATCACATGTGATTTTTAATGAAAACTAATGCAATTTTTAAAATTCTTTTTATAACTCTTAATGTGGATGAATATTAAGTAGTAATTACGTGTTAAATAACATATACCATGAATAAATAATCGTGAACAAATTTTAAATTTTTTTTATCAAAAATCACATGTGATTATATTGTAGAATATGGTAAAAAAAAAATGAAGAAAAAAAATCGTCGAAAGTATAGCTTATGACATCTCTAATCGAAGAGAAAAACGCGCTGGTTCTGAATATGTAATTTTTATAATTTATGGAGCTACGGTTTGTGAGATAATTGATCAAAGGGGTAAAAAAAAGAAGTGGGTTTTGTTGAGAAATAGAAGAATCCTATTGGTTCTCCCATTCTCTACTTTTTTAGCATTCTCAAAAGATCCCACCTCATATATATATATATATATATATATATATATAGACTTGGGATCCTGTGAGAACAAGGAGATTCCGTGAGAACGGTGAGAACACATCTTAGCCGTCCATTTTTTGATCAAAAAACCTGATTTTGGAGGTGGCATTTTTGTAAATACTTTAAAGTTAGATTTTGAAAGGTTCACATAAAGATTGCTAGGTGAAGTTTAATTTTTTTTGCTTCACTGTTTTAACATGGTGAAGTTTTATTTAATTTTTGTTAATCAACATATTTGAAGTAGTGAATTGATAAGTATAAAAATTAATCTTTTCAAAAAACTAATGTTAACAAAAAAATATTTACTTAATCTCATTAAAACTATATTAACCTTAACCTCACCAAAATGATGTGAAGCTAAAAAAAAGAAGCTTCACGTGAGCAACATGATGTGAAGCAAAAAAAAAAAAGCTTCACGTGAGCAAAATGATGTGAAGCTAAAAAAAATGAGCAAAATGATGTGAAGCTAAATAAAAAAAAAAGATTCACATGAGCAAAATGATGTGAAGCTTAAAAAAAAAAAACTTCACATGAGCAAAATGATGTGAAGTTAAAAAAAAAAAAAAACTTCACATGAGCAAAGGTGATGTGAACCTTCCAAAATTAAACTTCAAAGTATTTACAAAATTACCACCTCCAAAATCAGGATTTTTGATCAAAAAATGGATGACTAAGATGTGTTCTCACCGTTCTCACGGAATCCCCTTGTTCTCACCAGAACCCAACCCTATATATATATATATATATATATATATATATATATATATATATATATATAAGATAAGGATCAAAGGAGCAGGAGTAATTGAAGGAGCAGAAAGGGCAGTATATAAACCAATCACTGTGTGACATGTATCCCACACGGTCCCCACGCAGCAAGTGACTAGGGACCATTTTTGTAACTTCTTATAAATAAGTGGACCTGACCGTAAAAAATGACCGACTACAATACGTACAGAATATTATTCAAGATTGGATGAACACATCAATTTATTTTCCACCATCAACAAATCATCTCTTTGATATCTAGCCAAACCACACAACCGACTTCATTTTTGCTAAACCATTAACATCGACAATGAGAGACCACCACCACCGTTTACCGGTCATTTCAGTTTATTCGTCGGAATATGTCGGTTATTCGCCAGAATCGGTTTTGTTGCTGTTATTGAACCACCACTACATACATGGATCTAGAAGTACGAACTCAGGCACCGAGTTTAAGTTCACCCATCTCCGTTGTGTCTTTTCGAACTCACCAAAAGTTCATCGGATCTCGCACTCAAACTATGGCTAGATCTGCTTGTGATTAGTCACCACCGGATCTACTAGTCGTCACTCGTTGAACCTACTACTCGCCATTATCATCTTCCTTCATACACACCACTCGCCGCTATCATCTCTGTTTGAATCCACAACCAGATCTAAATGAAAACGCAACCTGATTGCTATTGTTGCAGGTTCCGACGAGAACTCTAAGAAGATATATCCGGCGAACCTTTTACAAGAGAAAAAGTTTAGGTTTTTGCTATGTTTTTGTGCTCATGGTTGTTTGACTTAATACTTATGTGCTTTAAAAGATTTTGGGGTTATAATCTAGGGTTTTGGTCTACAATTGTTAGGCGAGTTTTGATACTTGTGGGTTTTGCAAAAAAATTATGCGTGAGATTTTTGAGAAATGAAGAAGAAATGTGTTCAGTTACAATGGGGTTTGAAAATGGAGACCAATATCTGATGATGTGCACGTCAAACTAAATGGTGTACAAATCCTAGTAGCTCTACTACAACACTATTATAATCAATGCATATTGTGTGTTTGTTATTTCAGTTTCACTAACAAAATTTTTTGATAATGCAGCTGTTTAAGACAAAGCTAATAAACAATATTATAGTACTTGTGGGACAAGAATTTTGAATCTTTCAATGAATGAAAAACCATTACTTGAAAACCGTATACAATACAACAGAAAAAAACATTCATATGTTATCTAAAATATGCAAAGATAGCAGGTTTTATTGTTAAGAAAAGTTCATTTTGGAGGCCAAACAAGTTGTCAAATCCTAAAAATAAATTATTCAAATGTAATAAAGAAGGATCAAATTATGTGAAAAGGTCCAAACCAAGGCGAATACACAAGTAGTTGTTACTTCAGAACAAGGTGTGCAAAAAAAGATATCGCTTCCAAGGAAAACAAGTACCTTTAAGATTGAGTGTGATGCTAAATTTTAAATTAGTAATATGTGGAATTGTTTGGACAGATAAGATCACACCAGAACGATTTGAAAGAAGATGGAACTTGATAGTTGAACAGTGTGGACTTGAGGATGATGAATGGTTGAAGGAGATGTATGACATCAGAAGAAGATGGATACCAGTGTCTTTGTTAGATGAGCCGTCCATTTATTCACAAAACGTTTAAGATTATCTAGATCTAAAAAAGTGGATATGAAAAAATCACTGCATTTTACGTTTATATTACTTTACGTTTTAACTGATTTAAATGAGTAGATATGGGAAAACATTTACTGCATTTTACGTTTAAGTTGATGCATTTTATGTTTAAGGAGGTTGAAAACTGATATGAAAACTAGATTTCGAAAACTTACTTCTTTTTACGTTTAAGTTATCGTATTATAAGTTTAAGTTACTGCATTTTAAGTTTAATGTGGTTGAGAACTGATATGAAAAATATTTTTTTTTTTTAAAAAAGTCACTCCATTTTACGTTTAAACTATTGCATATTAAGTTTTAATTACTTTATTTTACATATCTTAAGCTCGTGGAAAACTAATATAAAAAAATATATAAAAAATTGCTGCATTTTACGTTTATGTTACTGCATTTTATGTTTTAAGGTGATAAAAGATTGATCTGAAATAGTAGATCTCGAAAACTTGCTGCATTCTAAGTTTAAGTTACTGCATTTTACGTTTAAGATAGTGGAAAACTGATTTAAAAGAGTAGATTTGGGAAAACATATACTACATTTTAAGGTTAAGTTGATGCATTATATGTTTAAGGTGGTGGAAAACTGAACTAAAAACTAGATTTGGAAAACTTATTTCATTTTACGTTTTGCATTTTATGTTTAAGGTGGTGGAGAACTGAACTAAAAACTAGATCTGGAAAACTTATTTCATTTTACGTTTAAGTAACCGCATATAATTTTAATTTACTGCATTTTAAGTTCTAATGTGGTGGAAAACTGCTATGAAAAATATATATTTTTTTAAAAAATCACTGCATTTTATCTTTAATCTAGTGCATTTTACGTTTAAATTACTGCATTTTACATATCTTAAGCTCGTGGAAAACTAATATGAAAATATAGATAAAAAATTGACTGCATTCTACGTTTATGTTACTGCATTTTATGTTTAAAGTGGTGAAAAACTGATCTAAAAAATAGATATTGAAAGTTACTGCATTTTACGTTTAACTTACTGCATTTTAAATTTTGTATAAGCAGCATTATCTTTCAACTTGCAGACTTTGTTCCTCTCACAAGCAGTAGTATCTTTCAATTGACAGTATTAACTTTGACCTTGAACTAATAGTAGAAACTCTGTAACCAGCAATTGCAATCACTTAGGCATTTTTAGTCTCAACAAGTATAAATAAGTGTAATGATTAACATATTTGTATATCAAAATTAATAAAAACTTAAGAAAAAAACTAACAAGAACATTAAATAGCACATCATTTTAAAAGTTTGTAGTCCACAAAATTAAACTTCTAAACAAAAGTTTATCATAAGGACATACAACCATTACAAAAAACATATATATGCAAACACTAATTGTTCCAGATATAATTTTTCACAAACAACAAAAGGAACTACCAAAAAGACACAAACTGTTTGAGAAATGTCACAACCCACAAAACGCATAAATTTTTACTGTTTAAATTACTGCATTTTACATTTTTAAGCTCATGTAAAACTGGTATGAAAAAATAGATAAAAGAATCACTGCATTCTACGTTTATGTTACTGCATTTTTTGTTTTAAGGTGGTGAAAAACTGATCTAAAAAGGAAGATATTGTAAACTTACTGCATTTTACATTTAACTTACTGCATTTTAACCACAAAATAGACATGCTCCTTCATTTAGTCAACATTCCATTTGTAATACATTCATTGGCAACAAGCCTCAAACATACAATACAACTACTATAGGACTATATAACAAAAAAAATCATTTTGTTCTCTTTATTAAATCATTTTAATAAAAAAAGCACCTACACCAGTACACCAACACCACCGTGATCTGCAGCTAGCCACCATGGCAACACCACCACCACCATCACCGGTTCACACCTTGAACCTAATTGGAGTCATTTCCGAATCGAAACGAATCATCATGGCCAACTTTTCTCACTTTGTCACGTTAGCCAATTTCTTCTTACCTATGCCTTCAAGTCCTTATCATACAAATACTTTTGTTATGAGTCCTTAACATAGACTCGTAAAGCGAGTATCATTAGTGGAATCTTTCGAATTATACAAGTTTGATATTATATATCAGCTATGAATGAATGAACGAGTTACATCACTAACATTTCCCTAATTATACGAGAACCAATACGATATAGTATCAGATATCAATTATGAAATTAATAAAGGAACAAGCATAATCAGTGACATTGTTCTAATTCTACCAATATCAAATGGAGTATGAAATAAAATCTACAATCATCACTAACATTTCTGTAACTATACTACAGTGACGGTTAAACCAATTCAGTATCATATATCAATATAATTTACAGTAACATACTAATTTGTTCTATAAGTAACATTATAACTAACAATTAAGCAATAAATTAGTGACTTACATTCTTCTGAGCTTCTAAAACCATGGAAGACGAAATATCACTAGCCGAAACAACGGCACCTTCTTTCGCCAATGCAATCGATATCAAACCAGTACCACATCCGGCATCACACACACTAACACCTTTCAACGAACCTTCATCCGTCAACATTTTCATCACACTCTCCACAGTCTTCACATGTCCAATTCGTATATCCAATTGCACTTTATTAACATCATATGTATCTCCATATATCTTCTTACACTGTTGAAATCCGTCGTTAGTAAAATAATCTCTCACGACCTCCTTATCACCATCGCCAACTTCCTCCGCCTGTAACTGCCGCCGTTTCTTCGGATCGGAAAGTGAAATGGCGACGGCGATTGCCGCGACGGAGCTGCCGCCAATGATCGCGAGCGTTCTGCTGTAGATTGTTTTGTTGTGGTGGTATTTGTAGATCTAGATCTAGATCTACGGTTTCTGACTAGGAGGACTTCCGGTGACGGTGGACTGTAGTGGTTCGGTGGTGGTCTCATAGTGGTGGTGGTGACGGTTTGTAGTTTGTAGCAAGTGGTAGAGGCGACAGATATGGACGGAAGAATCTATCATCGATGACGATGATTTAACGGTGTACTGTGTTTTTTTTTTATGCGTCCGTGTGTTTATTTTTGGTGTCTTGTGTCTCTTTCATGTTTGAGTGAGAGAAGTATAGGTGATTAAATTGAGACTGACCATACTGACCGACTGAAAGTGATGTTGTCAAATAAATTTACAAATTGGCCCCTTGACCAAATTTAATTGCAAGCGCGTCCTTTTTGATTGATGTGATCTTGGCCATTGAAAGCAAATGGAGGGTGGAGATGATGGCTGCTTTTCCTGCCCCTCTAAATGGAGCATCTCCCCTGAATCATACCCATATATATATATATATATATATATATATATATATATATATATATATGAGGTGAGTTCTTTTAAGAATGCTAAAAAAGTAGAGAATGGGAAAACCAATAGGATTCTTCCATTTCTCTACAAAACCCACTTCTATTTTTTTACCCCCTTGGTTAATTATCTCACAAACCGTAAGTCCATAAATTATAAAAATAACATATTCAAAACCAGCGCGTTTTTCTCTTCGATTAGAGATATCATAAGATATAATTTCGACAAAAACTTTTTCTTCGCTTTTTTTACTGGATTTCACAATATAATCACATATGATTTTTGATAAAAAAATTAAAATTTGTTCACGGTTATTTATTCATGGTATTTGCTACTTAATACGTGATTATAACTTAATATTCACCCACATTAATAGTTATAAATAAAAAATAAAAAATTGCAATAGTTTTCATTAAAAATCACATGTGATTGTTATTTGTACACTTAATCACAAGTGATTTGTTATATAATCACATATAATTATCAGTTAAAAATTGATATTTGATGAGAAATTTACCGATATATGATAATTCATGTATGATTTCAACTTGATTTTTACTTGATTGTATAATTCTTAGTCAATGATTTGAAAATCCGTATTTTATTACTCTTTAAACACATGTGATTGATAGTTTGATATTCAATCACATGTGATTACACCTTAGTTTTTTATGTCTTAATCTCTTTACATCATCAATGATTTGAATTTAAAGTTTAATCGGAAATATAAACGGATGTGATTATTTTTTAATGTTAAATCACATGTGATTTCACATTAAAAGTTTCTAAAACCTAAAAAAAATGGGAAAAAAAAACTTCGTCGAAAGTATATCTTGTTAGATTTGGAATCGAAGAGAAAAAGACGCAGATTCCGAATATGTAATTTTTATAATTTGTAGACATACGGTTTGTGAGATATTTAGATTTGAAAAAAAAATATGGAAATGGGTATTTGAAATGGAGCAATCCTATTGGTTCCTCAATTCTCCTTTTTTTTACCATTCTTTTTTGAACTTTCCTCATATATATATATATATATATATATATATATATATATATAATACACACAGATATTTTATGGTAAAAAAGGTATATGGTAGATATATATGACTGTATATGAGTAAGAACTCAAATATATTTATATAAATATTAAAAACATATATTCTAAAAAAAAATCAAACTTTTTTCTTTTTTCTTGTTAAAACCTGGACTTATCTTATAAGACCGGGCTTTCAATTCGGGGTTTATGTTAGAAAAGCTTCGGCTTTCGGGCTTCATGCTTTTTGGGCTTTGGGCTTAGCCCAGCATGTCCTGAGTGAACCGGATTTTTATGAATAATTTTATAATCGTTTGGGACTTTCAAACCGAACTATTTTAGATCAGACTTTTCCAGTCTCTTAGATCCAGGCTCGGGCTAAAGCCCATTTCCAGTACCAGCCTGTAAATATACACCATCTATATTAGTCTTATTATTCGATATTATCAACTTAAAAAAATAACTTGTCTTTTAAAAGTCAATTCGAATTTACATGTTTGTTTATGTAGAAGGGAGGGGATCAAATGAGAATGACAAAATAAGTGAGAATAAGGAAACCAATGAGGATGCTCCTTTTTTATTAGGGGTGGAAGGGCACTTTAGTCATTATACTTTCTAATTAACTCAAATTAGATAAATAGAAATTAAAAAGAAAAACAAATATTATTATATCTATGATTATTACATACAGAGTATTATATCTATCGATTGTACGTACATTCAATCACAGGGGTTCCTCAATCATCTTCAAATCGATCTCAATAAACACCAAATCAAAGGTACGGCTTACGTTAATTCGACTCAAACACATCAATTGCAACCACGAACAATCGATTTCTGCAGATTTGTTGTTATTCAACTAGGTTTTTAGTTGTGTGAGCTTCATCAATCATTTTTTCTGGATATATACGATTTCAACTTACTAATGATCTCGTAAATTATGTTCCGATTTATAAAAACGCACTTGTATGCTGATTTCTTATGATTCATCAATCAATTTTCATTTGATTCGGAAAAAAAAACCCCGCAATTGTTCGACGCTTATGAATTTCTGATTAATTGAATCACAACAAAAAATAGTGGGACATCATATGTGATAATAGTATCGAATGAAGATCAGTACTCAATGCAATTCATGTGATTCGTTTTAGTTGTTAAGATTCGTCATAAACAGGTGAAAAAACTTTCAGCTCATGAATTGTGATTCACTAACACATGTGATACCTAATAATTCAAAATAGTTATGGTGCAGTGTCCTATAAGTGATGGTGACATATGACATCTGTAACTATCACACATGTTTCTGGTAGCACATGTGTTACTAGTTTATTACCACATATGTTACTATTTAATATCACATGTATTATTGGTAACAAATTATATGTTTTTACAAAATCTTATGAAATGTGATTTGTATTGCTATCATATGCGATGCACTCCACTAACACATGTGATACATATCACCATTCAAGATGTGATTTAGTAATTGGTATCACAGTTGATTTTTTTTTATTGTTAACACGTGTGATAGTAACTAGTAACATATCTGAGAGTAACTTGTAACCCTTTTTGTTTGTGTGAGTTAAGGTACTTTACAAGTTAAAAAGATGGTTAAGTGGAATGTAGCTGCGGAAGTTTATTCGGCATGGTTTCTTATACAGGCATGTATTTTGGATGTTCAAAAACTATGATATTAAAGAGATACCAAGTCAATACGTTTCAATGCATTGGACAAAGAATCTCGTGCCACTTGAATTGCACAAAAGAAAGAGAATTGCAACTGAATATGATGAAATATAAAACGAGTCGACGTCCACTTCTCATGATTGCATGAAGTAAGAAATGATCAAAAGAAGCTAGCTGATTATGTGCAAAAGTTAAAGAAGATCAAAACGAATTTCGAGGCTTCAACATCCCACGTTCAACCTCAACACATGGATTATATCAATCGAAAGTGTTTAATAGCTGTTTGACTTGGAATAACATGTGTTCTCGCTTGCTAAATATTAGTTTTTCAATACTTTAAATAACATGTGATGTTTTAGAAATATAGTATGTAGCTAACTCATGTGTTACCGGTAGCTAACACATATGTTACCGGTAACACATGTGTTACCGGTAGCACATAGTTACCAGTAGCACATGTGTTACTAGCTAATAGGTGTATTTTATTTTCTGATACTATAACATGTGGTACTGTTAATAACATATGTGTTACTAACCGGTATCACATGTGTTACTAGTTGATTACCACACGTGATACTATTTAAATATCACATGCTATTTAACAAAAAAATATGTTGTTGATGAGTCCTGTGATTTGATAAAAAAAAAACCCATATCATCTAACTAAAAAAATAGTAACATATGTGATACTGTCAAAAAAGTGATAGATACATATGATATCTATTACTAACTCATGTGTTACTAGTTGGTTACTAAATGTGTTACTGCTTACAAAATCTTATCCTTCTGAAATTCTTTTACAGGATTAATGGCTACATCAAAAACCATACAGTATGTTTCAAATGAGATTGAAAGCAGAAGCAATGGATAGGGAGAAAGCGGAAGCAGGGGCGAGGAATTTAGCAGAAGAATATTAGATGGAAAGTGCACAGTGATTTTAAATTATATAAACTGAAAACGCAGACTAGTTGTTTAATTTTCAATTATACCTTAAACTGTTTGTTGGAAATTATCTTTTTATTATATTTTTTCAATTATATCACATGTGGTACTGTTGGTAACACATGTGTTAATTACTTAGTATCATTAGCAAAAATTTTTACTATTAATATGTAAGACATAATACTTGTTTCTGCTCTATTATTTACATATAAATTGTTAAATTATAATATGTATGTGTGTTAAGATCTACCTTTACTGGTTGCTACCATGTAACATCCTCGTTACCGGCCTAGGAGAAATTTGGTAATGTACTTAATTCATTTGATTATTTAATTGAGTTTAGAAATAATTAGTATTATTTGGCTAATTGAAATAAATATGTCCAGTGGTCAAATGACTTATTGTGATACATGGATTATTACTTGTTTTAAATTATTATAGTTGACGGTATAATAATATATATTTTCACGTAAACGGTTCTTAGGTTCCAGACAATAGGTTTAGAGCGGGTATAATTTGGAGCTAACTTATACCCACCATTTGTAGTGGATCGGGTTATTTGTTTTCCCTCCCCCATTTCATTCTAACTCCCCAAAATAACACACCTACATACATTAAGTTTGAGAGAAATCAAAAGAGAAAACTTTGAGTAATCGATTAGAGCTTGGATTCGTGGTTATCACTTATCAACATCATCATCTACCTTGCTATTACCTCGATTGTAAGTTTGAAATTGCTTTGAATTTATGTTTATGAATTAGGGTTTGAAGTAATTAGGTTAAAGGTGTGATCAAGCATGGATTTGAGTTTGATGATAGTTATTTGTTGTTATAAAATGTTACATGATGATCTTGGAAGTTATTGTATGTCAATAATTGTGTATTACATCTGTTATTTGATGAAATTTAGGATTTGGTCGAGCTAAAGTGTTCTTGAACCTGGGTTTTGTCGCTGGAAAAGTGACAAACGCGATCCAGGCATCAGGCCAGGATCGCGTTCCATAGTGTAAATTTGTTTCAGACCTGGATCCTTCTTTGAAACGCGATCCCGCCCCTTATGTCCGGATCGCGTTAGTTAGTGTAAATCCGAGTTAAGTTGAGTTTGTTCTTTGGAACGCGATCCCGGCACATCTACAGGATCGCGTTTGGTAGTGTAAAATGTTTACAGAATAATTTAGAACTAGGGAACGCGATCCAGCACTCTATTTCAGGATCGCGTTTGTATATTGAAAAATGACAAATTTGATAACTTGTGACTTGTGCATTCTTGTTAATTGCTTGTATTAATAGTATAGTAGATGTTCTTAGTTGACACTATATATATAATTATATTGTAATGAACTTGAAGGAAAGACTAATTCGGGTTGATCGTATTTTCAGATAAAGCGAAGACTCAGTGAGACTAGATCTCTGAGTGGAGACCTTGTCAGTAAGGGTGAGTGGATCATTGACTCTCTTTCTGAATTAGTTGTAACAATCCGGTTACAACGGGTAAACGTGGTTTTACAGTTATATATATATTGAATCAGTACATTTTGCCATGATGATTATGGAATGTGCTATCTTGTCAGGGGTCAATATGATATTGGGTTTGGATACTGTTACTTTGGACGACATGATGACTTTGTACATGTGTTGTTTATTGAAATCATGTCGTATGTAGTAATGGTACTAAACTATCGGTAAGACCACTGTTTGGCCTTCAGTGGTTATAAGTGTTACTTGGGGAACCACCGCGGCATGAGGGTACCTCAAGGACCACCGATCCTCTTTGATGTATTTGTTATCATGCTTTGGGGTGATCAATTGCTATGCTAGTTTAGATTGATAGTTGTGATCTATTCACTTAGCTTCGTGCTAATCCCTCTCCTCACTTCTTGCAGATTACTTTTGATGTGGGTGGGCAAGAAGTTAGTTTGAAGAATGTTTGACTGCCTGCTCTGACTATATGACATGTCGTCATTTATAAACTCATGTTTTGGAATTTTAAACTTAATGTTGTAACTAATGGGGTTATCTAACCAACTTATCATGCAGGCATAGATTGTGTTTTGGGAACTATATTATACGCAATCTATAATGCATGATTTGTATTTAATCGCTTCCGATATATGTTAAAAAAAAAAAAAAAAAAAATGTCTCTTGAAATATTGTGGTGTTATAAATTGGTATCAGAGCCTAGGTTTGGGTGAATTGAGCATGGGTTAATTGTTCAATCCCAAATCTATGTGTGTCAGTCAAACATTCCTTTGAGTGGGATTATGTTAGCATGTGAAGATGGTTAGTATATAAGTACTAACAACTAACGTGTTATGAGATGTTGTTTTGGTACAGATATGGCAGAGAATGAACCTCCAGCTGACCCACCCAATGATGCCCCTCGAACTAATGTATCCCCTCCTGAAACCCAAAATGTTAGCCAAGGTCCAACTGGTACTACCTTTTCTGCAGGGGATTTTGATCATGAGGATTATATGATTCATTTAGAGGCAGAAAATCTGAGACTTAAGGCAATAGAACAACAGTTTTTGCAACAACAACAACAAAACCGGTCTTCTCAACAAGTCTTACAATCTATGCCTCCTACTGTTAGCACTGTACCACCACTCTTGGTGACTTCGCAGATTCCAGTATCTCAGTCTTATTATCATCATCCTCACTATGGTACTTATCCGATTTCGACTCCGTTCTCTTCCGGACCTTCGGGTTATCAGACTCCGATATTTCAAGCTCAGAATCAACCTAAGCTATGCTCTTTTAAGACTTTCAAGTCTTGTGGACCATCGGATTATTCGGGTAGTACAAATCCCTCCGTTACCTTGGATTGGTTGAGGGATGTGGAAAGAAAGTTTGAGGTTTGCCGATGTGAAGAGGAGGTCAAGGTTCCTTTTGCGGTGCAACTTCTGAAGGGTCCCGCAATGGTTTGGTGGGATTCCATTACATCACATTTTACCCCACAGCAGAGAGCATCGATTTGTTGGTCTGATTTCCACAATGAGGTTTGTAAGAAATATTGTTCGGGATTTGACATGACCCGGATTCGACGCGAGTTTTTGGATTTGCAATTCACGGATAAGATGACGATGGATGATCTCATTTCCCAATTCACTGACAAGTTGAGATTCGTGCAACAATGGGTACCGGAGGAACGTATGAAGATTGACCATTTTGTGGGAATGTTACTGCATACTTATCGGACGACCGTGAGATTGGCGGGTACTCTTTCCCAAGCTTTTGATCTTGCACGTTCTGTGGATGGGGATGTTAGGGCACAAGGTTTGGAGGTTAAGGAAAAATCTTCATTTAAACCCAAGGGTGAATCTTCGGGTAGTCCTGGAAAGAAGAAATGGCAGGGATCTCATCAACCGCAGAAGTCCAGCTCGGATAGTAAATCATTGGACAGAAACAATTGGTGCCACAATTGTAAATCGCGACACACGGGTCCTTGCACTCCACAAACTGCTAGGTGTATCAAATGTGGACAACTTGGTCATGACATCAAGGATTGTGCGTTTCCTAGACATGTGTGTTGGAATTGTCAAAAGGAAGGTCATCGTTCGGGTTTGTGTCCAGAGGCTAGGAAACAAAAGATGGGTGTGGTCGGAGGGTCTTCATCTTCTGGCCAGAAAAGAAAGAATCCACCAACGGCAACTGGTAGGGCATTCCAAATGACAGCTGATGATGCTGTCAGGACTGAAGATGTTATCACTGGTACATTTCTAATCAACTCTGTACCAGCTACTGTTCTGTTTGATTCGGGAGCCAATTGCTCATTTATATCTATGATTTTCTGCGATAAACTGAAATTGACTCCCACTTGTATTACAAATCCTATTGAGGTTGAGATAGCAAATGGCAAGATAGTTCCAGTTACCACATCGGTGACTGGAGCTAGCATCTTGATTGAGGATCATAGTTTCCCAATTTCTTTTCTATTGATGCCTATCCCCAGTTTTGATGCGGTTTTAGGCATGGATTGGTTAAGTAAGAATAAGGCAAGCATAGAGTGCCATAAGAAACTAATTAGGATTCCAATCTCGGATGAGTCATATGTTGTGGCTCGAGGGGAACGGGAAGGAGGTAGTATCCCTATGATTTCTATGATGAAAGCTAGTAAATCTCTAGCTAAGGGGTGTGTATCCTACCTGGCTTATATAGTTGATGCAAAATTAGAGAAGAAAACCGTTTCCAATGTTCGGGTGGTTTCTGATTACCCTGACGTCTTTCCTGATGAATTGCCTGGGTTACCTCCCATTAGAGAGGTGGAATATAAAATTGACCTAATTCCGGGTTCTACTCCCGTAGCTAAGGCTCCTTATAGACTAGCTCCCTCCGAAATTCGTGAAATGATGACCCAAATCCAGGAGCTATTAGATAAGGGTTTCGTCAGGCCTAGTTCGTCTCCTTGGGGTGCACCCGTGTTGTTTGTTAAAAAGAAGGATGGCACCCTTCGGATGTGTATTGATTATAGAGAGTTGAATAAGCGAACCATAAAGAATAAGTACCCTTTGCCTCGAATAGATGAATTATTTGATCAATTACAAGGGTCTTCCTATTTTTCTAAGATTGACTTGAGGTCGGGTTATCATCAAGTGCGGGTTTGTGAGGAGGATATTCCTAAGACGGCTTTTCGCACTAGATATGGTCATTATGAATTTCTTGTTATGCCTTTTGGGTTGACTAATGCTCCAGCGGTCTTTATGGATTTAATGAATAGAGTTTGTCGGCCCTATCTTGATAAGTTCGTTATTGTATTTATTGATGATATATTGATTTATTCTAAGACTGAGGCTAATCATGAAGTACACTTGCGTTTAGTGCTCGACACTTTGAAACATGAGAAGTTGTATGCTAAGTTCTCCAAATGTGAGTTTTGGTTGCGTGAGGTCCAGTTTTTGGGGCATATCATTTGTGAGGATGGATTTAAGGTTGATCCATCTAAAGTTGAGGCAGTTATGAATTGGCAAGCGCCTAAGTCTGCTTCGGAGATTAAGAGTTTTCTTGGTCTAGCGGGTTACTATCGAAAGTTCATCAAGGATTTCTCTAAGCTCGCGGGTCCTTTGACGAAATTGACTCGAAAGGATGTTAAGTTTCAGTGGAATGATCAACAAGAGTCGGCTTTCCAGACCTTGAAACAATTATTGTGTCAGGCTCCAATTTTAGCCTTGCCTGAAGGGTCCGAGGATTTCATTGTGTATTGTGACGCTTCGCATGCGGGTTTGGGTGGTGTCTTGATGCAACGTGGTCGAGTCATTGCATATGTTTCTCGTCAGCTTAAACCTCATGAAAAGAATTACCCTACCCATGACTTGGAACTTGCAGCGGTAGTCTTTGCATTAAAAATCTGGAGACACTATTTGTATGGTACTAAATGCGTTATTTGTACGGATCATAAGAGTCTTCAGTACATGTTTTCTCAGAAGGAACTGAATATGCGTCAGAGGAGATGGTTAGAGTTGATAAAAGATTATGATTGTGAGATTCGTTACCATCCGGGTAAGGCGAATGTGGTCGCGGATGCGCTGAGTAGAAAAGGGAAATTCGAGAAGGTTTGCTTTATGCGATTAGAAGTTTCCTCAGATTTGATTGACAAATTGAGAACGGCACAAATGGAAGCATTGTTGGATCAAAATTTGAAAGCCGAGATTCTATTGAAAAGAAAAGAACTGTTATGTGACGATTCTCGTGGATTAAAGACATTCCAATCGCGTGTTTGGGTTCCTTTGCTTGGGGGACTTCGTGATGTAATATTGACGGAAGCACATAAGTCCAGATTGTCGGTTCATCCCGGGAGCACAAAAATGTATAATGATCTGAAGCCTTTGTATTGGTGGCCTACTTTGAAAATGGATGTTGCTCGATTTGTGGAATCATGCCATATATGCTCTCAAGTAAAGGCAGAGCACCAGAAACCGTATGGGTCGTTGAAACAACTTGAGATCCCCGAGTGGAAATGGGAAAACATTACGATGGATTTTGTAACAAAATTTCCGCGAACCATTAGAGGAAACGACATGATTTGGGTGATTGTGGACCGATTGACAAAGAGTGCTCACTTTCTTGCTACTAGTGAGACGGCTTCTTTGAGTAAATTATCCCAATTGTACGTCAATGAGATCGTTTCACGACATGGAATTCCTTTATCTATTGTGTCGGATAGAGATCCGCGATTCGTGTCCGGGTTTTGGCAGGGTTTGCAGAAGGAATTAGGTACCCGAATTAATTTGAGTACGGCTTATCACCCTCAGACGGACGGTCAATCAGAACGCACAATTCAAACTTTGGAGGACATGTTGCGTGCTTGTGTGTTGGAATATGGTGGGTCTTGGGATTCACACCTGCCATTGATTGAGTTCGCGTATAATAATTCTTATCACTCGAGTATAGGTATGCCTCCGTATGAAATGCTATATGGGCATCGTTGTAGAACACCCACGTGTTGGTTGGAAGCGGGTGAGAAGCAATTTGCGGGTCCAGATATTGTCCAGATTACTGCGGATAAAGTAGCTATAGCTCGTGAGAAGTTGAAAGCGGCTCGGGATAGACAGAAACAGTATGCCGATCCGCGGCGTCGTCCGGTTTCGTTTGTAGTGGGTGAATTGGTATATTTAAAGGTTTCCCCTTGGAAAGGAGTGATTCGGTTTGGTAAGCGTGGTAAACTTGCTCCTAGGTTTATTGGGCCATTTAGAATTCGTCAAATAGTTAATGATCAAACGGTATCGTTAGATCTTCCTCCTGAATTAGCGGGTATTCATGACACTTTTAATGTTTGCTACTTAAGGAAGTGTAAGGTGGAGGATCAATCCCAAGTCCTTCCGTTACAAGACTTACGTGTCGACTTAAGTCAGAAACTTGTAGAGGAACCCATAGAACTTGTAGATAGAAAAGTGACTAAACTTCGAAAGAAGGAGATACCCATGGTTTTGGTTAAGTGGCGACATAGTTTGGGTGCTAATCTTACGTGGGAAACGGAGGAAAGCATGAGGGTGCGTTACCCTAATCTCTTTGAGCGTGGCGAGATTTCGGGGACGAAATCTTCTTAAGGAGGGAAGATTTGTAACATCCTCGTTACCGGCCTAGGAGAAATTTGGTAATGTACTTAATTCATTTGATTATTTAATTGAGTTTAGAAATAATTAGTATTATTTGGCTAATTGAAATAAATATGTCCAGTGGTCAAATGACTTATTGTGATACATGGATTATTACTTGTTTTAAATTATTATAGTTGACGGTATAATAATATATATTTTCACGTAAACGGTTCTTAGGTTCCAGACAATAGGTTTAGAGCGGGTATAATTTGGAGCTAACTTATACCCACCATTTGTAGTGGATCGGGTTATTTGTTTTCCCTCCCCCATTTCATTCTAACTCCCCAAAATAACACACCTACATACATTAAGTTTGAGAGAAATCAAAAGAGAAAACTTTGAGTAATCGATTAGAGCTTGGATTCGTGGTTATCACTTATCAACATCATCATCTACCTTGCTATTACCTCGATTGTAAGTTTGAAATTGCTTTGAATTTATGTTTATGAATTAGGGTTTGAAGTAATTAGGTTAAAGGTGTGATCAAGCATGGATTTGAGTTTGATGATAGTTATTTGTTGTTATAACATGTTACATGATGATCTTGGAAGTTATTGTATGTCAATAATTGTGTATTACATCTGTTATTTGATGAAATTTAGGATTTGGTCGAGCTAAAGTGTTCTTGAACCTGGGTTTTGTCGCTGGAAAAGTGACAAACGCGATCCAGGCATCAGGCCAGGATCGCGTTCCATAGTGTAAATTTGTTTCAGACCTGGATCCTTCTTTGAAACGCGATCCCGCCCCTTATGTCTGGATCGCGTTAGTTAGTGTAAATCCGAGTTAAGTTGAGTTTGTTCTTTGGAACGCGATCCCGGCACATCTACAGGATCGCGTTTGGTAGTGTAAAATGTTTACAGAATAATTTAGAACTAGGGAACGCGATCCAGCACTCTATTTCAGGATCGCGTTTGTATATTGAAAAATGACAAATTTGATAACTTGTGACTTGTGCATTCTTGTTAATTGCTTGTATTAATAGTATAGTAGATGTTCTTAGTTGACACTATATATATAATTATATTGTAATGAACTTGAAGGAAAGACTAATTCGGGTTGATCGTATTTTCAGATAAAGCGAAGACTCAGTGAGACTAGATCTCTGAGTGGAGACCTTGTCAGTAAGGGTGAGTGGATCATTGACTCTCTTTCTGAATTAGTTGTAACAATCCGGTTACAACGGGTAAACGTGGTTTTACAGTTATATATATATTGAATCAGTACATTTTGCCATGATGATTATGGAATGTGCTATCTTGTCAGGGGTCAATATGATATTGGGTTTGGATACTGTTACTTTGGACGACATGATGACTTTGTACATGTGTTGTTTATTGAAATCATGTCGTATGTAGTAATGGTACTAAACTATCGGTAAGACCACTGTTTGGCCTTCAGTGGTTATAAGTGTTACTTGGGGAACCACCGCGGCATGAGGGTACCTCAAGGACCACCGATCCTCTTTGATGTATTTGTTATCATGCTTTGGGGTGATCAATTGCTATGCTAGTTTAGATTGATAGTTGTGATCTATTCACTTAGCTTCGTGCTAATCCCTCTCCTCACTTCTTGCAGATTACTTTTGATGTGGGTGGGCAAGAAGTTAGTTTGAAGAATGTTTGACTGCCTGCTCTGACTATATGACATGTCGTCATTTATAAACTCATGTTTTGGAATTTTAAATAACACCTAACTTAATGTTGTAACTAATGGGGTTATCTAACCAACTTATCATGCAGGCATAGATTGTGTTTTGGGAACTATATTATACGCAATCTATAATGCATGATTTGTATTTAATCGCTTCCGATATATGTTAAAAAAAAAAAAAAAAAAATGTCTCTTGAAATATTGTGGTGTTATATACCACATGTTATACTAATTCATTAACTTGTTACTGGTTACCAATACATATGCTAAACAATTAACACATGTATTACTTTGTTTAATACCATACGTGTTATTATCACTATCAATAATATGTTACTTTTAAGCATGTGACACGTGTGTTAGTGGTTGGTAACACGTATGTTAGTGGTTTGGTAACGCATGTGTTAGTGGTAGGTAACACATGTGTTAGTGGTCTATAACACATCTGTTAATGGTCTGAAATACATATGCTAAAACCATTAAGTCATTAATACATGTATTACTTTGTTTAATACCATATGTGTTAGTATCACTATCAATAATACCACAGTCGATCGTGTGACAGAAAGAAAGCAGAGGCTAAGGCAAAAGCAGAACCTAAGGCAGGGGAGAAAGCGAAAGCAGAGGCGAGGAAGATAGCGGATGGAAAGTGGACAGTGAATTTATATTATATAAACAGAAAATGTTGACTAGTTCTTTAATTTTCAACTATACTTTAAAATCTTTGCTAGAAACTATCCTTTTATTGTCTTTAGTATTATTATCACAATTTGTTAGTATTCATAATTCATATGCGAGAAATAGTACTTGTTTCTGCTTCGTTTTTTACATATATATTGCTAAAATTGCATATTATCGGATTGGTAACATATGTATTAGTGTCGGTAACACATGTGTTAGTGGTTTTTAACACATGTGTTAGTGAGTTTAACACATGTGTTAGCATGCAGTAATACATATGTTAGTGGTTGGTAACACGTGTGCTAACACCATTAACACATGTTTTACTTTTGTTTATTACCATATTTGTTACTATGGCTATCAAGTGCATATTACTTTTTGAGCATGTAACACATGTGTTTTTGATTGGTAACACATGTGTTAGTGAACGATAACACGTGTGTTAGTAGATGGATGGTAAAATGTGTGCTAACACCTATAACACATGTATTACTATCCTTTATACTATATGTGTTACAATGACTATCAAGAATACGTTACTTTACAACATGTGACATATTTGTTAGTGCTAGTGGTAGGTACCGCCAGTGTTAGTGTTAAGAAAAACAAGTGTTAGTGATAGGTAACACAAGTCTTAGTGTTAACTAACACAAGTGTTTGTGGTAGTAACACCCGTGTTATTAGCATGTAACGCAATTGTTAATGATAAGAATAACAAGTGTCAGTGGTAGGTAACACAACTGTTAGTGATAGGTAACACATGTGTAAGCGGCAGATAACACATGCGTTAGTGGTAGGTAACACAAGTGTTAAAGCACATAACACAAGTGTTCATTGTAAGAATAACAAGTGTTAGTGTTATCTAACAGACTTGTTTGTGATATGTAAGACAACTATTAGTGTTAACTAACACAAGTGTTAGTGGAAGGTAACACATGTGTTAGTGGAAGGTAACACAAGTGTTAGTAGCAGGTTACACAAGTGTTAGTGGCAGGTAACACAATTATTAGTGGCAGGTAACACAAGTGTTAACATTCTGTAACATACAGCAGCAGTAAAAAAAATGATATAGTGAAAAAGCTAAACATCCAAACGATTTAGCAAAAGAACATAAAGCATACTATTATAAAAAAATGTACTCAAGTGCATTGTAGCGAACACACCCGATTTACCAAAAACAACATGACCCATACTGTTATCAACAAATGTACTAAAGTGCATTGTAACAAATACACTCCGATTCAAAAAAATAACAATACCAACACTGTCATGAACAAATGTACTTGATTATAGCATCGGACCATATACTTTTCTAAAAACAATACTCGTGGAACCCTTTTCAACATCTTCTTCGGCGTCTTAATCTACATTTGATCAGGGTCCTTAAGCCTCCTTTTGTGGTTCCTGATTGCATTCTTGATCATGCTCTTTATATCATCATCGTCGTGTGCGCGAGAAAACTGATCAGCCATAACATAGACTCTTTCGGCAAGGATGTTGTACTCATTCTATTTTCTAGCTTCTTCCTCTACTGCTTTGTTCTTCTTCAACTCATCAGCATCATCAGCTTTCTTTCTTTCCTGCTCTTCTTTCTGTTTAATTGCCTTTTCTTCTGTAGCCTTCTTCTTCCTCTTCCATATACAAAGAAGCACACATTATATACATAACCTATACAAAAATATAACAACATAATATTTACGCTCAGTGTACCTATGCATTACATGAAAGACACATTCCAAACACTTGTGTAAATTAAAACATACCAAACACTTGTGTAGAGTGTTTAAGAGATCCAGCCCATAAAACTCGAGCTACAAAATAACCAACATTTGTGTTACCAAAACCCTAAATTCAAACCAAACACATATGCACATTCAAAATAACAAACAAAACTCAAAATACAACACAAACAGAAGTCTCACCTGTGTAAATACAAACTGCAGCACGCCTAAACCACTTGCAGACATTAAAATCAGTATAAATAGAACTAACACGTATGTTACCAAAACCCTAATTTCTAACAAAACACATTTAAACATATAGCATGCAATACAACAACAAAATGCAACCTATAACTAAAGTATTAACATATTAAACACAGAAAGCGTAAAGATAAAAATCAAAAAAACTAACGTAATGGTACGGCTATGATAGGTCGAGCTTCAATCGGACTTGAAGAAGCTTTTCCTGGCGCAATCTCATCACGAAGATCCATTTACAAGTGATTCCGGTTACAAAAATCCCTGCTATATTGATTTTCAACGAGTTTCTTAACCAGGGTTTCTCAAAAATGTTTCTTTGGTAAAAACGCACCGATAGAAAGGTTAATCGAAGCAAGTAGATGAAGAAAACTAAGATTATAGCATCAACAACGACGATTTGTTGATTATTTGAACGAAATTTGGATTTCTAGGGTTTTGTGGTTAAATCTCCATTGATCAAAGCGAAAAGAACGAGAGGAGACGAGTAATTTGTGTGGTTTTTGTTTTTAACAAAAGTGAAAAAATAATGAATTAATTAAATTGTAATTTTACCATTATACCCCTCCGCCCAAAATCAGATTTAATTTGATTTTTTTAATTAAAAAATGAGGTATTAATCTGGACCCTTGATTTGATTAATCTGATGGCTCACATTCGTTCCTCCATTCTCACTTCAAATGAGTATACTCATTTGAACCCTACTCTATGTAGTAACTCATAAGTCGTAATCATTTGAGAAACTAATTGAGTCTCACATCAATATATTATAGGATTCAGGTTATAGAAATTTAACATATTTATCGATATAGACATGAAATATTTACTTTACAACGAACTTTTAATTTATATGCAATATCATTATAAGTTCGTCGTAAAATCAAAAGTCCCGGTAGGATATTGATACTTTGATACTTTATTAAAGTATGTTGCATTTCTACTACTTTAACCTTACCTATGGTTCTTGGCGTTTAAGAGGGATATGCGTTTTGAAAGAAGGAGGATAGACGATATCAGCCGTTGATTTCTGTGATCACCTCCTCACTTTTCCCCTCAAATTGCATGTGCTCATCAGAACCATACACATTGTTGTTTTATTGTTAAGGTTTTCATAAATATAATTTAAAACCGTTTGTGTTCAATTTTCTCCATGCTAAAAGGTAGAGTAACATATCTTTTTCCAACACAAAAAAGTTGGTGCCAAACCATGACACCTATTCTGTCCCCCACACATGAGAAATGGATACGGATTTTGTTTCGCATTAATAGTCTTTTCACTTTACACATACATGAATACAAACAAACACACCAGGTACAACCTTGTGCTCATTCCACCATCACGTACTCATGTCCTTCACCCTAAAATATATGTCACTGTTAACACACGGAGTGGGCGAAGGCAAGCGTCAGCGTTCAACAACTTGAAAGTTGAATCTCGGTGTTCACCATACCAGACCGCCATTCAAGTCTGAAGTTAATCTTGTGGTTCTTTAATTTTCTTTCTTTTATTTGATCGGCTCAAAATCAAATTTGTAGGTCCATTTGAACTTCGAGTTGAACATTGAATTACTCACAAATTTGTATTCGTGTTAAATTTTAATGTTCAATTGAACATCAAACTGAACATCGATCGATCACAAGGATAACCACTCCTTATTCTCTAATAACTTAAAATCAGATTTATCCAAAAATATAACTTGAAGCTCTTTGATATCAAAATGTAATAGGGAACAATATTAGTACCATTTTTTATAATTTTTTATTGGTTTATATACATTTAATTAACAAGAAGATAAAACGATATAATTGTTTGTACTTGATAGTTTTCTTTTAGTACACCCTGTTCATATAAGTTGAGTACATTGCTTTGTAGACTCTCAAAATCATAATGGAAACCGAAAATACCAAAGCTTCTTCCAAACAAAAATTGGAGATGAACAAGGGTTTGATGAGTAATCATCACCATGATGATAATTTTGCAAAGAAGAAGAAAGGGGGTCACGATGGTGGTGGATCGATTAGTGGCGCAAGATGTTGCCAGGCTGAGAAATGTACGGTTGATCTCACGGAAGCTAAGCAGTATCATCGTAGGCATAAAGTGTGTGAGCTTCATGCAAAGGCTCAAGCTGTGATCGTTGCCGGAACACATCAAAGATTTTGTCAACAATGTAGCCGGTTAGTGTTCTAGTTATACTATTATTTTCTTTGCCCTTTCTTATGGTTTTTAAGATTCATGCTCATTCCATACTTCAATTCTAGGCAAATATTATGTTTTTGAGAAATTAAGTAACTATGTACAATAAAATAGTAAAAGCGAAGTATAAACTAGCAGCAATAGTTAACGGGTGCTACTATGTTTTAGATAGAATCACTAGCACATAAAATGCTTAGTATTTTAAATATCAACCAACCCACCAACATTGTACATATATCTTTCGAGTAACTAAAGGCCAAATTTCCTACTTTTTCTTAATAAGAAAAGATGGGTACACTAATTAGTTTAATTAATGATAAGTAGGGCATCTTTTGAAGAATTTGCATGAGTGTGTGATGATAATCTTTGTATATTCCTTGAATCGTGTATAACCATTTTCTCATTTATTTTGACTCTTTACATCGTTAATCACGAAATTCTTACCACAAAGGAAAATCTTAGAGTTTTAATTAGCGGAGAAACTAAACAAACAAAAGAAAATTGTTGCTTTTCGTGTGTTCAAATGAGGCAAAAAAAAATTTTAATTTTTTGTTTTCAGAATCATTTTGGTGATTAAAAATAGTTGGCCGGAACCAACAATCACAGATTATCGGGAAAAACGGGTAACAAGATCCAATTGTGATAAAATAAATACGGGGCGGCTCCCCCTCGCCTGTTGTCACTTAGGAGCGGGGGTTCAATTAGGGGGCTCAGTCGCCTAGACCCTTGTAAGGAGCCCTGTGCGGCCATTGACCCTGCAAGAGGGTGCACCCTTTGAGTCCTTGACTCCAACTATTTAGTGGCAATTCAAACTAGTCTGAATGAGTGTGTTACTTACCGATTCGTCTTATAACTTAACTTGAAATAACCTATAGTCCTGATCAAATTTCAATAATATTAGAATTATCAACATTATCATCACACTAGCTAATTAAATGACACCTTGAAACATCGTTTGAGATTTTTTAATGACTTGACTACATTAAGTGAATTCAATTACTACTAATGATTGTTCATATGTATAATACTTCTATGCTGTAGTATATTATAATGTTAACTTGTACATCAAGTTAACTTCTTACCCGAGTTAACTTCATCTTCAAAGATCCTCATAAATTAGAAACATTACCAATTTAGTTCGACACTAGGGATGGCACCCGCGGGTCGTGGGTCTGAAAATGCTAAACCCATCACCCGCCCGTGACGGGTTTTCGAACCCATCACCCGCCCATGACCCACCAACGGGTTTACTTTTTACACTCATACCCGCCCGTGACGGATACCCGCGGGTCGCGGGTAACCCGCGGGTTTATGAAAACTATGCTTTTTTATTTGTATATGAACTGTTTTATTATATATTGTTCAAATTAACCACTATATATAAATATATGAAAGTTAAAACTATATGAAACTATGAAAGTCACATTATAATACTATCTTAATTTTGCGCATGCACATCCTTTAAAACATACAGTTTATGCCGTTAAGGTAGAGTTTAATTAGTCTTGTTCAACTGCATCTATTATTTGGACCATGTTACTTTAACCAAACATTTATAAAATAAATAATATAAATATAAATATAAATATTAATAAGAGTACAAATTATTAATTACTTCCACACCTATTTACCTACCCATCAATTTTTTTTACATGAGAGCATCATTACTTGATGGTACAGTACTCGCTTGCATACTACAAAGTACTAGTAATAGACAAAGCATACTTTAACATGTGCATGTACAACATTACGTACCCATTTGTTTTTGTGTATCGTTAGTTTAATTTGTACATATACTGATGTACGCCAGTATGCATCAACTCGTTGTACCATACAACGCAATGATGCTCACCTAAAGCGTATCACATTACTCGTATACGAAATTAAAGAAAGTAAAAATACCAATTAACTAACGTAGCATCTATTAATTCTTTGATCAACATGTTATAGGTTTCATGAGCTTTTGGAATTTGATGATGCCAAGAGAAGTTGTAGGAGACGTTTAGCAGGACACAATGAGAGACGTAGGAAGAGCTCAATTGAGGTTAAAGGTACCGGAAAAGACCTTATGTCCCGAGAAGTGGATGATACGTGAAGGCTAGCTAGCTTCAAGATAACTGTACGTGAACAAGAATGTTAAGTTATTATTATAAGCGTTAGCGAATCGGATGCAGGTAGTATGAAATATGCATTGCATGCTAGTTCTAACATATTATTGATCCGTTTGCCTTTAGGTTTATGTATTATCTAAGTTGCTGTTTAATTAGGATGTTTTAAATGTTTGGCTGTAATGATAAAACCTAATATGTGTTTATATATTCTCAATTAGTAACTAGTAACACAAATATTAACAAATGATCAGTCATTAGCTCCAAAACTCAAATTGTTTCAATTGCTTTTTCTTATTATCAACTATGATGAATGAATTGAACTTGATTAATAATGTTAATTAAAAAGTATTTCAGATACGAGAAATGCTAGACTCACAAAAATTTATAATAAGTATCCCTAAATGATGTCATCTCATTGTTCACTGGGTGACTACGTGAGTTTGATGATATATATAATTTTACCACACGCTATAACAAAAATATCATTTATCCACACTTTGTTTTCAACACTTTTTAAAATTTGTGTAGAATTATGTTAAATTATTCACACTTATAATTGTGGAGAAAATTGTTACATCAATAAGTGTGGAAATCACCAAAATCTTCACATATAAAAGTGTGAGAAAAAAAAAGTTTACACTTAAAAGTGTAGAGAAATTACAACTTGTCAACACTTAAAAGTGTAGAAAAAAATTTGTAACACCCAATTTATCCACACTTTCTCTTGTGTGGAAAAATCATGTGTTACAAATTTTTTCTACACTTTTAAGTGTTGAAAAGTGTAATTTCTCAATACTTACAAGTGTGGGCTTTTAATTCTTACATATATAAGTGTTGAAAATCTTATATTTTTCAAAAAAAATTTACACAGTTTCTAAAAGCGTGGAGAAAAAAGTGTAGTAAAATGACTTTTTTATTTTAGTAGTGACAAGATAGAAAAATTCGAAAAAGAAGACAAATTCATTTTACAAATACGAAAAGTGGTACCGAAAAGTCAGTTCGATCATGTGTTAAACTCGAGTACAAGTACCTTATCGGAATTTTTGTATTTTTTAGGTACGTATTTGGAGGTCGATTGCGTGTTTGACGAGCACAGGCCGGGTGTCCCAAATTGTGACACCCGGTCAAAATAATCCAAAATTTGCTCCTAATTTAAACTTTAAAACACGTATTACATACGTGTCAATACTAAAGTACACAAGTAATATATATGTATTTACATATATATATAACACATTGATTATTCAATAATCACGTACAAACAAAACTAAAAGAAAACGTAATCTTCAATACGGACGTTGGTGAAAAACATTTTTTAATAATGTATTATTATTTAGAATAATAATTATTTACTTGATATCAAATTTAAACATATTCTGTACATAGAAAACTATCCGTCAAAATGAATTGAAACAAAGATATAATTTTATATCTCACTACAAGTATTATTGTAAGATACTCTGATTAAAAATATAAAGGATTATATTTTTAGAAATTTATCATTTAAAAAGATTATACTACTTTACGATCGGGTACGCGAACACGGGGCGAAAAATACTACCAAACCTCAATTATTGGAGGCTGGTTATACTCACCCGACCCCCAATAATTCACACATACAACACACACACGATCCATCTCATTTCTCTCTCGGTCTCTCGCTCTCTTCTTCTCGGTTTCAAATCATCATCATTCATCAACAACAACAACACCTGATCATCATCTTCATCCTTGGAATCATCATCTTCATCGTTCATCATCATCATCCTCACGGTTCCGTTTTATTTTGTAAGAATCACTCACCTTTTTCCTTTAATTTTGTGTTTAAAATACGTAATATAATATGTATTAGCATTATACTAAGTTGATTGTATGCAAAAACGGATTTAAAACTGGTATTGTGAGACCCGAAAGAAACAACCCACCCGGACGGGTGGATCAAGTAACCCGGACGGGTTACAAAATTCACCCGGACGGGTATGAGACCTCACCCGGACGGGTAAGTCCGTACACCCGAACGGGTGAAAGGTGAAACCCGAACGGGTGGTACACACAGACCCGGACGGATTAGAAAACTCACCCGGACTGCTCACCAAACATACCCGTACGGGTATGGAGCCCCACCCGGACGGGTAACACCCATTTAGCCCACCATCTTTTGTAGTTTTGTATTCCTCTGAGTCACGGTCGTCTGGGCAGCTTGATCGCCTAAATCCGAGTTCGTATGAGAGAGTTATGACCTAAACGGTGCGACATAGTCAAATCAGCAAAATGCACTATCTTTTCATATTTTTTTCCTCAATCTTTAACCTTAACACATGAGATCAATTTCAAGCTAAATAAGTATCTAAAGTACATGAAATCAACTAGAAACAAGTACAAAAATTGTATTTTGAAATATATATTCACTCCTGTCACCAACGGGCCGTACACTTTTACAAACTACAAACTTAATTGGATTTCAAACATATAAACGTAAACACTAGTCGAATGCGTTGAACATAACTAATAAAGTGAACAATTATACGAATGATTTACTAAACATCTAATTACAAATATATAATCTTACGTGTTTAGGACACTAGGGGATTACACTTGGAATACGTACGTGCATTAGGGTTGCTTGCTCTACAGGTGAGTCTCACGGCCCCTTTTTACTGCTTTACTTTGGGGGAGATGCATTACTTGTTTTACTCGAACACATGTACTTACTTACTTGATTACAAACTGATTTACTGGTATATCGATTGCATGAGGTTTACTTAATCCAATGAAGTCCCTTTAATCATAGTCGTCAGTTATGGTCTTAAGCGCGAGTACTAGTAAATGGATCCATTAGGACTGACAATCCTCACCCAGGGTAGCACGCACTACCCCGAACATACAGGTATAAATGGGTGTTTCTTACTCGTTACATATGAATGTTTTTGGATTAGCATTCACGAGGGCAAAATCACTGATTGTTAAGCTTCGACTATGGTGCTCATGGCAATATATACGGAAACTATTGCGACTGTGCAATATTTACTCAATGATTTTACAAGCTGATGTGTTCAAACTGTTACTTACTATAAACCTGTGAGATTCACCAACCTTTTGGTTGACCTGTTTTAGTAATGCATTCTCAGGTACACAGCAACAGTAGTGTTGATCAGTACGGATGGTCCAGCAGGATATGCTTTAGTAGCTCGAGTCACATGCAATTACACATATGAAGATTTTACTTGCATTATTTTTTGTATAATGATTATGTACTTAAAATCTAACAAAACTAGTTGCGAACTCATCAATGATGTATTACTTTTGAAAACTTATGTATTAATGTAACATCTTCTATAACGTCTCATTTAGAGTCGTTTGCTTGTATTTTAGTGTTTTGATATTTGATTAGTGGCACCCAAAACTCGCTTCCGCAAAGCATTAAATTTGGGGGTGTCACAGATTCGTATCAGAGCCTAAGGTTATAGTGAACTAGGTTGCATTTAGTGGGCCTAGACTATGACCGTTAGGCAGTATTCCTCATTAGATATAACTGGTTCAGGGATTTCATCATACGAATTTAATTTAACATAGCCTGATCAACTATGTACAATTAAATGAAGATGATGTAAGATCTGAAAGGGGTTATGTTGAACAGGAATGCAATAGTTGACTCTGACCACGAGAGAACCGTGACTTGTACTTGTTTTGCGCTAGATACAACTAGGTGGATAATATGTATGTATACATGGGTTATACATATATGATTAGGCCTAGTGATATACTCGGGTACTTGGTATTATACATAATATATATATTAAACGGTTTCAGATGTTTGGTTATCACTTTGGTGATCTTGATTGGTAATCACTTCAATGATCTAATTCGGGTACCATTTCGGTAATATAATTCAGAAATATACTTGGTATGCATAGTAATAAGCCTTGGACATGAGATATACTATAGGTTCTGGTATATAGTATGTATAATTGTAGGCCTTGGATAGTCGGAGACATTTTCACTATTCGGATGCTGATTTAGGTTTCTTGTCTACTCAAGTTAGACCACTATTGGAAACTAAATCTCTTAAGTTAAACAATGAATACACCATAAGGCTTACCGGTGGTTAGTTAATCGAGTCAGGACAAATAGTACCGGGATGTACCCTAGTTTTAGAGGGTCATCTCTTCGAGACAGACTTACCTCGGTAGAGTAAGGATCTTTCGACATTCTACTCGGCACATTGGCTATCGAAACATCATTATTCACTAGCCGTCATGTTAACATTCTAAATCGACATGCTTCTATGAACCTCTAATACGATGGGTCTATTGTAATCCCATCTCATTCTGTATTATCCTTGATATCTGTCCGGACGCGGTATTCCCGACATCTTTTGTAAACTTTAACTCTGTTAATCTTTTGAACTTGCATGTTAGGCGATATTTTCATATGTTTTGACAAAGCAAACTTTCTAACACTCTTCAAAGATAAGGTTTCAACGAATTTTTAGTAAATGAGTATTATTCAACATTTTAGTGATAATACAAATTTCAACATACTTTTACCACGAAATTTTTTTTTATAACTTATGTTTTGAACAGATTTTTGATAAACAGAATTTTCACAACTGGTCGCTAACAAGGATTTTCAACCAAACCAATTATCAACTCAAGTTTTCATCGGATTTCATGTTTTCAACAGACATTCACCAACATAGTTATCTAAGAAATGTATTTCTAATAAACAATTTACGAAAAATTTCTCTCAAAATGTTTTATAAAATTTTCAAAATGATAGATCATATTTACTGTTTAACGTTTCATCTGTCTTCCAAAGATTCTAAGTACAAAATAGAATAAGGAAATTGGCGAACTACTTTAGATAGCCAGTATGATATCAAGGAATTGCGTGTTAAACTTAGTGAACAAGCAACACAGTTTATACAAATTATCTATCAAAGTAGCACACTAAACACTCCACAAACAATCACACGTTGGAGGACAACCAACTTAGTGAGGAACATATGGTGTTTCCTTACCTTCTTACCCTAGATATTGACATGGTAACAACTAAAGAAGTGTCAAAAGAGATGACACTTGAGGTAGAAATGGTGGAACAACCAATGGAATTTGGTGATACATACAAACATGATTAGGCTATTATGGGATATAGGTATATATACATACATAGGCCTCGACTACGTACTACTCACTAGGCTATTATATACTGAATGTATAGGAATAGGCCTTTACTCGATGATACTTTAGAGACCATCTACACCACTATAAACGACAAACATACCTACTTCAATGTCCTTTGATACGGAGATCGGGACCCTATTTTAAAACGCTACCGTCTACAAAATGTTATGTCTACAACGTACACCGTCTTACTGTTAGGTGAACCCTAGGAAAACCATTTTCAACAATTTTAACATGGTTTTACCCCGAACTTTTTCTTAAATTCTATTTTTGAATAGATTTTGTTAAACAAGATTTCAAAAACTTTGCCGCTGACAAAAATTTCAACCGAACTATTTATAGACTAAAGTCTTCATCAGACTTCAAAGTTTTCAACCGACTTTCACTATCGAATTTTCTGACAAATGTACTCTTAACAAACTTGTTGCAAAGTTTCTTACGAAATGTTTTAAAGAATTTTCAAAACTTCAAAACCGTTCAGACTTTCTTACTGTACACAACTTTATACAAAATTTCAAACCCTGAATGGTCAACAAAATTACACAGTACACAATGACCTCCTTGCTGTTATAGGAACAAAACCTACCAGAATCTGAATAGGGATGCGATTATGGTAACTCGCTAGCAACCTATCTGCTTTCATACTACTTACTTGATAAACTTTACTTGCTACTTGATACTTGTTAGGTTTTCCCTAGATTCTAAGTGCACAATAGGGTTAGGGGAAAATAACAATTTAGATCTATAATCTCTATATATGAAACTAGTTTTAGCACAAAGGTATAGGAATAACATATCCTACGCTGTTGTATACCGGAAAACATACCGGTTACATTTTTCTTTTATATACTGGGTAACGTCCCGAGTAAAACAAATTTTTGGGTGACGACTCACATAAAAACCGTATTTTGGGTAACGTCCGCATAAACCTAAAATGTGTTAAACCACTTCGTTTCTATATGAGACTGATAGAGTCTAAGGTGGGTTACTAGTGCAAAATGTAGCGGTATACCAGCAATTGGCTGAACAATCAACTTTGTCCTACCGACAAAACCATCAAGGATTTACTGAATTACTATAGGCTACTAGTACACATTGTAGCTACCCCCTAGTGATCGACTGGACTGATCATGTAGGCAATATAGTCAACACATCTCAAAGTTTCATTTTGAATTCCTAAGTTGCCGGAAGGACATTAGTTCAACAAGGGGAGATAGACAACTCTAGATAGGTGTTGTCAGACTTACGTAGATAACACGCAAACTATAACTTGAATACAACGATAAATACTACGAACAAATTTCGGGACGAAATTCTCCTAACAAGGGGAGAATGTGACACCCGGTCAAAATAATCCAAAATTTGCTCCTAATTTAAACTTTAAAACACGTATTACATACGTGTCAATACTCAAGTACACAAGTAATATATATGTATTTACATATATATATAACACATTGACTATTCAATAATCACGCACAAACAAAACTAAAAAAAAACATAATCTTCAATACGGACGTTGGTGAAAAACATTTTTTAATAATGTATTATTATTTAGAATAATAATTATTTACTTGATATCAAATTTAAACATATTCTGTACATAGAAAACTATCCGTCAAAATGAATTGAAACAAAGATATAATTTTATATCTCACTACAAGTATTATTTAAGATACTTTGATTAAAAATATAAAGGATTATATTTTTAGAAATTTATCATTTAAAAAGATTATACTACTTTACGATCGGGTACGCGAACACGGGGCGAAAAATACTACCAAACCTCAATTATTGGAGGCCGGTTATACTCACCCGACCCCCAATAATTCACACATACAACACACACACGATCCATCTCATTTCTCTCTCGGTCTCTCGCTCTCTTCTTCTCGGTTTCAAATCATCATCATTCATCAACAACAACAACACCTGATCATCATCTTCATCCTTGGAATCATCATCTTCATCGTTCATCATCATCATCCTCACGGTTCCGTTTTATTTTGTAAGAATCACTCACCTTTTTCCTTTAATTTTGTGTTTAAAATACGTAATATAATATGTATTAGCATTATACTAAGTTGATTGTATGCAAAAACGGATTTAAAACTGGTATTGTGAGACCCGAAAGAAACAACCCACCCGGACGGGTGGATCAAGTAACCCGGACGGGTTACAAAATTCACCCGGACGGGTATGAGACCTCACCCGGACGGGTAAGTCCATACACCCGAACGGGTGAAAGGTGAAACCCGAACGGGTGGTACACACAGACCCGGACGGATTATAAAACTCACCCGGACTGCTCACCAAACATACCCGTACGGGTATGGAGCCCCACCCGGACGGGTAACACCCATTTAGCCCACCATCTTTTGTAGTTTTGTATTCCTCTGAGTCACGGTCGTCTGGGCAGCTTGATCGCCTAAATCCGAGTTCGTATAAGAGAGTTATGACCAAAACGGTGCGACATAGTCAAATCAGCAAAATGCACTATCTTTTCATATTTTTTTCCTCAATCTTTAACCTTAACACATGAGATCAATTTCAAGCTAAATAAGTATCTAAAGTACATGAAATCAACTAGAAACAAGTACAAAAATTGTATTTTGAAATATGAATTCACTCCTGTCACCAACGGGCCGTACACTTTTACAAACTACAAACTTAATTGGATTTCAAACATATAAACGTAAACACTAGTCGAATGCGTTGAACATAACTAATAAAGTGAACAATTATACTAATGATTTACTAAACATCTAATTACAAATATATAATCTTACGTGTTTAGGACACTAGGGGATTACACTTGGAATACGTACGTGCATTAGGGTTGCTTGCTCTACAGGTGAGTCTCACGACCCCTTTTTACTGCTTTACTTTGGGTGAGATGCATTACTTGTTTTACTCGAACACATGTACTTACTTACTTGATTACAAACTGATTTACTGTAACACCCTCCCCCTGAGCCCACTGGGCTCACGCGGTCCACAGCTGGGCCTGAGGAGCAATGTTAATATAAACCCACTGGGCCAGGTCTGCAGCCCAATGCACCCCAACCACATCACCTATGGATTTCACCTCCCAGGTAGGTTGTTGGATTCGAACTTGAATCCCTTTAATACTAAGTCTTACCACTTAGTATCACCAATTGAGCTGCAGCTTTGAGGATGATCCAACGGTTAACGAGTTGTTGATCGCGATTCTCCTACAAGTGTGCAGATTACGACGAAACAGAAAACAAAACAACGAAGAACAAACTAGATCAAACGGAAACGGGATCCTTCCGGGTCGTCAACATTTAGTCGACGGCCGGAGGATGACTAAATCACAAGATTGTATACCTAAAGCTCTGATACCATGTAGAAACTAACGACAACTTTATTAAACAAATCAAATGCAATTACAAAGCTTAATTAAAACTGAATACATAGAGGTGCTTAAATGCTAAAACTAACAAACCCTAAATGCTAAACGGGCTTGAACTAAACAAAACAAACGTGAGCCTATAGGAGATGGACTATTATGTTAACAGATTACATATTACATTAATGACTATTTATAGAGTACAAACCAACCTAATCTAACCATAATGGGCCCAATACCCACAAACGGGTTTGGACCATTCTATTCTATCGTTTAATACTCCGCTGCAATCCGAACGGCGAAAGCTCGGATTGGAGCAAAGAAATATACATATTAAAGCTATTAGAAGCATAAAACATTGAAACGATAAATATTCTGTTGATGAATATATCCGACAGCAAGCGGATGCGAATCTTCAAACAGCGGTGGCAAAAGCAAAGCGGTAGCAAAAGCGTTAAATCTATAACTATTTTATTGATGAAGATATCCAATAGTGGATGCGAATCTTTAAACAGCAGCGGCAAAGGTAAAGCGGTAGCAAGAGCAAAATAAAGTGGTAATATAAGCGATATTTTTGGAAAGAGATTTTATGATCAAAACCAAAGAAAACCAAAAACGCGATGCGGAGAAGAACATGAAAGTTTATTTAATTACATTTTATTTATTTATTTTTATTTCTTTTTAACTCATAAACCAATTAAAATTGTAAGCTGTTTGGTTGGAACGCCTGATGGACGAAAGTAGATAACTCAAAAAAGGTAGTAAATTTTTTTTTTTTTTGAGTAATTAGTTAATTGGGAAAAGAATATGGTTGAGAAAGTAATAAAGGGCATAAACAATGCGACTTTGACTGCAAGATGCGAACGAAAGCAAACTAAGGTTAAAAGAATGGGATAGAAGATGTACGAGAGATCTACGAATTTTATAGAAGATTAACAGGTGTATGTTAATTGTACATTTGCAGATTGGAAGCGCGAAAAGAAGATAGGTGAAAAGAAGATAGGTGAAAGTGATATAGAAACGGTATGAACCTATAGCTCTGATACCATGTTATTGAATGAAAACCCCGTGAGGATTACATATTATATTAACAACTATTTATAGAGTGTATGAACTTAAAACTCTCATACAATGTTATTGAATGAAAACCCCGTGAGGATTACATATTACATTAGCGCCTATTTATAGAGTACAAAGCAACCTAACCTAACCTTAATGGGCCCAACACCCACAAACGGGTTTGGGCCATTCTATTCTATCGTACGTTTAATAGAGAAAACGAAGACGTACACAATAAATGTGGTGCATTAAACTTTCTTTATTCTCTTGCTAGGTGTTTGCACGAAGAGGAAGGGGACAGAGCGGTAGTGTTTATAACTTGGAAGAAAGAAGCGCAAAGAATAACACCAATAATTGATATATATGTGTTAAGAAAAATTGTTAACGACAAAGAATAACACTAATAATTGATATCTATGTGTTAAGAAAAATTGTTAACGACAGTCGTTATCATTAAGGATTAAGGTCCATTAAATACGCATCAATGCTTTATCTTCAGATCATAACAAATTGTATGTCTCTTCTCAAGTATTATTGGTTGACACCCTTAATGGTGGTTGACGTACAATACGGAGTAAGTTTATGGATGTCAAAATTCATTAATAAGATCTAAAGGCTATCGTTAATAAAGGGATTGGATGACTACTTTTTATGAGTATATTTTTGTGACAAATACCCTTTTTTAGAGAGTATTAGTTTTCAGCAATGCACCAAGCCCAATAAATTAATCAAACTAGCAGAGGACCTGCGCAATCCAACGGATAAAATTATTGAAAGCTAAAAATTTTTTGTGATTAACGTTGCTTAGTTGATGTGGGTAATCTGTTTTATTGTTGAATTGTTCCTATTTAAATTTAACATCATCCCGATAACACTTAATAATAAAATGTACGTTACTATTAAACCGTTTGAACAAAAAAAGGACCGATAGCATCAATATAACACCCTTTAATTTCATGACCATTTTTTTTATTAATTCATTACTTCGGAAGCGTTGGTCAAAATACATTATCTATTCACCATATAAAATATGTACATATACAAAGTCTTATTGTTCCAAAACTACAGTATATCAAACTATATCAGACTGAGTGTTATATAATACAAAATACAACTTTAAGTTATCAAAACATTATCAGAGTATACGAGTGGTCAAACATTCCATCCAAACAAAAGCTTCTTGCCCAGCCCGTTATATAAAAAACCATAACCTGTAAGAAGTAGGGTGGTGGGATTAGCACAAGGCTAAGTGAGAGAATGTATAACTAACAGTCTAACTTAGCATAACAACTCTGTTTACAGCAAATAATCATAAACACATAACATCACAGAGTATCGGTGGTTCTTGAGGCGCCCTCATGCCGCGGTGGCCCTCCAAGAACACTTAAAACCAACTGCAGTGTGACACTCCTCCAAATTAGGTATATATTTATACTTAATTTCATGCATACTTAGAGCTAATTCCCTGATTAGTGAATTCAAAACTATTTTTATGAGACGTGTTTAGTAAAACACACTGTGTTAATACGCGACGTATTACTAGTTACGTAGTTATTTATAACTACGCGCAAAACAAACGGAACGAGTCCGACAAATAAACATATACAATAGTTGGTGATACAAATAATTAATAATGCGAAAATTATTAATTACGAATATTGTTCAATTTATATTATCGATATAATATAAAACGTATTGCACGCGAATGGATACAATACAGAAACGTACCTAAGGGTCAAAAATAATAAAAGTATTATTTTTCCCATTCATAATAAAGTATTTGGAGAAATACCTCAAAATGAATTTACATGTATTAAATGTAAATTTACACTTAATTGGACCCGTACACGAAATTAACGGGTTAAATAACTGCAATATTAACACTACCGATCGACACATTACTGCTTGAACCCATACCTCATTTGAAAAACAAAACCGTATCAATAATATATACTCCCTCCCATTCTTTGCATCCACCAAACTCCAATAATACATCACCAACCTTTCTCCTTCTTTCTGTGATCAAGCGACTGGAAGCAGTAGCAGTAGAAGCAACAAGCACAGCAGCATACATCTTCAACCTTTCTTCATGATAATCATCTTCAAATACCTTCAAGCACCAAACTAACAAAATGATCACATTATCATCATCTCATCTCATCATCATCATCATCGCAGTCGATCATCATCATTATCATCACTCGAAATCACCATCATCCACATCTTTAAACTCATTGTGAGGATCTTTCTCCATTTTAATTTCATTATATAATTTATTATAATTACGAAATTTGTTGTGATGATTGTGTAATGACCTGAAGTATTATGATTATATAACATATTGATGATCGATTGAACTTTAAAAACGAGATTATACCAAAAGCTATATGTATATGAATATATAACAGAGATGAACGACTGGTTCTGGAAAACCGAAGGATCCGACGAATCCCAAACTAAAACACGCACATTTTGCCTTTAAACGAAGCGACGGATCAAGTGTAAACCAGACAGATCTGGCGGATCCTGTATGGATCCGGCGGATCCAAGTTAAAATCAAAGAGAAACCACGTAAAAATTACACTGATCCGGCGGATCACATGGGTGATCCGGCGGATCACTTGAATGATCCGGTGGATCTCAGGTTTAAACCCATAACACGCGGAAAAGCTACTCGATTCGGCGGATCACTTTTGGATCCGGCGGATCCTCACCATTTTAAAGTGATCCGGCATCTTGTAATTGGATCTGGAAGATCCTAAAACTTTGATTCAGATTCGGCGGATCTGTCATGGATCCGGCGGATCCCCACCCAAAACCAGAGACTGACTTTGCATGTTTAAATGGTACAAAACTATAACGAATCCTGGACTTTAAGATCATTGTTAAAATATATTGGACATAAAATATACGGACACGTGATTAGATTCTCAAAAACTTTATTCGTTCACGAGACACTATTGGATCAATATATGTACATACGGACTTATGACAAAACGATAAACGATTTGAGATGACGGACTACATACGGGTAAATACATTTTGTAACTAACGAAACTTGTATTTTTGAAACATATACAACGACACTCATATATAAGTACGTATATGTACACATTTGCAAATAACCAAAATATGTGTATATATATATATATATATATATATATATATATATATATATATATATATATATATATACACATGACGAAGAATTATATATACGAATATATATATATATATATATATTCAATTAATAAGTATATATATATATGTATATACTTACACGCAACGAATGTTTAAACGATAAACATAACTCATGAAATACTATTTTTTCAACACACGTATCACCAATAAAATTGTACAAATACTTAAACATAACGAATAGCCGAATACTCATGTAGTATATTTATTGCATCTAGGACTTTGAGGGACGCTGTAACACCCGCCAAATTAGGACTAGTAATTAGTGCCTAATCATATGTTAATACATGTAATTAGTTCCTGGTTAGGCTAATTAATGTATCGAATTATATATATTGTTGAATATATACGAAAATGCGATTTGGTTAAATCGTACGCAATTTAAATCGGATGTATTTCGATTCTATTTTATATGGACGTTGGTGACAAATTTTATTAAATAACGTTGTTATGTCAAAAATATTATTATAATAATATTTCGTAATTATTAGTATCGTACAAACTGAACCTACACAATTTAAAACATTAAAACGCGCATACTAAATAAAATAACGAACATTTATTAACTCAAAAATATAAATTAAACTGTAAAATATTTAAATAAAATATCGCGCAATAAATTGTATTTTAAAACGCACATGTAATATTTAAAATAATTATTTAACGTATAAACGACGGAACAAACGAACACCGCACGGAGCGGGAACGCGGGGCGAAAAATGGGAGGATAACCTCCCATTCCCCACCATCTTTCCCTCATTTCTCTTTTCCCTTTCTCTCTCTCTCTTTCACTTTTTCTTTCAACTACACCAACCACCTCCACCTCCAAAATTCTATCAAAAACGCAAAATAAACATATCAAACGACTTCGGATCTTCAAGATTTTTAGAGATTCACGACCACCGCGACACGATCAATCATCCTATCTTTTCGGATTTCTCATCCGACAATTTGTAAGTTTCCGACAAATCCCGAAATCTCTCGTTTTTAAGTGTTTTCACTTTCTAGTAGTTTGTAACAACTTATAATGTCCCTATAAGGGTTGGGTAAAAGTTTTGGACCGAACGGAAACCGCAAAACTCGTTTTCGACACATTTTCCGGCCAACAGACCGCTACGTCGCATTTGGCCCAGAATTTATGCGACGTCAGCTTCTACGTCGCAAAACCCCTCGTGACGTCGCATTAAATTGCGACGTCGCATATAGCGACGTCAGCCTTAACGTCGCCAATACCTCGCCACGTCGCACTTAGCGACGCAAGCCCGTACGTCGCAGAAATCACCTACGTCGCATTAGCGACGCAGCACCCTACGTCGCATTAAATTGCGAAACGTCGCCTTTAGCGACGTCATGCTCAACGTCGCAATCCTACCTGCGACGTCGCACCCAACGTCGCACAAACCAGAACCTCAAAAACACAGATTTTTACTAAGTGTCGAGACTCGAAATTTATCACTCGATTTTACCCAAATTCAAATCCAGATGCGTTTTTCGTCAAAGCAATATAGTAGAAATAAAAATTTTCCAAGCTGACCTGGCAGCTCGACCCCAGCCAGGGGCTCTGCCCCTTGGACCCCGCCAGGGGCTGCCGCCCCTTGGACCCCGCTACCAGGGGCGCTGCCCCCGGACCCCCGTACTTAGATTTCGTAACGGCTTCTAAAACACAATCAAAACACATTTTTCAAGTAAAACGCCGCGAAATCAAAATAGTAATAATTGAGATTATTATTACAAATCCGTCACCAACGGGCCGTACACTTTTCAAATACTCAAACTTATCAACCAAATAGTAGAAATTTGGACATTATAGTTGAACGAACAACTACAAGGGTGATCTGTTGAGATACCCAAATCATGATTATAACCATCGCGTGTCGTGGACACCCTCAGGTTACAAGTCTTTGGACTTCATTTCGGCTAATCAACTTACGTTTGTTTAAACGCATTCAGACTCAGGTGAGTCTCATAGCCCCTCTTTTACTGTTTTACTCAGGGGTGTGATATACTGCTCAACTTTTAACATGTGAACGCAAGTACCAACTTTTCATATACTACATGAGTTTTTCGAAACTAATCATTTAAAGTCCTCCGTCAGCATAGTTGTTAATACGTTGTAGCGTGAATATTAGTATATGGTACCATATAGGATTGACCCTCCTCGTTCGGGTTAGCAAGCACTAACCGGGTAAACGGACGTACTAATATTTGGGAAGACGAATGTTGATTAGGCATTCGTGGAGGCACCTCGCCCGGAATTCTCTATAGGGGACCCGGCCCTCGAGTTAAGCTCAACTATGTGCTCATGGCTGTATACACGATGATTATCATTAAATTGCTGGATGCAATTCATTATTTAATTGCTGGATGCAATTCATTATTAAATTGCTGGATGCAATTCATTTTTAAATCTTGCGGTTCATACGATATTACTTGATTTCAAACCTGTGAGCTCACCAGCTTTATAGCTGACCTTTTAGCATATATCGCAGGTACCCAGCAGTAGGATGTTTCTGCTTCAGGATTTAGCTCGAGTCAGCATACAGACGATTGAGATTTTCTTGCATTAGTATATTTTGTATAAGTACTTATGTACTGAAATCTCATTTCATTTAACTCGAGCTATGTAAAGCTTTAAACGTTGTAAACATTTCAGTTATCAATATATTTTGTTAAAACGACGCATATAGAGTCGTTTGCTATTTATCTTTGTGCTTTATTATTGATTAGTAACACCCAAATCAAGCTTCCGCAAATCATCAAATTTGGGGGCGTTACAGATTGGTATCAGAGCCTAAGGTTATAGTGAACTAGGTTGCATTTAGTGAGCCTAGACTATGACCATTAGGCAGTATTCCTTATTAGGTATGACTGGTTCAGGGATTACAGCATACGAGTTTAATTTAACATAGCCTGATCAACTATGTACAATTAAGCAAAGATGATGTAAGATCTGAAAGTAGTTATGGCTGAATAGGATACAATAGAAGACTCTGACCTCGAGAGAACCGAGATTTAAACATGTTTATGCTAGATACTCAATAGGCTATATTATATAGGAACTATATGAATATAGGCCTCAATCTTACTAACGCTTTGTCTCAGAAATGGCAAACACACCATCAAATTCATCTCGTTCTCAATCCGGGTCGCAGAACCCAAGGGTAGCAAGGAGGAACTCCAGGTTGCCTCGAGCTGGCCCGTACTCCACTCACTCCACCTTGCCGGCTCTAGCCGCTAGGGTGAATCAACACGAGCAACGACTTCGCACCATGGATGTCGTGTTGCAGGAAACAAACGAAAACTGGAGACTTACATCCCTCGAACGCATAGAACAAGTCTCCGACGATCTTGAAACCACTAACAACAACATGGATATCCTTCGTAATCAAATAATAGAAATAAGGGTGGAAAATGCCCTTCTGCAACAAAGGATGGATGAATGTGTGCAACGCTCACTTGAGGCAGAAGAATATGCGCGTGGACTAACACAACGACTTGCACTAGCAGAAGACAACGCCCGACAAGCTAGCAGGCTTGCAAACACTGTGGACCGTCTTGTCACGATGATAGAACAAATTAATCTACGTTAAGACTAGTGTAGTCTTTGTCTTGTAATCTACCCTGTAATCTAGTAACTATCTACGCGCTATTCTATAATTCGGTCGGATGTAACAATTCCCGACATCTTTTGTAATACATCTGTAGGATGTAACCTTTGAACTCGTATCATCTATCAAGTATTCTTGCTGTTTTCGACTCATATTAATTGCCATTATTCCTGTTGATGTTATGTATTACTGCTTTTATACATGTACATCTGAGATAAATACAACTTTCTTGCAAAATCTCATGTATCTTCATTTCTCTTATTGAAGAATCATGCCGCCAAAGACCAGACCTTACACTGATGCTCAGATTACGTCACTCATAACCCAGGCTGTTACTGAAGCCTTAGCTCGGAATACCCCACCAAACTCCACAAGAAACAGCGATACCGCTGGAACCTCTACCACCAAACCTTGTTCTTACAAGGACTTTCAAAGCTGCAAACCCTCGAGTTTCAAGGGTTCTGAAGGAGCCATCGGACTAATCAGATGGTTCGAGAAAATGGAAACTGTTTTCCGTGTCAGCAAATGCGCGGAGAACGACAAAGTAAACTTCGCCACCTGCTCTCTTGAAGATGATGCCCACTCTTGGTGGAATTCATATACCCAATCAGTGGGTGCTGACATTGCCTACCAAATCACTTGGGAGGAATTGAAAGCCAAACTCACTGCCAAGTACTGCTCTATCGCCAAACTCCAAAAGCTGGATGAGGAGTTCTGGAACTTAAAGGTTCAGGGTGGTGACATCGATGGTTATACCACCAGGTTTCAACAACTAGCTGCTCTCCGCCCAGCTATGGTAAGCACTGAACCTGATAAAATCAGGAAGTACGCCCTTGGTCTCCCTGATTTTGTTCGGGGACACGTCATCTCTTCCAAACCAACCACCATTGACGGTGCAATCTCATTGGCCCAAGACCTGATGTCTATGAGCCAAGATTCTGAACCACCCACTTCATCCTCCCAAAACAACAAACGCAAGTGGTCTGACTACCACAACAACCACTCCAACCAACAAAACAAGAAACCCGACACCATCAAAGCTTACAACACCACCACTGACATCATCCGGGGTTACACTGGGAGCAAACCATATTGTCCCAAGTGCAGCCGTCACCATGAGGGTTCCTGTGGTCCCTTTTGCAACAACTGCAAGAGGTACGGCCACCTCACCAAAGATTGCCGCTCACCTGCCAACAACAATTCCAACAACAACACCAGACCACCCAAAGTATGCTTTGAGTGTGGGAAACCTGGGCATTTCAGGGACTCGTGCCCAAAACTGAAGAACAACAACAACAACAACCGCAACAACAACAACAACAACACTCGCAGCAGAGCTTTCGTCATCAAATCTGGGGACGCCCGCCAGGACCCGAATGTGGTCTCGGGTATGTTCCTCCTCAACAACTTAACTGCTTCTGTTCTATTTGATACTGGTGCTGATAGAAGCTTTATCTCCGATGATTTTTGCCCATTACTTGACATCACTCCTGTTGCCTTAGATGTTAAGTACACTGTAGAGCTAGCCAATGGAAAACTTGTAGAAACCACCAGTGTGATACCTAATTGCACTTTAAACCTAGCTGACGAGACCTTTTCGATTGATCTTATACCCATTGAAATCGGCAGTTTCGACGTCATTATTGGAATGGACTGGTTGTCCAAACATCGAGCTGAAATCGTTTGTCACGATAAAATTGTCCGTATTCCACTCGCCGTTGGTGGAACATTGATCATACAGGGGGAGACCGGTGGGACGGGACTCGATATAATCTCCTGCTTAAAAACCCGAAAATTTCTGAGAAAGGGTTACCCTGCCATACTCGCACACATTACCGAGAAGAAGTCGGAGGAGAAGCGACTTGAGGATGTGCCGATTGTTAGAGACTTTCCCGAAGTCTTTCCGGAAGAACTACCTGGTCTACCTCCGCCTAGACAGGTTGAGTTCTCAATCGATCTCGTGCCGGGTGCCGCACCGGTGGCCCGCGCACCATACCGTTTAGCCCCATCCGAACTTCAGGAGTTGTCCTCTCAGTTACAGGAACTTCTGGATCGAGGATTCATTAGACCGAGTTCTTCACCTTGGGGAGCTCCGGTCTTATTTGTCAAAAAGAAGGACGGGTCATTCAGAATGTGCATCGACTACCGAGAGTTGAACAAATTGACCGTCAAGAACCGTTATCCACTCCCTCGCATTGATGATTTATTCGACCAACTTCAGGGTTCAAGCTTCTACTCAAAGATCGACCTGCGATCAGGTTATCATCAGTTACGAGTTCGCGACACCGATATTCCAAAAACTGCTTTCAGAACTCGTTACGGGCACTACGAATTCCAAGTGATGCCCTTCGGTCTAACCAACGCACCAGCTGTATTCATGGACCTCATGAACCGGGTGTGCAAACCTTACCTCGATAAGTTTGTCATTGTCTTTATCGATGACATACTCATTTACTCGCGCAACGAGCAAGAACATGCGCAACACCTTAAGACCATCTTTGAACTACTTAGACACGAGGAGCTTTATGCAAAATTTTCTAAGTGTGAGTTTTGGATTCAAACTGTTCAATTTCTTGGTCACGTGATCGACAGTCAGGGAATTCACGTGGACCCATCAAAGATCGAGGCTATCAAAGACTGGCAAGCACCCACCTCTGCAACTGAAGTACGACAATTTTTGGGTCTTGCTGGGTATTATCGACGATTTATCGAAAACTTCTCCAAAATAGCTCAATCACTCACGGTACTGACTCAGAAGGACAAAAGGTTCGATTGGACCGAGAAACAAGAGTCAGCGTTCCAACTTCTGAAACAAAAGCTTTGCAGTGCTCCAATTCTTTCACTACCCGCAGGCACCGATGACTTCGTGGTATACTGCGATGCTTCTCACCAAGGTCTTGGTTGCGTGCTGATGCAACGAGACAAGGTCATTGCTTATGCCTCACGACAGCTAAAAATTCACGAAAAGAACTACACCACTCATGATCTCGAGCTTGGAGCTGTCGTTTTTGCTCTCAAAATCTGGAGACATTATCTCTACGGCACTAAGTGCACTATCTTTACCGACCACAAAAGTCTCCAACATATCTTCGATCAGAAGGATCTCAATATGAGGCAACGTCGTTGGGTCGAGTTGCTTACCGATTACGATTGTGAGATCAAGTACCATCCAGGGAAGGCTAATGTTGTAGCTGATGCCCTCAGTCGAAAGGAACGACCTAAACCACTTCGAGTCCGAGCCCTCAGTATGACCATTCATAACGATCTTACCATTCAAATTCATACCGCTCAGATCGAAGCCTTGAAACCTGAAAACATCAAAAATGAAGCCTTGCGGGGCATTGACAAACAATTTGATATCAAACCTAACGGGATTAGGTATTTCTCAAACCGAATATGGTTGCCTAGTTTTGGGAACCTACGAGACTTGGTGATGGACGAGGCTCACAAGTCTAAATATTCTATTCATCCTGGATCCGATAAGATGTACCACGGCATCAAGGAATTTTATTGGTGGCCAAACATGAAAGCCGAAATCGCCACTTATGTCAACAAGTGTCTTACTTGCTCGAAAGTCAAAACCGAACATCAGAAACCTCCTGGTTTACTCCAACAGCCTGAAATCCCTGAATGGAAATGGGATCAAATTGCCATGGATTTCATAACCAAACTACCCAAGTCGTCGAGCGGTTGCGATACCATTTGGGTGATCGTCGATCGTCTCACCAAATCTGCTCATTTCCTGGCAATCAAAGAAAACGATAAAATGGAACGCCTTACACGAATCTACATCAAGGAAATCATTTCTCATCACGGTGTTCCAACCTCAATCATCTCTGACAGAGATGCCCGTTTCACCTCTCACTTTTGGCAATCACTTCAAAAAGCTTTGGGTACTCGCCTTGATATGAATACCGCATACCATCCTCAAACCGACGGCCAAAGTGAGCGAACCATTCAAACACTGGAAGACATGCTACGAGCCTGCGTAGTTGACTTCGGTACAAATTGGGAAAAACATCTACCGTTGTGCGAATTTTCGTACAATAACAGTTATCACGCCAGCATTAAGGCTGCACCTTTTGAGGCACTGTACGGTCGTAAGTGCCGATCACCGATCTGTTGGACTGAAGTGGGAGATAGTCAACTCACTGGTCCTGAACTCATTCACGCCACCACTGAGAAAATTGTGGAAATCCAAAACAGACTCAAAGCCGCACGTGATCGTCAGAAAAGTTATGCTGACGTGAGACGCAAACCACTAGAGTTCCAAGTTGGGGATCGAGTACTCTTAAAAGTATCGCCTTGGAAAGGCGTCATCCGTTTTGGCAAACGCGGGAAGTTGAATCCCCGGTACATCGGACCTTTTGAGATCCTCGAACGGATTGGCCCCGTAGCTTATCGATTGCAGCTGCCATCCGAACTCAGCAGCGTGCACCCTACTTTTCATATTTCAAATCTGAAGAAGTGTCTGTCTGATGAGACACTTATCATTCCATTAGATGAAATTCGTGTTGACGACAAACTTCACTTCGTTGAGGAACCAGCTGAAATTATGGACCGTGAGGTCAAACAACTGAAACAAAGTCGTATTCCCATCGTCAAGGTCAGATGGAATTCGCGGCGTGGTCCGGAATTCACCTGGGAACGGGAAGACCAGATGCGACTCAAATATCCTCAACTCTTCACTGATTCTACATCAAACACGACTTCGAGCTAAATTTCGGGACGAAATTCTTCTAACAGGGGGAGAATGTAACACCCGCCAAATTAGGACTAGTAATTAGTGCCTAATCATATGTTAATACATGTAATTAGTTCCTGGTTAGGCTAATTAATGTATCGAATTATATATATTGTTGAATATATACGAAAATGCGATTTGGTTAAATCGTACGCAATTTAAATCGGATGTATTTCGATTCTATTTTATATGGACGTTGGTGACAAATTTTATTAAATAACGTTGTTATGTCAAAAATATTATTATAATAATATTTCGTAATTATTAGTATCGTACAAACTGAACCTACACAATTTAAAACATTAAAACGCGCATACTAAATAAAATAACGAACATTTATTAACTCAAAAATATAAATTAAACTGTAAAATATTTAAATAAAATATCGCGCAATAAATTGTATTTTAAAACGCACATGTAATATTTAAAATAATTATTTAACGTATAAACGACGGAACAAACGAACACCGCACGGAGCGGGAACGCGGGGCGAAAAATGGGAGGATAACCTCCCATTCCCCACCATCTTTCCCTCATTTCTCTTTTCCCTTTCTCTCTCTCTCTTTCACTTTTTCTTTCAACTACACCAACCACCTCCACCTCCAAAATTCTATCAAAAACGCAAAATAAACATATCAAACGACTTCGGATCTTCAAGATTTTTAGAGATTCACGACCACCGCGACACGATCTATCATCCTATCTTTTCGGATTTCTCATCCGACAATTTGTAAGTTTCCGACAAATCCCGAAATCTCTCGTTTTTAAGTGTTTTCACTTTCTAGTAGTTTGTAACAACTTATAATGTCCCTATAAGGGTTGGGTAAAAGTTTTGGACCGAACGGAAACCGCAAAACTCGTTTTCGACACATTTTCCGGCCAACAGACCGCTACGTCGCATTTGGCCCAGAATTTATGCGACGTCAGCTTCTACGTCGCAAAACCCCTCGTGACGTCGCATTAAATTGCGACGTCGCATATAGCGACGTCAGCCTTAACGTCGCCAATACCTCGCCACGTCGCACTTAGCGACGCAAGCCCCTACGTCGCAGAAATCACCTACGTCGCATTAGCAACGCAGCACCCTACGTCGCATTAAATTGCGAAACGTCGCCTTTAGCGACGTCATGCTCAACGTCGCAATCCTACCTGCGACGTCGCACCCAACGTCGCACAAACCAGAACCTCAAAAACACAGATTTTTACTAAGTGTCGAGACTCGAAATTTATCACTCGATTTTACCCAAATTCAAATCCAGATGCGTTTTTCGTCAAAGCAATATAGTAGAAATAAAAATTTTCCAAGCTGACCTGGCAGCTCGACCCCAGCCAGGGGCTCTGCCCCTTGGACCCCGCCAGGGGCTGCCGCCCCTTGGACCCCGCTACCAGGGGCGCTGCCCCCGGACCCCCGTACTTAGATTTCGTAACGGCTTCTAAAACACAATCAAAACACATTTTTCAAGTAAAACGCCGCGAAATCAAAATAGTAATAATTGAGATTATTATTACAAATCCGTCACCAACGGGCCGTACACTTTTCAAATACTCAAACTTATCAACCAAATAGTAGAAATTTGGACATTATAGTTGAACGAACAACTACAAGGGTGATCTGTTGAGATACCCAAATCATGATTATAACCATCGCGTGTCGTGGACACCCTCAGGTTACAAGTCTTTGGACTTCATTTCGGCTAATCAACTTACGTTTGTTTAAACGCATTCAGACTCAGGTGAGTCTCATAGCCCCTCTTTTACTGTTTTACTCAGGGGTGTGATATACTGCTCAACTTTTAACATGTGAACGCAAGTACCAACTTTTCATATACTACATGAGTTTTTCGAAACTAATCATTTAAAGTCCTCCGTCAGCATAGTTGTTAATACGTTGTAGCGTGAATATTAGTATATGGTACCATATAGGATTGACCCTCCTCGTTCGGGTTAGCAAGCACTAACCGGGTAAACGGACGTACTAATATTTGGGAAGACGAATGTTGATTAGGCATTCGTGGAGGCACCTCGCCCGGAATTCTCTATAGGGGACCCGGCCCTCGAGTTAAGCTCAACTATGTGCTCATGGCTGTATACACGATGATTATCATTAAATTGCTGGATGCAATTCATTATTTAATTGCTGGATGCAATTCATTATTAAATTGCTGGATGCAATTCATTTTTAAATCTTGCGGTTCATACGATATTACTTGATTTCAAACCTGTGAGCTCACCAGCTTTATAGCTGACCTTTTAGCATATATCGCAGGTACCCAGCAGTAGGATGTTTCTGCTTCAGGATTTAGCTCGAGTCAGCATACAGACGATTGAGATTTTCTTGCATTAGTATATTTTGTATAAGTACTTATGTACTGAAATCTCATTTCATTTAACTCGAGCTATGTAAAGCTTTAAACGTTGTAAACATTTCAGTTATCAATATATTTTGTTAAAACGACGCATATAGAGTCGTTTGCTATTTATCTTTGTGCTTTATTATTGATTAGTAACACCCAAATCAAGCTTCCGCAAATCATCAAATTTGGGGGTGTTACAGACGCAGTTGGGCTATCGACTATTACTAGCTGCTATCGCTTGTTGATCGCTACCAGTGAGTTCACAGCCCCTTTTTACAGTTTTAATGCTTTTAAAACCTGGGGTGAAAAACATAGCAATTGCTTTGCTACTGTATGTGATAACTGATTTAAATACTGTATGTATTTACTTAAACTGTTGTGAAATGTTATTTCATACTATTACTTGACCTACTATTTATGAAAAGATGTTTTCATACTATTTTGGGAATTAGACAACGAATCCTAGAACGGACCTAGGCTTACGATGTAGCGCATAAAAGTCCTTATGGCTACAGACTATAACAATTAGCTTGGTGACTCTAGCCACTGAATATACGGATAGTACTATCACCGTGACGACCCTCCTACAGTTTTGGAGCGTATACTTACAGCTCCTATTTGGCAAACAACTACTGCTGGTCGTCGTTTGGTTATAGGGTTAGGTCACGTTGCTTTAACTCGACAGGTTTAGCTCACCTTTCGAGGGATCACCGTCTAATTATTCCCACAAAACTACTATTTAGGAATTGAGTTCCTACGAACAACTATTTTGGAAATGTTGATCTTTAGTTAGATTAACCTGTGTTTCTACTAGCAACGATTTAGGAAATGTTATTCCTTGATTGGATTAACCTGTGTTTTCTACAAACTACGATTTAGGAAATGTTATTCCTTGAATGGATTAACCTGTGTTTCCTACAAACTACTATGTGAGAAATGTTATTTTCATTGAATAACCTGTGTTTCCTACAAACCACTATTTTAGGAAATGTTTCTCTTAATCGATAAACTTGTGTTTCCTACACTATTTACAAACCTGTGAATTCACTCAACAATCATTGTTGACCCTTTACTATGTTTTTCAGGGAATTAGGGCTCAGGTACTGATGCATGCATATTGGACGTAAGCTACCCATGACGATTAGGATGCCACTTTTGGGACACTTGGATTTCTTTTGTATTGCTAATACTTTTAGTTATACTTACGAAATCCACTTTCAAAACAGATATTATTATGACAACTGTTGTTTCAACAACACAACTACTAGTTTGACTTTATAAGTCATATCTTCTGTAATAACTTTAAACTATGGCATCTTAATTATATGTTCCGTATGATCATATGCTCTGATACGATGAATGCATACCGTTAACGTCAGCACCCCCGCTGTATACACAAAATGCTTCCGCTAATACATTATTAAGCTTCCGCTAAATATTATTAAACGAGATTACCGATTTTGGGGGTGTGACATGCAGGCCAATACAGAGGTTAACCGATAGCTTGTTGCTATCTTCACACGACACAGGTTCCTATAAACGATGTGTACAAGGAACCCCGCCGGCCAAATAATAGTAACCAAGCCTAACCAGTGTTGACCTCTACATCACATAATGCCCAATGGCTATGTATCACATAATCAAATAATCATCATATCAGACTAAACAGTCTATCAAACAGTAGTACCACGTTTACCCGTTGTAACCAAACTTGTTACAACTAAATCACACTGAGAGTTACAGATCCACTCACCTGATAATCTCAGCCCAACAGGCTCAGAAATCTTATATTACTGAGTCTTCTGCTAATCTGAGAACATAACGAACAATGAGTTAATAATTCACTTCATAATTTGTATAACTTAACTTAAGTACATAATATCAACGAGTAAGCATTACATGGTTTAACTAATACAAAACTTAGATATCACATGTACTTAAACTATAACAAAGTCGCCAACATCACATGTTAAGTCTTTAGCAAGTTATCATAACAAGCAATAACCGAAGTTACAAGTATTAATCATACTAGTGTACCATATACCAATAAACTACGTTATAAGATCAACAACTTCATTACCTAGTTCCAAATTGTTCATCATACATACAAGATGTTAACTCTAAACCGTTGTTATAACACCCCTCATTCTGAACATCAATATTATATGATTTTACTCGGAAGCGTATATTAAAAACATACTTTACTATTATACATAATGGAAATGTACATAACTTTTTCAAAATATGATACACCATAGTTTAAAGTTATTAAAACACTGCACACATATTACACAAACGGGGTATTATATAATTCCAAATTTAGTTTATAACAAAACTATATCAGAGTTAGCAGAGCAGTCAAACATTCCATGCCAAAGGCATCAACTTCCTGATCACCCCACAATTAACAAAACCTGCAGGAAGTAAAATGAGGGATTAGCACGAAGCTAAGTGAATGAACTTGTCACACACAATTCAACTTAGCATAACTATGAGTTTACATCAAATAACCGTAAACACACAATATTTCAATGAGGATCAGTGGCTCTTGGGATATCATAATACCCGGGGATTCCCCAAGAACACTTATCGTACATATCCGTATGGCCATAACAAACGAGACCGATAACTATTGGTTATTAAACTCATACACAGATTTCAAACACAACAAATGAATCAAAACCTATGTAAATCACATAATAACCAAAAAGTCCAACTACACGTTGACCTCAATAATCTGATACACAGAGGTCCACATATCACGTAGATTAATAATCAATAACACAGATTAAACAGTCTAATAAACACATCTACGTTTACTTGTTGCAACCAAACAGTTACAACTAAATCAAAAGGTAAGTTCTAAATCCACTCACCGATACCTCTGTAGATCCCACACTCAGCAGTCTTATATCACTGAGTCTTTGGAGTATCTGAAACACCACTTAACACACAAGTTAGTAACTTGTTCCATAATTATCATTCTAACATATTTATTAAATCAGGTAAGTCCCTGAAGTCTAAACAAATAAAAGTCAAATCTGAAATAAATTCAGAAAGTCTCAAAATGACGTTTAAAAACTGAAAAATGCCATTTTGGACCCCTAGATGACCTCGAATGGCCAAAAACTGCCTAGACTCTTAAGATAGAGTCTTGATCATTAGGTCGTTTCCGAGTGGACATGCGAATTTCAGCTCAATCCGAGTTAATGGAAAAATTTGTAAATTTTTAGTCACTAAAGGTGTTAGGAACACTTATGCACTTTTGAAATTAGCGAAACAAAAACTTTTAAAATTCTCGGTTCGCAGTGATCTCAACTCGCAGGTCAACTCGGTTCGCAGAAACTCGACTCGCAACGAAGTAACTCGACTCGCAGAGCCATCTCGACTCGCAGAGTCATCTCGACTCGCTTAGCGAGACTCAACTCGCTTCGCGAGAACTCAGCTCGCCTCGTTGGACGAACTGGGTTTCGAGGATTCGTTGCTGAAATCTGATTTTCGAACCAAAACTCACCAAAACTTCAAAAACTTACTTTCTAAGGTTTCTAATACTTCTACTAACATCATATACCACCTAATAACACCAAATAGCAACATAACAAGCTTTAATTTGGTTCAATCACTCAAAACCCAATTTTTGAAACTCAAAATCATACTCACTTTTGTGATGGAGATGAAGGTGATATGATGAAGACGATGATGTTTGATGTTTGCTGTTTTGAAGTCGAAATCACAGAGCTAATTTTGGTTATGGTTTGTTTTGAGTTTGCAAGTTCTCAAAATGATAAATGAAGAAAACTTGAGAACATATGGTTTGTAAAGTCGGTTCACAAACCGACTCACATATTATATGGTATAATTTTATACCCGTCCTAAATCTATTGTCTGGAACCCGAAAGCCATTTGCGAGAATAATATTTTCTTTTACCGTCAACTACAGTAATTTAAAACAAATAGAATTTCACTATTCACAATAAGTCATGGGACCTATTTACTTAAGTTTCACTAGTAAACACATAATATCAGGTAATTCCTAAAATAATTAAATAATCAATTAAATAAAGAATTACCAGGCCACTGGAGAGGATGTTACAGTTGTCATAACATGTCATCACTTCTGTTTATACTTTGATCTTGTTAACATACACAGATTTAAGCAAGAAATCAGAACTGGTCTGCTATGACCTAAATCGCGTCGTGATTTGCTCAGATCGCATCACGATCTTCGTACTTTCGCGTCGCGATTGTATAGAATCGCGTCGCGATTCAGTGTTCGTCCAGACCTGCAGATTTTCTGCACAAACTCAAATCCGAACAAAAATCCACAAATTCACAAACTCAGGTTCTAATCCTTACCAATACATCAAATAACACTCACTAATAGTATATAACATCGAGTATCAATCTCAATCTCATACAAGATCATTTATTAACCAATTTCAATAAAGTAAGTTCATAAACAAATAAAACATGAACACTTACAATCAATAGGGAGAAAACAAGATGATGATGATGATAAATCTAATGTTGATGAAGTTAAATCACAACCCTATTATTGCTTAAATTTTGTTTATGATTTCTTATTGTGAGCTCTCAAGAAAAAATGAAGTTAGAATATTTTGGGAAAGTTATAGAAATTAGGTTGGCTCACTCCCTTAACCGACCCAGTTATTATTTAAAAGTTGTCCCCTTCTAAACTTATTGTCTGGAACCTAAAAACCATTTACGATTTCAACAATTTTATTTTCTTATAACTATATAAATTTAAAACAAACAATAATTTGTCAGTCACAATAAGTTATTTGGCCTTTTACCCAATTTTCACAAATAAACATAATAATATAAAATGTATCCTAACCCATTAAATAAACAATTTAAAGTCATGAAATTACCGTGTTACCACTAGACCCCTAAGGTGGGTGTTACAATCAATCACATATATCAAATGGTGCTATCGAAGTTTAAGTATATTATACCATATAATTGCTAACTTAAAAAACTTCATAGTCTTTTGTATTTTTTATATGTTGCAGTATTTTTTTTATTATAATTCACTTTACATTTCTGAATATCATAAGAAACATATGAAAATATCATGTGTCATATACATTCTCACATTTTCATACAATTAGACATTTTAAACGAAAATAAAGATTTATAAATCGTTAATATTAATTCCCGATCAATATTGTTTTTGACTTTTGATGGATATTATTTAGACAAAATTTTGTATCATAGTTAGCTATTGGTTCAGTCAACGATTTTACCTAATTTCTTAACTAAATTAATAAGTAGTTATGGTTACCTAATTGGTTGAATCCATGATTTTAATGTAAAGGGCAATTTGAGGTTTTCCGATCTTCCCATGGTTAAGGTTTAAGGAAGAAACCTGAAAACCATACATAAGGGTTTTAGATATATAAGTTTTATCTTTGTACGTCGGTTAATATTAATTTAATTATATATTTTTCATTTGTCATCGACCAAATCCTTAAGTTAGTCATTTTTATCAAATAATTACTTATTTTCGTTAAAGGTTATTCATTAATTTTTTTAATGATATTGACAGCTCTTAGGGCTGTCAATAAGAACCCTTTGAACTTATCTATTAAACTCAAACTTTCCTTTATTATCAAAAATCATAATTGATACATCACATATAAAAGGAAAGTTTCAGTAAGTTAAATACAAAATTTCAGTGTATTAATTATAATTTTGATTAAATAAGGAAACTTTAGCTTCAATAAATGTATAATTTTCCTCTTATTGACAGCCCTTAGGGCTGTCATTATCAATTCTTTTATTATTATTATTATTATTGTAACATCCTCGAAATGGACCTAGTTGTTTGTATAGTATTATTTCTTGATTCAAATATGTATTTAAACGTGTTTGGAAATAATATTGTTTGAAATAGTTGAAATAATTGGAATAGGATCCGAATATTCCAATGTGATAAGTGAAATATTAATTGTTGTAAATTAATATAGTTGACGGTGCAATAAAATGTTTGGACTCGTAGATGGTTTTCGGGTTCCAGACAATAGATTGAGATGGGGTATTAAATTATACCCGTATATTGAAGGCGGTTCGTGAGGCCGACTTATATATATCCTTTCCTATTTAGGAAAGTTATTCATTTTTATTTCAAAACTCACAGAAATTCTCTGAAAACCTCCAAATCAATCCAGAAATCAAAGCAGGAAGTTGTGATTCTCGTGAAACTTCCTAATCATCAGATTACCATCGTTAGATTCTTCAATCAGTAAGTATTCTTGAGTATTTAAGAATTTGATTTTTGATTGAATTTGGGTAAATTGATGATTTGAGAGATTTGGATGTTAGAAACTTGTAATAACTGTTGTATAATGATTATATGAAGTTATTGGGCGTTTATAACTATTAGAAATCGAGTTTTAGTGGTTTGGTTGTTAAATTCGCGACTTAGGGTTTGCACAGGTCGCAGGTCTGCTGGAACGACGAGGAAGCCGGTGGCTTATAGAGGAAGCCGGCGGCTTGTGCACTTTGGATAGAAGCCGGCGGCTTCATAGGTGAAGCCGACGGTTTGTATTGCGTGGTAGGAACCCGGCGGGCATAAACCAGACCCGGCGGTTGGTGTAGTCTTTAAAACCCATTTTAGTTCTGTTACCACAAATAGTAAATTACCCGGCGGTTTAGAAAGGGGAGCCGGCGGGTGGTGGATTGAAGCCGGCGGCTTCTAGGAGGAAGCCGGCGGCTTGGTTGGCTGTTACAGCATTTCTTGTTTGATTGTTAATAGTAATGTGATTGTTAGATGTTATATGTTAATAGATGATAATGATTATAGTGTAAATCATTAGTGTATCATTAGAAACTACTAATCTTGATGTGGATTATGTTAAGTTCCTAATGTTATTAATTGATATAAGTTTAGTATGGATGATCATGATTACTAACTTATATTTGATTTGTTGATTCTCAGATGTGGAGAAGGCTCAGTGATATTAGACTACTGAGTGGAGGCCTGAGGTGTCGGTGAGTGGATCTGTAACCTCAGTGTGATTTAGTTGTAATGATTTGATTTACAACAAGTAATTTATAGTATTACTTTGATAGGATGCATCTGTTGAGATAACTTGCCATGTTAGTTAGGTGGTTTGCTTACTTGGCTGTTTGAGCTAGTATGTAAGATTCTGAGGTCAACTTGACTTGACAGTTGGACTTGGTTGTTATTATAGACGACAGGAGATCTTGAAACTTGAAATGTTGGTTTGGAGATCTAGGTCGCGTGTGATTAACAACTGGTTACCGGTAATTCTGTATAGGCCAATACAGATGATTGATAAGGGTTCCCTGAGTACCAAACCGGTATTAGGGTATCTCAGGAGCCACCGGTCCTCATGACGATTGATAATGTTTGATGTGAGTAGCTTGACATTGATTGGATGTCGAGTGATTGATTGATTTTCTGTTTATTGTTATTTGATGTAAACAGATTGTTATGCTAGGTTGTACTGATGCTTATAGTTTCATTCACTTAGCTTTATGCTAACCCCACCACAGTTCTGCCTGCAGGTTGAAATAGATGGGACATATTGGGCAGGGCAGGAAGTGTTTGGAATTGATGGAATGTTTGACAGGCTGTAACTCTGATGTTATTTTGATAATTATAGAAATGTTTTTAATAACACCCAGTGTGTTGAAATGTCTTGTACTTTGAATTGAAAAAGTTTATTGACATTTTGAGTACATTGATAGTATGTTTTAATAATTCGCTTCCGTGTCGCTATTATTATATTGATTGTTTATAATGAAACGAGGGGTGTTATAAGTTGGTATCAGAGCAATAGTTTGGGTGAATTGAACTTGATAGAATGTTCAATCCTAAACTTTGATTGAGTTGAGTCAAACATTCCAGAAGGTGTGGGTTTAGTTGAGTAGTGAATGCATGTGAAAAGGTGATTAGTTGAATATGTACTAACCCTTAACAAGTTGTGAAGTTGTTATTTGATTGCAGAGACGGAGGGACATGAGTATCTGATTGGTATATTTCATGTTTCCTCAACGCTTGTGGGCTTAAGATTGTCAGGTAATCTTCGATAAGCCTGTGTTAATTTAAATTAACTTGAATTGTTTACTCTGTTATGTTGAGTAAGTTTTGTTGTGAAGTTAATTGAGTCAGACTGATATGATTCCCCAGTTTTGAGTCAACTAATGATTGTTATAGGTTGACATGAGGATAGAGGTATTGAATGGGATACTCATTGTGGTGATTAATTCTGATTGAGTTGAAAATGCAGAAATATGAGTAAATGAGTAGATAAAGAGTTGATTAAGGTTTAACATGATTGATGTTAGAACCTAAGGAGTGTCTTTATTGGTGAGACGAGATAATTGATAGTATTATGATAATGGATTAATCACAAGGTGTGATCTAAATCCTTGTTAAGGAAGGTTGTGTCATTGAATTGATAATGACTGCTATTTGAGAAAATATGTGTTTATGTGACTGTATGATATGTGTTGACTATAGTTAAACACTTGATATAAACCATGACTGATAGGTTTAAGAGAAATGTAGAGTGTAATAATGTGAAATTGATTGGGAAGTGATAGATCTTTCTGGTCAATTGTGAAATTAATAAATGAAATGTTTGATAGTAACATGATTAAGTAGACTTGTTGTGATAGTGATGCTTGATATGATAGCATATGTCAAAGTGATGATAGTTGATTAAGATGTGTCCTGAATTTTGAGGAAAATAGGGACATTGATTAATGTTAAGCGTTAAAACTATGATGATAAGTTATCATATGTTTGAGGTTTCAGATAAGTGATATACTGAGTAATTCAGTTGCTGAAAATTAGAACATTGTGTGTATGTGAGATGACTTGCATATGTAAGGTTGAATATGTAAAGTAGTAAGCTGATTTTGAGTATGTATCAGCTGTTAGAAACTATTAAATAGATGTTGATTGATTTGAAATCATAAAGTATTTAATGTATATGAGATAAGAGTAGATCACATTGATAATTATAATGTAGAGTAGCCTGAGAATGGATTGTGAAGAACATAATCTTGCAACGCCTGATCACCGTTGTTATATTATGTTGTGTCACATGAACTTGTTGAGGCTACTTGGTATAAAAGAAATGTAATGTGATTTTGAATAAATGGAGCATGATAGTATGTTAAGTTGTTTAATAATTGTTTTGATAAGAAAACAATCAGTTGATAGAGCTATGATATTTGGACTGTAAAGATGCCAGTGTAAATGATAATTGTCATTGATAGATGTTTTAATGATAAACCTAGACGACTAATATGATTTTGTTGAAAATGTAATTGTAACTGATTGTGTTAAATTGACCATAGGTGAATTTGATAGTGTTTGAGTGAGTCACTATTTTGTATTTGGCTTGTATGAAGCCAAAGTTGAGATAGGTTGATATTGTTTTGCTTGAGAAACTACTAGTAATTATTGAATGTAATAATTTGAAGTTTATGTTCGATAGTAAACATCTTATATGAAATGGCTTGTATGGAGCCAAGATTGATGTAGGTTGACCTTGTCCTTGTGAAGGATTGATAAGATTATTGAAAGTAATAATTTGAAATATATGTTTGAAAGTGAACATATAAGATGAAATGGTTTGTTGTGAGTTAACTTGATAGTATGTTAACTTTGAAAGTCAAACCATGAATAGAAAATGGTGTATAAAATTAATTGCTTGTGATTGATTTGAGTTTGGGTCAAACTTGAGAAAAGCAATTAGAGAATTTTATTGATTGGTTGGTTGAAACCAGAGTTGACATGTAGTCAACTGTGTATGTGAAATAGTATAACATAGATTGTAATGTTATGATTGTGTGGAATGTGATTGAATTACTAGATTGGTCACATTATGTTGAAACGGGTCATTGAAAATCCAAAGGAGATAGATGAATGATCTAAGTTTGTGAGACTTGAGTTATTACTTAAAGCTAGTATTAAGTAATTGAAATAGTGTTAAGTATAATTGAGTATTCAGTTAGGAAATATATGATATTTGAACTGAATATGTGTTAGAAAATTTTACAGATATGAAGTCATTGAATGATATGACAGTTGTAAATTGTTGAAAGGTGCAAATTAAGTCACATTGATTAGAATTGTGATAAGAAAATCTTACCAGTGTATGAAGCTTGTGATGATAGCTTTGATTGGATAAGAATGTGAGATAAGAAATAATCGAAAGTTATTATTAATGGTTGCCTAGATTGACTGGTACCTCATGGTGAATTACTTAGGTATGGAAAGAATTGAATGGATTCTTTTGTTATTTGTTGATAGTATACAAATGAAATAATTGATAAAGTGATAAATTGGGATTAGATCCAAGTAAGAAAAGATATGAAGGTATATCTGGAAATGAATTATATTAAAGGTTTAGCTTAACCTTGGTTAATAATTGAGGAAATATGAATTGAATAGTTGGTCATATTTTAAGAAATCAGGTATGAAATTAAGTGTAATGATCATTATTTTGATAGTTTAAGAATAATGATTGCTTGACATTTGGGGCTGAAAACCTGATGTGTATAATTGTATGTATTAGAAAGTAAGAGAAACCTTGAGATTGATAGGTGATGATTGTATTCACCAAACTTTTCTTGAAAGTTTAGAATGAAATGTTTAAGTTATATACTAGTTGATAAGTATATAAGTGAAACATAAAGTTATTGATTGTTCCATGTCCTGTGGTATGGATATGTGATGAATAGTAGTATTGAGAAGGCTTGATAAAGACTTTAACAGTCTGAATGGCCTAGTATATAGAATGAAATGGAATTGTTGTGTATATGTCTATTTTAGAGAATATCTAAAATAGTGTAGGTATGTATGTGTGGTATACATGATAATAAATGGCATGATAAGTTTTAATAGAATGAATTAAAATATGCCATAAGATATGTGGAGGTCAGTTAATTGTGATTAACTTGATGTAGATTTTGTTGAAATGTGTTGTAAAGTAGCACATTGTGATATTGTGATACTTGAATTGTGGTATCATAATGTTGATTAGGATTGACTTAGTTGCTAGATTGATGGAATTTGGTACTAAGTGATTATGTGATTAAAGTTGTATAACTTCTAATTGCTTGTGATTAGTAGTTTAAGATTGTAAGGTTGAATTAAATTAACTGGTTGCTAAGAGAATATTATTGATGTTTTACCAGTTTAAGTAATAAATAAGTTTTAACTTGATGGTTAGTTAGACTTTGGAGATACATAGTAAGTATTGATGGGTATACTGTAGTGTATAATCATTAGTGTTGTGATTATTGGTTGTGTAAATTGTTGTTGTTGACAATTGATAGATTGTAATGAAAGGAGTTACAAGCAGAAATAAGTCAATGTAGAGGTTGGTTGAATGTAGGTAATATTTGATTGTGGTACTATTGTTGATTGAGCAAAGTACTTGTTGATTGTAGTTTTACCTACTGAGTGTGACCTCTGCTGTACTTATTAAGGTGATAGGAATCTGGATTACTTTTAAGTAAAAGGTTTCATATGATTGAAATGATATGTGAATATAATAGGGTATTCAAAAGAAAGTAAGTATGAAACTTTTGGATGAAAAGTTGACCTAGAATTGGATTTCAGATCTTTGATAGTAGAGATTTAAGATTGTGATCTGTATATTAGATTGATTGTTGGTCGTGAGTTGAATTATATTTCAATGTTGCTAGGTACATTGTGGTTTAATAACCACTATTGTGATAATGTGATTGCTGTTTTATTGTTAACACAGATGAATAGTGAGAAAAGGTTAAAGATTTTAGCACATTGCTAATTTCTGGTTGCGTAGACCTAGTAAGTGATGTTAGATTTCACTTATTGATGTTGGTTAAAGTGATTGGGTGCTTTAAACTTTTATCTGATTGGTGATAAAGGAATTAGATAGATGATTGGTTCCTACGAGATGTTGGATGGATGCACTGTAAGTGTGCATAGGAAAAGATAGAAGCATGTACATTTGGATATGTGCATGTGGAAAGAATTCAACTAATCTAAGAATAGTTGTAAGTTGCTATTGAGGACAAATGTATGATAAGCTATATGTGATTATATCACATTAGTTAGATTGAACGAGGTTAGATTTCGGGGACGAAATCTCTTTAAGGGGGGGAGAGTTGTAACATCCTCGAAATGGACCTAGTTGTTTGTATAGTATTATTTCTTGATTCAAATATGTATTTAAACGTGTTTGGAAATAATATTGTTTGAAATAGTTGAAATAATTGGAATAGGATCCGAATATTCCAATGTGATAAGTGAAATATTAATTGTTGTAAATTAATATAGTTGACGGTGCAATAAAATGTTTGGACTCGTAGATGGTTTTCGGGTTCCAGACAATAGATTGAGATGGGGTATTAAATTATACCCGTATATTGAAGGCGGTTCGTGAGGCCGACTTATATATATCCTTTCCTATTTAGGAAAGTTATTCATTTTTATTTCAAAACTCACAGAAATTCTCTGAAAACCTCCAAATCAATCCAGAAATCAAAGCAGGAAGTTGTGATTCTCGTGAAACTTCCTAATCATCAGATTACCATCGTTAGATTCTTCAATCAGTAAGTATTCTTGAGTATTTAAGAATTTGATTTTTGATTGAATTTGGGTAAATTGATGATTTGAGAGATTTGGATGTTAGAAACTTGTAATAACTGTTGTATAATGATTATATGAAGTTATTGGGCGTTTATAACTATTAGAAATCGAGTTTTAGTGGTTTGGTTGTTAAATTCGCGACTTAGGGTTTGCACAGGTCGCAGGTCTGCTGGAACGACGAGGAAGCCGGCGGCTTATAGAGGAAGCCGGCGGCTTGTGCACTTTGGATAGAAGCCGGCGGCTTCATAGGTGAAGCCGGCGGTTTGTATTGCGTGGTAGGAACCCGGCGGGCATAAACCAGACCCGGCGGTTGGTGTAGTCTTTAAAACCCATTTTAGTTCTGTTACCACAAATAGTAAATTACCCGGCGGTTTGGAAAGGGGAGCCGGCGGGTGGTGGATTGAAGCCGGCGGCTTCTAGGAGGAAGCCGGCGGCTTGGTTGGCTGTTACAGCATTTCTTGTTTGATTGTTAATAGTAATGTGATTGTTAGATGTTATATGTTAATAGATGATAATGATTATAGTGTAAATCATTAGTGTATCATTAGAAACTACTAATCTTGATGTGGATTATGTTAAGTTCCTAATGTTATTAATTGATATAAGTTTAGTATGGATGATCATGATTACTAACTTATATTTGATTTGTTGATTCTCAGATGTGGAGAAGGCTCAGTGATATTAGACTACTGAGTGGAGGCCTGAGGTGTCGGTGAGTGGATCTGTAACCTCAGTGTGATTTAGTTGTAATGATTTGATTTACAACAAGTAATTTATAGTATTACTTTGATAGGATGCATCTGTTGAGATAACTTGCCATGTTAGTTAGGTGGTTTGCTTACTTGGCTGTTTGAGCTAGTATGTAAGATTCTGAGGTCAACTTGACTTGACAGTTGGACTTGGTTGTTATTATAGACGACAGGAGATCTTGAAACTTGAAATGTTGGTTTGGAGATCTAGGTCGTGTGTGATTAACAACTGGTTACCGGTAATTCTGTATAGGCCAATACAGATGATTGATAAGGGTTCCCTGAGTACCAAACCGGTATTAGGGTATCTCAGGAGCCACCGGTCCTCATGACGATTGATAATGTTTGATGTGAGTAGCTTGACATTGATTGGATGTCGAGTGATTGATTGATTTTCTGTTTATTATTATTTGATGTAAACAGATTGTTATGCTAGGTTGTACTGATGCTTATAGTTTCATTCACTTAGCTTTATGCTAACCCCACCACAGTTCTGCCTGCAGGTTGAAATAGATGGGACATATTGGGCAGGGCAGGAAGTGTTTGGAATTGATGGAATGTTTGACAGGCTGTAACTCTGATGTTATTTTGATAATTATAGAAATGTTTTTAATAACACCCAGTGTGTTGAAATGTCTTGTACTTTGAATTGAAAAAGTTTATTGACATTTTGAGTACATTGATAGTATGTTTTAAAAATACGCTTCCGTGTCGCTATTATTATATTGATTGTTTATAATGAAACGAGGGGTGTTATAATTATTATTATTATTATTATTATTATTATTATTATTATTATTATTATTATTATTATTATTATTATGATATTGTGGTAATCAAATCAGATTAAAAGAAGTGGTAAAGATATCTTTTAATTATGTACGTCTAGTTAATAAGTGAAATGTGGATAATTTTAAATATTAAAATTAAAAGATTAAGAAGTTATTTATAAGTTTTGTATAAGATAATAATGATAATAGTGATGTAGTTGGGTATGTATATATTATGTCTTCTCTATTAGTAATATAAATTTATTAAAATTTACATTTCCGTAATATTTTTTCGAATGATACAAATGTAATTTTCGATATGATAATTCTAAGCATTAAGCCATATTAGCTAAATGATTAATAATATGGTATAGATAGATATATACAGAAATGTAAATTTGAACTAAATCCTTTTAACTTTGGAGTATCTTTAAGAAAACTTATAAAGAAAAAGAAATAACTAGCATAAAAAATGTGTCAATTAGTTTGATTGAATCAAAAGTTGGTTTAAAATGAAGTACGAAAATATTATACTGTTACTAGTATAACCAAAATACACAAGGACATATTTTGTAAGAAGATTTGTAACGGATTTTTAATCAATCATGACCATGCGTTATCTTGTAACGGTCATAACCTTTCTTAATTTTTTTTTTTTTTAAAACCGTTAATTAATGAATACCTTCTCTTTTCTCATTCCCCCAAATCCTTAACAAAATCAATCAATTTCAATATCAATCAATCAATCAATTTTATATATCCTACTACTACTACTACTATACTACTCTCTTCATCGATCTTGATCTTTTTTTCTTTGTTTTTTCAAATTCAAATTCCGTCTAAAGCTGTGAATCAGATGAATAAATCATCGTTTAACGAACATCTTACTGATTCCCCCTCAAGTACGTTTTTCGTTGTAATTCTCGTTAATTTAATTTGAATTTTTGACGAATTTTGAGATTGTGAACTTAATTTAGGGTTTTGCATGCCTTAATCGAATAGAGTAATAATGATAATGATTGTCAAATACTAGTAAAAAACTGGTGTTAGTTACATTGATTGGTTTCTTTTTGTTTATGTTTTCATTCGAAATATCTTCGCATATGCGTAATGGTGATCGTGATCGTTTTCGTGTTCCCTGGTTTTTATTTTTTGCATACAGATAATACTACTACAAGATATGATGACGAGGTTGGAACTTCTCACAAGGTTTGGCACACAAAAATTGTCTGTTTGAAATGTGATTAGTTATTGTGTTTAGAATCTTTAATAGTTTCATTATTTAAAATGTACTTGCAGGAACCAGAACTATATGAACACACAGGTTTATTGGATACAATCAAGAAGATCGACTTGCAAAGAGAGAAACGAAGGTCTGCAAATTACTTTGTGATGTTGCTTCATGTTTCTTTTCTCATTTTGTATTCATTGTAATTGTGCTTCGAGTTCCCAATTGTCTTGTTATGAACGTCTAACTACATGTAGTTAAAAACTTATGCATCAAATTGTACTTATGTCTACTTAAATGAATTAGAATATGCTACAAACGGAGTCCAATAAACGATATACTTAGAAAGACAGCTAGCATCATATATAATAAACTTAGCAAATACTTTTGTATTTAGTAGCATAGATTTATATAACTACCTCTTATGCTTGATTGCTCTTCTTATATCTATAGGCATACAGGGTCAACAAATAAGGTTAGACCTCCTAATTTGGCTCAAGAAATTGGGATGGAAAAGCTTGAAGGAGGGAAAAGAAGACAGGTTAGTTTTGATGGTCATTGCTCGTTTCTGATCCTATCCCTAAAATGGCAAGTTTTTTAATGACATTTATATTAGCCATTGAGCTTTCAGAAACCAAGTACTGGAACATGTCGTTTGTCGCCCAAAGCAAGAGTAGGTATAATGCTGCAAAGAACGCCTAAAATGATGCAGAACAGGCCTAAACATACGATTGCCCAAACTCCTAAAGCTCGACCATTAGACAGAAAAGTAACTATATTGTTGGCTTATACATACATAATTATAAAATTGGACTGTGTTGCAAGAATTAGGGGCTAATAATATTGTATTGACAGAGTGCAGAAACTCCAACATCCAAGATATCTTTTCTACAGACGTCATTGAGAACACGGTCTAAGATCAGAAGTTGCAAAGAACTAGAAAATAATCAACAGGAAAAAGCTCCCAAATTCAAGGCCAGACCTTTAAACCAGAAGGTATAAACTGATAAGATTTGAACTTGTATAAAAAGTTTCTGTTCACCCCGTTCATTTTATTTAAAAAGTCCCCTTCAATTTCTGTAGATACTTGAAAGTAAAGGGGAGTTGGGGCTGTTTTCAATCGAAAAACGACGCACTACCATACCTCACGAATTTCATTTTGCAACCAATGAAAGAATTCCACCACTGAGAACAGACACTATGGCTGAATTTTATGACAAGGTTTGTGAAGAGGTGCATCCCAATGTCTTTTTATCTTTTCCTTCTGTAACCAAGAAAACATTAATGTATTTTAGTTTCTGCAGATTGCGTCATGCTTAGAATCCCCAAAAAAGAAGCAGAATTTACGGAATACAATTACAAGTCCTTTCCATTTCCGGACTGATAAAAGAGGAGCAGTGAAAGAAAGTAAATTCGGTGTAGAAATCATACACAAACAACCGGAAGAAGAACGAACTAGGATCCCCAAATCTAATCCAAATTCTTGTACAACTAATCATCCTGTGGTATGAAAACGTCATTAAAAAGGTGGTAAGACGGGCGGGTTGGGCAAGTTGGGTGATGGGTCAAATCAGGCTGGTTCAAAACAGAAAAAGTTCAGTACCACGATGAAACAAGCCAGGTCGACCCACAACCACCATATATAAGTTTCAACTTATTATAATAATCAATCCATTTAACCCAATCGACTCATTCCGTATCTAGTGAGATGTTTTTTTCGTCAGACACATTTGACTCGTTTGAGACAGAACACTACCTAAATCTACCAATCCATAAATTATTGGATCAAAATTGTCACCTCTTAACATATCATTCTGCTTAACTTTGGCAAGTAGTTTTCTGTATAATGTCCATTTTGTGAGTGAAGGTTCCCTTGAAACCAGAATCAAGGCACCGCACAAATCACCCTTTTAGATTGGATTCTTTAGCGAGGCGTGAAAAGGAGATACAGAGTGACATGGAAGAAAGAAAGCAATTGAAGGATGATGAAGCTAACACGAGAATATTGAAAGAGTAAGAAGCTCTTTTAGTAACAACCAGTCCGTAGTTAAGTAGTCAAGCTTAAAACACTAAGTTGCATGATCTTGCAGGGACCCTACTCCAGTTCCTGAAAGGATCCGCAGACCTCTGACTTCAGTTCAGGTATATAATCTACACCTGGAACAGAGAGCCATTGATGGAACAGACTTTGACAAAAAGTTGAAGAAGAAAGACACTACAAAGATGGTACCTCTTTCTTTTATATTTTTATGGAAGATGGTATCTTTTTGAATTTTGTGAAGATGAAAGTATTGTGATTAAGATCGTCGGATATCATCCAACTTGTGATTGTGTGGTGCATACTAGGTGGATGAAGAAATTGCTCTGAAACCTGATACTAGACATGTGCCTAGGTTTAAACAATCTTTCTTACCCCAGAAGATCAGGTGCGTTCTGTTCTTTCATTATTAAAACTCCTTTTTCTTATTATTGTCAACTCTTATTTTGTTTGATCCTTGCCATGAACTTTAAAAATCGTATAATAAAGGTCTTCCAAAGATGTCACAAATTCCAAGTCCCCAAGATATTTTCTTACAAGGAAGGACAGACGAAGTAAAATGGCTGTCACTGCAGCAACTTCAAGTGCAGCTTCAAGAATGAGGTAACGATTGTGTGAAAGATCCTTTGTACAATGCCAAATCGAATGAACTTGCTTTGGTGAAGTAACCTGGAAGGCAGATATGGGTTCTTTTTGAAATTTCCAATTTTCGATGGGATATTGTTTGCGTAGGTAGCGTACAATTAACGCAAACTCTTTACTAGGATTAATAGAAAAATGGTAGTTCTTGGAGACTTGAAGTGGACAAATATGAATGATTAGGGAAGAATATAAACAATCTTTACAACTAAACAATTGAATCTACAATATATGTTATTACAAATTATATCTGACCCTTTTATATATCGTTTATGCCTATTATTATGTACTGATATATTGCATTTCAATGATGTTGCTAAATTTTATTATCATTTATAAAAGTAGATCATACTTTTATTATATCTAACAAATAAAAAGGAAGAAAAGTGTCAAAATCCATTACGAAGGCATGTGGGGGGTGCCAAACATTGCCCAAAAACTCCATTTGGTGTAATGGGTCAATGTTCCCCATACACACACCATTCCTTCTCCTAATACCACACAATGGATGTAACTTTAAACTGCCCTACACTTATGGGACATTATATCCATTCATCATTTCATGCCCTACCAATCTAACCACCTTAATTTGCTGTCACCACCAACTTAGTACCGCTCCGAGGAAACAAAGACATCCATATATAAACTAAAAGAGAAACACCTACGAAATATGTACATTAACATTTAACATATACATATAAACGGCATTACATGTTTGTCTCATAATTCTAACAGTTAGCGCTCCTCGAATTCGTTACAGTCATACAAAGAAACAAAACATATTGGACACTTGTCCGTTACAAGGGTGTGTTTTATGAAGAACACATACACATGGGTGCGATATGGGGGAGGGGTCCATTTGGGCACATAGCTTGGGTGCTGTATATTGTGTGAAGGGGATGCACCTGAAAAAGAGTTGCATACGTCACAAGCAACATGATATGACCGAATTTATGCACTACCAGAAAATTGCTCATTAGTGATGACCCTACCCTGATCACTTATAACGGTGATCAAGATTTCCATAATTTTGTGACTAATACTGGAACGTGGTCACCAGAGAATATGCCTTTTACATAGATAAATAAATAAAAAAACAGGAACTTTGTAAACGTAGTAGAAAGAATGAAAAATAATGATGATTCATATCTTCCGAACTCAAAGAGCCGATTTTCTTTAGTGGCGTTGATCGACAGTCACAAAGTACAACATGTTACATAAAAGTACAAAACTAGTCGGTTTTAAGTACAAAACTAGTCGGTTTTCCACATCTCTATGACAGATAAATATACCCCAAGATGGATATATCAAATTAAACTCGTATCGAAATTAATAAATGTTTGGTTTTCTAACAATTTATGTTTTAGTAGTGATAGATAAAGAAAATTAACAAAAACTACCCACACATTTTAATACACAAAACATCCCAAGGGAGACGACTTGAAAGAAATATTATTATTACATAATTCAGTTTTCTTACAACCATTTCAGCACTTGAAAACTCTTAAAAATCCACACTTGAAACCAAATACAATCTCACATGAGAATATTAATATAATGCACTAAAAATACACATATTCATAATCATAACAACAATAATAATTAATTAACTTCAAATAATTAACCCGCTTCCTCTTCATCATCATCATCATCATCATCATCACCATCACCATCTTCATGTTCATCATCATCATCATTAATTTACACTCTACTCCATCATGCATCTATGTCAGAAGGTCATTCACCCATCCAAGATCCGGCCCATTTACTCCACTGCTCTCATTATAAACACTCTGCCTTGAATCACCACCACCCCTACTAAAAACCTGACCCATATCCGATCCACACGGACTCGGGTTGATAACCGACAAATGATCATACTGTGCCTGCTGACCACCACCATTATAACATGCATCCATCCATGGTGGATTCATACTTGAATACTCATTCTCTTCAACGGTCATAGCTTCCATGGATCTCATTAACTCATTCAGCGACTGATTGTTCATCATCTCATTCATACTCTCTTTGTGGATGGAACTATTATGTCCCAAATGTGTCATACCGAAAGACTCGGCTCTAGCAAACCGATCCGCAAATCGCGAAATCGGAGAATACCCGGATCCGGATCTAGCCGGAGAAAAAGGCGGTGATGCGGGTGGTGACAGGCTATCAAGATCAATGTTCAAAGTGGAAGTAGGTGAATTAGTATGATGGATATCTAAATGACACCTACAATGAGCACAACAATGAGACGAATCCGAATGATACTTTTTCAGCGGAACACCAGTCTGTTCTGGTGGGACCACGCGCAACTGACGCTGCGTGTGAGCGAAAAAACAGATTTTTCGCTGGCAATTTTTGCCATCCTTACAAGCTTCAGTTCGATATCGAGAAGGATGAAGCCAACACTCAAACACACCATGAGCAAACTCACATAAATCACCACGGCTACAATTCCCACGACGAAAATCGGCACAAACCGTCCCTAAATAATTATACCTACGTGGACACCTTCTTCGCGCCTTTTCTCCTGGGTGAGCAAAGGGACAATCGGTCCAATCATGAGAGCGACTACGCGTACACTTACGAACCTTGAATTCGTATATACGAAAATGATCAGCAGCATAAGGATCACCATCTTCATCATCAGAATCAGCAGTGTTGTTATAAGGTAGAAACTTCTTAAACAGTGTTTCTTCAGGCAAAACCCTAGGGGAATCATTCTGGTACATGGAGTCCGCCATGTAGGATTCTGGCGAGGAGCCGGCGGAGGCACGGCGATTGAGAAGCTTACGCGGTGGGATGTCAATGTCTCTAAGAGACTTCTTGTTGGAGAGATAAAGTTGATGAGAAGGATGAAACTTGTGTTGCTGATGCTGTTGTTGTTCAAGGCAACTACTTGCCATGATGATTATTATTTAAAGTTTTTTTAATTTAAGGGTGATGGAATAAAAGAAAGGAATTAGGGTTTTGTGTAAACAAGATGAAGGAAAATGGTGGTTATATAGGGTAAGAAATGAAGGTGATGACGAGGATATAAGGTGTGGGTGTGCGTGGCCAAATGGTGTAAAATGAATGCATGCAGAAAGAGTATGTGGCAGCTAAATAGAGAGTGTGTTTCATGCAAACCCATGCTCTCTCTCTTTCTATATTTATTTATTTTTGTTTATAATAAAAAAAAAAAAAAAAAAAAAGTGGTTTGGTTGGTTTTGTTTTTATTCTCATCATCTATTTGGGGTTATTTCTTGTGATCCGTGCAATGTGTGGACTTTTGTGTGTGTGTTCAATTCTTCTACCTTTGCATATAGTCCAAAGAAAGGTTACCCCAATCGAATTTACAGCTTTTTATCTTGGTGGTAAAGACTTTTTGGTTAAAATTACAGGTGCGCTTGTACGTCGTTGAAGTATATTAGGCCACTCTCAACCCTGAAAAAAACTGACTGAAACCGACTGAGCCACATTAGCGTCACATCAGCTTTTTCAAAAACTGACTGAAACTGGCTGACCACTCCCATCCCTGATCCGTCACTTTAATTTTTGAGTTCCGCATTTACCTTTAATATTATACACACAAAAGAAAAACAAAAAAAAAAAAATCAAACCGATACTCGTCGGAATACCGAAGAAGTGGAACCGACGAACCAACCGACCGATTGGTGCCATTGCCGTCGGTCCGTCGGTTTGGAAGTGACGAAGACCGGGAGCCGCCTTAGTTAAAGCCTTAAAGTAGGTAAAAGCAATGATGGAAATATCAATAAATGTTGACAACAAGGGTTGTGACCGCCGCGCTTCGCTGCGGTCGTACGTGGCTAAGTTTATAAAGGCATAGGTTGCTAATTCATAATAAAATTACGATAACTTAAAATATATTGTTGAAATTAACGCGATGAAATTGTTAAATGTAAAAGCTTAAATTTTTTTTTATATCAATATTTATATTAAGAAATACATAACAAATAATTTTAAGAGTTAAATTCTTTTATCGGATGAATAAAAGATAACTTACACGCTTAATATAACCTAACATAAAAATAAAGATTGCATTATTGAAATAAAAACTTATGAAGATCAAAATGTTTGAATAATTCTTAAGTTCAAATAAGAATTGTTGCACTTTCTAAAATAAACATTGTATGATTTTATAAAAATGACAAAAGTGTTTCATTCTTAGTTTTCTAAAAATTAAAATCCCTAATTCAGATAAAAAGATAAAATAATAGGCAAACTACAACAATACTAATGGTTTAAATAAAGCAATACCAATATAAAATAATATACAATATAATAATATGTAAGAAGTTAAGTATTTAATCACTAATAATAATTTTATATTAGTAAGACAATTCAATCATCTATTTATCGTTTTGATTGAATTTTTTTTAAAAAAAAATCCAAAACGATAAAAAGTATATTGTTCATGATATGTCTATATAACTTATAAGTTTTGGCGATTTGCAAATAACCTAATCATATAATACACAAAGCGTGATATTCATTGTGATCGTTAATACTTTTTAATTTATATTGATCAATAATTAATGCTATTATTGAATACAACTATTTATAACATGAAAGATAAAAATAGTAATGTGTATGAACCCAAATATTGCTCCGTGACAGAAAACTTATTTTTTTTACTTCATAAATCCATACACAATATGTACATCGTGCGAGATTTATTAAAACTTACAAAAAAGGAAAAATTTCTTTTGATTGATTGTTATATGAAAGTGGACATTTATCCGGGACTACAATAATAGTAATTATGACACCTGAAATGGTATAAAAGTAGTACTAATTAGTTTAATTAGAATTATTTTATAATGTAACGTTATTTTAAAAAATAATTCAACTAACGTAAGAGTTTATGGAACTAATTTTAGTAAATGAAATAATAAAACAAAATTAAATAAAAAATCCTACAATAATAACACTAAAAGTGCAGTAACAATATTCTTTATTAAATTTGTATATATTTTCATTAAATAAGCAAAAACGATTTAGTGGTAAAACTTGTTTTTCATTCATTTATATTCCCCAAAAACTAAATAATCTTTTTATTAAATCACCAGATGTTATAGGAAAGCACCCACCGCTTTTCTAAAGCCATGGTTGGTAAATATTTTCTGACAACTTTTTTAATTTATTTTATCATGTTGTAGCATCGTTGTACCGTCCAATTTATTTGATGTAAATGTAAATTTTTTCTTACAATAGAATCTGAAAGACCCAAACAATTTCTAAGGCAACCCTTACCCTCACCTCCTCAAGTCACTACACCTTCATACAAAACGTTACTGTCTCCCCCCCCACCCCCCCCCCCCCCCCCCCCCCCCCCCGCCGCGGAATATACCCACAGTTCTTCTTGCCACATATCACTGTGCCAGGACGCACATATCTTCCTTTTTGTTCACCTCTTTCACATTTTTTAGATCGGCAATGGTATTGTTTTTCAAATTATTTGACCTCCTAGATCTGCATGTGTAGGAAGACATCGTAGATCTCTGTTCTACAGGTGCAAAAAGACGGCGGCCATCTCCGGTTTCCGTCTCCGGTTTCACCGACATAACCGACGAGTTTCCGGCAACGGAAAACCTTACAGGGAGATTCGGACACATAAACGAAGAAGATTCACGGCGGCCGTTTGGAAATTCACCGACCACTTCGGCGTTTAAATCTTTTGCAAGAAACAAAACGCAGGTTTGGTAAGTGGATGTGTCCTGGACACAGGTTCGGTAAACGGACGTAAGGGTAATTACATAAAGACCCCGAGAACAGAAGAGGAAGGAGGAGGGTCGGCATGTTGGCAGCAGAAAAAAGACCAAAAAGTCCTTAATGAACAGTAGAAAACGACATTCGGGGCTTTAAAACGACAACCGAACCTTCGCCTGATAGTATATTTAAGAATTAATTTATTAAGAGATCAAATCGATAAATCTGTCATTGACTGATTTGAATATTTAGTTTTTTGAATTTAAATATATCTAATCTAATTAATACTGTAATTAACATATCCAATTTGATATATGCAAAAATGGTCAAGCTAGCAAGATCACGTACAACCATACCAATTTGGTTTGAAATTTTGTTACAGTATATATTACTTGTTTGATTCAATTATAAATGTAGAAAATTGATAATATATTTACAGCAATTGTAGCTCAATTGTGATTAATTATATCAAAGGTGCCGTAAAGGAAGCACCATATGTAAAATAATTGCCATATTTTGAACTTCGAAATGACCATATATGTATATTCTTTATATTCCGAACACCGTATATTATTTTGAACGGAAATTATTACTGGTATTAAAACTAGCAAGAAGCTAGAAAATGAATTGAATTCGAGTATATATCAATCGGTTTTAGTAACACTAATTAACAAGGTGCGCAATGACGACGTACGTACATCATATTTGGGATAACATCATTCGAGCCCAAGACCCCAGCATAAATGAGCCCCTATGTAATATTATAGTTGTTCTAGTTCTAAATTGTAGTCTTGTACCTAGCGCTATATTTAGACTTAGAGAGTGAGAAATGTATTACTCGATCGGTAGTTGATAAATTGTATTAGATGTGCCAAGCCCCATTGTGAGCCTAGCTCAAGCCTAACTGTGTGTTTAGATCCAATAGAGTTTTTGATACAGGACGCATCACCAAGACAACTACTTTTTTTTTTAATTTTTGGCCAAATTGATTCTATAACCTGGAACTATTATGATGTCTAAAAATTACGTGTCATACATGGTTGGAAAGCTATAGATGTCTAGTTTCCAGAGCATCAAACGGATAATTAATTGGAGTCTTCTAGAGGAAGTTATGGCAGATTTACTACATGCTGTCCTAAAGTCAGAACAATCCGAATTCAGCAAAGTATTTTACTTTCATGAGTCTTTTGAGTAGCCAATCTATGTTTAATAAAGTATTTTAAAGTTATTAGTTTTGTCTTTTCATATTTCGAATTAATTGGGGGATGTCGCAAGCTTCAATAAATTGTGGTGTCTTACTCATAGTTGAGGAAGTTTTTAGTTGATGATTTTATGAAAGTTCAATTTTCTCTCATATTGTGTTGTTCAATTGAGTTGAATTTATCATAACTGCGGTATTCTTGTGAATCAACGTGTGTTGAAAAATCCTAACCGCGGTATTCTTGTGAATCAAGGTGTATTAGAAGGAGTTAATTCATGGGTATTCTTTGAATCAACAGGTTTAATTTTGTTATCTTATTTCAATCTACATCAGTTTTAAAATTTATTACGTGTCTCACTATTTTATACTTCATAATTAGTCGCCGTTCTATAGTATTCCCTAAATTATAACTTAGGTCTTAGGCCATTCATCTCAAATCAAATCATCTGCTAGTTATAGTGTACATCAAACATTAACAACTCTTGCACAAAATTTGGTGCAAATTGGAGATGCCCTTATGGTTTTTTTTTACTATTCAACAAAATGATCAAAGTTCATTTGAGAAAAGGGAGGGGCACTTAACAGGTGTGATTTTCAGAATATTTAGTAATTGATACAAAACGAGGTGTATATAGCCCGAGCTCCACCCCGGGATAATGTTAAGAGTACCCGATCCACTGTTAGGGGTGTTCAAAAATATCCGTATCCGAAATCGAAATCCAAATATCCGAAAATTCAATCCGAAATTATCCAAAAATTCGGATACCCGAATTTTCGGGTATCCGAAAATTCGGATTCAGATACCAATTTCAAGAAATTTCGGATATCCGAAATATCCGAAAAAGATAAAGTTTATATATTTTTGTTTTTTTTATATATTTCAATTACTAAATGTCCCTAAGACCTCTCCCAACGGTCCGTCGGTATGGGCGTCGGTTTGGACCGACGGAACCGACACCATAGGCACGGTCCGTCGGTTCCTCACCGTCGGTTGTGTGCGTCGCTTTGGTGACGGAGGGTGAGATGCGTCGGTGTGGAGCCCAGCGCTTTTTTCCTTCGATTTCTTCTTCTTCTTTTTTTTGTTTTTTGCCTTTTTTTTTTTTTAATCAGTTGCAGGTAGTACACAGGGACGATTGAAGATGGAATGGAAGAGAGAGTACAGGGACGATGATGAAGACTGAAAAGAGAATGGATTTTACTTTTTGGTGGGGCCCGCGATTTTTAATTTTATTTTTAACTACATAATTTCACACACCTAAATACCTTTTTAGGAATTGTATTTCGTTGGGAGCCTCTCAAAAAAAAAAAAGTCAATAAATGTATTTTTTTTTTGAAATTGTAGTTTTATTTTATATTAATGTAATGTTTTTATTTATAATGAAAATGTTTTATTTAAGTTTGTATATTAGATAAATAAAGAAAATAGTGTGTGGGGCCCTGAAAAAAAGAGAAGTGATGTTACTGTAGGGAGTGAAATGTCAGTTTGTGTCAGTTGTGGAAAAAGCTGATGAGGCGCAGACGTGGCACAAACTGACGCGTCAGTAGTTAGTCACTGTTGGGAGGAGTCTAAAGGAGTGGCCCTACATTTTTTATAACCCTAAATTTACCCATCATTTTAACTCAGTAAACACAAATGAGTCTTTGGGATTCACGATCCTTCAACAACCCATTTACTTTCAAATTCAGATATGAGTCCACTTTTTAAAATAAATCAAAAATGAGTTATCATCTCTATTATATTTCTTCTCTTCCCGCTTATGTCGCTAGATCTAGCCTCCATCGAATCTCTATGTGAAGATATAGAGTTATGTGTTTTGAAGGTTTGTGTTTATATATTTGTAATTTTCGATTTCTAGATATGGAATCGAGTACAATGCTGACCTTAAGGGTGGAAGTGGTTGCAAAGAATGCAGACTTAACCGAAAGAGCCGGCTGGCTGGGTGTTGATCGGAATTGTTTTTGCTAGTTGGCCGGAAATGGTTTTAGTCGGAGATGGTGTTTGGATTTCAATTGTTGTAGGCTGTGGTCTTTGTAGGAATTATTTGCTAGTGTTAATTGTTGATTTATTTGTTGTATTCAAGTTATAAATTCCTCATTCTTCTCATGATTCTAAACTGTGTATTTCTTGATCTCATTTTTCCGGATATTTCGGATTATCCGGTATCCGAATTCGAAAATTTCGGATATCCGAATTTTCGGATATCCCGACTTTGAACACCCCTATCGTAAACCCTTGCTAATGTTTTTTTTATTATGTAAGAAAACATATTCATCAATTTAAGATATTTTTTTTATAACATAAAACATATTCATCAACTTTGTTTAAACATAAACCTTTGGAATTCAATGCATAAAGTCATTAAAAATATTCGTATATAAATAAATTACACACATATCGATCAATTGAATTGAGCCATTCATCGACCAATCTTTTGTCAAATTTAAGTATTTACTCAAATGGGATTTGAACTTTTTAAAGGGCTTTTTCTTTTTCCAAATAACCTCTCATTAAAGATACTAGGTGAAGGACCCCCGATAACGCGGGATTTGATAATTGTGTTTGTTAAAAAATAGTTTCAAGTTAAATGACGTTTTGTTTAATTTTGGCAAATAAGTTAAATGTATTCCAAAATCATATTTTTTCTTATTGACATCTCTATAGTACATAATATCATCTTAAAGAATACACGGGTTGATAGAATTACTATAAAAGGTAGGTCATATTGTTATGCTAGATATGTATATAATCGGCAACCTTCTACCTCAAAAGGTTCAATGATAATCGTAATCGAATGATTCATACGACCATGCTTTTATTGCAATACTTTATTACACTCAATGATAAATTTGATAGAAGGTAGATGCAGATAAATGGTTACACAAACTTGTCACAAATCTTTTTCTAAATGAAACGACTACAATTTAAGGGAATCGCACTTTAGTCATTCACGTTTATACAAGTTGTATTGAAATAAATTTAATAATCGATAAGTTTTAAATATCTTTATCAAGCAAAGTTCATTTGGGTTATTAATTCTAATATTTAACATTGGCTTGTAAACTAAATATACATATTCCAAATTCGTAGTATAATCTTTTCAAGTATTTGACTAATCGGTATAAGGAAAAAAAATGTAGTTATCAAATTGATGGCAACTCATAACTAAACTAACATAATAAGTAATTGCACAAACTTTGAAATATAATATTTGTTACACATTTGTCAAATAGCTATAAATTGCATAATCCTAACATTATGAAATCTTATTACATCCGATGCATCACAAAAGGTCATATTACACTTATAAGAACTACTTGTTTGAATTCTACAACCATCCAAATCTGCAAGATAACACAGATACATAAAAAGAATGTTATTCAAAACCAAAGATGCATAAAAAGGAAAAAAATGTTGTAATCAAACTACAACACTACATGGTCCCAGAACAATACATATATCTCAAACTTGCAATTACCAAAGAAAGATGTTTAAATACTCAAAATGAAAAAATGAAGAAAAAAAGGTTCAAACTTGCTACCTTTATTTAGAACTAAAACTGTGCACTAATATTGTTATGGCGATAACTTAGGTGCAAGTAGTTGTAGTCAATTGGCTGCAACTGAATACCCAATTTTAGATATCTAACATTGAGATAAGCAACTACATAGTTTTGGTTGCTCCTATTTTGGTGATGGCAACTTGACATGCTCGTTATTTAATCAATTATAAACTGATTTTGGTTTTCTATGCAAGAAAATAGGTTGCAAATATATCAAAGTTTATGATGTTGATGTTAAGCACTTTACAGAATGTCACCTTAGGCCTTAAGAGCTCACATTGCCAATATCGCAGAAGTTTTCTTTTTAGTACAATAGACTTACATCGAGTTGTAGCTGCAAGTTGTAAAAGGTTAGAACTATCAACTCTAGTCAGCATTTAAAAAACATAAATCATTAACTTAAATGATCACCTGTAAGTACTAAGTAGTAAGCATGCTCCCGACACATCAACACAACCCAACAACAACTTCCAAATGAAGGTAGACCCAACACTGTCAACCAATAACGCAAACTTATAATCAGTTATGAGGTAACAAAAAGAGAATAGTATATATCACACCCAATTCTGTCAAAGACTATTAGTACCTCCATTGCATTTGTAACTTTTTTTCTCGACATATTCAAAATAATTTGAGATATTGGCCACATATAATATAATAAAATCTAAATTTTTAGATGAAAAATGGGTTTTGGTTAACCCTACTGTTTTGACCCGTTACCCGGCCTGCGGTGATTTATGTAGATAAAAGAATGCAAATTGAGATGTTTAATAAGAACATCTTCAAAATCGTCAAGGCTTGGACTTATTGCTCTCGGGTATTAGTAAAGGTCTAAAAGAACGGGAGTGTGTAGGGTTGACCCTTAATCACTTTTTTGTCCATATAATTAAGAAAAACTATGGCAATGCTTTCAACTTTCAACTTATTTTTGAGCTAAATGCTTTGATATTACACTGGAACAAAACACAGCCCATATTGAACACATCATCGACCATCCTTATATAGACTGAAAAACATATCCCTTTTAAAAATAGCTATTTTAGTAACCAATTTTTGCATAAAGAAATATTTAAACCATTGAAATCAGTTTATCCTAAATTGAACACATCATTGACCATCCTTTTATAGACTGAAATGAGTCGATAATCCTATTTGTATCTTACCAGGACTAAACGATCATGGAGCTTAGCTAGAATCCAACACCTTGTTTTCCAAAATGTAACCTGCATTAAGGAAGATCAGGATATCCATTTTCATAAGCAAACAATGACATTGCCTCCTTTCGAAAACAAAGTAAAACGACTTATATGAAGTGAACTTCAAGTAGTTAATTTATAAATCAAATCTAAGACTTAACCATTCACATATTACATGCCTTATTAGCAATATCAGTAAATGACATTAACTATGGCATCTATGATCTAACCAATACATATCCAACATTAGATACATCATATTCGCAGTTGATACCATTGCAAGCTACAACAGACAAAATAGCATCTTAATTTACAATAAAGACCTTCTCTTAGGAGCTGCCTATAGGAATTATATATATAGTAGTCAATTCTTAAGTGTGCAATTGCATGTGACCTTTTCAAGCAATACATAAGAATGTACCTGAATGATTATTGGATAGCTTTTAGCTGAAACGTTTCTTGTAGCTATACACATTCAAGATACTTGTTTGATGAGCACCTGTTACACCATTAAAGTTCCCAACACATGATTCCAAAGAAAATGCTTATTCACACCAGGTTGCAATATAGATTAAGCATTAATCGACCTATAATATTATTATAGCATCATATTGTTATGAATCATTATGGGTCTACACATATCAACACGAGAAGCATAAGAAAGTTGTGTCTAACTGATTAAAAGAAACGAAAAACAACAAAAAAGAAATTTAAAAACAGATTCAGTTCATCTATAAATACCTAAAAATCTTATCTTACGCAGAAAATCATCTCTGTATCTTTGTAACTGTAATACCGTATAACCTTCACAAAATCAGTAACAAACACCTGCAATTATGTTCAAATACCAATTTTAATCATAATAGTATCATGCAGATGAAGTATGAAATCAAACCTTAAACTACAATCGCAAACCTAAAACTTACAAAATCGAAACCCATAGTCTTCAAATGATATGACCCCTTCAAATATCAGATGGACAGTAATCTAAAGCATAACATATGGAAAAAAAATTTAAGAAGAAACCTTTGTTGAAGAAAACCCTCAAGTTGTGTTTTCGCGCGAGTTTTTTAGGCGCGGTTCTAGGTTTAATAGTCGGGGGAGTGATGTTGTAGATCTGAAGCATGATGGCGGTGATTTGGAGGTGGTGATCGTCTGATGAATAGTAGCGATCGGTGATAGATGAAAACCCCAACCTGTGGCTCTATTCGATTAGTACTATCTCATTGATTCATGGGAAATAGGGTTTGAGAAAATTTAAAGAAACTTACCTGAGAAGCAATTGACGATGATTGAAATTGTATGACTTTTGATAACTATCTTTTGTTGGAAGGTTGTTTCTTGAACCCATCTATGATGATGACGATGAAGGATCAATCGAAGGAGGGAGGTGGGGTTCCAGGGTTTTGAGGAGACATACGGCAATTTGGGGTACGAGTATTTTTTTATTGTTATATCCAAAATTTTAGTTAGAAAGTTAACAAATATTTAAGGGTGTTAAGTGTAATTATGGTGAAATTACGTAGATCGTTGATCGCCATTAAGAGAATCTAATCAAGGGTCAAGACTTCTTAATGGTATCCTCTTTTAATTATATACTAGATTAAATACCCGCGACAACGCGGGCAACTATAGTTTTGTTGTTTTAAAATGCTTTACAATTTTTTCTGAAGTTTTTTATTAAATTATTATGTTAACTTATTTTATTGTTGTAATTAGTAGTCTTACCTTATGAGAAGATAATTTTGCATGGAAATAGTTCACGGTACATTGTTAAGACTTAATAGTATTACTCTCTTCGTCCCACTTTAAGTGTCCATATTACTAATTTGGGTTGTCCCAACTAAATGTCCACTTTCATGTTTTAACCAATCGAAAGAGACTTTAGTAGGTAGATATGTTATCTGATTCTTGAAAAATTTAGTTAGTGGTGAATCAATAAAACTATGTGCAAAGTCAAACTGGACACTTTGATAGGGACGGAGGGAGTATGTATGATGGTGCTGGGTTTGCTTACGGTGAAGAAGATTATTTTTCTTTAGCTATAATTTTGTTGTTTTAAAAGTGCATTCTTTTAATTTTTTATAAATGTTATGTTAACTTCTTTTATTGGTGTATCTTTTTGGTTTCTAAATTTTTTATTTTCACCCGCGTAATCGATGAAAAAAAAAGAAGGAATAAATAGGATAGGTAAATCGTGAGTATGGTTAAAGTTATGGAGTCATCCTATCTAAAAGCTAGATTTTTTTAATAAAACTCTAAGATTTAATCTAGAATCCTCCTTTACTGATTTAATTTAAATTAATTAAAAAAATTTAATAAATATAGTAAATATTAAATTATTAATATAAACAATATATAAAAAGATCTTCCTTTGCCGATTGTATTTCCCGTATGTTAATTATTTTTATGTTTTAAATATTATTATTATTATTAAATTATTTAATATATATATATATATATAAATAAAATTCCCGAATTATTTTATTAAAAATAATTAAATAACAATTAATTATTATTTATTAATATGGAAGAGGGTGCGTTTGTTTTAATTTTTAATATTTTCTAATTTATTAATTAAATTAATGTAATTTAATTAATATCAATATTAATATTAATATCAAACTTTAATTTACTCCGATAATTTAGGGGTTTAGGGGGCTAAGTGTATATATCATCAAATTAATCCTAATCGTCAGATCAATATAGAAAAAATCAATTAAGGGTCGGGATTACCCCAAGCTATTTTGCTTTAAGTATATGTTATAGATAAAAGATAGATACTCTTATTTGATTCATACTTCGTATTACACAATACATCTCAAAGAAATTTTTAATAATTTACTGTGTAACTAATTAACTTAACTTTATTATGAATAATTTTTCTGGAGTCTCGTCCCCTCTATTTAAAGGAAAAAAAAAACTTTATTATTAGGAACTTGTAAATATTTTATCACCAATACGAATATAGGGTAAGGTTCAAATGAGACTAAAAATTTGTGTGAAAATAGAGGAACCAATGATATGGTGCCATGTGTACAAAGAGAACACAAAACCCATTTACCCCTTAAGTTAAATATCTCACAAATGACAAATCGAAAAATTATGAAAATTGCACCATTAGATTGAGCGTTTGATCCTCTTCGATTTGCCGTCCATTAAGGCATACTTTCGACGAGTTTTTTTTTTCTCATTATTTTTAGTGGGTTTCACATTACTAACACGTGTGTTACAGTGTTGCGTTTAGGGTTTAGGGTTTGGGGTTTAGGGTTTAGGGTTGGGAGTTTGGGGTTTCGGGACGAAACCCCAAACTCCCAACCCTAAACCCTAACCCCTAAACCCCAAACCCTAAACGCTTTATAAAACTCTAAACCCTAAATCATACTAAACACTAAACCCTGCTAAACCCTAACACTAAACCCTGCTAAACCCTAAAACTAAACCCTAACCCTAAACCATAAATCAAATGTATAATCAATCACTAACACATGTGTTACCAATACGTAAAACCCACCAAAAAATGAAAAAAAAAAAGTTCGTCGGAAGTATGCCTTGAAGGACCGCAAATCGAAGAGGATAAAACGCTGAAAAATATGGTGCAATTTTCATGATTTTTCGACTTGTCGTTTGTGAGATATTTAATTTTTAAAAACGTGGATGAGAGAGAAAAAAGTGACACATGACATATTGTGGTTGGTTCCTCCATTCTCACACAAAATAAATGGTCTCAATTGAACTCTTCTCTATGAATATAATATTAACTTATTTTATGTTGGCAAATGATTTTGTTGTGTAATAACTTTTAGTAAACAGAATTAATATTTCTTTTAGTCGGTCACATTTTAAGTTACATGCATATTTTAGTTTTATAATTGAAACTTTAAATAGGAAAAGGTGTTACATACAATATGATATGATTGTAAGTAGAGATAAAAAGTGAAGGAAATGGTCTACTATGCCCTTCGATATATCATGAATTACTCGTCGGCTCGTGCAAGCTTACGATAAAAACTTGATATATTGCCTAGAATTTGACGATAAACTAACGAGTTAGTGGACAAATTGAATACAAGGGTTAATGTTTAGTCGGCGTTCTTGAGGAAAATAGCAATAAAAAGTGCTCATACACTCTGTGGTCCCATTTACAGTATCTATTTTACATAAATATATATGCATATATGCATGTTATATACAGTTAATGGAATGGAATGGATTACAAGGGTGATACTGAATTAATCAATAAACTTGCTCTGTGCATACCTATATTTCTAAGACCACTCTCAACGGGACCGTCGGTTTGCAACCGAAGGCCGTAGGTTAAACCGAGGCCGTTGGCAACGTTCCGTCAGTGCCTGCCGTCGGTAGTGAGCGTCGTCAAAGCGACGGGAGAAGGGAATCGTCAGTGAAGAGGAGAGTGGGCCCGTGTCATTTTTTCCTTCGATTTCAATCCGTTTTTCTTTTCCTTTTTTTCTAGTTTTTTTTTATTTTTGGGAAATAAAAAGAAGAAGAACAGGGAAGTGGCAGAAGATGAAGAAGAAGATGATCATGACGGTTGATGATTTAGGGTAGGAAATGGGCTCGATCAATATTTTATGTTTTTTAATGGGTTCAATTTTTTGTGAAAATAGGCTCATCTTAAATTGGAAATGGGCTCAGTTTGTGTTTTTTTTTATATTTATGTTTTAAAAGTATGAATATATATATTAGTTTTAATTGAGTTAAATATATTAATGTAATATATGTTTTCTTTTTTTTTTAATGAAAATGTTTTATTTAATTTTGTGTCGTTCTAAAAAATATAATGTTCTTTTTTATTTTAATGAAAATGTTTTATTTAATTTTGTGTTTCAAATTTCGAGGTGTTACATTTATACACGATATGAGTCTGTTAAAAGAATCCTACTCAATCTCTAAAATATTGAGTCTAAAAAAACTAGACCGATATACATGGAAACCGGATAACAATTTACTTTAAACATATCTTCTATTCTTTGTACTTACCTTCGTATCATTCGGAATCACGACTGTAATCTTTATCCTTTATTCTTCAGCTTTTATCTCTGATTCTGAAACTCTAAGTCTTTTTCTTACCTTGAGTATGATATCTGACCAATCTGTCAGAGTCTGGTACATATATCTTGTCAGAGTCTGATGGCTATCAAACTTAGCCACCCTATGAGACTCAACTAGAAAACTCAACAAATTTTCTACGACTTATACTTTTTGACTCGTCAGATTTATAACGTGGGGTTGAATTAGGGGTGACAATTTGGGTTGGGTCGAGTTGACCCGTTCGGGTTATCGAGTTGGTGGATCAGAAGTAGTCGACTCAAACCTGACCTGATTTTACAATCGGGTTGAGTATTTCAACCCAATCTTACCCGACCCATATTACCTATTTATCTAGTGAGATCAACATGTTTTCAGATCATTTTTTATTAATGGATCAATAATGGGTCAAATAGATCACATTAATAAGCATAAAATTGTTTATAAAATTCAAAAAACTCGTATCACCTATTAAGTTCATCAAAATTTAATACAAAAACATCATTAAATATGTCGGATTATTATATTAAAAAAAATCTAAATTTTTAGCTACATTTAAAATTTATTCGGGTTGTCGGGTCAACCCAATAACTCATTAGGTGACCAAAACCCGACCCAAAAAATAATCAGGTTGGTAGCTGTTTCGGGTTGACGGGTTTTTGGGACAAAAAATCTCAACCCAACTTTTATTTTTTCGAGTCAGTTTCGTGTCAGGTTTTGGGTCGTGTTGGAATTTGCCAGCCCTAGTTTGAATGATCTTTTTCCCAACAAGTAGTGTAAGTAAGGTAGGGGTTAAAATGAAAGCAACTTTGAGTGACATGTGACATTTTATGATTGGCTTTAAACCAGCCCTCTCTTCTCTCCAGTTGGAGACTGCCCTCCCGAACCATACTCTTTATAAATACAATTACTAAGCACTAATTGTCATGTCGATCGTAAATAATAGCTTTCTATTTAACATATTTTCATTTCAAATGTATAATCCCTCCGGCTCAAAATAATTATTACCTAACAAAACACAATTTAATTGAAAGCGTAATCATTACTAATTTCTCTTTTTTTTACTTTTTGTAATATGACAGGTTTACCCTTAACTAATTAGTTACCGATTTCTTTAAAGTTTGTAATAATAATTTCAAGTTTGTAATATGTAATCGTGATCAAACTTTTCTATCTATTTTTGGAGGTATACATTTATTTGGAACGTACGAAAAAGGAAACGTAGGCTATATGACTCTATCTTTAGAACGGGGGAAGTAATAATTTTGGTGTAGTTTAAACTTCAATAATATACGGGTTTTTTTTTTCCTTTTTGGAGGATGCATTCACGTGGAACGCGTGTGCCAACACAATTTAAACTAATTTTCTCATTCATGAGTCCAAACAAGACATGTGTTATCCGCATAAACGGCGTGAAATCACACTCAATCTTCTAGATACGTTTTTTAATTTCTCGTTGTTTCACATAAAAGGCATAAAGCACGCCATGGAAATTATGATTAAAATAAAAAAAGATTGCGAAAATCGAATTAAAGACAGTACATAAACAACCTGATGCAACTTGTTTTAAATAAATCTAATTATACTTAATTAGAAATGAAAGAGTGGAAATTTAAAGCAAATAGATGTATAAAAACTGCATCTGAATATTCTATCTCTCGTGTTACAAGTGAAATACGAAAAAACCTTAATCCAAATGACGAAAGGCCAATTATACCTCTCAGCATCGGTGATCCATCGGTGTTTTCGTGTTTTCGGACGACAAAAATAGCCGAAGATGCAGTTGTTGATGCTCTTCGTTCTGGTAATTTTAATGGCTATGCGCCTAAAGGTGGTCTTCTCCAAGCAAGAAGGTATCATTATTGTTATATTAATTAAGTTATAATATAACTTTGTTGAATTTTATATATATTGTTTTTTTATTATTATTATTACTATTTATAGACATGTTGAATTCGACTGTCAAATGTTTATTGGTTGGGTTACGTACGTTTTACATGAGTTTTCTGGTTACATGAAACTCAGGGATCAAATATGTCTATTTCAAATACTACAAAACTTTTAACTTCTTGTCTCTCCCGAGTAGGCATCAAGTATTTTATGTATGGTACACACTACACAAGGTTTTCCCCGATATATAATTATTGTTCATTTTGCATTTGTGTGGTTTTGCACTGAACATTTTAATGGTGAAAATGTGAACTGGAAGATAATTGACTTATGTTATATACAAGGTGTTTATGGAATATCTAATTGTCATAAATCAGTGACGGATTTAGGAATTCGTGCTAGAATATGCACGATGTGATAATTTCTTCGATTTAATTCGTTAACTTTCAGGTTATTAGCTTCTATATGCGGTTCAGGTTTAGGTTATTAGCTTCTATATGCGGTGCGGGTTTACGAAAATATAATGAGTAAGTAGACAAGCTAGATCAAAAGTAAAATAATTTTAGTAGCAAAAAACATAGCATATATCAATGGGTGATGATTTGTACACCACCAAAAATTCTCTGTACACCACTATATGTGCCTTATAATGTTGTACAACATCATAAAATACAGTTAGTTGTGTATAGACTATTTTTAATGGTGTACAAATCACTCACATATATTAAAAGTTTGAAGCTACAATTGTCCTAGTCATTTTTGCGTTCATTGAAAGCAGTTGATGATGTTATCATCGCTAGCTTCCGCGAAAACATCTTTCTCTATAATAGTAACTAAACTATCATTCAACATTTCATTAGCCAAACTATTTCATAACGTATTCTTCGCAAAGGTCATTGCCAAAAAAAACCTCTTCCAAAACTAGCACTTTTTATTCTTTCACCTTCTCAAGCTTTTCCCGGATTAGCATATTTGAATTAGACTTTACCTTTTCACTTTACTCTCTCACAACTCAGAAATAAGAAAAATGTAAGTAGAATATATGGAATCGAGAGCTACTAAGATGGATGTTTAAGTCTAGTGGTATGCTGAATTATGAAATTAAATTGGCTCAATTATTTGGTATCTCAAGTAAATTATAGTTAATTTTAGCCGTATCAACTTAGGAATTGCTTATTTTACCTGCTTATTTGGTTATTGCTTATTGTTATAGCAGATAAGCAGAAACAAACACCTTTAAGAAAATTGTTTATATGCTTATTTCTTAAGAGATAAGCACTTAAAAATAATGTGGAGCCACATACTTATTTTTTAAGCAGAAAAGTGCTTACAAATAAACGATCTCAAACACCCCCTAATACGTAATACACTCACGGACTTTTTGTTGTTAGATTTGTATAGACTTTTTGTTTGGGCTTATTTAAGATTTGGGCTTGTCTAACAATGTGGGCTTATTTAAGATTTGGGCTTGTCTAACAATGTTTACCTAATAGGTTGAGTTTCTTAGGTCCACGGTATTCACAACATAATTTAAGGGTGTGCATTCTTTGTAACATAAATGAATATACAACTTAATAATAAAAAATTAACACTAGTATAATTTTGGTTAAGATGTGCACGTGCCTACCCTACTTTGCAAGTAGGTCACCCCTGCATGAGAGTAAATTAGTAATTTTGTGTGTATTTAAAAATTTCTTAATTTTAAGATAAAAAGGTTAAATGCTTTGTGAACGTTAGAGGCGGATTTGAGGGTGTGCAGGTTAAGCTATTGTACAAGGCCCTTAATTTTCGTGGGGCCCAAATTTTTAAGTTTTATGCTATAGGTGGTTTATTTTTGTAAATATCAATCTCATTAAACAAAGTCTTATGATGCTAAATACAATAATTATTGAATGTAGACAAAAAAACCAAGTTTTTTTTATTTGTTTCAATGGAGGATGTGTGGTTACAAGTCTAGTTTGAGGAAGAAGACCTTTTATTCAAATTCTCCACTAATTTTTAAAGGGCCTATAATTTATTTATAGCACAGGGCACCCAAACTTAACGAGACGCCCCTGGTGAACGTCTATAGATATTCTTTTTAGAAAGACAATAAATCATACACACCGCATCACGAATATACATGTATTCAACTATGAAACTTGAAGCCACAATCTTATGGTTGGAGAGTTATCTCAAATCTCAATAACGCTAGACCATAAATTAAGAAGGTAATTTGGAGGGTACACCTGACTCTCGTACCATATTTCAATGGTACGCGTCCACCCCACCCTCAATGAGCATCAACGCTGGTCATGTCACCTGTCAACAAATCTCCCACATGTGCTGAGACACGAATTAGAATGTCAGTCACACATGTAATGTCTGGACGTTTGTGGTGGCTCTAGACGAATGGTACTGTGACGTTTCATGTTCGTTTGTTACTCTGGTTAATCAAATATATAGGATAAATTGTAGGTATAGATTACACATAAGCTGATGTAATATTAGGCTAAAAGAAGGTAAATGTTTTCAAAATATATATTTACTCTCAACAACACCCAAAATATATGCTCCATTGATATTATCTCCATTCATATATTAGGTTATTCCCTAAAATATATGAATGACCAAATATACTATCATAATGTAGGTTATTCCCTAAAATATATTACCATAATGAAAGATAAGTTAGATGTAAAATGACCAAATCTTAACTAACAAGATGCAATGACAACATCATATTTCGATATCATCGATATGAATGATCCCCAACATCCTGCAAGTTGTTCCGGTGCCAAATTGCAGTTTTTTAGCTCTAGACTTACATAGTGAGAATGATCCAAAAAGTGAAAAATGGGCTTGCACTATTAATAGGTCGGATAATAGTCGAGCCATTGAAGGGTTAGCAGGTGTGAGTCCGTAATATCTTCGTTATAATACAAAAAAAATTAAAAAAAAGAAAAAAAAAGAAAGAAAGTTGAAACATCAAAACACTCGCATACCAGGTTCCCTATGTTATATACAACGTTATATACACATTTTTATTAAATCCACAATCTTTTGATTGAATGGGTACTCTCATACAGCAAAGTCAAATGCCACAGTGCTTGAAATACTAGTAAAAAACTTAGATTATGAGTTTTAGCAGGTGTATATGCATAGAGACCTAACTTATTAGTATTGTATGTAATATAACAGGTCTTTAGCTGAGTTCCTTTCATGCAACCTCCCTTATAAACTATCACATGATGATGTATATGTAACTGTCGGTGCTAAGCAAGCAATTGAAGTTGTATTATCTACGCTAAGACGTCCTGGTGCAAATATATTACTTCCTAGTCAAGGCTATCCAGCGTATGAAGCTCTTGCAGTTGTTAATCAACTTGAAGTTCGTCATTTTGACCTTCTTCAAGATAAATCTTGGGAGGTTGACTTGAATGGAGCTGAAACAGTAGCGGATGATAGAACCGTTGCTATGGTCATTATCAATCCAGGGAATCCGTGTGGCAATGTTTTCACACGTGATCATTTACAAAAGGTATTTGAATTAATAAATGTTGTATAGATGTATATGTTTATGTTTTCTCTTATACATCTTTTAATTTCTTCTTGTATGTGATACTAAATTATTTATTACTTTGTCAAAGATTGCTGAGACTGCAAGAAGACTGGGAATACTTGTGATAGCGGACGAAGCATATGCACATTTAACCTATGGGATTAACCCGTTTGTGCCAATGGGGGTATTTGGGACTATTGCACCGGTTATAACCCTTGGGTCTCTATCAAAGAGGTGGATGGTTCCTGGATGGAGGATTGGTTGGATAGCAACAGATGATCCGAATGGCATTTTCGAAGAACAAGGGGTACGTATAAATGTCCTTTCTTTCATTGGTAGGTTTTATGTAAAGATCAAAAGTATCAGTGCAGAGTACATATTATGATATTTGAAACACATACTTCGAATCGTATGATAATCAAGCCACATATTATATGGTTTGAAAATGATTTATAGTCATACTTTATTACATAATGAAATACGCACTTCGATTTTTCTTCAGATTGTTGAGGGCATCAAGAGATCTCTGAATGCCAGTACGGAAGCTTCAACATTCATACAAGTATGTAACTAAAAAGGATTTTACCGAAAACTAAACAAATCAGTTATGTTATTTAATAAGTGATGTTAAATGTTAATGCTACGAGCATAGAAATAGGTGGCATATGTTTTGCTTTTATTGTTACCATGTTCCACAGCAATAAATATCATTTAACTATAATTACGTGATGTGGTTTATGGGATCAGGCAGCCCTTCCTCAGATTCTTGAGAAAGCAACAACACATGATTTCTTCAAGAAGACTGTTAGCATACTCAAAAAAGACGCGGATATGTGTTATGAACGGCTGAAGGAGATCCCGTGCTTTACATGCCTACAAAAGCCTCAAGGATCCCTCTTTTTAATGGTATGTAAAACTCGCTAAAATTTTTAGTAATTCTAAATTTTGATCCTATTTATTAATGTTTTGACTTAGGAAAGTGACTACTGCAGGTGAAGTTAGACTTAACCCTGCTGCAAGACATAACTGATGATATGGAGTTTTGCTCAAAACTTGCAAAAGAGGAGTCTGTCACCCTTCTTCCAGGTAAGTTAATTATAAAGTTGGGTTATTTATTAAAATTTTCTTGGCAGCTCAAAGGAGTCATACATCTTTTGAGTGCTAGCTAATCCGTTTGACTTCAAAAGTCAAACTCAATCTAACTGTAATATCTTGCAAACTAAATCTAATTGTAATATAAAAGTCTCTTTTAAGGTGTTGATATTTTGTGCAGGGTATGTGTTGAGGATGAAGAATTGGGTGCGTGTGACATTTGGTATCGAACCGTCGGCACTTGAAGAGGGACTCGAGAGGATTAAAGCATTTTGCTTGAGGCATGCAACGAAGTGACCAACCAGCACTAAAAAAGTTTGTTGATTCAAACTTTAATATTGGTTAGAACAACGGATCATGTATCTCAAAGGCATGGATATTGTGTTATATGATTTTGTTGGTGGTGTTATGTGTTTTGCAACGAGAAACTATTGTGAAAAATAATGACCAAATATATGCATGGTTAAAGATTGTAAATTAGATAAAATCAACGAGTATGATTTTTCACGTCTTTTTTGTTTATGGGTTAAAGCTATAAAAAGAAAAGTACTTTCTCAAATCTAATGATGTGTGTCGCATACTTTTTAATTATCAAAATAATAAATTTAATGAAATCCAATATAATATTATTAATTGAATAAATAATACTCCGTATAAGGCCGTGATATTTTCACAGGTAACTTTAATAACTACACAAGTAATTACTCCCTCCGTCTCAAAATAATTGTCACCACAAAAAAAAATGCAGTTTAAAGAGAGCATAGAAAGAGAAGGAACCACCTCCCCATCCCTACCGGCTACCGTCTCTCTTGCCTCCTCGCATCCACAGGCTCTTATTTCGGAGTTCTTCCATCACCAGAGAATGTCTTTTTTTATATATAAATTATAGTATGTGTTGGGATATCCTTTTGAGTTTTGACTCTCGAATGTGTATTCTCAACAAGGACTCCAGTAATCAGGTTAAAGAGTGCATAGAAAGAGAAAGAAGACTTGGTGGGTGACCCGATCTTCTACCGAATCTGAGTCGTAACATTAGAACGCTTTTTTTTCATCACAACACCATTTTTACGTCTAGCAATGATAACACCAGAATGCCCATATATTGCCCCCTAGTCACCAACTTAATTTAATTTTTATTTATTTAACAAAAATAAATACATTTAATTAATTAATACAATACATTAATTAAATAAGATGCACTTTATAATTTTAAAAGTATTTTATTAAAGGGCAAATGGCTCAAAAAGGTAACCAATTTGTCAAAATTTGCCAATAAAGGGAATATGAGTTTTGTTGATGCCAAAAAATGAGTGACATTTAAATTGGATGCCCAAAAAGGATTGAAGTTGTCAAAAAAGTCCAATTAAGGATAAAATTACAATTTCATTTTTAAAAAGTGTCAAAAAAGGATTAAACTCTTTTAAATCGTGCTCTAAAAGGATTTAACACTAAAAATGAAATTCGGGTTTAAACTCTTAAAAAGTAACATTAGTGTTTATATCCTTTGTTTTCTAGGTAAAAAAATGTCACATATTAATTTAATATTCGATATTTAAGCCTCGCATTAGCTAAAATCGATGAAAAATTGAACGACAAAAAATGTAAAAATAATTGTACCTTTAATTGAACTTTTTTGACAACTTCAATCCTTTTTGGGTATCGAATTTAAAATGTCACTCCTTTTTGGGTATCAACAAAACTCATATTCACTTTATTGAGAAATTTTGACAAATTAGTTACCATTTTGGGCCATTTGCCCTTTATTAAAAAGATTACACATATCTTTTTTTTTTACAGATTAGGCTGGTTAATTTTGACTAATAAAAAGGGCCAAAAACAATAAAAAGCCCAATAATTGAAAGAAGTCAAACTTGTTTAATCTAAAATCTCATCTTTTTCCTTGTTTTTCTCCATCATCTCTACAACTCTTTTTATTCAAAAATACACCTTGTTTTTCTTCTTCGTTTTCTTTCTGAAAACAACCAAAAATAAAAATAAAAAAAGTAATAGGGAAAAAGAATAAAAAAAATCGAGTTAGGCTCAAAAATGGACGTTGGTGTACCCGTTTTCCTCGCACGAAGCTAAAACACCTCTGTAATTTAGAACCAGTTTTTTTTTTTTTTTTTTTTTTTTTTTTTTAATTTTGAAAGCGTAAATCCCATCATATTTATACACACATATGACATCAAGTCATATAAAAACATTACAGGTTTAAAATATTAAGATTTATAGTTACAAAAGATGAAGTATTAGCTGGGTGTTATACAAACAAACATTTTAATACTATCAAAATGATCAGAGTAGCCAGCTGTCAAACATTCCTTCAAACATCCACCTCTTGCCCCGCTTATATCCCAAAATTTAACCTGCAAGAGTAATGTGGGGATTAGCACGAAGCTAAGTGAATAGACTTGATCTAACAGTCTAACTTAGTATAACAAAAGCTGCTTACAACAATAAATATTAAACACACAATTAACACAGAGGATCGGTGGTTCTTGAGGTGCCCTTAGTCCGCGGTGACCCACCAAGAACACTTATAACCAACTGCAGGCCGTCACAGTGGTCTTACCGATAACTCGTTGCTATCTTTAGTCAACATGAAATCTAATTCACAACGAATGATCACCAATCACATGTTGACTAACCTATAGCAACTAAGCCCAACCGCAGTTGACCCCTATATCACATATAATCCGAAGACCAAGTATCACAGAATAATATATTCCAAACTATCATGGAATTAATCTCAAACAATTAAACTATCACTAATAACTCTACTTTTTAATTGATGTAAACAAATATGTTATCACCAATTTACACTTTGAGAATGTAAGTCCCCTAGTTTTAGGATCGATAACTTCGTTATCTGTAGTATTAAGGTGCGGAATCCCTCAATACGGTGTTATCTTACTAACAACGAATATGTTCGAATTGCGTTTTAATAAAGCTTAACTTTAAACGATGAGTCGTCAAAGCCTAGCCTTTAGGTTCGGTTTTTCTCTGGGTTTGTCGAGTTCGCAGAAGGCAAAAGTATCAAAAGTGTTAAAAAGTTATGTTTTTCAAGCCGTGAAAAACATTATATACGTCCAGCTCAACTCGGCTCGCATGGGCCTGTGAGTTCGGTCCAACTCGTAGCCCAAGCCCAACACAGAGCTCGGCTCGCCAGACTAATGCTTCGCGAGTTCAGATCTCACCTCACAGCTCAACTCGCTGCGACCTGAGATCTCGACTCGCCTCGCATTAAACGTCTATTATTTATTTCGTCTTTAAACATTCGTCTAACTTAGCACAATAATATGTTTAACGAATATTACTAACAAAACAAATATTTATTTACAAATCTAAACCAATATACAAACGTAATAATAATTACACCAGTCCTATTTCAAGCTAGATCTGTTGTCACAATCTATGTCCCAACAGACTCCCCTTTGACAATAGCTCTAGCGTCTTTATCTTCACGCTGTCTTTGGTCTTTATTTGTAAATCTTACTTCCTGCAAAAATTTTAAGCTTGATGCATGTTTTAACCATTCTATGATAATCTCGTGCTAAATCACCCCAACCAACAGTAGATATGATCTTGTTCTTGTACAACATAATCAGATCTTCCTTTGATAAGTTCATCAGATGTCTGTGATCATATACACGAAGAATCTCTTTTTCACCATCAGGATAATCATCATCAGCTTCAATCATAAAGGCTTCTCCTGTTCCAGCATCTACCCCCCAATATTTCAATTTACCCAAAATATTCTGAGGCATAGTCTTCATAGGTATTTGCTTAATGCAGTTGACCGCTGGATAAACCTTCTTTCTTCTTCTTCTTCTTCTTCCAGTTCTCTGACTGAGTTCGTTCAGCTTTATCGTTTTTCCTTTCCTTGGCTTAATCTTGGAGAACTTCATAGATAATCCTTCAGTCCTAATGATACGCTCAACATACTTAGCATAATCATCATCACTTGGATTTATCATATCTAACCTAGCCAAGTCTCGAATCTCATATCGAGGCAACGAACTAAACACTGCAAGCTTCTTCTCAAAATATTGAACCCCGTCAAACCTTTTGATCGCGAAGAGCTTCAGGTCAGAGTCATAATACCATCCAATAATGCCAGTTTTAAGTACACGCTTTCCAGTAATATCAACTTCTTTCAAAATGCGTGGCTTATTTTCCTTTTTCTTCTTAAGCATTCCTTGGATAAACATTGGATTACCAACCAAATGTTTGTATTTGTCCTCTATTTCTTCAACTTCAGTATCCGAATCTTCAGAAGCATTCTCAAAAGCTTCTAAATCAATAACTGATTCTCCTTGTTCATTTACAAAAACAAATTCGGTCGTTGATGGATTCACAACATGTTCATCTACATTTGTATCCAGATCAACACCTTCATCTATCACAGATTCAAATACTGCAGTCCAGTCTTCAGGAAGTTTGAACTCTCCTTCTTCAATATCATAATCAATCTCTTCTTCTATCTCATCCAAAATGTCATCTTCTGAATCTGATAGATTAAGCATTTCCATTCCTAGAGAAAAACATAAATACAAATATATTAATAATTCAAATTCTTCATTGATTTCCCTGAACCAATCTAAGAATTTCTTTATTAATTCTTTTGTATGTTTTAACCTAACATATAAACGCAATTTACATATAACTTATAAAATTTTTTATTTATTGATTACCCTGAATCAATCCAAAATCTCTTAAGTCTACTTAACAAATATTAATTAATTTTAAATTCTAATGCATTGTGAATAATCACCAAACATTTAAATTTACTATTAATTACCTTATATAATTTCCAAGTGTTAATTGATCTCATTCATTATCAATTTAACCTTTAAATTATATATCATTTGTCTAGTTAATACGAATACATTTTTAACTTGTTAATTACTTATATACCTTACGGTCTTAAGTCCATAATCAAATCTAAAATGCATATGTTATCATAAAATTTTGACCGCCGAAATTAATCAGAACACGCCGCTCGACTACTCAATGAGTCGGAAGTCTTTCGATCACTATTTTATCTTAACATAATTCTATAAACTTAAATTACCCAACATATTTTACTTAAAATAATAATAACCCTAAGCAAAATATATTTACACAATAATTAAGTTTACATTTGTTCACTACAAACTATTACAAATATTACAGTACTATGATAATACTAAGCTATCTTACCAGCTTCAGTATCACCCGGTACAGTCTTATCTGCACTTGTATCCACTCTAGAACCACTAGCACCAGCACCAGACTCCCCCTGAGTTGTAGCTTGCTCACCAGTCTTTGAAGGACCGGTCTGCTCACCACTCGGTGCATTGGGATCATCGTCCTTGTCTTGATCTCTCTTCCTCTTCAACTCATTTTCTCTGCAAGACTCCAGATATACCAATATCTCCCCCTGAGTAGACTGTCCTGAATGCGATCTCAAGACCAGACTCTCCAAAGAAGATAACTTCAGTCTCTGCACATTGAAGTCCGCAAGTAAAGTCTCATGAGTCTTCATCAACAGATTGTACGATTCACTCTGCTTGAGTATCTGCTGAGAAAGAAAAAGATTGCTCGACACCAGCTCTGGAATCTGAGAAGTAATCTTCTCTAAATCCTTTACCCTCGACTCTAAGGATGTAATCCTTTCAGCATCAGTCGTTGGAGTAACAGGTATCGTTGTTGGTCCAGGCGGTGTGAGAGACGCAATATGCCAGTCTCTGGTCAGCGGTGTATGAGGTTGAGACAAAGCTTGTGTAAGCAAGCTTGTCGCAAATCTAGCTGTTTTGTTCGTCGGAAAATTAGCTCCACGAACTAGATCAGCAACCTCATGCTGTAAAGTTAAACACAATTAAAATCAGTTATTGTTACTGATTACTCTGTCTCAAACTCTAATTAATTGTATAACACTCATAGTTATAGAACTTATATCTCATACCTGAAGCGGTAAAGACATCGGTTCAGTAACCACCGGTGCATCCATCTCCACCTGCGGTGTATCCTGAGCAACTGTATACAGAATTAACTGTCTCAGTTTAACTCATGATAAACAACAAGTTAAGATTATTTAACTTTTATAATCAATACTAACCTTCTCGAATAGTTAGCGTTCTCGGACGCTTCATCAAAGGAATCTCAACTTCCTCAGTACCTTCCTCCATAACACTCTTACCTTTTCTCTTCCTTTCAGAAAGAGACGGAGGAGGAGAAGGTGTATTGTCAGAATCTTCATCTGAAGCCGTCTCACCAACACGACCTCCAGATGATCTAACAGGATCTTAAAGTTTAAATATATTAAACATTTATGATTAGCATAAGCTCTATCATACAAGTTCTATATATTTAAGATTAATCAGATATAATACCTCAGTCGGTACAACTACTGATCTATCAAGCTGTATCTGCTCCCCCTCAAGTAATACAACTTCTGGGTTTGCAGTCTCAACTTCAGCTTCCTGTTTGGTTAATAATATTTATATTTTAAAATCAGAAATAATATCCAATTTACTAAATATCTAATATCAGAATCATTATATAATAATATTATGCATCTATGATTAATAAAACAATATATTAACTAAGCATCTATATTATTATATAAGTAAAAATTACCTCAGGTGGTGCTAAATAACTCTCAATGTCTTGAAGCAAAGGATTTGTCGCATCATCATTCTGCTCCAAAACCTCTTGCACAACCTGTGCAGCAACCTCTTGATTCACTTGCTGATCAACCTGACCAGCCTGAATAAGAACATCCTCAAGGAGCCCTTGTGGATCTTCAGGTTGAGCTTCCTCAGCTGCAGGTTCTGGTACAACATCAGCCTCAGCAGGAGCAGCAGCAACAGCAGGAGCAACGTCTAACCACCCATGATTTGGCGGCGTAACGTAGTTCGGATCAACAATATACCCGAAAAGTGGTCTAACTTCAGGTTTCACCACTCCCTCCTTTCTGACCGTCTGCATGAACATGGCATTATACCCACGATGGTCAATCGTATTAACCACTAGATGTGGTTCAGGTATAGCCAAATCCGGTAGACGTGCACGGATAATCAACATACAAAATCGCGGGTAAACCAAAAATCTTGATCTAACAGACCCCGATATCTGTTTCGCAATCTCACCAAAAAGATAATCACAAAAACTGTATGGTTTATTATAAACCAGTGACAGTGCAGCCGATAGAATCGCAGGACTTAACTCATCAAAACCACCCTTCTTCGCTGCAAAAACGATATTCATCACGTGCCAAAGAAACCTCCACTGACCAATGACCAGAGGTTTCTGGAACTGACGTCCGCGTCTGTCTCCGGTATATCCCATACGACCTATAGCACCCTCTATAAAATCCATAGGATACTCAATATCCCCGTTCTCCTGTTCTACTGTACCTAGCTGCAAAATCTCACGAAGATTACCAGCTGAAAAGGTAACAGGTTGTCCATTAACCGTAGCTCGAATCTCAGGTGGGGTGACAGATTCGTCATATACTATATCTGTCCAAAAATCGTTCAGTATAGCCTGAGAGATCGGAGGATTGGCCGTAATGGCGTATCTAATCCTTGATCGTGCTAGAAAACGTAGAATATCAGCAACCCTGTCAGCCCGCTTAGCCTCAAGGTTCAGATCAACCAAAATGTTGTGACCCTTATCAAATGCTCTAGCCATATCTGTAAAATAAACACAAACAATAGATATAATTTAATGCACGATTAAAAATATTTAAACTATTACGTATTATGAATCGAGATTCATCAAACATTTTAGTTTAAAATTGAAATTATATATAACTTGTTACACAAATAGTCTCAAGTCGTATATAAAAATTTAACTTATAACTAAAAGTCTTAAGTCTAATTTAAATTAATTATATAAAAGTTATTACTTAAAAAGTCTTAACATTTATATCACTACTTTAAAAAATAAAAGTTTTCTAAGTACTGGACTCGCATAAACTGGCCTAACGAGTTGAGTTCAACTCGTTTTGCTTATCAACTCGCTATACTCATCAACTCGCTACATTGATCAACTCGCTAAACTTATCAAGCAGCTATTGAAGTGAACTCGCTAATCACACCAATTCGCTAGTTAACTCGCTGCGAGTTGATTCACAATGTCAACTCGTTCGATGAACTGCCGTCGCGAATTTCCAATTAAAATCGATTAATCTTGTAATTTTAACATGATCTATCGATTGATTCACGTTCATTAATGTTCGTTTAACATAAACCCTAAAGATCTATGTCCAATAACATCGTAATCGACGCAAATTGTTTAAACTTCAAAACCGAAACCCTAAGTTTAAAAACCTTCGATTTCGTGCAATTTAAACGGTGAAATCCGTTGATATATACCTCAAAATGTGCGCAAATAAGTCTTGAATATAAGCTACGGATTCAAAAACTCGTTTCTTCACTCTAAAAATCGAAATCAAGCGAAAATCAAAAATCGCCTCGTTTCGCCTGTGTTACGGATTCGCAAAGTTTTAGTGAACTCGCGAAATTTGTGGGTTCGGTGGGTTGGCTTGACTCGTTTGACCCCCTTTATACTTTATATCCGATTCGCGAGATTTGATGCGGATCCGCAAGTTGATGTCAACTCGCAGAAATACATAAAAACGCGAATTTAATTCTAAGTATAAATAAAAACCCGATATTTTACAAGTCTAAATTATAATTAATTTTCACTTGTATTTGTCACGTTTTGTTCAACTCAAAAATATTCAGTATAATTTAATTCCAAAGGGTAAATTCAGATAAACATAAAAACTTAAATAAAATAAAATAAACATACGATAAAAATACAACGATATATAAACATTGGTATCAAGTACCATTTTATTAATCACTTGAAACAAAGTAAATATACAAAGTAAATAAGATTTTATCTGTTTAGGGATCATATTAGTAAGAATAAGCAATTAATTATATATTAAAAAATCTAAGCAGATTGGTAGTATACATACCTCATGAAATTCAAATAAATTACTATAAAATTACAACTAAATTCATCATTGATATATTTATATTTATAAAACTATATCTTAGGTACCTTTATCCACATAGCATAATTAATAAATGCATTACTCACATAAAGTGAATATTTTATTATAGACAGTTCAAGACGATTACCGGTATTATGATCCACATAAACAAATTATACTCAATTTTCTAAGCAAACTCTTTATTGTTAGTATGAATATTATCAAGTGCTTCCTATTATATGACATACTGAAGAATTCAAGTAAAACACATAACACTGCATCATTAAATTTCAAGGTAGCGGTTACTAAATGATGTATCTTTTCGAAACATATAACATACACTTGAATTTTAAAGGTTGGACAAATATCAAACATATTTTGAATATGCTATGTTATCTAAGTCTGTACGTAGTACAACAAAAGATCCCTTCTAGCATAATTTAAAATATATTTGAGAATATTAATTTAATTAAAGGTTTCAGTTCTGTACTTAGTACAACAAAGTTACCAGTAATTAAGTTAATACCCATATTGCTACTATTTGCCAATTCAAATTAATATGCATGATAACAGTGTATAGTAAAACCATCATTCAACATTTAAGACTTAATGTCATACATCATAGAATAGTAACACAAAATAATAAACAAGTAGTTAATTTACTTCTTAAGGCTTAGAAAATCTCATATAATTTGCCTACCAGTACATCATATGATGAAGCCATCTAAAGTTTTCACTAAAAATAGACAAATTATAACTTGTGGATATAGGTGTATAATCAAATAAATATAAACACATACCTGATAAAACCGCTGTAGTTCTAAAACAACTTTATTTGAACCTACTTATCATATCATACTTAGGACTTAAGCTTATTATTATGAAGCTTATTCTCCTAATGTACTATCATTTCCCTTAGTTTTTGCAAACAAAAACTTAAATGAAGGCGATTCCCCTTAGGTAACAAGCAAATGAATGCCATACGCCTTTTTTTTTTTTTAAATGAATACAGAAATACTAACTATTACAAAAATACCCTTGGAAGACTAATCACACTGGATTTCTCATTCCGTTTAGTTGAACCAACGTCTCAAATCTTGCTCTGTCGAACGCCTTTGTGTATAAGTCTGCTAAGTTATCCAATGATGGTACCTTAACTAACTTTATCAACTTTTTCTCAGCACAATCTCTAATAAAATGATGTCGAATATCAATATGCTTAGTTTTACTGTGCTTCACTGGATTATTGATGATCGACATAGTAGATTCGTTATCAATCATCATAGGAGTATTGGTTATATTTAACCCATAATCCCGCAGTTGCTGTAGAATCCAAAGTACTTGCGAGCAACAGCTGCCAGTTGCAACATACTCAGCTTCACATGTAGAAATGGCTACCGAGGTTTGCTTCTTGCACTGCCAGGATACTAATCTACCTCCTAGGAATTGACATCCTCCGGTCGTAGATTTCCTATTCTGATTGCATCCTCCGTAATCCGAATCAGTATAAGCTACGAGATCTAAGTCTCCTTCAATCGGATACCAAAGACCAAGCTTAGGTTTCCCTTTGAGGTAACGAAAGATTCGTTTAACAGCTTGCATGTGTGACTCTTTAGGATTAGCCTGATATCTTGCGCATAAACAAACAACAAACATTATGTCAGGCCTAGAGGCTGTAAGATACATTAGTGATCCGATCATGGCTCTATAAAGAGTTGGATCCACATCGCTATCACTCGATGTATCTGGACCTAGTCCATGATTGACTGGAATTGGAGTATTGTAGACCTTACTTTCATCCATCTTGAAGCGTTCTAATAGCTCATATGTATATTTAGATTGATGAATAAAGAATCCATCCTTCTTTTGATCAACTTGTAATCCTAAGAAGAAATTCAACTCTCCCATTGCAGACATTTCGAACCTTTTTCTCATGACTTGCTCGAATTCTTGACACATCTTTTCATTAGATGATCCGAAGATAATGTCATCAACATAAACTTGCACTAGAAGAAAGTCTTTCTTTTTCCACTTCACAAATAGTGTACTATCAATCGATCCTCTTGTAAATCCATTCTCAAGTAGATACGTTGACAGTGTTCCATACCACATCCTTGGTGCTTGATGTAATCCATATAGAGCCTTATTCAAACGATATACTCTATCTGGATACTCAGGATCAGCAAACCCTGGCGGTTGTGAAACATACACCAATTCTTCTACTTTGCCATACAAAAAGGCACTCTTAACATCCAACTGATACACTTTTATACCAAAATAAGATGCAAATGCTAAGAACACTCTAATTGCTTCTAGCCTAGCAACTGGTGCAAACACTTCATTGTAGTCAATACCTTCTTGTTGATTAAAACCTTGAACCACCAGACGAGCTTTATTGCGAGTAACAATTCCTTTATCATCTCTCTTGCACTTAAATACCCATCTAGTTCCAATTGGATATTCTCCCTTTGGTAGGTCAACCAACTCCCATACTTGTAATTTAGAGAACTGAGATAGTTCTTCTTGCATTGCTTCTACCCACGAACTTTCTTTTAAAGCCATTTGAACATTTTTAGGCTCGACTTGTGAGATAAAGCATGAATATAGACATTGATTAGGAATCCCTGTCTCTTTCATTGCAGTATACAAGCTTTGGTATTCTAAATTCTCAGATGTACTAGCTCTGGATTGATGTCTAGTTTGAACCGGAGTATTAATATCACCGATGATGTTTTCAACGGGATGATTCTTACTCGTTCTAGTTGTAGTAACTGGTTCAACCGGTATCTCATCTTCCAAATTAGTACCAATCTCTTCCAATTCAGGTACATCTTCCGTACGTGCTGAGGATATCCTTAAATGTTTCAAAGGAGTAAGTATATCATCAAACTTTGTAGAAAGATCATCAGGATCTTCTGTTTCTTGAGACTTATCCTCTGAAGGTTGTTGTGACTCACTTGTGGAAGCTTTATCTGAGTCAACATTAGTCTTAATTCCAGATTGCTTAACACTTGATGTTGAAGCGGGACCAATATTCTCATCTTCAAACAATAAATGTTCAACTATCTCTGAATCACTGACATAGTCACTAATAGGAACTTTAAATGATGCAAAAAGATCAGAATAATCAAATTGCCAGTCTAAGCCCTTATGAACATCAGGTGAGTAGCTCGTAACCTCAATATTATAAACTACCTCCAAACGTCCTGTGACTTTATTAAAGACTCTCTTGTTTGGCGAATTGGGCATATAACCTAGGAAAAATCCTTCGTCAGCCTTCTCACCAAATTTTGCTTGATGTCCAGTCTTTAATATGGTGCATGAAACTCCAAAAGGTTCAAACCCTTTTAAGTTAGGTTTCTTATTTTTCAAAAGCTCATAACAAGTCTTGTTATGTCTCTTAACCGTAAGAACTCTATTAAGAACATAACATGCTGTATTCACTGCTTCTGCCCAAAAGATGACCGGAAGCTTTGAATCAGCAAGCATTGTTCTAGCAGCTTCAATCAACGTTCTATTTTTCCTTTCAGCAACACCATTCTGTTGAGGTTCATACGGTGCACTGAATTGATGTAATATTCCTTTGCTTAAGCAATAGATATTCAACGTTGAATTCTTAAACTCTGTTCCATTGTCACTATGAATACGCTTAACTCTCTTTTTATAGACATTCTCTACTAGATCAAAGAACTCAATTAGAATTCCAGGAGTCTCATCCTTTGATCCCAAAAAGAATACCCATGAGAATCTAGAATAATCATCTGTGACAACCAAACAGTACCATTTGCCACCTATACTTCTCTTGCTTATTGGGCCGAAGAGATCCATATGTAGCAATTCAAATGGCGAGGAGATAGAGTTTTCAGTCTTAGGTCTGTGTGGTTCTTGTGCTGCTTTCCTTTCATACAAGGAACACACTTATCCTCAGACTTGAAACGTTTTTGTGGTACACCTAGAACCAAACCATTTTTGGTTATGTAATTCATCTTTCTCCAGTTCAGATGTGCCATTCTCCTATGCCATAATAATGCGTCTGTTTCCGAAGCCTTGGATAATAAACATGTTGACACCATTGAAGAGTTAGGAACACCCATGTTGATAGCATAGATGTCCTTCTTCCTTGGCGCCCTCATCAATATCCATTTATTAGGAATTGTGAATCCTGGCTTCAGGACTAAGGCCTCCTTTTCATTAAAATAAACTGGATGACCTTTATCACAGACTTGGGAAACACTCACTAGGTTGTGAGTTAGTTCTTCAACATAGTTCACATCCTCAAGAGTCAAAGTTCCATTTGAAACTTTTCCTTTTCCCGAAATTACTCCTCCTTTATCTCCTGCAAAGTTTACTTTTTGCTTGAGACTCTCCTTGAAGTCTTTCAACAGACTTCTTTCTCCAGTCATGTGCCTTGAGCATCCACTGTCTACATACCACCAGCTGTCCTTGTTCACAGCATACTCCTGCACATAACACACGATACGATCAGTTATCAAGAGGGACCCAAGCCATTACGGTCTTGGTTTGTCCCTTATCATCAACAAACTTAAGCTCTTTAAAATAACCATCCTTCCCATCAGGAGCTTTGGTTACTTTCGAAGTAGCTTTAGGTTGTGGACGATCAGCCTTAAGAGGTGAATTTGAGGAGAACCTCTTAGGCACATAATTATGAGCTCTATTATGATAATTATAATTAAACTCATGTGATCGCGAAGTAGTACCATTCTCATAATGACTATGGTCTCTACTTGTAGTTCTAAACCTCGACGGTGTCACATCCCTAGACTTATGGACAGAATTATCACTTTGAGTATATGGCCGTTTAGGTTTAGGTGGGGAGACACTATGTTTACCATCTCTTTTAAGAATGTTAACAGGTTTATTACCTAACTTAGGTTTGGTATCTAACCCATCTACAGTCATACTAGAGTCGGTCTGTGTCTTTTCATCAATCACAAGCTTATGTGATGTTTCAGGCTTTTTGTTAGGACAACACGAAGCCACGTGTCCCTTTTGGCGACACTTGAAACATGACATTTGCTTGCGTGATTTACTCACTTTTGCTTTCTCATCCGGAGTCTTAGGCACTAAAGGTTTAAGCTGTTCTTTATTAACCTTATCATCAGTCTTAGCATCGTTAATCACTCCACCCGATACAAATTGTATTTTGGTGAACTGCGAAGCCTTGCTATTATCTAATGATACGTTCTTAATAACATCTTTCTGTGCCTCTGACTGTTCAGGTTTATCAGCTACTGAACTCTCAGGTTTAACTTCAGTCATTTCAGAATCTTCAGGAATAGGAGTGTAATTGGCATTAAAAGGCGGGGATACATCATTGTAACCTAACCCAGTCTTGTCCTTTACACTACGTTGAGCATCTAACATTTTATCCATTTGAGATGTCCTATAGTTCTCAAGTTTACGGTTTTGCTCAATTAACCTTAAGTTAAGGTTCACGATTTCCTGATCCTTACTAGCAATCGTCTCATTTAAGTCTTTGATATTTATATAGAGACCATCTATGATAACATATTTTTCACTTATGGTATCTCTAAGTTTTGTTCTATCCGAAGCATCAGACTTAATTTTATCTTTTAAGACTTGTTTATCATTACCTAATCTACGAATATCCATAACAGCTTGATCAAGTTCAGATCTAACAGTCTTATAAGATTCCTTATCCATATTTAATTGTGATGACAGGTTGCTATTTGACACAGTTAAGACACTATTCTGAGATTGTAAATCAGTAACTAAGTAACAAACATCAGCAAGATTAAGAATATCTAAACATACCTTCTTCTTGTCAGTTTGTAATTCAGCCATACGTGCCACGAATTCTTCAGGACTCATATCTGAAGCTGAATCCATATATAGCACGTCATCATCACTTGTCTTCACTTCAGACTCAGGCACCTCTACTTTCTGTTCCATATCAGTGGGCATGTAGGACACTGATACAGCAGTTGTTTCTTCGATCTCGGCCATTAAAGCTTCCTCAGAATGAGCTTGCCAATCATAAGAGCCATCCAACTTCTTCACCACTAAGGCTTTGGAAGCGAGAGTACTTCCCGAACCTTGTTTTCCTTGTGCTTCTACTTTAGGTCTTTGGCATTCTCTAGCAAAATGACCAATACCCTGACAGTTAAAGCATCTGACCTTGGTTTTGTCAAACCCTGATCTATTGCCCAACACCTTTCTACCAGTTCTCTTGAGGAAATTCTTCACCTTTCTGGATATCAACGCCAGTTGATCTTGAAGCTCCAATTCCTCAAGATAATCATAATCTATCTGCTCATAATCCTCATCAAACAGAATAGGATCATTGATCTTTCCCTCTATGTAGTTCTCATATGATGCCACAAAGGAAGCAAGAACAGACAGTTGCTGTTCAGCAGATTTCACACTCATCGGCATCTTCTGATGCTCTTGAGGTGACTTCTCAGAATTCTTTCCCTTTGTCTCATCACCAGAGGAGGAAATAAAGCACAGATCTTCAGAAATCAGTTCTCCATTTTCACTAGTATCACCAACTAACAGTGCAGTGGTCGAACTAGATGACGCAGTCGAAAGACTTGACTTTCCATGATACAACCCAGGGTTCTGAACCTGATCAGAATCACTATCTCTTGACTTCTTGGAGAAATCATAACCTTTCAGCTTGTCAATGACTTGCTCTAAGGTCATAGTAGAATACCTAGTTTCGTTATCCTTAATCATAACGCCATACATTTCCCATTTAGAAGGCAAACCCTCAAGAAACTTGTCGGTTTTAGATACTTCTTCTTCAACAATCTCATGGTATTCTAATTCACTTAGCAGATGGTAGAAACGCGTGACATAGGCATCAAGATCTTCTCCTTTTAAAGCTTTAAACATAGTAAACTGCTTTTTAAGAAGACTCCTCTTGCCAGCTCTCACCTGTGGACTTCCTTCACCTCTTTTCTCTAGAGCTTCCCAGAGCGTTCTAGCAGTATGAAAAGATTTCAGTTGATGAGCAATCTCTTTAGGAAGACACATCTTTATGCATGAATGTGCTTTATTCTCATTTCTGTAAGCTTCCTTCTCTTGATCACTCATGTTCGCATAGGTAAGAACCACAGTGGCATTCTGAACAGTTTGAGTAGGTGCGGTGTATCCACTCTTGATACACATCCAGATTGACAGGTCATGGAATCTACAGTAAGATTCAAATCTGTCCTTCCAGTTGTAGTAATCCTCGATTCTTAACAACTTAGGTGGAACGTTTGACTTTCCCACCTCGTGTTCCATTTCGATCATTCTACTTAAGTCAGACATCTTTAAGAACGTAAAATTAAACTGTCTCAGCGAATTCAGAAAACTCAACTTGCAAGACTCAGCTCAATTCGCAATCTCAACTCGACTCGCAGAATTCGCGGATTCGCAAGCCTCAGTTCGGATTGCTAAAGATGTCGATTCGCAAGTGATGTCGATTCGCGAGGGATCTCGGTTCGACTCGCAAGCCTTAGTTCGACTCGCTAGTTCAACTCGGTTCGCAGGCGACGCTGGAACCCTAATCTCGACTCGCGAAACGGCTGTTAAACCCGAAAAACGAATGTTAAGGTATTTTTACGACTGAAACTAAGAATTTCGACCGTAAACAAACCCTAAAACGTCCAGAGAATGATTTTGATCGTTAGTATTGCAAAAACGCACGTAAAAATGACCTGAATCATAAACGCAATAACACTAAAACTTATGAACACACTCGTATTTTAGCCCGAAAGCTCTGATACCAGATGTAAGTCCCCTAGTTTTAGGATCGATAACTTCGTTATCTGTAGTATTAAGGTGCGGAATCCCTCAATACGGTGTTATCTTACTAACAACGAATATGTTCGAATTGCGTTTTAATAAAGCTTAACTTTAAACGATGAGTCGTCAAAGCCTAGCCTTTAGGTTCGGTTTTTCTCTGGGTTTGTCGAGTTCGCAGAAGGCAAAAGTATCAAAAGTGTTAAAAAGTTATGTTTTTCAAGCCGTGAAAAACATTATATACGTCCAGCTCAACTCGGCTCGCATGGGCCTGTGAGTTCGGTCCAACTCGTAGCCCAAGCCCAACACAGAGCTCGGCTCGCCAGACTAATGCTTCGCGAGTTCGGATCTCACCTCACAGCTCAACTCACTGCGACCTGAGATCTCGACTCGCCTCGCATTAAACGTCTATTATTTATTTCGTCTTTAAACATTCGTCTAACTTAGCACAATAATATGTTTAACGAATATTACTAACAAAACAAATATTTATTTACAAATCTAAACCAATGTACAAACGTAATAATAATTACACCAGTCCTATTTCAAGCTAGATCTGTTGTCACAATCTATGTCCCAACAGAGAATCCGTCCACTCACCTGTCAGTCTCAAACTCCACTCAGTGTTCTAATGTTACTGAGTCTTCGGTGGATCTGAGAACACAACAAAACACTGAGTTAGTAATTTATTTCAATTTCACACTATTAGATATAATATAATCTAAATACGCCACATCAAACAATTTGAACATTATATGGTATCAATGCTATGCTCAAATGGCGAAAGTTCTTGAACTATAGCAAACAATCACCTTACATGCCAAATCTTTACAAATTACCATAACAAGTAACAACCGAATTTCAAGCATTAATCATACTAAATCATAAGTACTAACTCATACTATACTAAGCTAGTTTATAATCACTAACTTCATTTCAATTTAGTATCAATATATATTTGGGTAAGATACCGTTCTACATCATTAATATAACATATTATATTGCTGTATAATCTGGGTTTTAAATATATCAAGTGTTATAACATATAACTCATATTCTAGATATGCAAAAAATGAAATTGTTCTGTGCAGACCACAATTGCGTCACGACTGAATAGGGTCGCGTCGCTATTTATCCGATATCGCATTGCAACAAGACGAAATCGCGTCGCGATTCACTACATATCGCGTCGCGATGTGTAAGGATCGCGTCGCGATCTGCATCGGCGATTTTTCACCCTGAACCTGAAAATCTGCTACTGCACGAACTTAATAACCAAAACACAATTTCCAGCATACCAATTCTGTTATAAACTTCAAACAAATCTCAATTTAAGCATATATCAACACATATCAATTGCAAGCATCTTACAACTACTATCCAAACATCAAATACCAACTATATAACTCTAATACCCCAATTACTTGAAGAACACTATGTAACCTAACTTATTAACATATACAATCAGCAAGTATCAATATATATCATCAAACAACAACAACTCAAGCTTCAATTTCATGAACAAATCACTAATCCTAATAAGTTCTACAAATCCCCAATATCAAATATGAATATTATACTATAAATGAACACTTACACTTTTGAAGATTACTAGTTTGATGATGATGAAATCATGAACTAGGATAAGAATCACCACTTGTAAACTTCAATTTCTTGCTTGATGTTATGATTTTTGATTTCAAGTTCTTAAGAATTGAAGTATGTTCAAGATTTGGGAATAACTAAACATAAGAGAGGTCGGCACCTCTTAACCCAACCGACCCATTTATTTTAATTATTATACCCTTTCTCAATCTATTGTCTGGAACCCGAAAATTATTTGCGGGACCAACTATTTTTATTGTACCGTCAAATATAACAATTTAAACCGAGTAATAATTTACTAGTCACAATTAGGAATTTACTAAATTTTCTAAGTTTTATATCAAAACATATAAATACGCATAATATTTATAATATAACAAATAATAATATTTAAGTATAGGAAATTACCGAATTACCCCTAGGTCATTTAGGTGGATGTTACAAATCTTTTCCCCTTAGAAAGATTTCGTCCCCAAAATCTCGCTATACTCAAATAGACTAGGGTATTGCACTCGCATACTAGACTCAGTTTCCCAAGTCAAGTTCGCCCCTAAACTGTGTTTCCATTTCACCAAAACCATCGGAATCTCCTTTTTGCACAACTTAGTTACTTTTCTGTCAACCAACTCAATGGGCTCTTCGATTAATTTCTGACTCTGGTCAACTCTGAGATCCTTGTAAAGGAAGGACTTGTGACTGATCCTCCACATTACATTTTCGCAAATAACAAACATTAAAAGTGTCATGAATAGCAGATAATTCAGGAGGAAGGTCTAAGGCGACAGTCTGGTTATTAACAACCTGTCGGATTCTGAATGGACCGATAAACCTCGGGGCAAGTTTTCGACGTTTACCAAATCTGATAACACCCTTCCAAGGTGAAACTTTCAGATAAACCAATTCACCTTCAACAAAAGTAACCGGTCGACGACGTGGATCAGCGTACTGTTTCTGTCTGTCTCTGGCTGCTTTCAATTTCTCACGTGCAATTGCAACTTTATCTGTTGTAATCTGTACGATATCAGGACCTGCAAATTGCTTTTCCCCAGCCTCTAACCAACAAGTAGGCATTCTGCAATGAAACGCCCCAAAACTCGGAACCATTTTTTTTTTTACCTAACACTGAAAACACACTCTATTAGGTCCCACAACTAAAATATGACATTATAGACTCGTTATATCGTTCTCTTAATCAAATAATGACTCAAATAACAAAAATGTGAATTTACAAGAGATTCCCCAGGAATGACTCCCATTCCTCAGGAATCAGACATGCTGTTAACACTTGGATTCGGATTCCCCAGGAATGACTCTCATTCCCCAGGAATCAGGGTTGCTGTTAGAACTAAATTTCAGATTCCTCAGGAATGACTCCGATTCCCCAGGAATCAGGGCTGCACAAACTAATACCAAAATACGAATTTCCGACGCGCATAACTTTTTACTCGTAAACACTTAGGCCCTGAAAATTTGCAGGCATCTCCATAATGCCAAAATGAAACTTTCTATTTTTGCACTTTTTCAAAATACACGTTTTACGAGAAAACGGACGTATAACCACTTTTTGACTACAACCCAAATCACAAACCATAAACACTTTGACTCTAACTTTTTGCACACATTATCAACCTACCAAAACAAGTCTAACACACTTGTCCAAACCCACATAACTACATTCTAACCCGATTTAACCCTTTTGACCCGTTTTGATGTCCATTTGGACACTTTTACCAAATCTACCATATACAACCATAACTCTACCCAATACCACATATGTTTGACTATTATAACTCTGTTGACTATATGTCAACTTCACATTTGACCAACCAATCACATTCGACACTAAATCACTTTTGACCTTTTTCTACAATTCAACACTTTAACCCAAACCAAACCAATCATATGACTTCATACACTTGACAACCACATACACTAGACACCATAACTCTGTTTGACTTTCAAAGTCAACTACTATATATTGACCAACATATTTAATTCGAAAACTCATCGTTTGGGCGATTTACACAATTGAGCATCAAAACAACAATTCAAAAGAAAGAAGCATATTCTAACCACAAGCATGCTCCATATCCATGTCACTAGCTTCTCATAACCCTTCTATCTACATATCGCTAGCGTAACATCAACCTACAACATAAACACTGAAACGGGTAAGCACAACTGCTTAGTGAGTACACAGGCAATCAAACAAGTAATTCACATAAACACAAAATCATTAATCTCTGAACACACTGAACACTGATCACTGAGCACCATACCACATCGATATGCATGCTAACACTATTTCACTGAGTACCATACCACAACGGTATGCATACTAACATTGTTTCACTACATAAGCATATTCCACAAAATCCACAAACTACATAATCACCCAACAATCGATTCACATAACATTATAACTACACTATCTCCACTAATTAATCCACATATGTAAACACATTTCCTTCCACCCAATTGTGTAGCCTTTTGCTCGGAAGCAATCCGGATCCAACACAATCGAATCATACACTATCAATTCAAAATAACATCATAACTACATAATCTCAATTATTTAATCCACATATATCAACACATAATCTTTCACCCGATTGTGTAGCCTCTTACCCAACAGTAATCCGGATCCAACACAATCGAATAATACACTATTCTCCACCAATTCTTTCCTTTACCTTCAAGCTAGTGACATACTCATTACTCGCTAATGAGATAATCACTACTGAATTTTCCAAATAACATGTATTCACATAACAATTAAGCATAACAAGTAATTTAACACAATTAACTATTATAAGCAATAAACATAAATAAACAAACTTAACAATTAACTTTCCTTGATTGTGCAAACCTTTAGCCCGCAAGCTATACGGTACTACACAACCAAATCACCTGTTTAACCCCCCGTATCACTCACCATACTCTATTAGTCGATTTCACCATTGAAAGCACTCCACGTCTTTATCACCTACAAAATTCATATATGATACATACAACACTTTTAGACACTAATCATCATTAAGCTAACTATTAATCATATTCATACTCTATTAACACTTCTAATTACACTATTAAGTGTAACATCCCAAAATTTGAAATACTGTTTTTATAAGTAAAGAAATACTATTGTTGTAAAAGTAAAACTAATTGTTTTAAGTATTATGAATTTTAAAACTCCCAATATTCGAGGTATTATTTTAGTGTACACGGAAATATATTTGTTTTTGAAATAATTCTATTTAAAAGCTATTATATAATAGAAAATGTATGTCGGTTTTAAAGTTCCAGACAATGATAATCACGGGGAATAAAAATTAAAACACATGTATATCTACTAATGTATGTGTACGTATCATATGTCATCATAAACACTTCTCAAACCATCCAGGAGCTTCAAAAACTCGTATGAAACCCTAACCCAAAACTAAATCACTTTCAAAACATGAAATCGAAGCTAGGGAACTTGAATTCAACAAGGATTAATCATCTCTAACACAAGGTAATCATGATTCCTCTTTAAATTTGAATTGAAACTTAGGGTTTCATGGAGATTTCGAATTATATGAAGAATTAATGGTTTCTAGGTTAAAATTTAAGTGTAATATGATGAATTAAGGTTAGATAAGTATGTATATGATGATGAATGATATTAATCCAATGAAATAATGGATTAATTGAATTATATGATTGATAATCAAATGGGTTTTATAAAAAGAGTGATGAATTGATGTTGATATACCTTATTTGATGGGTTAAATTGTTGTGGGAATATGATTTAAAGGAAATATAGAAGTATTGAATAAAAGAATTAAGTAATTAGATTAGTGTTAATTGTGAGGATGATTATGGTTTATTGAATTGATGAAGAACATGATGAATGATTGATATTTAAAGTAATATTACAAGTAATTAAATCATATGAAATAATGTAATCATGTGAATCCATCAAAGTTATTAAGTAGAAAAATTGTGGTTATATTAATCATAATTGCAGTAATTATGTAAATGAGTAATAGTGGAATCAAAGATGATTATGGAGAGAGAGATCATGAAATTGAAATAATCAATCCTAAGGGGATGATGGATTGATGATTTTAGTAGTTGATCATGATTATTATGTGTTTTTAAATGTATTATTGTATTCATAGGGTATATGCTAAGTGATCAAGAATGGTGGCTTTGTTATTCAAGTGCAATATCATGCCCTTGCCTAGAAAGCAAAGGTGAGTGTTATGGGAAATGAATAAGTAATATTTATATGTATTTTACTTTGTTTCTTCACTGTGAATTATTATGATTGTATAGTATTAGATTGATGCGAGTAATAGGGTGGTAATACCCAATGGAATACTAATGGTGTTGAATCTTGTTTAAAAAAAAAAATGGTTACTAGGATAGTGATTTGTTGTGTGATGATAATTTTATGTGGTGTATTGTGTGTTTAGATATTTGGTTGACTAAATGAATTGGTGTGTGGAGGATGTGATGATTATGTAAAATTGTGGAATGAGTGTTTTGTAGGAATGGCGCTTCTACTAATTTATCATGGATTACGAAATAAGTGCTTAGCACTATTTGTATCTTAAGCTTGGTATCCAATTTTATGAAAATTGTGCCTTGCTTAGTTGTATCTATTGGATCGAGGAATCCATACGAAATAAATGAGAATCTCTATAATAGTTTTGTAGCTTATTGTGGAATCAGATAAGTGTATTTTCGATTAACGAAATATATTGTTGTATTGTGAATTATTCATTTGAATTGCTCATAAGCTCACTAAGCTTTATGCTTACTCGTTTCAGTGGTTTTGTATTGTAGGTAATTGGTTTGATTGAATCAATTGGATGGAATAGTATTACAAGGAAGTAGCGTGGATTGGAGCTTGCAAAATGGTTAGACAAACTTCTTTTCCCTTTTGAATTATCGTTGAACTATCACTTGTATAAATCGCCCAAAAAGACACTTTTGAAATAATGTTGATGAATTAAAATGTAATATGTTATTTGGTTGAAAACTACGTCTTTGACTTAGTAAGGTCAAAGTAGATTATGATGGTGTCAAATTGGGTAATCGGGATATAGTATGGTGGTAAATGTAATATATGTTGGAATAGGTAAGTATTGATCATAATTTTGGTGTAATTATGATTAACGAGTCAAATGTTGTATTGTGGTCCAAATGAATGATCATGAGTTAAGAATTTTAATATAATATTGGAATGAATTGAATTCAAGAGTCAAATGATTGAAATGGGTTATTTTTGGTAAAAGTGTCCAAATGGACACTAAAACGGGTCAACGAAGTAAATGGGGTTATAATGAGTATATGACATTGGTGAATGCGCTCACACGTGTCAAATGTATCATAGAATATGTGGATAAAAGGTTGAGTTCAAAAGTTGAGTCAATTGGAATATAGGCGTGTCACTAAAATGGTCTAAAATGGCCATAATTTGGTTATACGTCCGTTTTCTTGGAAAACGTGTATTTTGAAAAAGTGTAAAAGGGGAAAGATTCATTTTGATCATATGAACGTGCCTGCAAAATTTCAGACTCAATTTCTTCACAGTTTAGGAAATATGCACGTTTGAAATTCGTATTTTTGCACTAAGTTGTGCAGGGCTGCTGTAGAGACCAGTTACCCGGCGGGTAAGCTTGATACCCGGCGGGTAAACCCAAAACATGAACAATCCGGCGGCTTTAAACCCTTACCCGGCGGCTTCTGTAGCCTTTAAACGAAAGTAAACTTCTGTTGTCAAAAATCTAATTCAACCGGCGGTTTGGTATTGTACCCGGCGGGTACTCTCCTTACCCGGCGGGTAAGGTGTCAATTTAAGGGATTTTTTTTTTAAGCCTAAGTTTAAATGAATCAAAGTATATGGGGACCTGATATGTGTCTAAATGAATAATGGCGAAATAAATAGGTTGTATAAATGGTATAAAAAAAAAAAATCTTTCGAAATCCGGGCGTTTCAAGTTGGTATCAGAGCGATAGTTTAAGGGAATTAGGTAATCCACAATAGGATTGCCTATACTTAAACTAATATGAATTGCATAAATGTTATGATTACTATGCTTAATAGTCAAGCTGAATGAATTAAATTAGTATGTCTCTTTGTTATGAATTATTTGATGATTGCTACTTATTAAATTGGTAGCGGAAATATTAAATGAGACGTTTAGTATCATGAATAGTTGTGAGAGATCTTTAGAATACATAGTATGTGTCGAATCGGTAGGACGGAATATTGATTAAAATTCTAGTATCCTGGATAATTTTGTGTAATTTGGAATAGTCCTGTTTGGACTTAACTGTGATTAAATTTTCGAAATAAAATGTGAATTTAGTAATAGGAATAAAGTATGTTACTAGCAAGGTGTGATCTAAATTCCTTGCTAACAAAATATATGATATCTTCATTTTAGGATAATTACTCATGAGGAAGATGTATGTATTCTGAGTCAAATGTGGAATAAACCATAAGGAATAATGCTAGGATTGTTATATGTTATCATTATGTGATTTAAGGCTATGTGACTAAAAATATGTAAATTTGATTGACTGATGAATGAATTAGAAGATGAATTCATCAGAAATAGGTTGGAATGTGAAATAAATGATATTGACTGGAATAGTTGGAATTTGTGGCTTATGTGAAATTTGATAATTTTGGAATGAATTGATTTCGTGTGATTGAAATAGTAAGTAAATTTCAAACTGAATCTATGTGATCAAGGTGTTATTACGTGTTTAGACTGTTGTGAATTTTTATGTTATGTGTTTATATAGAAAATTACATTGAATCTGGATGGTATAAAGTAGCCTAAGAAGGAAGTGTGTATAACATAATCTAAATACGTCTGGCCAACGTAGTTATATTATGCTATTCACATGGAATTGTTGGGACTGCCAAGTATCAGAAGGATTTGATATGATTTTAGAAGATTAAGTATGAGGATAGTATTGATTTGTATCGAGTAAAAGCAGAAGTAAATGAGTATCTGCTTTGTAATCAAGAAATATAGGGTTTATGTATGGAGTATAGAAATAAAAAGAAATAAATTGATTACGAAATATTTATAAGTATGATAAGTTAAGGTCGGCTAAAATGTAATATACCTGAATTTAATTATGAATTAGTATTAAAAGTTGTAATCCAAGAATCAATGGTGTATCTAATATCTAAGGAAGTATGTTTCGGAAGGATGTCGAAATATAGTTAAGAAAGAACCAGGGAATAATTGAAATAAAAGTAATAGTAAATCACTAAACTATTGTTATAATGTGATACCAGTTCTGTAACCCCCGTCAATTTAGGACTAGAATTTAGTGCCTAACCAAGTTTTAATACATGTAATTAGTTCTGTGTTAGGCTAATTAATGTACAAATTATTATATATATTGTTGAATATATATATATCTACACAATTATGCGGTTTGTTTAAATCGTACAAATCTCAAATCAAATGGAATTCGACACAATTAATACGGACATTGGTGTGAAATTTATTAAAGTAATACGAATATTAAGCGATGACAAAGTTTCATTAAAAATATTATTGCCATAATATTTTGTATCCAGTTTGAATTATACAAGAAAACTTTACACAATTAAAAATACAAACGCACAAACACATAAAACGAAATTCATTTTTAAATACCACAAATAGATAATTGGTAAAATATTAAGATAAAACTTTTTATAATGATTTGTAATTTAAAACGGACAATTAAATAAATAAAATAAATATTTAACGTTAAATGACGGAGAAAACGAACACCACGCGGAGCACGGGACGGAGACTGCGAGGTAAGGCTTTCACCTACACCCCACCTCTCCTCCTCTCTTCCTTTCATTTCCATTACAACCAAACTGATGTCGTGTAAACGGGGTTTTATTTTAAAATGGAAAATACCTAACTTACTATACACAACACAGGCAAGAATACCTGATCATATATAGTATAGCTCAGTAAGTCCGAGTCGAACACAGGGAACGGATGTCAATATTAACAAATTGGAAATTGCTACAATTAATTTAAGCAGTAAAAGTGGGGACGTTTTAGTTCCGGTCGAACAATTGAGTAACAATTATAAAAGAAATGATTTATTAAATAAAACTTAATTATAAAATAAAGAAATAACAAAATAACTTAATTAAAATAAAAGATTAAATTCAAATGGTAAAAGAAATGCATTTGCTTAGATTACTTTCCTTAAAATCTGGATATCATATTATTTAAAATGCTCACGTATGGATTTTATCGTATTATGACAAATTTATCAATCCTCCTTACAAGACAAATTGAATCAACACAATTAGGAAAGACATGAAGTTGTTTTCAACCCACTAACAGTTCAATTTAGCGTTGCCCACCAAAGAGTGTTTTATATTAATTCAATACCGTTTATGTGATTTATTCTCATAACTTGAATCAACAAAGTCTATAACTATTTCTAGTTATCTTGTTCATCAATAAATATTACCAATTATTATCCCTAACCCGTCAAACTCAATATATTCGGTGATAATTATCAATTAAAATCAGCAATCATCAATAATCTTACAATCAAAAGGAACTCAATCTCAATTAATCATAAAACCACGTTAGGTTACTAGCAATATTCATTCAATAATCAAGGTTCAACGAATAAACACATAAACATGAATAAAATCCAATACGATTCGCATTTTCAATAATCAATCCATCAAATAAGTACTATCATCTAAGCAAATACATAATAGACTTAGCCAATCATATTATAACAGAAAGTCAGTTCTGAAAATGAAACCATAATCATAATCAAATGAAAAGAAGAAACGTATTCGAACCGAAATAATGAAATAACGAATGAACGAATGAAAGCCTTTGATTATCCTTAATGTTTTGCCTCCAAAATACTCCAGAAATTGAGGTTTTTGCAGAGAGAATCGACTGGAGAAAGTGTGGTTAAGTTTTTTGCAAAATGAAGGCAAAATGAAGATTTTAGGGTTTCTGCCGAGGCTATCCATACGCCGTATGGAATTCCATACGCTGTATGGATTGCAAAGCCCATGGATCTGACCCGCGTCTTCTGGCGGCCCGGCTCAGCTGATCCATACGCCGTATGGATTCCATACGCCGTATGGATCGGTTTTCTCAGCTTCTTTCACCATCGACCACCAACTTCAATCTTTTCTTGTTTTTAATTTATTTTCTTCAATTCTCGCACGTTTTTAGCTTCTTTTCCGATTCAAGCTCCAAATAATTCCTAAATGCAAATATGAACGAAATGAGTATCGAATTCAAATAAAATGCATAAGAAATTAATCAAACTAGGGGGTAATTAGTACTATAAAATAGCACATTTTGGCGTTCATCACAAACACACACTTACACCAAAACTCTCTCAACTAAATTCACATCAAATTTTGGATCTTGCAAAACCGACAACAAAAATCACATTTTCAGAATCACCACTACAAGGGGAACAAGATTAACAAAAGCATCAACATCATTTTCGGACTCCATCTTTCGATTTGCATTTGTAAGGAAATTTCTAAAAACTTAGATTTGTCTAGTTTTATGTAATATTTTGATGTTTACACAACTTATATATGTCCAATTAGGGGTGTCAAAAAACCCGACCCGACCCACACCCGACCCAATCCGAACCCTATTAAGACTATTCGGGTCGGGTTTAATAGGGTTAAAAAGTTTAATCGGGTTATGCGGGTTAACCCGATTAACCCAAATGCTTATTAGGGTCGGGTTACGGGTTAAAATAGAGAAACTTATGCGGGTGCGGGTTGACCCGATTAACCCGATTTAACCAAGTATTAATTTTTCTATTAGTTTTTATAGTTAACTTGCGTATTAAATAATATAAGTATAATATGTTAATTTAAGGCACATATATTTTTCTATATATATAAGAGTCTAAGCCTAGAATCTAATTAATAATAGTACCTATAACTATATAATAACATTAGTATTTTATATTAGTTGTAACACAACTTATAAGTACGCTTTCATCAAAGTGTTAGTTTCGTAATTGCATTCTTCAAATTTCAAAAGATGTAAGTATAACTCACATTTCTAGTATACTTAGACCCGCTTTGAAATTCAATACCTATATGTAGTTTAAAACAAAACTCAATTTTACAAACTATGGTTCTACTACGTACACATAATTCATGTGGTTTCAACTTCATATATCATTCAATATTTTGATGTACTATCACAACATTCAAAGTCATCTATATATTTAGTTTAACAATTATTAGAAAACTGTGAAGTTATACGGGTTAACCCACTACCCGATTAACCCGACCCGACTAACCCGCTACCCGATTAACTCGAACCCGATAACCCGATTACCTAATAGGGTCGGGTTGCGGGTATATATTTATTTTTGGAAAACCCGACTAACCCGACCCGACTAACTCTTATTAGGGTCGGGTTGACCCGATTAACACCCCTATGTCCAATACTAGGAAGATAACAAGGTTTTATAGCCTAAAAATGAGTTTGATTTGAGTTTTGACCGGAAAAATCGCGAACAGCCGCAGTTTCTGGGCTGGTGTTCATCTTTGCGACACAAGCCTTGTGTCGCATACTATGTCGTAGTTTGGCCGTTATGTCGCATCTTGTGTCGTACCAAACCTGTAGTGTCATAACTCATGCAACACAATATTGTGTCGTACTCTGTGTCGCAAACTATGTCGTATTCTATACGACACAATTACTATGTCGCTATTGATTTAGCATTCCGAACCTATGCGACACAACTCTTGTGTCGTATAGGTATTATGTCGCATCTATAATGCGACACAACCGTTGTGTCGCATGACGTGTCCTTGTGTCGCATATAGTGTCGCAAAACACAGCAGATTTACAATTTAATTCCAAGCTAAGTGTTAGACATTTGGAACTTCAAACGATTAAACAAAATAACTTCTAAGGGACATTGAAACATGTTTTTCAAGCATAACACTTCAAACAAATATAGATATGTCGAGATTATTATTTCAACTAAACCACCAACGGGCCGTACGCGTTTTCAAAACATACTTCAAAAATCAAACAAGTCGTAACTTGTATCAATTCAATCAAACAAGTCGTTGTAACTTGTATCAATTCAATCAAACAAGTCGTTGTAACTTGTGTCAATTCAATTAAACAAGTCGTAGTAACTGTCGCGACTCCTATAGGTCGGTCGGATTTGACTCCGGTCGTTGTTCCAACAGCAACAGAAGCGGCGGACAGTGAGTTTTAAATTTATATGAGCTGTGGCTCAAACTATAAGTACTACCTACCTTGGGAGCAAGCAGTAAGTATAACTCGAGGTCGTTCTTAAATCGGAGCGAATTGAAATAAAGCGGATCACCAAAGATTATGGTCGCAATTAGGATGGGGGTAGGTAGATAGATTTTGAATTGATTTGGTTTTCTAATTATCCTAAAGGCAGAAAAGTAAATAACGAGAAATGAAATTAGGGTTTAAGCCGACAGGTAGAGATGTGATTGCTGAAACTTGGATACTAGGGTTTCGGGATGATGTTCATTATAAAATTGATTGGAGATTTACCAGATAAAGAGTAGACATACTTTCGGTGTAAACACTAGGACCCTACGTTCAGGTGAAACCCTAGAAACATATGTCACTGGAATCCTAGGTTATCATGATTCTGATCAGATCAGGCTGTTTTCAAACCCTCCTGAGCCTTTGCTTAACTAAGACAAAGTCACCCTAAATGTTCAAGGGATCAGGCATAAGGCAACAGACCGCAATTGTATTTACTGACCTTTCTTAACACCTAATCGTCTATTTACTTTTATTATAGCAAATACTGATTGTATCCTGTGTATGTTAAACTATTGGTGTGTTTAGGGTTTTGCATGTCTAGGTATATGATTGACACTACCCTGTTTTGTTTCTATTGAAGCACTTACTTAACCATCGTAAATATAGACCCTCCTTTACAGTCAGGCGTTCATCCCTAGGAATAATCACGGTGTACAGGGCAATTAGGCATTTCCACAGTGTTCCAAACCCTAGATGTACTGACGGTGTACTAGGCATTTAAGCATTTCCACAGTGTTCCAGATCTCAGGTGTACTGACGGTGTACAGTGCAACAAGCATTTCCACAGCTTTGATTCCTAGACCACAGTTCTAGAAGGATCACTTCTAGGTAATTCACGATGAAACAATCCATGGCATTTCCTTAGCTTCCACGCATTTGTACTCCACACGAGGTGTTTCCAACGCTATACGAAGTACCGTGCCTTTTAAAGGAAAGTTCATAGTTTCATACTGTAACTGGAGCTAACTGTATATTCATAGTATTAGGGTTGATCAGATCCTATCCTAGGGCAACAGTCACGTGAAAGCCTGGAAAGGGTGATGAGAGACTAGATCTATATTCAGGATAAGCTTAACCAGATACACAGCATAACAATTTCCAATCGTATAAATGAAACATTAATTTAACATCATCCCTACTCCTAACATCTACATTTCAACAATCACAATATTAAACTACTCTATAAACATGGCAATATGCAGAATACAAACTGAAATAACATAAAGCACAAGCATTATAACAGTAAGTAAAGTTTAGATATCACCGGGAATACAGCAGCGTAATACTGAGGATTACAAATAGTCTGAACTTGAAAAGCTCGTTACAACAAGATTACCAAGCTAAAACTTCCTCTAGACTGGAACCGTAAGCTCAACCCTAACCTTTCTCCTCTAACTCCTAAGAGTAGTGCTAGAGAGAGAAAGTGAGAGAAAATGAGAGAAATGAAAATGAGAGAAATGTGAAAGTGTGTGAATGTGTTGAGGTGTGTAAAATGAGGAGGAGTGATCCCCTATTTATAGGCAAAGCTCAAAAATCAGTCGTACAACTCGCGAAACAGCACGTACAAGCAAACGATGCATGATAAGGAGTACAGGGGGCCGTATACGGTCTTAGGTAGACCGTATACGGTTGCCAAGGCCGTATACGGTGTCTGTCTGATTTCGTTCGTTGCTTAAAACGCGCGTATCTCCTTCGTTATGCGTCCGTTTGACCTGATTCTTTCGCCTGTGTCTTCGTAATTCCGTTACGCTTCTAATGATGCCAACTTCACTGAAATTGGATGTGTTTAGCTCAAGCATAGCCGAAATGACTTTATAGGGTCTGATACTGCTCAGTCTTCTCCGTTCTTTATCCGATTTGCATGATTCTTGATTTTCCCGTCTCGATTTTACCTTTTTTATCATATGATGAAGTTAGAATGTGATTTATATAAGGTAAATGAGGCCGGAGAATTTTGTGCACGTTTATTCGTCCTGATTTGCTTGTTATTTGGACGTTTTAGGTGATTTTTGCAGCAACGCCTATATTTAGACTACTTTAGTGAATTTTAGTAAATAATGATCATTTTGAAATGTTTTCACTAAAGATACGTCCAAAAAGTGCGGAATATTGCCCTTAAAAACATGACTTTTTGAGTCACATCAAGTTATCCCACACTTAGGCGTTGCTTGTCCTCAAGCAACACTCAGTTAGAAAAAACATTTAAAATTTGGTTTTTAAGGGGCGAGTCAAAATAATTTCAAAATGATACCACTTCTAATATGATTAAGACTGTTTAAGAATAAGGGAAAGGATAAGATGATCCTTTCAGAAGCAAGAAGCGATTATCATCAAGCATACTACCAATCCTCGTGATCTTGGAGTACACATGACTAGGCGATCTCACTAAAGGTGGTCACTCAATTCACTCAAAGTGTATCGGGTTCCCTAACAATCTAAAACAAATGAAATCGCTCAAATAAGCCAGTCATGCAACACTCATCGTCATAAGCTTGGTCGAGAATCGGATCTCCACCACTTAGGTGAGGACGGTGCTAACTATCCCAAGACATTCAACGAGTTGTAGTGTTTGGTGAGGTTTTAGGGGTATGGGTAGTGGTATATGTTTTGTTGTAGGGTTTTGACTCATCTTAAAACTCAAAGATAGTGAAAAACTTTATTTTCAGAATGGAACGGAGGATCTTGTAGCTGCTCATCTTCTATCGAATTTTTCTTGAAGCACTCAGCTTTATTTGATGGAACTATTTATTTTTCTTTTCTTGATTTTTCTACTTTTTATTTTTCTTTTCTTCTTCAGAACTTCTTTGCCAGAGAATTTCTAAGGATACTTTATGTTGATTCCTTCAGAAATCCTTTTCGGAACTATGATCTTTGATCTTGATCTTCAATTTCTTTTGTCGTGCCAATTTTTCGCACTTTTGACTTTTTAGAGTACACAGAAGAGGAAGACTTTAGAGCATATTTGAAGAGGATGTTCCAAAAGATGTTTTTCACGACCTTAGAAATTCTAAGATAAGGTTTTGGGAATTTTGGTTGAGTGGGGGTTTAGTACGAGGGTTTTTACGAAATGTAAGGTTTAGGCTCAACAGGGTTTACTAGGCGGATCATCGATACTGAAAATAAGCATCGGAAGGGTTTTGGGCTTGAAGAGATATGTAAGAATTGGGTTTAAATCCTAAGGAGTGTCAAGGTCATCTAGCTGCACCTATACCGCGTACGGTACACACCAATGTGGTCTTGAAACGTATGTCTGGAGCAAGTTCTAATTCAGAGATGCAAGCATCGGCACACACAAGAAATGAAAGTGAAGCATTAAAGATGAATGCTTTTAGGCTCAAGATACCTCACTACAAAATAGGGTTGTATGTGCCTAGCCATGCTCCTTTCAGATTATTGTTTCTTGCTCGACAAATTTCTACCTTATTTTCCCTATATTCCAAAATACCTTACTCATATTTCGAGAATGATTCTTTTCGAAAGTATTTACTCAAAAACTTAGAGTTTAGTTTCATAATTTAACTCATAATTTTAAATTTTTGAAAAAAATTTTGAAAAATTTTATTTGAAAAAGTTCGTTTTTGGGGAAACATTTTCTGAGTAATGCTATTTTGGACATAAAAATCGCCTAAAATTATCCAAGGTATTCTATACCTTGCTATCCCACACTTAGAGGAACATTGTCCCTAATGTTCTCTTGAGTTGAGTTTTTACTGGAGGTAAAATCCCACACTTAGAGTTTGAACATGTAAGAAAATGTTTCTTAAGTGTTAAATTTGGGTTTGAATCCCACACTTAGTGATAAGCTCAGGATAGGGTATAGAATATAAAAAGCTAACAAGACAGAATATATGTGATCATGAAATGGATAGAGGGTTAAGAAACTCCCCAGATAATCGTTTTGAAGCATGTGAAATTTTGTAGGAGAGAGAGAGTCGAAGCGAGCTTTCTTCTGCATTCTTCTTGAAGGACAGCAAGCTTCGTACGGGGTTATCCGGTGTCATGTATCCAACGTTATCAGAAATCAACTTCAATTTTTTTTTAAGTGGGGATCCTTATGGTGTAGAATCCCATACTTTGGGTTTTGAAGAAGTTTGAGTGATTTTGATAAGTGTTTGTGGTGTGGGGAGTGATCCCACACTTAGTTCTTTGAAGTGCTTGGATACAAGGAAGTTTTGAGAAGAATGAGGCCCCTCCATGAGATGTTGAATGTTCCGTAGTCTGCAAATATTGAAAGCTAGTTCGGGTTGCCTTTTGACTTCACGGATTTTCTTCTTGAAAGTGCGTCATCTCGCCTTTTTCCACGCTCATACATCACAACATTTCTACTTATTAAATAGAAAGAAAATAAAACATAATAAGTAAAAGCATAATGTAAATACGGATAGAGTGATCAACCAACTAGTGGCTGATACAAATAAGTTCCAAAAGTAAGGTTCAACAGTAGCCAAACAAACACAAGATAATAATAATGATAATGTCTGAAACCAAAGTCAAATGATGCATATGGGGTAGAACTATGAGGCTGGGGATCCCTGTTCAGGTGCATCAGTATGCTGAGTAGGAGCTGGTGCTGTAGATGGTCCTACGACTGACTGCTGGCCACTAGATACTCTTTGTCCCTGTTCTTCAGCATTGATCAGTTTGAGCTGAATCAATATGTCTCTAAGGGTAGCTGCTGGCAGTCTCATCGGATCAGTGTAGCCCCACTCTAGTAAAATAGCCGAAGTAACCCCTGCCTGCTCTAGTAAGGTCATGTAAGCCTGACGTAGCATGCTCTCTGTCGGTACAGCTGAGGAAGAGATCGGTCCCAAGTTTAATAGCATCTCGGAAGTGTCAAAAGATACAGCATCCGTGCCCAAGTAGACTGTGTCAGCACGGTAGGTTCCACTGGCGACTGGCTGGACAGGATGAGAAATCACAGGTGCAGAAATCACTGGCTGGATTACCGGTATCTCGGTCTCAACTGACTGGACCTGCTCTGGTACTGGTGTGGTCCGGATAGCGGGTGATGGTGTATGGGTGGTATGTGATGGGATGGATATATGTGGTGGTGCTATGGCTGGTGGTGGTGGACCGCATCGGTACATGTAAGGCTCTGGGTCAGGAATACCAAGTTTCCTGGAAATCAACAGCTGATGGGAACGGCTAACCTGAAGAGCATGCAAAAGATAATACTGTGTCAGCGAGGTCACTGGATCTGTGTAGTGAACAGTAGCCTGAGATGGTGGCTCGGCTGTCTCAGCTCCTCCATGCGGGACACTAGCATGAGTAGTAGGTGCTCGGGTTCTATCAGATGGGCCATCCTCAGTATCTGCAACAGGTGAAGATCCTCTAACATGCTTCCCAGGGAGACGACATCCTGGAATGATCTGTTTGGTGTTCTTCCATAGGCACTGTCTCTGCTCATCTACCTCAACAAGATGGATCAACTTGCAGTAGTCTAAGTTGAATGGCAAAGAACGAGAACAAACAGTAAACTCCTCAGTGTGGGCCTCAGTCAACAATCCCATACTATATAGCAATCTAGTAATAATCGACCCCATGAACATGTGCCTATCCATGTCTCTCTCAGCCCCAAGTCTCTCAGCGATCAAGAAAGCAACATTCAGATTCTTTCCTCCTATGATTGCTTCCATGAACTTCAACTCTTCGGCACTCACAGCACCACCCTCCTTCTTTCCAAATATAGAACATGCTAGCAACTTGTGAAGGATGTGATGAACCGGCTTGATGAAAGTGGATGACTTAACACAGCTCCTAAAGTTTGATCCTGCTAAATCCATCCAAATATCCTTATGGTTCCTGTTTGGTAGGCTGGAGATGTCTTGAACACTGTTTCTGAACCATGCAGAGTTGACCTGAGACTCTGTATATAAACCAAGATACATTCCCAAGTCGGCAACTGAGATATGATGAATCTGTTCCTGAAACCTGAATGAAATCTTTCTTTTGTCGGATACGCTCATCTTTGGATTCAGCTGGTAAGTCATCATGAACTCTGTCACTACTTCTCGGTACGCATACTCATCTATATCGAAGAGACGGAGAAAGGCATTGTTCACTTGACCATCGGTCTCACACATCAACAAACTCTTCAACTCATCCCTGATTCCTAGCTTAATCATATCTTTCCATACCACATACCGATTACTGCCTATCGGTCGCTGCAACCACTGGCGAATGAGTGACCTATTCTTTGAAGATTTGGCCAAGTAGCTGAGTGAAGGTGGGCAATTTTTCATCTGTGATAAAAGACAAGAAAAGATTAGGCCATAATAGCGATATATTAATGGATATGCTAAAGTACTTCCAAATTTTCAGAAAAAATTGGAAATGTAGGCTTTAGAAATGGGCATATCCAGAAATTTTAAAATTGCTAAACCTAACCGCAACCAATCACAGATCCAAAAACTTTTATCCACATATGTCTAACTAAAGGAAAGTGGCACAAAGCTTCAAGTTTCTAGCATAATCAAAGCAAGTCAACTAGGTACCTAACTTAATTATCCCAAGCACTAGAAATTTAAATACTTTATGTTTATGGTTAATCAATCTAAATGAGATTAAATCCAAGGTCATATAATTACCTTAAGTAAATCAATTAATCATAAAAGGGAATATTACCAATTAAATATGCAATCCAATATTCCGCAATTTCCAAAAGACATAAAGCTTTATTCACATGATTTCAAGCAATGAAGTAAACTTATTTGACAAAATGGTAGTTTTTAGAAAATGGCGTTTTTGTTGGTTTCATTTCAAAGTCATACACTTTATTAATTAAAGTGATAAACTTAAAAATGATTAATTGAACCGAAACTTGTTTTGATAATCTTGTAAGCTTTTTAAGTTTAGAAAAGTCATAAACATGGTTTAAAAATAAAAGTTTTAAGTAAAAATAATGTTTATGATGATTTTATTAAAAATGAGCTTACTTTAATTATCAAAAACTAGCTTAACCATTTTCTAATCGCAAATGATCAATCAAAACATGTTAACCTATCATATTTAAGCATAACTCAATCAAAAGTCAACATAAGCAATTAATCAACCAAAAAGTCAAACTAGCCATAGTTCATCCAAAAAGTCAACACTTTAATCTTCAATCTTGCAATTAAGCCAACAAATCAATAGATTAAGCATCAAGATAAGCATGAAATAACACTAAAGATTGCAACTTTCAACCATGAAATCTATGAAAATGAGTTACAAGCCCTAATTTTTAAAGTTTCATGAAAATCACAAAAGTAGGTCAAGAATTACCTTAAACTTGATGTAATGATGTTGTGGATGCAAGAAAGATCATAAAATGATGAATTTTGAGCTTGGAATCATGCAAAATGGTTGAGTAATGGAGATTTGGTGGTGGTGTGATGGTGGCCGACGGTTTGGGGTAGGGGAGAGGAAGAAGATGAACTTTTTTTATGTTTTGTCTTATGTGTGTGGCTAAAATCCCTTTTTATATCCTTCCAAACGCACACGATTTAAAATTTGCGAAAGATACGAAACATACAAGTAAAATTTCAAAGTTTAAAATTTTTTAATAAAACAATTTTAAAAAGTATGTTCGTAATTTTCTGAACCTTTACGCGCAGTTTGAAAAGATATTTGCGAATCGTATGCGAAATCGTATACGTTTTTATTTAAAACAAGACAATCTTTTTGTGTTCTTTAAAATCCAAGACAAATTCAAAATTAATTTTTCAAAATTTAAAAATAAACTTTTTCGAACTTTCTGAAAATGTCTGAAATTCGTTACTGTGTCGCGCGAATTTGAATTTTAAAAGAACGTTTTCTTGTGTTTTTAAATGCAAGCTTTTAAAATTTAAAAATAAACCACTAATATTACTTAGCCTAAATACTTAAAATAAAACTAAATTAACTAAAGTTTGGGTTGCCTCCCAAAAAGCGCTTGGTTAAAGTCGGTAGCTCGACTTTTGGACAAATTTATTGAATATTGCCCAAGAGCAATTGTTTAAGCGAATTTGGTGCTCTTGGTTGAGGGAAAGTGTAGCGAGGAATAAAGTCACAAGTGAGAATCTTAATGACAGAATCAACTAGGTCTGCGGGATGTAATGAGAATCGTTCGTGTTCAGTGAGAAACATACGTTCCTTTTTGCCTAAATCTAGAAGATTGTCAATAAACTTGTTAAATTCCTTTCTAACTTTCTTAGGGTTTGAAATTCCGTTTCGTGATCCGTCATCTATATGGTTTAAGTCATGAAGAAGCATTCATAGGGTTTGTTGAAATTTCCGTTCTTCTCTCGAATCGGGGTCTCCGGTGGTAGTGTGAACTGACTCCGTGATTTCTTCGATTAAAGATGTTTGTGAAACAGTGAAAGGAAATTTTGACTGAGCAAATAACAAAGTGAGTGAGACGTTAATATCCTTCCTTCCAGCAAAGAAAGCAGCTTCCATGTTATCGTTAGTGGCTCCAGGGAATATCTCTAACAACTTGTTGATCATATAAGTAGCGGGGTCAACGAAAAATGTAATTTTATCAGAAATGACGAGAGATATAGCGGGATCTTTGCTGATCCAGAACTCAAGCTCATAAATCATAGCCGCAACATGACGATTAATTAGGGTTTTGGAAACCGGTTGATAATCAGTGCAGGCGAATAGGTCCATTAGTAGGTTTATTTCTGATTTAAGCTTTAGTTCTTGCTCTCGATAATGTGTGAAGATACCTTCCTCCTTTTGATTTGGAAGATAGTGGAGAATACCAACCTGTTTCTTTATCCTACGAGCGACTTCTCTTTGTTCAATTGAAAAAGGAAAGTCAGACGTTTTGAGTTGTCTAGCAAATGCCCGACAAACATCCAATCTCCTATCAGGATCAAAAGAGTTACCTACGTAGCGGATATTTTCTTCAGGTTTGATTGGTAGAATCCTATCAACAACACGGTAGATGGTGTACTCAGGTTCGGGTACGAGGTTCAAAAAGATAGGTGATTTTGGAGGGTAGTCGTAAACTTCTTCATCCCAGGGTGGAAGACGTTCTTCAATGGGTGGAAAACGAAAGGGTTGAAGATGTTCAGAGTTACTCTCGACAAAACCAGATGAGGTAGGGAATTGAAAGAAGTTTTCTAAGGAATATGAAATCTCAGGAGCAGGTATAACCTGATAGTTTAGAATGCTAGATGCAGAAGTTGAGATCTTCTGATGAGAATCATGGGTTCCTAAGTCAAGGTCTAAGAATTGCCCTATGGTTCTAGATTCATCGTCTGAATTAGCGGAGATAACTTCGGAAGAGGATAAAGATGAAGAGTAGACGTCAGATTCCAACTCTTGTTCTAAGCAGGCGAAGAACTCAGCGTCATCCATGGCCATCATTTCTTCGGACGTCTTGAGGGCGAGTGGAGAAATGGGGCTAGACGGAAATGAATCATAGAAAGATGTTTTTGTATTTTTCATTTTTGATTAAACTATCTAAATTATTCTAAAGAAAGCAAATAACTACCAACTAAGTTTGAGAAAACCTAATTGGAAAGGATCTCCTAAAAGCTAGAATATCTAAGGCGGCTTCAAATCGTAACGCTCTACGATCCCCGGCAACGGCGACAAAAACTTGTCGCGACTCCTATCGGTCGGTCGGATTTGACTCCGGTCATTGTTCCAACAGCAACAGAAGCGGCGGACAGTGAGTTTTAAATTTATATGAGCTGGGGCTCAAACTATAAGTACTACCTACCTTGGGAGCAAGCAGTAAGTATAACTCGAGATCGTTCTTAAATCAGAGCGAATTGAAATAAAGCGGATCACCAAAGATTATGGTCGCAATTAGGATGGGGGTAGGTAGATAGATTTTGAATTGATTTGGTTTTCTAATTATCCTAAAGGCAGAAAAGTAAATAACGAGAAATGAAATTAGGGTTTAAGCAGACAGGTAGAGATGTGATTGCTGAAACTTGGATACTAGGGTTTCGGGATGATGTTCATTATAAAATTGATTGGAGATTTACCAGATAAAGAGTAGACATACTTTCGGTGTAAACACTAGGACCCTACGTTCAGGTGAAACCCTAGAAACATATGTCACTGGAATCCTAGGTTATCATGATTCTGATCAGATCAGGTTGTTTTCAAACCCTCCTGAGCCTTTGCTTAACTAAGACAAAGTCACCCTAAATGTTCTAGGGATCAGGCATAAGGCAACAGACCGCAATTGTATTTACTGACCTTTCTTAACACCTAATCGTCTATTTACTTTTATTATAGCAAATACTGATTGTATCCTGTGTATGTTAAACTATTGGTGTGTTTAGGGTTTTGCATGTCTAGGTATATGATTGACACTACCCTGTTTTGTTTCTATTGAAGCACTTACTTAACCATCGTAAATATAGACCCTCCTTTACAGTCAGGCGTTCATCCCTAGGAATAATCACGGTGTACAGGGCAATTAGGCATTTCCACAGTGTTCCAAACCCTAGATGTACTGACGGTGTACTGGGCATTTAAGCATTTCCACAGTGTTCCAGATCTCAGGTGTACTGACGGTGTACAGTGCAACAAGCATTTCCACAGCTTTGATTCCTAGACCACAGTTCTAGAAGGATCACTTCTAGGTAATTCACGATGAAACAATCCATGGCATTTCCTTAGCTTCCACGCATTTGTACTCCACACGAGGTGTTTCCAACGCTATACGAAGTACCGTACCTTTTAAAGGAAAGTTCATAGTTTCATACTGTAACTGGAGATAACTGTATATTCATAGTATTAGGGTTGATCAGATCCTATCCTAGGGCAACAGTCACGTGAAAGTCTGGAAAGGGTGATGAGAGACTAGATCTATATTCATTATAAGCTTAACCAGATACACAGCATAACAATTTCCAATCGTATAAATGAAATATTAATTTAACATCATCCCTACTCCTAACATCTACATTTCAACAATCACAATATTAAACTACTCTATAAACATGGCAATATGTAGAATACAAACTGAAATAACATAAAGCACAAGCATTGTAACAGTAAGTAAAGTTTAGATATCACCGAGAATACAGCAGCGTAATACTGAGGATTACAAATAGTCTGAACTTGAAAAGCTCGTTACAACAAGATTACCAAGCTAAAACTTCCTCTAGACTGGAACCGTAAGCTCAACCCTAACCTTTCTCCTCTAACTCCTAAGAGTAGTGCTAGAGAGAGAAAGTTAGAGAGAGAAAGTGAGAGAAAATGAGAGAAATGAAAATGAGAGAAATGTAAAAGTGTGTGAATGTGTTGAGGTGTGTAAAATGAGGAGGAGTGATCCCCTATTTATAGGCAAAGCTCAAAAATCAGCCGTACAACTCGCGAAACAGCACGTACAAGCAAACGATGCACGATACGGGTTACAGGGGGCCGTATACGGACTTGGTAGGGCCGTATACGATGTTAGGTAGGCCGTATACGGTCTTAGGTAGGCCGTATACGGTTGCCAAGGCCGTATACGGTGTCTGTCTGATTTCGTTCGTTGCTTAAAACGCGCCTATCTCCTTCGTTATGCGTCCGTTTGACCTGATTCTTTCGCCCGTGTCTTCGTAATTCCGTTACGCTTCTAATGATGCCAACTTCACTGAAATTGGATGTGTATAGCTCAAGCATAGCCGAAATGACTTTATAGGGTCTGATACTGCTCAGTCTTCTCCGTTCTTTATCCGATTTGCATGACTCTTGATTTTCCCGTCTCGATTTTACCTGTTTTATCATATGATGAAGTTAGAATGTGATTTATATAAGGTAAATGAGGCCGGAGGATTTTGTGCACGTTTATTCGTCCTGATTTGCTTGTTATTTGGACGTTTTAGGTGATTTTTGCAGCAACGCCTATATTTAGACTACTTTAGTGAATTTTAGTAAATAATGATCATTTTGGAATGTTTTCACTAAAGATACGTCCAAAAAGTGCGGAATATTGCCCTTAAAAACATGACCTTTTGAGTCACATCAGTAACTTGTAACAAAACAATCAACCAAATCGTAGTAATTTGGACATATATATATATAGTTGTATAACAACTACAAAGGTAGTCTTTCGAGATACCGGTACAATTAATAACAATCAAGTGTCGTGAACACATTCAGGTTTCAAGTCCTTGGACATCAATTCACAGCTAATTACTTCAAGTTTATTAAATTAAAAACTTCAAGACTCAGGTGAGTTTCATGGCCCCATTTTCACTATTTTACAACTAGGGGTGTGATATTACTACTCTATTTTGTTTTACAAGTAGAACGCAAGTACCAACCTTCAAATACTACATGAGTTTCAAGCTAATCAATTTAAAGTCCTCTATAGCATAGTCTCTAATATTTTAGCGTGAATGTTAGTATATGATATCATATGGGATTGACAATCCTCATCCGGGTTAGCACGCACTAGCCGGTCAAACGGATGTATTAGCATTTGGGAAGACGAGTGTGGATTAGACACTCATAGGAGGCAAAACTAGTTAGGTTTCCTTAATTGGACCTAGCGCTCAAGTTAAGCTCAGACTATGTGCTCATGGATTGTATAACTTTTATTTTGCTTAATTGCATTTTAAATTCAATATAAATCTTGCGGTTCTTACAACTATACATTGACATACAAACCTGTGAGCTCACCAGCGTTTTCGCTGACCCATTTTAGTATTTATCACAGGTACCCAGCAGTAGGTTGGCTGCACAGGCAGGGACTTTTAGCTCGAGTCATCATACATACAACTAGAGATTTGATTGCATTATTATATTTTGTAAAAGTAATTATGCTATGTAATCTCTCAATTTCAGGAACCGAGCTAATGTAACATTATTTTTGATGTAAACGTTTACTTTATTAATACAAGTTTAAAATGACGCATATAGTGGTCGTTCATTATATATCTTATGTGCTTTGTATATTGATTAGTGACACCCAAATCGAGCTTCCGCAAATCATTAAATTTGGAGGTGTCACATATTGGTATCAGAGCCTAAGGTTATAGTGAACTAGGTTGCATTTAGTGGGCCTAGACTATGACCGTTAGGCAGTATTTCCTCATTATGCATGACTGGTTCAGAAATTACAGCATACGACTTTAATTTAACATAGCCTGATCAACTATGTACAATTAAAGAAAGATGATGTAAGGTCTGAAACGATCATGTTGAACATGAATACACTAGTTGACTCTGACCTCGAGAGGACCGGGACTCAAACAAGTCTGTGCTAGACACCCAATAGGCTATTATGTGATGTTAAGTATACATAGATAGGCCTCGTTACAATCTTAGGCTATATTATCTAAGTTATTATATGGATATAGGCCTCATTCTTCCTAACGCTTTGTCTCAGAATGGCAAACACACCACCAAGTTCGTCACGTTCTTACCCACATGAATCACGAAACTCAAGGGTAGCAAGGAGGGACACCAGGTTGCCTCGAGCTAGCCCATATCCAACTCACCCTACTCTACCGGGCTTAACCGCTAGAGTACATCACCACGAACAACGACTTAACGCTATGGATATTGAGCTGCAAGAGACCCGTGAGCTCTGGAGACTTACAGCAATGGAACGAATCGAGCAAGTCTCCGAAGACCACGATCACACTGTTAACAACATGAACACTCTTCAAAATCAGGTGGAAGGAACAGTCGAAACCATGGAGGTTGTCCACAACCAAGTGATTGGCAACCGAAATGAAATCTCTGTTTTACAATCAAGGTTGCATCAGTGCGAGACACGTCTAAGGGAAACCGAAGACGCCCTCCGAACTGCCAACAGACTTGCAGAGTCTGTGAATCATCTCACTGCACTGCTGCCACAACTCAACTTACGTCAGAATTAGGTTAGGCTGAATCTGTACCCTAATATGCTTTTGTAGGGTTTATGTAATTCAACCGGATGTAACAATTCCCGGCATGTTTGTAAAACATCTAAGTCTGTAACTTTTGAAACTTGTGACTCAAAATCGTCTGTAATCATTTGGCTTCGAAATATCAATTGACGATTTCTATTAATTATCTCACGTTATTGATTTTTACCTTGAGATGTTGTATATTACCATTTTATATATGTACATCTGTGGCGATATATCATGAATTTCGGACTAATATCTCACTTCCTTTCCTTGTTCTTTCTTGCTCAGCATCATGCCTCCTCGCCGACAAATCACCCTTAGTGAAGCTGAGATCGCGGGGCTGATTGCCCGCAGTGTGACCCAAGCCTTGGCTGCCCGAACACCACCACCCAGTAGCGAGGACACAGCCAACAATGCTCCACCACCCAGACCCTGCTCCTATAAGGACTTTCTGAGCTGCAAACCACTATACTTCAAGGGCACGGAAGGTGCTATTGGTTTGAGCCGATGGATAGAACGCATAGAATCTGTTTTCAGCCTATGCAACTGCACCGAGGAAAACAAGGTAAAGTTTGCCGCCTACACTTTTCAGGAAGGAGCCCTCACATGGTGGAACGTGAAAGTCCCGTAATCACTATTAATTAGTGATTTGGAATCACAAAGTGTAAAGTTTAATTGTAGAAGGGGGGGTTGAATACAATTTAAAACAATTTCAGATTTTACCAAGTGTTTCAGTTTATTTTAAATTAATTATCTATAACAGAGTATGACGGTATTGAAATAATAGATTAAAGATATAACAGAATTAAAGAACGACAAGTAATAGTAGCAGAAAGTGAATTGTATTTATTAAATTCACAAAGTGTTGAATGCGGAATGGATTAACCAAAGTTAATCCAATTCAAACACTTAGCTAGATTATTACAATGAAGAGAATTAACTACAGTGGACACACACGCTGATAGTTAACCTCGCTGAGTCTTAACATACACCTAGACAAACTAGTTCTCTGACAAACAGAAGAACGGTGCATATGACGACTAGCCTCAATAGTACAAAACACTGAACTATTTATACTACAAGAGTTCCTAAAATATCGCCTACAAAATAGGATCTCGGAAGGACACGTGTTGCTGCTTGATTGGTCCTGATCTCTGATAAACCGACATCCTGCGGGTCCTAATTCTGTTACCGCAAATATCTCGTTACCTTAAAACCAATCACTTGCTGCCACGTAATCTTTCGGGCATACTTTGAACTGGAACACTCTTGCTGATGTATTGATAAGTACAGTACTTTTTAGTACTGGATGATTGAGAGGCTTTATTGAATAGTCACTGAAGATGCAGCAATCCTCCTCACTCACTGCGAGCTAACATGCTCTTGTAGAATGAATTGAACAACAGATCTTCAGTGACTAGCTGTTATTTTGGCAGTGACTTTTGCCTTTATTGATTTGAAGAAGTAATACTCTCGCTAACGTAGATCAGCGACACACCAAGTTGAGCATTAAATCTTCCTCTGAATATCGAATCAGAATGAATGACGATCAGCGAAACCTATCATTAGCAACAGCAGCTTCGATACAATCCATTTCTTCATTGAGCAGTGTACAGTTGAGTTGGTCAGCGACCAGTGACTTCATCGTGGTCAGCGACTAGTGACTCAACAATCTCCCCCTAAATGATTGTGATTGAAGCTCCCTAGACAAACTTGTTGCTGTGAAAGTTTATAGTCAGTGTTTAAGCTTTTAAACATTCAGTGACTGTATACTTGTGATCCATTCATCTTTCTTTTTGGATTCTTTTGATATGATCTGAGTTTTGCACTAAAGTTCAAATATTATTGAAACTAAAAATATAAAGTACATGATCATTTTTAGTTACAATACTCTAATCTGATTTAGATAAGACAATCTTCTTCAGCGATCAAGAGATTTAGCAACTTTTGATATCTTCAGCTTTGACTCACATTCCTTTGATAGATGTCATTTTGTAAACGGGAAGACCTTCAACCAGAGTGAAATCAGGCCAAACATTCATCCTTCTTGACATATGATTCAAAGCTTTATCAGGGAGAGATATAGAGATGGCGTCAGTGAACACAATCTCATCAGTGAGAATATACCTCATCACAGTGCACTTGTCATCAGAGAGAAGAAACCTGTGAAGAAAATTTTATATGCAAATATCCTTCTTATGCAGCTTTAACCTACTGAAAATCAATGAGACATATCTGAGCTGCAGTTGATGGAGAAGGATTCATTGCTAAGCTGATATGGAATAAAAATTGCCAAGAAAATTGCAATTCTAATACAGGGAATATGTATTTTTTGAAATAGAAGCCGCAAAGATGATTCCCATGTATCAGTAACTTTCATAGCGTCAGCAATTTTTCCATATAGCGTCAGCAACTTTTCTACATGGTTCTAATAGCGTCATCAACTTTTCCACATGAGTTGTAGAAATGTTGTTCCTGCGATAGGATCCAATCAGCAACAATTCTTCATATGAGCACCATTGGTTTTTGCATTCATTTGCACATTTTCTCCCCCTTGATGATATCCTAAAGTAGATTAACATTTTTCTGTAAGCATCAACAATTTCTTTATGTAGATATCTCTCCCCCTTGATGATATCAGAAAATGCGATAGTAATTATGTGAGCATGTTGTGAAGTATTTTTGGTTTTCTCATCATCAGCTTGTGTTTTAACTGATGGATCTTTAAAAACAGAAAGTGCAACCTGTATCTCTCTCTGTGACTGGGGAGGGACATTGTCGGTTGGTGCAGTGAAAGATGAGAGTTGGCCCGGGTCTGTAGCCAGTGATATGTCATCAGTAATGAGTGTGTTAACACCCGCTGATGACACTAGCCCTTTGACTGAATCAACATCCTTTTGTGAGGATGATGAGTGGCTCATGGGTTGACTCGATAAGTAAGTTTTGGTTTTAGCAAGAGTGCCCATAGAGACTGAACGTTCAGTGACCATTTCACTCTTGATACCTTGATTTGTTAGAAACAGGGCCTTTATTTTCAAACCTTTGGTAGAAGAGTTTGAGTTTTTCTTGGATGGAGGGTGATCAGTTTTGGTCACTGGGGGTGTGAGCAGTGACATGATCGATGGTGGGGCAGAATCAGACGAGTGTACAGCAGTTTCATACTGGATTACAAGAAAACCTTGTAATCCAAGCAGAGTAGATAAAAATGGCATCACTAGATCAAGTAAAAACAAGGCGATTATATACCAGGTTGATTTTAAAAGAGAAATTTACCCTGATCTATCAAGTGATGAGACAAATATCGTACTCTGTTTTTATGAAAAATATATTTTATGGTGATGAAAGTGATTTTGAATTCTGTAATGATAAAATTCCTTATCAACTGAAAGAAGTAGGAGATTTCCAGTGATATATGAAGATTTTAAAACGTTTGAATTTGCCGTTACAGAAATCGGAAAGACTTTTATTGGTTTGGGTATTTGAAAAAGATCATGAAAACCAAGAGTTTGTTTTGATTTGAAAAATGAAATCATTTTGTTTGCTTTATAGAAACTCTTGATTAAACAAGTGGTTAGGATTGGGAAAGCGTGGTTGATGGTGGTGGTAAGTAGGGGTGGCATAGGGGTGATAATTTATGATGTTTTAATGAAATAGGGGTGATGATTGTGGAGCTTGGTGGTATTAATGGTGATTTGAAAGGTGCGCCGGAAAAGTATATGTGACGTAAGGAAGAAATATTGTCAGAGATGCAATTTTTGTGACACATCTCTTCAAATAATGATGAAAGAATCAGGGAGATCCTGAATGTAAAAAAAATAACACTCATAAGTTTCAATTTGCCTGAGATGTTATCTCACTGATTTAGTCACAACTTAGAATACTAACTAAGTCAGAGAGATTTATCACTTGGTAAATAAGAAACATAAATTTTTATTCATTGAGTATGAGTGTTGTTTTAAAAATGAAATTTATAGAGACGCATCTTTCGCTGAAAGAGTTACAACTTAGAATACTAACAAGATCAGGTAAAGAATAGGTCTCATTTTGTTTGATTTTCTTTTTTTTAAAAAAAAAAAAAAACAGAGTATAGATTATGTTTAATATGAACTATGTATTATTTTACTATATTTATCTTTCTTGATCTAGTTACAACTTAGAATACTAACACGATCAGTAAAACAAAATATAGGATAATAACAAAATAGGTCATGTAGAGACATAATAGATACGTTATATATAAAAAAAAATGTTAAACAAAAATAACATAACTGAGCTTGATAGCTGAGTTAGTCATTTAAGTTTAACATGCCAAGCTCGCTGATAAGAAAATTAAATCTTTTCTCATCTAAAGGTTTTGTAAATAAATCAGCGAGTTGGTAATCAGTTGGAATAAAATGCAATTCAATATCACCTTTCATCACATGGTCCCTGATGAAATGATATCGGACATCAATGTGCTTTGTCCTTGAGTGCATTACTGGATTGTTGGCAATGGCTATAGCGCTTTGACTATCACAGTAGATTGGTATTTCATTAAAGTCAAAGCCATAGTCAGCAAGCTGATTTCTCATCCAGAGAATTTGAGCAGTACAGGCACTTGCAGCAACATATTCAGCTTCAGCAGTTGAAGTTGAGACTGAGTTTTGTTTCTTGCTGGACCAACTTACTAGCTTTTCTCCAAGAAATTGACAGCTACCAGATGTACTTTTTCTATCCAGTTTGCATCCAGCATGATCAGAATCAGAGTATCCTTTCAGGGAGAAGTCTGAACCAGATGGGTACCAGAGACCAAGATTAGGAGTACCCTTCAAATATCTGAATATCCTTTTGACAGCGAGCAAATGTGATTCCTTAGGATCAGCTTGATACCTAGCACAGAGACATGTAGCAAACATAATGTCTGGTCTACTAGCAGTTAGATACAGTAGCGACCCGATCTTTCCTCTGTAAGCAGTAATGTTTACAGATTTACCATCAGGATCAACATGTAGCTTTACTGCAGGTGACATGGGTGTAGCAAGGGTTGAACAATTAGCAAATTCAAATTTCTTTAACAGATCTTTAACATATTTTCCTTGACTAATGAAAATTCCAGTTTTGGTTTGTTTTATTTGCAAACCAAAGAAAAATGTTAATTCACCCATCATGCTCATCTCATAACTTTTGGTCATGAGATCAGAAAATTCCTTGCACATGTCACTGTTAGTAGACCCAAAAATGATATCATCAACATAGATCTGGACTAATATGACATCTCTCTTATCTCTTTTGATAAATAATGTGCTGTCAATTTTGCCTCTGACGTAGCCACATTTTATCAGGTAGACAGAGAGAGTATCATACCATGCTCTGGGAGCTTGTTTTAGTCCATACAGAGCTTTATCAAGTTTGTAAACATAACCCGGATGTTTTGGATTAATGAATCTAGGTGGTTGCTTGACATACACTTCTTCCTGCAGCTTGCCATTCAGAAAGGCACTTTTCACATCCATTTGATATACTTTAAACTTTTTGTGAGCTGCATAAGCAAGAAATAGCCTGATTGCTTCAAGCCTAGCTACTGGTGCAAAGGTTTCGTCATAATCGATGCCTTCTTGTTGACAGTAACCTTGTGCAACTAGTCTAGCTTTGTTTCTTGTAACCACACCATCAGCATCCATTTTATTTCTGAACACCCATCGTGTTCCAATCACTGATTTACCAGTGGGATGTGGTACAAGCTTCCAAACTTTATTTCTTTCCAACTGAGATAGCTCTTCTTGCATGGCAGCTATCCAGTGATGATCAGTAAGTGCTTCATCAACTTTATTTGGTTCTATTAGAGACACAAAGCTTACAAACAAACAGAAGTTAGCAGTTGCTGACCTTGTCTGAACCCTGGATTGTGGATTACCAATAATCAATTGATTATCAATATGTTTTGTCCACTTAGTCATTCGCTGAGGTTCAGCAGTGACTTGATTACTTTGAGAGGGTTCAGAGGGCAAATCAACATCTGTAGCATGAGTATTATTGTTATGCGAGTTTTGGTTTGGACATTGAGTTGATGATGATGGGACATCTGTAGGTAAAGATGATGTTCCTGAATTATTCACAGCTAAAGTAGAACTGGAATTGACTTCAGGAATATTATCTTCATCTTCAGAATCAGATGATAAATTTTTATATTCCTTATCATTTGATTTGATTTCATTTGATAAGTCACTATCCATTTTGTTAAAAACAAGATTTTCATATTCTTTTGGATCAGTGAGTGACTCATCATATGATTCATCAAAAGTAACATCCATTGATTCCTCAATACATTCTCTTCGTTTATTATAAATTCTGAAAGCTTTAGAGATGATTGAGTAGCCAACAAATATTCCTTCATCAGCTTTGGGATCAAACTTTCCTAAGTGATCTCTTTTGTTTAGAATGTAGCAGGTACTACCAAAAACATGAAGAAAACATATATCAGGTTTTCTCCCCCTTAATAGCTCATATGCTGTCTTACTGTGCCTTTTGACAATCAGTGACCTATTTTGAGTGTAGCAGGCAGTACTCACTGCTTCAGCCCAAAAATAGGTCTTTAGGCCAGCATCAATAAGCATTGACCTTGCAGATTCAATCAAGGTTCTATTTCTCCTTTCTGCCACCCCATTTTGTTGGGGTGTTCTTGGTGCTGAAAAATTTTGAGAAATACCTTTTGAATCACAAAAATTTTCAAGGTCGAGATTTCGAAATTCAGTACCATTATCACTTCTCAGATGTTTTACCGTGACATCATTTAGATTTTCCATTTTCCTGACAAAGGATATGATCTCGCTGGCAGCTTCACTTTTGGTTTTGAGAAAAAATACCCAAGTGTATCTGGAGTATTCATCTACTATCACCAAACAGTACCTTTTTCCTCCAAGACTTGATGTACTCACTGGTCCAAACAGATCCATATGTAGTAAGTAAAAACATTCTGTTACAGATGAAGTCTGTTTACTTTTGAAGGACGAGCTGTGATGCTTTCCCTTTTCACATGCTGAACTTTGTCATAAGACATCTTTGGTAGTCCAGTGACTAAACCATTCTTGCTCAGTTTGTTAATTGCTTTGAAGTTCAGATGAGAAAGTCGCTTATGCCATAGCCATTTTTCTTCTGAAACGGTTCTGGAGTAAAAACATGTTCCTGATTGTGCTGAATCCATATTGACCACATAAGTATTCCCTTTCCTGTTTGCAGCAAGAACAGCACTTCCCTTTTTGTTGTAAACAACACCAGCTTCATGATCAAAAAGTACCTTGTTCTTTGAATCACAAAATTGACTGATGCTTAATAAATTGTGCTTCAAACCTTCTACATATGCTACTCATTTGAACATTACATTACCATTGGTTAAGACACCGTACCCTTTGGTTTTCCCAACTTTGTTATCACCAAACACTACATCAGGACCTTTTTCATCCTGATAATCACTGAGCAGCGACTTGCATCCTGTCATATGCTTGGAACATCCGCTGTCCAAATACCAGATGGTTTCTCTAAGAACGCTTTTGTAGATGCTGTCAGAATCCCATCCTGATGCTGAACATTTCTGAGCAACTTCCTTGATATTTTCATGGAATTCAGCATCATTAGCCATTAAACAATAATCTTTGTCAAGACAAAGCATTGCTTCTTCATCATCAGATGAAGAGGATGAATCAGAGTCGCTGAGTGAACTTTCTTCAGCAACAAATCCTTTTCTCTTCTTCTTTCCAGATTTAGCCAATGCCTTCAATTTCTTGTATTTTGCCTTGTACTTGTTGTACTTGTCATTTCTGACATCTGGCATGGGTTCAGGGACTTGATGCACTGACTTTGATCTGCATTCAGCTGCAAAGTGACCAATTCTGCCACACTTGTAGCATTCACCTTTAGATTGTAATTTATCAGATGATGGAGCACCAGCGAATCTTCTTGATCTGGTATTCCTTCTGAAATTAGCAACCATCATGGCCATATCCTTCTCAAGCTTCTCCAATCCTTCATCATACTCAAATTCTGACTCTTCTTCATTCTGACCACCTTCTTCTTCAGCTATCAGTGACTCGAGCTTTTCTTAGACACTTTTGACTTCTGTCTCTGATCGATTTCATCAAGCTCTGCTACAAGGGCATTGGATATCTTCTGACTTCCAAGAGTAGCACGAATATGCTCACTCTGATCAGCTTGCTTTTCATACTGCTCCCAATTGAGCAAGATACCATAGACCTGAGTTAGATTCAGAATTGAATAATCATTTCTCTGTCTGGTACACGTTGCAATTGTGACACTCCTCCAAATTAGGTATATAATTATACTTAATTACATGCATTTCTTACGCTAATTCCCTACGATTGTGTTAACATAAACTTTTGATGTGATGTGAGTCTAGCGAGCCCAAAACAATAATACATGAAGTATTACATAAATTGTAATTTATAAAATTACGCGATTTTTAGCTGAAAAGTTACCGAATACGCGTCCGAATAAATGCGACAAAATAAATAACGAAAGTTGGTGACAAAATATATAATTAATAATTCGATTATTAATTACGAGTATTTATATATCTATAACATATAGATAAAGTGGTTCAAATATACGTTTAACATAAAACGTATTATAACACGAACAGAAACAATTCTAAAACGCGCATACGACGTCAAAGCATAAAAATGCAAATTTTCTCGTTCATTTGGAAGAAGTTAGAACATTACTTCAAAATATGAAATCCTAAATTTACTGAAAATTGGCGCTCAATTAACTACGCGCAGTAAAATGTACAAAAATGTACAACTATCAAAAATAATGATAACCTCATTATTCTGAAAACATATTACGAACCAGTAGAGCATCTACAAAATAAAAATATAAAATGTTAACTTTTATATTGCTATAATTATACCCGTACTCGAAATTGAGGTGCCAAAATTTGGCACCTACCGTCAATAATTGAGGAGACCGATTCATTTTAAACCATACTCCCTCCCTCACTTCGATCATTCTGCAAAACACACAACCATTATTCATTTTCTTTCTCTCAAAAATTTTAACAAGATCAAAGGCAGCAGAAGTAGTAGAACACAAGGCCAGAAGCTTCATCATCATCATCATCATCATCGATCATCACCACCTTCACATTTCTCATTGTAAGGAAACTTTCATTTCCTTGATTTCTTTGCTAAAATTTCGTTATACAACTTGTTTATACATCATAATCTAGCTACATAACATCACAAACTCGAAGATTGATGAGTGATTCTTGAAAATGGTTTTAAAACCCAAAACTTCAAATGCAAAATCGATGCATGAAAACATGTTATAATGATGTAATAAGTTGTTAAAATGCTAAATATTGATAGTATAAACGTTTGGGTTTGATGTACAAATGATTTGAAACCCAAAACATTCGAGCTTATTATTGCTCTGCACGAACCAGAACCTGCAAAACCTTTGAATCCGGCGGATTCAAGCGAATCCGGCGGATTCCCAGACCGAAGCTCAGATGAATCCGGCGTATTCACGTGAATACGGCGGATTCCCATTATTAAACCAGTCGAATACGGCGTATTCCTTCGAATACGGCGTATTCCCACCTCTGACCGCACACAAACCTTCGGCTAAAACGATGAACGAGTAAAAGACACGGGTGAATACGGCGGATTCAAATGAATCCGGCGTATTCCAAAGCTTCACACGAACTATCTGATGAACACGCACGAATCCGGCGTATTCGATTCAATCCGGCGGATTCCCCCGAACTTGATTGAATACGGCGGATTCACTCGAATCCGGCGTATTCCGATTTTTGACTTAAATCCGGCGGATTCTTTTAAATCCGGCGGATTCCCGTGTCTGGTCAACAACTTGACTTTTAACTTAAAACACAAAGCAATTCCGTTAACGACTACAATTGTACAAGACATATACGAGACATGATAAATTGTTGAATGACACTATAAAACGAGACAAACTATGATTTACGGACATTGGACTTATTTAATGCGTACGAACAAGAATATATATATGCAACTATATAAGTATATATGTATATATGCTTACACATTTTGGGCGATTCGACAAACAAACATAACTTGGGAAAATATTATTTATTTTCAAACAACAATCATCAACGACATACACAAACTTAAGAAATTGATAATTTCTTCAAACAAACGAACTATTAACGTAAGTAAAAGATAGTACTTATAGTTAATACATTATTGTGTATAGGTTGACTACGTTTGGGCTACGCTATCTTATCTCGCTAGCATTCACATCCGAGCACTCACAGTGAGTTCACAAACCCCTTTTAAATGTTTTAATGTTTTAAAACTTCGGGGTGGAAAACATAGAAATCGTATGTATAATTGCATGCGACAACTGTTTGAATACTTGATGTATTTACTTAAACTATTGATGAAATGAGATTTCATGTTGTGACTGATTAAATACTGTAAGTATTTGCTTAAACTGTTTATGAAGGGGTACTTCATACTTGAACTATTTGTGAAAAGGTATTTCACACAACTATTTGAACTATGTTTTTATGAAATGTTTTTCATAACTATTTTGGGAATTTAGGCAACGAATCTTGGTACAGATCTAGGCTGAACGATGTAGTGCATAAAAGACCTTATGGCTACAGACTATAACCATTAGCTAGGTGACTCTAGCCACTGAGTATACGGATAGTACTATCGCCGTGACGACCCTCCTACGGATTTGGGAGCGTATACTTAAATGTCCTACTTGGCACAACAACAACAGATTAGGGTCGTGGTTTGGTTATAGGGTTAGATCGGGTTACCTTACTTGACAGGTTTAGCTCACCTTTCAAGGGATCACCGTCTAAATATTCCCACTAAACTAATGATTAGGAAAGGATTTCCTACGTACACTGATTTGGAAATGTTAATCTTAATTTAGGTTAACTTGTGTTTCCTACTGATAACTGATTTGGGAAATGTTATTTGTTAATAACTTGTGTTTCCTACTGATAACTGATTTGGGAAATGTTATTTGTTAATAACTTGTGTTTCCTACTACAACTACAACTGATTTGGGAAATGTTATTTGTTAATAACTTGTGTTTCCTACTTGACAAACAACACTTATTTGGAAATGTTATTCTTAAATGATTAACCTGTGTTTCCTACATAACAAACAAACTTGTGAATTCACTCAACAATTTTGTTGACGTTTTACTCTATTTTTTTCAGGGAATTAGCAGCGTAAGTAAGATCTGCATGCATTATCAGGACGGACTACCCTGGACTTGTTAGGATGCCACTACTTTTGGGACACCTGGATTTCCTCTGTATAACTGCAACTATTGCAGTCATACCTATGAAATCTACTTCTGATATTATGTATTTTATGAAATACTGATTTCAACTACTATTATTACTGTTACTACTTTCCAAGTGGTAACCTTTTGTAAAACTTTAACTAATGGCATCTTAATCTATTTCGTTCTGCGATATCCATATGCTCTGAGTATGTATGTATCTGTTGGTTGTTATTACTGCTCGCAGCCCCGCCACGTCACTAAGCTTCCGCAAACCACTCTACGTAATTGTAATTACCGTTTGGCGGGGTGTGACAGACTTGGTATCAGAGCCATTGGTTATAGCGAACTAGAAGTCTTTAGGTGACTGAAAACCTTAGAGACCTAGACTATAGCCTTGGCTAGAACATTTGTGCATTCAGGCATACATACTTTGCATACAACTAACATACGACTGACACGCCACACTCAATTTCTTTTGTCACAGTATGTCTAGTCAATCACATTACCATGTTTACGCTTCGGATGAAGAGCCGACCGAGGCTACTTTTGAGGGTCCCGCGATTACAGTAGGGGATGAGTCATCAGTTCATGTGAGAGCTATGTCTGATGACACTAGTGATGCTTACTTAGTACCACCTCCGACCGCACCTGTGGTCACTCCTACCCCTACACCACCTGTTGCGAGTACCTCTCGTGTACCTGTACATCGGATGACAGCTAGTATCTGTGTTCGGGATTTTCCCAGGGGACCACTCGCGCCGCGCGATAATGCGCCAGTGACTGAGTCTGAGGTTCCAGTTGTCGAGCCGCCACAGAAGAGGCTCCGACCTTCTCATCTGGACTGGATGCCTCGAGTATTGAGAGAGTGGAGATCACTAGAGGGTATTCCCTCGACCTTTGAGTTTGGAGAGTCCTCCCACTCGCCACCATCTGCATATCTCACTGGTGAGCCTCTGGAACTCACTGTGCCTACCCTTGTGGCTGTGGTCCATACCATGTTTAGGATATCATCTAGCAGGAGCAGAGATTTGATGGAGCTACTGAGTGATGCCTCCCGCACTGACATGGATATGGCTATGCTCCATCAGAGGATGCATTTTGTGGAGACTCACCGTCTGACAGACTGGCAGAGTCTAGCATCCACCCGTGCACGCGTTGCAGCTTTAGAGAGGCGTGCTAGGGTGTCAGAGATTGTTGCTAGTGTTTGTGTGATGACTGCAGCAGTGATGGTTGCGGTTAGGATGTATTTACCCTGGTCCGTTAGGTTTGTGTATGGCGGTTGTGCCTACACCATATTAGACTATTACTTTTGGGGAAATATATGTATGTATTCATTATGGACTAGCTGTATGTTGGATGAAACTTTGTTAGTAAAATGGGTATATGTATAGGAAACCCATCATCTTTTGTATAACGCTAACCATCGATGGGTATATTAGAAATCCCATCTCATTTTGTACTAAACTCATGTAACAGCGTTTTGATCTCTAATATATAATGAATGCTTGGTTTACATCTCGTGTTCATTATGCTTATTATCAACCATGTTATTTCATCTTACAACTGTCGACTTGTGATTAAACCTATACTTTATCGACACTTTGTGATCAACTCTTGTAAACCCTGAAACATTTTACAGCTTGATGATCGATTATTCTTGAGAACCTCTGAAATTTACAGTGTTAAACGACAATGAAAAGAAATATGTATTGGACATTATATAATGACGCCTGGCCAACGTAATTATATTATGTTAGATACATGTAGCTGTTTCAAAGTTGTATGGCACGTGTTGTAAAACCCTATTCATTCATCTCTTCATGTCATTCATTTCTATCAAATGTGAATCTTTGATCTATTCACATTCAATATCTCAACATTAACACTCTGCATTTTATTCATCGCAGAGCTGAATCATGCCTCCCAAACGACGAGCTACTAGAAACGGTCAAAAGACGACTACGCCTCCACCACCACCCACTGAAACCACCGAACAAATGATCGCACGAAGAATAGCTGAAGGTATTGCTGAATATGAGGCAAGCCGTAATCGCGAACCCGTAGTTAACAACAGTGGATCTACCCCTGTTAATACTGAGACAACCGTGAATGCTGGCCGAGGGTGTTCATACAAAACATTTCAGGCTTGTAAGCCGATTTCTTTTCGTGGCACCGAGGGTGCAATTGGTATGATTCACTGGATAGAGAAAACTGAGTCGGTGTTGGATATTAGTGACTGTTCACCTGACTATATGGTGAAGTATACTGCTTGCACTTTGGCTGACAAAGCGCTCACTTGGTGGAACAGTCAGATCCAATCACTTGGTCGACCAGCTGCTTATTCAATGTCATGGGGAACATTTAAGAATCTGATGTTGGAGGAATTCTGCCCTCGCAGTGAGATGCAGAAATTAGAAACAGAGTTGTGGAACATCACCATGATTGGTGCCGATATTGCTGGGTACACCACTAAGTTTCAGGAGCTTGCACGTCTAGTGCCACATATGGTGACACCCGAGTATAAGCGTATTGAGCGCTACATATTCGGTCTAGTACCACAAATCCGCAGTCTGGTGACGTCATCTAAACCGGACACTTTCAGGAGTGCTGTTACTCTAGCACAAAGTTTGACCGATGAGGCAGTCAGGATGGGAAATCTGACTAAGAAAGCTGTGTCGGGAAAAGGTGAACCGAACAGTACTGATGTTAGTAGCTCTGGTGGTGCAAAGCGAAAGTGGAACGGTAGTGGTACTGATCGTCAGGGTCAGCAGAACAAGAAATCTTCTGGAAATGCGAAAGCATATGTTGCCACTACCACCGAATCGAAACCATACCTGGGTAACAAACCCAAATGTGGTAAGTGTAACCGACACCACGAAGGTGGGTGTGGGTATTGTGGAAACTGTAGAGCATGGGGACATAGAACCCGAGAATGCAAAACTAACCCTCCCCCACGAGCAAACACTGAGCGTCAAAACCAGGGATGTTTTGAATGTGGTGAGCAAGGACACTACCGTAACCGATGCCCTAAGCTCAACAACAACAACCGCGGTAACAACAATAACCGAGCCAACAACATCAACCATCAACCGGCTCAAGGAAGGGCATTCGTGATCGGAGCACAAGAGGCACGCCAGGACCCTAACACCGTCACTGGTACGTTTCTTGTAAACAATCATTATGCCTCTGTGTTAATTGATTCGGGTGCTGATTTAAGTTTTGTGTCTACTGAATTTAGACCACTATTAGAACTTGAATCCCGTAAGTTAGACAACAAGTATACCATAGAATTAGCCGATGGTGAGTTAATCGAATCAGGAGAAATAGTACCGGGATGTACCTTGGAGTTAGAAGGTCATCTCTTCGAAATAGACTTACTACCGGTTAAGTTGGGAAGTTTTGACGTTGTAGTCGGTATGGATTGGTTATCTAAGAACCGCGCTGAGATCATATGTCATGATAAGCTGGTACGATTACCAATGTCAACAGGAGAAACACTTGTGGTTCAAGGTGAGAAACGAAAGAGTGCCACAAAAATGATTTCGCGCTTGAAGGCCAGTAAGTATCTTCGAAAGGGGTACCAAGCATTTCTGGCACACGTTGTAGAAAAGAAAACCGAGGAGCGACGTATAGACGATGTGCCCATTGTACGCGACTATCCAGGAGTGTTCCCTGATGAGTTGCCGGGATTGCCACCCCCACGACAAGTTGAGTTTCACATTGACCTGGTGCCAGGAGCCGCACCTATCGCACGAGCACCTTATCGTCTAGCTCCCTCGGAAATGCAAGAGCTGTCTACGCAACTGCAAGAACTTCTAGACTTGGGATTCATCCGACCGAGCTTTTCCCCTTGGGGAGCTCCGGTCCTATTTGTCAAGAAAAAGGATGGATCTATGCGGATGTGCATCGATTATCGAGAACTGAACAAGGTAACTATCAAGAACAGATACCCGTTACCACGCATTGACGATCTGTTTGATCAATTGCAAGGGTCGAGTTATTATTCAAAGATTGACCTACGATCTGGTTACCACCAACTCAAGGTACGAGAAGAGGATGTACCAAAAACTGCGTTTAGGACTCGTTACGGTCACTACGAGTTTCTAGTCATGCCTTTTGGGCTGACCAACGCACCAGCAGTATTCATGGATTTGATGAACAGAGTGTGCAAACCCTATTTGGATAAATTCGTCATTGTGTTTATTGACGACATCTTGGTATACTCACAAACGAAAGAAGATCACGAGCAACATCTGAAGCTTGTCCTCGAACTACTACAAAAAGAGAAGCTTTATGCAAAATTCTCTAAATGCGAATTTTGGATACGAGAGGTTCAATTCCTTGGTCATGTGATAAATGACAAGGGAATTCATGTAGACCCATCCAAAATTGAGGCAATCAACAACTGGGAAGCACCGAAAACCCCAACGGAAGTACGACAATTTCTTGGTCTAGCTGGCTATTACAGGCGATTCATCGCAAACTTTTCAAAGATAGCTCAGCCACTTACCACATTAACTCAAAAAGACAAGAAATTTGAGTGGAATGAGAAACAAGAGAAGGCATTCCAAATATTGAAACAGAAACTGAGCAGCGCACCCATACTATCCCTACCTGAAGGAGTAGACAACTTTGTTGTTTACTGTGATGCTTCGCATCAGGGATTAGGTTGCGTACTGATGCAGGACGAAAAGGTCATTGCTTATGCCTCATGCCAACTAAAAGTGCATGAGAAAAACTATACGACTCATGATTTGGAATTGGGAGCCGTTGTTTTTGCACTAAAGATCTGGAGACACTACCTATACGGTACAAAGTGTACGATCTTCACCGATCATAAAAGTCTACAACATATATTCGACCAGAAGGAACTTAACATGAGACAAAGACGTTGGGTCGAATTACTTAACGATTATGACTGTGAAATAAAGTATCACCCGGGTAAAGCTAACGTAGTAGCAGATGCCCTGAGTCGTAAGGAACGAATCAAACCTCGAAGAGTTCGAGCCTTGGGATTAACGATCCACTCGAATCTCATTACTCAAATTCGCGAGGCACAAGAACTTGCTTTCACTCCCGAACGTCTTAAGGATGAATCCTTGAAGGGAATGGAAAAACAACTCGAGAAAAAGGACAACGGGGTGTTGTACTTCATGAACCGAATTTGGGTACCATGCGTAGATGAGTTTCGCAAGCTGATTTTGGACGAGGCACATAAGTCCAATTACTCAATACATCCTGGTGCAGACAAGATGTACCATGACTTGAAGGGCTTCTACTGGTGGCCTGGAATGAAACGTGACATTGCCACCTACGTTAGCAAATGCTTAACTTGCTCGAAGGTAAAGGTGGAATACCAAAAGCCGTCTGGGCTTTTGCAACAGCCTGAGTTGCCCAAATGGAAATGGGAGCAAATAACAATGGACTTCATTACGAAGTTACCTAGAACGGCATCGGGAGCAAATGCCATATGGGTGATTGTCGATCGATTGACGAAATCAGCCCACTTCCTCGCTATTAAGGAAACGGATGGAATGGAGAAACTAGCTAAAATCTATATTAAAGAGATTGTTTCTCGGCATGGTGTGCCACTATCCATCATCTCTGATAGAGATGCACGATTCACTTCTCGCTTTTGGCAAACATTACAACAGGCAATGGGTACTCGACTTGATATGAGTACTGCCTATCACCCGCAGACTGACGGCCAAAGTGAGCGAACTATACAGACGCTCGAAGACTTGTTGCGAGCATGTGTGATAGACTTTGGAGGTAACTGGGATACTCACCTACCTCTAGCTGAATTCTCTTACAACAATAGTTATCACACGAGTATACAGATGGCACCATTTGAGGCGTTATATGGACGCAAGTGCCGATCACCACTCTGTTGGGCAGAGTTGGACGACAGACAACTATCTGGACCCGAACTTGTCCAGGAAACCACTGACAAAATAACTCAAGTATTGAGCCGACTGAAAGCGGCACGAGATCGACAAAAGAGTTACGCTGATAACCGCCGTAAACCTCTTGAGTTTCAAGTAGGAGACAAGTTCCTACTCAAAGTATCTCCCTGGAAAGGAGTAGCACGATTTGGCAAACGAGGAAAGCTGAACCCACGATACATCGGACCGTTTGAAATCCTTGCTAGGATTGGTCCTGTCGCTTACAAGCTCAAACTACCGCAAGAGCTTAGTAGCATACACGATACTTTCCACGTTAGCAACCTCAAAAAGTGTCTTTCTGATGAAACACTTATCATTCCTCCTGACGAAGTCTTCATTGACTCAAAACTTAACTTTGTGGAAGAACCTGTTGAAGTTATGGATTCTAAAACGCAGAAACTTCGACACAAACGAATCAAACTGGTTAAAGTTCGTTGGAACTCGAAACATGGCCCAGAGTTTACCTGGGAACGAGAGGATGAAATGCGAAAGAAATACCCTAACCTATTTGAGAGCGTGACCGAGACTCACGGCTCGACTTAAATCTCGGGACGAGATTTCACTAACGGGGGGAGAATGTGACACTCCTCCAAATTAGGTATATAATTATACTTAATTACATGCATTTCTTACGCTAATTCCCTACGATTGTGTTAACATAAACTTTTGATGTGATGTGAGTCTAGCGAGCCCAAAACAATAATACATGAAGTATTACATAAATTGTAATTTATAAAATTACGCGATTTTTAGCTGAAAAGTTACCGAATACGCGTCCGAATAAATGCGACAAAATAAATAACGAAAGTTGGTGACAAAATATATAATTAATAATTCGATTATTAATTACGAGTATTTATATATCTATAACATATAGATAAAGTGGTTCAAATATACGTTTAACATAAAACGTATTATAACACGAACAGAAACAATTCTAAAACGCGCATACGACGTCAAAGCATAAAAATGCAAATTTTCTCGTTCATTTGGAAGAAGTTAGAACATTACTTCAAAATATGAAATCCTAAATTTACTGAAAATTGGCGCTCAATTAACTACGCGCAGTAAAATGTACAAAAATGTACAACTATCAAAAATAATGATAACCTCATTATTCTGAAAACATATTACGAACCAGTAGAGCATCTACAAAATAAAAATATAAAATGTTAACTTTTATATTGCTATAATTATACCCGTACTCGAAATTGAGGTGCCAAAATTTGGCACCTACCGTCAATAATTGAGGAGACCGATTCATTTTAAACCATACTCCCTCCCTCACTTCGATCATTCTGCAAAACACACAACCATTATTCATTTTCTTTCTCTCAAAAATTTTAACAAGATCAAAGGCAGCAGAAGTAGTAGAACACAAGGCCAGAAGCTTCATCATCATCATCATCATCATCGATCATCACCACCTTCACATTTCTCATTGTAAGGAAACTTTCATTTCCTTGATTTCTTTGCTAAAATTTCGTTATACAACTTGTTTATACATCATAATCTAGCTACATAACATCACAAACTCGAAGATTGATGAGTGATTCTTGAAAATGGTTTTAAAACCCAAAACTTCAAATGCAAAATCGATGCATGAAAACATGTTATAATGATGTAATAAGTTGTTAAAATGCTAAATATTGATAGTATAAACGTTTGGGTTTGATGTACAAATGATTTGAAACCCAAAACATTCGAGCTTATTATTGCTCTGCACGAACCAGAACCTGCAAAACCTTTGAATCCGGCGGATTCAAGCGAATCCGGCGGATTCCCAGACCGAAGCTCAGATGAATCCGGCGTATTCACGTGAATACGGCGGATTCCCATTATTAAACCAGTCGAATACGGCGTATTCCTTCGAATACGGCGTATTCCCACCTCTGACCGCACACAAACCTTCGGCTAAAACGATGAACGAGTAAAAGACACGGGTGAATACGGCGGATTCAAATGAATCCGGCGTATTCCAAAGCTTCACACGAACTATCTGATGAACACGCACGAATCCGGCGTATTCGATTCAATCCGGCGGATTCCCCCGAACTTGATTGAATACGGCGGATTCACTCGAATCCGGCGTATTCCGATTTTTGACTTAAATCCGGCGGATTCTTTTAAATCCGGCGGATTCCCGTGTCTGGTCAACAACTTGACTTTTAACTTAAAACACAAAGCAATTCCGTTAACGACTACAATTGTACAAGACATATACGAGACATGATAAATTGTTGAATGACACTATAAAACGAGACAAACTATGATTTACGGACATTGGACTTATTTAATGCGTACGAACAAGAATATATATATGCAACTATATAAGTATATATGTATATATGCTTACACATTTTGGGCGATTCGACAAACAAACATAACTTGGGAAAATATTATTTATTTTCAAACAACAATCATCAACGACATACACAAACTTAAGAAATTGATAATTTCTTCAAACAAACGAACTATTAACGTAAGTAAAAGATAGTACTTATAGTTAATACATTATTGTGTATAGGTTGACTACGTTTGGGCTACGCTATCTTATCTCGCTAGCATTCACATCCGAGCACTCACAGTGAGTTCACAAACCCCTTTTAAATGTTTTAATGTTTTAAAACTTCAGGGTGGAAAACATAGAAATCGTATGTATAATTGCATGCGACAACTGTTTGAATACTTGATGTATTTACTTAAACTATTGATGAAATGAGATTTCATGTTGTGACTGATTAAATACTGTAAGTATTTGCTTAAACTGTTTATGAAGGGGTACTTCATACTTGAACTATTTGTGAAAAGGTATTTCACACAACTATTTGAACTATGTTTTTATGAAATGTTTTTCATAACTATTTTGGGAATTTAGGCAACGAATCTTGGTACAGATCTAGGCTGAACGATGTAGTGCATAAAAGACCTTATGGCTACAGACTATAACCATTAGCTAGGTGACTCTAGCCACTGAGTATACGGATAGTACTATCGCCGTGACGACCCTCCTACGGATTTGGGAGCGTATACTTAAATGTCCTACTTGGCACAACAACAACAGATTAGGGTCGTGGTTTGGTTATAGGGTTAGATCGGGTTACCTTACTTGACAGGTTTAGCTCACCTTTCAAGGGATCACCGTCTAAATATTCCCACTAAACTAATGATTAGGAAAGGATTTCCTACGTACACTGATTTGGAAATGTTAATCTTAATTTAGGTTAACTTGTGTTTCCTACTGATAACTGATTTGGGAAATGTTATTTGTTAATAACTTGTGTTTCCTACTGATAACTGATTTGGGAAATGTTATTTGTTAATAACTTGTGTTTCCTACTACAACTACAACTGATTTGGGAAATGTTATTTGTTAATAACTTGTGTTTCCTACTTGACAAACAACACTTATTTGGAAATGTTATTCTTAAATGATTAACCTGTGTTTCCTACATAACAAACAAACTTGTGAATTCACTCAACAATTTTGTTGACGTTTTACTCTATGTTTTTCAGGGAATTAGCAGCGTAAGTAAGATCTGCATGCATTATCAGGACGGACTACCCTGGACTTGTTAGGATGCCACTACTTTTGGGACACCTGGATTTCCTCTGTATAACTGCAACTATTGCAGTCATACCTATGAAATCTACTTCTGATATTATGTATTTTATGAAATACTGATTTCAACTACTATTATTACTGTTACTACTTTCCAAGTGGTAACCTTTTGTAAAACTTTAACTAATGGCATCTTAATCTATTTCGTTCTGCGATATCCATATGCTCTGAGTATGTATGTATCTGTTGGTTGTTATTACTGCTCGCAGCCCCGCCACATCACTAAGCTTCCGCAAACCACTCTACGTAATTGTAATTACCGTTTGGCGGGGTGTGACAGCAATAGTTCCCCAGATTTTCCTTGGCAGCAACTCAAGAAACTTTTCAACAACAAATCTCTGTTCCTTGCCTATACCAGCCTTCTCCATTTTGTTCATCAGTGACTGGTATCTGGTGTAAGTTGAAGACAGAGATTCATTTGGTTCCATTGCGAACAGCTCATACTGGCGAGTGAGATTGACTTCCCTGCAGCGAATAATATCAGGAGTTCCAATATATATATTCCTAAGGGTATCCCACATATCTTTAGCAGTCCTACAAAGCCTAATTGATTCGAACACTTCATCAGGAAGTGCCATGCCTATGTAGATTTTAACTTGTTTATCAAGTCTAACCAATTGCCTATCCTCATCAGTCCATTGTTCCTCTCTTTTAGGTAAAACCATTTCTGGTATAGCTGGAGTAGTAGCTGTTGCAATTACAGCAGGAACAATAGTAGTTGGGATTTGGGGACCATTGGTTATGATATTACAAAGACGGTCATCAACTAAGTCCAAAAACATTATCATCCGAGACATCCAGGTTTCAATCCTTGAAGGATCAAAAGCTGGAGGTTTGGTTGTGGAACCATTTCCCTTTTGATAATCAGAGTCAACACAGCTGTACTTTACTGATTCCATAGCAGACCTGGTTAATTGAATTTAAACCAACTCTGCTCTGATACCAATTGAAAGTCCCGTAATCACTATTAATTAGTGATTTGGAATCACAAAGTGTAAAGTTTAATTGTAGAAGGGGGGGGGGGGGGGGTTGAATACAATTTAAAACAATTTCAGATTTTACCAAGTGTTTCAGTTTATTTTAAATTGATTATCTATAACAGAGTATGACGGTATTGAAATAACAGATTAAAGATATAACAGAATTAAAGAACGACAAGTAATAGTAGCAGAAAGTGAATTGTATTTATTAAATTCACAAAGTGTTGAATGCGGAATGGATTAACCAAAGTTAATCCAATTCAAACACTTAGCTAGATTATTACAATGAAGAGAATTAACTACAGTGGACACACACGCTGATAGTTAACCTCGCTGAGTCTTAACATACACCTAGACAAACTAGTTCTCTGACAAACAGAAGAATGGTGCATATGACGACTAGCCTCAATAGTACAAAACACTGAACTATTTATACTACAAGAGTTCCTAAAATATCGCCTACAAAATAGGATCTCGGAAGGACACATGTTGCTGCTTGATTGGTCCTGATCTCTGATAAACCGACATCCTGCGGGTCCTAATTCTGTTACCGCAAATATCTCGTTACCTTAAAACCAATCACTTGCTGCCACGTAATCTTTCGGGCATACTTTGAACTGGAACACTCTTGCTGATGTATTGATAAGTACAGTACTTTTTAGTACTGGATGATTGAGAGGCTTTATTGAATAGTCACTGAAGATGCAGCAATCCTCCTCACTCACTGCGAGCTAACATGCTCTTGTAGAATGAATTGAACAACAGATCTTCAGTGACTAGCTGTTATTCTGGCAGTGACTTTTGCCTTTATTGATTTGAAGAAGTAATACTCTCGCTAACGTAGATCAGCGACACACCAAGTTGAGCATTAAATCTTCCTCAGAATATCGAATCAGAATGAATGACGATCAGCGAAACCTATCATTAGCAACAGCAGCTTCGATACAATCCATTTCTTCATTGAGCAGTGTACAGTTGAGTTGGTCAGCGACCAGTGACTTCATCGTGGTCAGCGACCAGTGACTCAACAGAACGCCCATGCCAACTCTGTGGGTCTTGAGATAGCTAATCAACTACCTTGGGCCGAGTTGAAGAACAAACTGAGAGAGAAGTATTACCCCGAGGAAGAGATACACCGATTAGAAGAGGAGTTCTGGCAACTAGCTGTGCTGGGGACCGATATTGAGGGATACACCATCAAGTTCCAGCAATACGCGTCCCTGTGCCCTAGTCTGGTGGAACCGGAGAAAAAGGGGGTTAAGAAATACATCCGCGGCCTTCCCGAGAGCATCCAGGGAAGTGTCGCCTCATCACAACCAACCACCACCGAAAGTGCTATCAGGCTAGCACACGAGCTCATGGCACTGGTGCTCAGCCGCGAGAAATCCAACAACAACAAACGTAAATCCACCGAATCCCACAGCAGCCACCAAAACAAGAAGTCCAACACCATCCAAGCTTACAACACCAACACCGAACCCAAACGCACCTACACTGGGGACAGACCATATTGTTCCAAGTGTAACTACCACCATCATGGCCCCTGCAAATCTCCTTGCAACAACTGCAGGAAGTACGGGCATTCATCCAAAGACTGCCAAGCCCCTAAATCACAAAACAACAACCAACAACCCAAAACCTGTTATGGATACGGGGAGACGGGACATTTCAGGGATGCATGTCCCAAACGGAAGAACAACAACAACAACGTCAAAGGAAAAGCCTTCGTGCTCAAATCTGGGGACGCCCGTCAAGACCCGAATGTGGTCACGGGTATGTTCCTCCTCAACAATTTAACTGCTTCAATTCTCTTTGATACTGGCGCTGATAGGAGTTTTATTTCAAATGAGTTTTGCCCACTACTTGACATCACCCCAGTTGCCTTAGATGTTAAGTACACTGTAGAGCTTGCAAACGGTAAACTTATGGAAACCAAGAGTGTGATCCCTAATTGCACTTTAAATCTAGCCGACGAAATTTTCTCAATAGATCTCATGCCTGTTAAGATAGGAAGTTTCGATGTCATTGTTGGAATGGACAGGTTGTCCAAGCATCGGGCTGAAATTATCTGTGGTGACAAAGTTATTCGTATACCTCTCGCCACCGGTGGAACTTTAATCATACAGGGGGAGACCGGTGGGACGAGACTCAATATCATGTCTTGCTTGAAAACCCGCAAATTTCTGAAAAAGGGCTATCCCGCAATCCTCGCACACATCATGGAGAAAAAGTCGGAGGAGAAGCGACTTGAGGATGTGCCAATTGTCCGAGACTTTCCTGAAGTCTTTCCTGAAGAACTGCCTGGTCTACCACCACCAAGACAGGTTGAGTTCTCATTTGATCTCGTGCCGGGTGCTGCGCCGGTGGCACGAGCACCGTATCGTTTAGCTCCATCCGAACTTCAGGAGTTGTCTGCCCAATTACAGGAACTTCTGGAAAGAGGATTCATTAGGCCGAGTTCTTCGCCTTGGGGAGCTCCGGTCCTATTTGTCAAAAAGAAAGACGGCACTTTCCGAATGTGTATCGACTATCGAGAGTTGAACAAGTTGACCGTCAAGAACCGATACCCATTACCTCGAATCGATGATTTGTTCGACCAACTTCAAGGATCGAGTTGTTACTCAAAGATTGATCTCCGATCCAGTTATCATCAATTGCGTGTTCGCGATGCCGACATTCCAAAAACCACTTTCCGAACCCGCTATGGGCATTACGAATTCCAAGTGATGTCATTCGGCCTAACCAACGCACCGGCTGTATTCATGGACCTTATGAATCGGGTGTGCAAGCATTATCTCGACAAGTTTGTCATTGTCTTCATCGATGACATTCTCATATACTCACGAAACGAACAAGAACACGCGCAACATCTCAAAACCATCCTAGAGCTACTTAGACACGAAGAGCTTTACGCCAAATTCTCTAAGTGTGAATTCTGGATAAAAACAGTTCAATTCCTTGGTCACGTGATCGACAGTCAGGGGATTCACGTTGACCCATCAAAAATTGAAGCTATCAAGGGCTGGCAAGCACCCACCACTCCGACCGAAGTACGCCAATTTTTGGGATTGGCCGGATATTACCAACGATTCACTGAAAATTTCTCCAAGATAGCCTTACCACTCACGACTCTGACCCAGAAGGACAAAAAGTTTGACTAGACTGATAAACAAGAATCGGCATTCTAACTCTTAAAGCAAAAGCTTTGCAGTGCTCCTATTCTATCATTACCCGAAGGCACCGATGACTTCGTGGTATACTGCGATGCTTCTCATCAAAGTCTCTGTTGCGTGCTCATGCAACGAGACAAAGTCATAGCTTATGCTTCACGACAGCTCAAGATTCATGAAAAGAATTACACCACCCACGACCTCGAGCTAGGAGCTGTCGTTTTTGCTCTCAAAATTTGGAGACATTACCTCTATGGCACTAGATGCACAATTTTTACAGACCACAAAATTCTCCAACACATATTCGATCAGAAGGATCTCAACATGAGGCAACGTCGATGGGTCGAGTTGCTTACCGATTACGACTGCGAACTCAAATATCATCCAGGCAAAGCAAATGTTGTTGCTGACGCCCTCAGTCGAAAAGAGCGAGTGAAACCACTTCAGGTCCGAGCCCTCAGTATGACCATTCACAACAATTTAAACATTCAAATTCTCACTGCTCAACTCGAAGCCTTGAAACACGAAAACGTCAAAGATGAAGCCTTGCGGGGCATGGATAAACAATTCGAAGTCAAACCTAACGGGATTAGGTATTTCTCAAACCGAATCTGGTTGCCTAAATTCGGGAATCTACGAGACTTGGTGATGGATGAAGCTCACAAGTCCAAATATTCTATCCATCCGGGATCCGATAAAATGTACCACGGTATCAAGAACTTCTACTGGTGGCCGAACATGAAAGCTGAAATCGCCACCTATCTCAGCAAGTGCCTTACTTGCTCCAAGGTAAAAATCGAATATCAAAAACCCTCTGGTTTACTTCAACAACCCAGTCTTCCTGAATGGAAATGGGAACAAATTGCCATGGACTTCATAACCAAACTACCCAAGTCCTCGAGTGGTTGCGATACCATTTGGGTGATCGTGGATCGTCTCACAAAGTCTGCTCACTTCCTGGCAATCAAGGAATCTGATAAAATGGAACGCCTCACCATAATCTATCTGAAGGAAATCGTGACCAAACACGGTGTTCCAATCTCAATTATCTCCGATAGGGATAGTCGTTTCACTTCACAATTTTGGCAATCACTTCAAAAATCCCTGGGTACCCGACTTGATATGAGTACCGCATACCATCCTCAAACCGACAGCCAAAGTGAACGAACAATTCAAACACTAGAGGACATGCTACGGGCCTGCGTAGTAGACTTCGGTGTAAACTGGGAAAAACACCTACCATTGTGCGAGTTCTCGTACAACAATAGTTATCATACCAGCATTAAGGCTGCACCTTTCGAGGCACTGTACGGTCGTAAGTGCCGGTCACCTATCTGTTGGACCGAAGTTGGGGATAGCCAACTCACAGGTCTAGAAATCATTCACGAGACGACCGAGAGAATCGTCGAAATTCAAAACAAGCTCAAGGCCGCGCGTGATCGTCAGAAAAGTTATGCTAACGTGAGACGCAAACCACTCGAGTTCCAAGTTGGGGATCGAGTACTACTCAAAGTATCGCCCTGGAAGGGTGTAATCCGGTTTGGCAAACGAGGGAAGTTAAATCCCAGATACATTGGACCATTCGAGATCCTCGAAAGGATTGGTCCAGTGGCATATCGATTGCAGCTGCCGTCCGAACTCAGCAGTGTGCATCCCATTTTTCATGTTTCAAATCTGAAGAAGTGTCTGTCTGATGAGACACTTATCATTCCACTCGATGAAATTCGAGTTGACGAGAAACTTCACTTTGTTGAGGAACCCACTGAAATCATGGACCGTGAGGTCAAACAACTTAAACAAAGTCGTATTCCCATCGTCAAAGTTAGGTGGAATTCGCGGCACGGTCCGGAATTCACCTGGGAACGGGAAGACCAAATGCGACTCAAGTATCCTCAACTCTTCACTGACTCAACATCAAACACGACTTCAACATAAATTTCGGGACGAAATTCTTCTAACAGGGGGAGAATGTGACACCCGTCAATTTAGGACTAGAATTTAGTGCCTAACCAAGTTTTAATACATGTAATTAGTTCTGTGTTAGGCTAATTAATGTACAAATTATTATATATATTGTTGAATATATATATATCTACACAATTATGCGGTTTGTTTAAATCGTACGAATCTCAAATCGAATGGAATTCGACACAATTAATACGGACGTTGGTGTGAAATTTATTAAAGTAATACGAATATTAAGCGATGACAAAGTTTCATTAAAAATATTATTGCCATAATATTTTGTATCCAGTTTGAATTATACAAGAAAACTTTACACAATTAAAAATACAAATGCACAAACACATAAAACGAAATTCATTTTTAAATGCCATAAATAGATAATTGGTAAAATATTACGATAAAACTTTTTATAATGATTTGTAATTTAAAACGGACAATTAAATAAATAAAATAAATATTTAACGTTAAATGACGGAGAAAACGAACACCACGCGGAGCACGGGACGGAGACTGCGAGGTGAGGCTTTCACCTACACCCCACCTCTCCTCCTCTCTTCCTTTCATTTCCATTACAACCAAACACACACTTACACCAAAACTCTCTCAACTAAATTCACATCAAATTTCGGATCTTGCAAAACCGACAACAAAAATCACATTTTCGGAATCACCACTACAAGGGGAACAAGATTAACAAAAGCATCAACATCATTTTCGGACTCCATCTCCTTCGATTTGCATTTGTAAGGAAATTTCTAAAAACTTAGATTTGTCTAGTTTTAAGTAATATTTTGATGTTTTGATGTTTACACAACTTATATATGTCCAATACTAGGAAGATAACAAGGTTTTTTAGCCTAAAAATGAGTTTGATTTGAGTTTTGGCCAGAAAAATCGCGAACAGTCGCTGTTTCTGGGCTGGTGTTCATCTTTGCGACACAAGCCTTGTGTCGCATACTATGTCGTAGTTTGGCCGTTATGTCGCATCTTGTGTCGTACCAAACCTGTAGTGTCGTAACTCATGCGACACAATATTGTGTCGTACTCTGTGTCGCAAACTATGTCGTATTCTATACGACACAACCACTATGTCGCTATTGATTTAGCATTCCGAACCTATGCGACACAACTCTTGTGTCGTATAGGTATTATGTCGCATCTATAATGCGACACAACCGTTGTGTCGCATGACGTGTCCTTGTGTCGCATATAGTGTCGCAAAACACAGCAGATTTACAATTTAATTCCAAGCTAAGTGTTAGACATTTGGAACTTCAAACGATTAAACAAAATAACTTTTAAGGGACATTGAAACATGTTTTTCAAGCATAACACTTCAAACAAATATAGATATGTCGAGATTATTATTTCAACTAAACCACCAACGGGCCGTACGCGTTTTCAAAACATACTTCAAAAATCAAACAAGTCGTTGTAACTTGTATCAATTCAATCAAACAAGTCGTTGTAACTTGTATCAATTCAATCAAACAAGTCGTTGTAACTTGTGTCAATTCAATCAAACAAGTCGTAGTAACTTGTAACAAAACAATCAACCAAATCGTAGTAATTTGGACATATATATATATATAGTTGTATAACAACTACAAAGGTAGTCTTTCGAGATACCGGTACAATTAATAACAATCAAGTGTCGTGAACACATTCAGGTTTCAAGTCCTTGGACATCAATTCACAGCTAATTACTTCAAGTTTATTAAATTAAACACTTCAAGACTCAGGTGAGTTTCATGGCCCCATTTTCACTATTTTACAACTAGGGGTGTGATATTACTACTCTATTTTGTTTTACAAGTAGAACGCAAGTACCAACCTTCAAATACTACATGAGTTTCAAGCTAATCAATTTAAAGTCCTCTATAGCATAGTCTCTAATATTTTAGCGTGAATGTTAGTATATGATATCATATGGGATTGACAATCCTCATCCGGGTTAGCACGCACTAGCCGGTCAAACGGATGTATTAGCATTTGGGAAGACGAGTGTGGATTAGACACTCGTAGGAGGCAAAACTAGTTAGGTTTCCTTAATTGGACCTAGCGCTCAAGTTAAGCTCAGACTATGTGCTCATGGATTGTATAACTTTTATTTTGCTTAATTGCATTTTAAATTCAATATAAATCTTGCGGTTCTTACAACTATACATTGACATACAAACCTGTGAGCTCACCAGCGTTTTTGCTGACCCATTTTAGTATTTATCACAGGTACCCAGCAGTAGGTTGGCTGCACAGGCAGGGACTTTTAGCTCGAGTCATCATACATACAACTAGAGATTTGATTGCATTATTATATTTTGTAAAAGTAATTATGCTATGTAATCTCTCAATTTCAGGAACCGAGCTAATGTAACATTATTTTTGATGTAAACGTTTACTTTATTAATACAAGTTTAAAACGACGCATATAATGGTCGTTCATTATATATCTTATGTGCTTTGTATATTGATTAGTGACACCCAAATCGAGCTTCCGCAAATCATTAAATTTGGGGGTGTCATAAGTTCAGAAATAAATAGATGTTATTCGAAATAAAACAGTGTTTACCAACTTAACTAGTGTTTTAATATAATATTGTGATGAAAAGTAGTATGATGAATCTTAAGTGGGGGAGAATCTTATGATTAAATAATATGTAATATGTCGATTGAAATAGAATTTGACTACGAATTAGATTTCTATAGAAATATGGATACCGAATTATAATGAAATAAGCAAGTATAAAGGTTAGCTAACTATAGTTAGCATGATCTGATTGTATTGAATACGTGCTTATCTATGATATTTTATATGTAAAAGTACTTATGTTAATGTAGCATAGTACTCTATAATGTGGGTTTGATAAGAATCATGATTAATCAGTTGCTAGCTGCGGTTAGTACTGATTCTGTATCAAAAATTGCTATGAAATATGGTGATTTTGGTATTCTTACCTTAATGACATAGCTGGTACTATGCCACGAAATATATTATTGTTAGTACTTATGCTGATGTAGCTGGTACTAGTTATGCTGAATTTAGCATTTAGATGTGATTAAGTGTTAAAGGATTATGTGGTTGTAGCATTATATATGAATCTGACTTCTATACAGTTTGTGTAATTATTATGTGTTTAAAGGTATATGATTCCGGATTACTTACGGGTAAGAGGTTTCATATAACTAAGGAATATTTATAATCACAAGAAATAATTCAGTATTAACCAGTAGTAAAAGTAAAGAACAATAGTTTGATTGCTAGTTTCAGATGGTGAGAATTATTATAAGTAATTATGAATTTCACTTAATATAAGTGATTACATGTTTCAAAGTATCTATATGAATAATAAATGATATAGCTGAATGATCAGTATGAATTAGGGTAAATGCACAGTATATGTGCATGTGGAAAGAATCAAAAATATGTATCTATATTATAAGTTGCTCAAAGGAGTGATGTGTGTATTTAATGAAATAAATATGAAATGATGGTGGTGAAGAATTGTCTGGAACTAAAATGGGATAGAAATAAAAGAGATTACGTGAATACATGAATGATATACATTCATGTTAAGAATTAAGTAATTGTATAAAGTATCATGTATGAAATAAACGCTTCCGCTTATGTAGAAAAAGCATTGATACGAATCTATATGAATGACATTCGTGAGGACACGAATGAAATAAGTGGGAGAGACTTGTAACATCCCAAAATTTGAAATACTGTTTTTATAAGTAAAGAAATACTATTGTTGTAAAAGTAAAACTAATTGTTTTAAGTATTATGAATTTTAAAACTCCCAATATTCGAGGTATTATTTTAGTGTACGCGGAAATATATTTGTTTTTGAAATAATTCTATTTAAAAGCTATTATATAATAGAAAATGTATGTCGGTTTTAAAGTTCCAGACAATGATAATCACGGGGAATAAAAATTAAAACACATGTATATCTACTAATGTATGTGTACGTATCATATGTCATCATAAACACTTCTCAAATCATCCAGGAGCTTCAAAAACTCGTATGAAACCCTAACCCAAAACTAAATCACTTCCAAAACATGAAATCGAAGCTAGGGAACTTGAATTCAACAAGGATTAATCATCTCTAACACAAGGTAATCATGATTCCTCTTTAAATTTGAATTGAAACTTAGGGTTTCATGGAGATTTCGAATTATATGAAGAATTAATGGTTTCTAGGTTAAAATTTAAGTGTAATATGATGAATTAAGGTTAGATAAGTATGTATATGATGATGAATGATATTAATCCAATGAAATAATGGATTAATTGAATTATATGATTGATAATCAAATGTGTTTTATAAAAAGAGTGATGAATTGATGTTGATATACCTTATTTGATGGGTTAAATTGTTGTGGGAATATGATTTAAAGGAAATATAGAAGTATTGAATCAAAGAATTAAGTAATTGGATTAGTGTTAATTGTGAGGATGATTATGGTTTATTGAATTGATGAAGAACATGATGAATGATTGATATTTAAAGTAATATTACAAGTAATCAAATCATATGAAATAATGTAATCATGTGAATCCATCAAAGTTATTAAGTAGAAAAATTGTGGTTATATTAATCATAATTGCAGTAATTATGTAAATGAGTAATAGTGGAATCAAAGATGATTATGGAGAGAGAGATCATGAAATTGAAATAATCAATCCTAAGGGGATGATGGATTGATGATTTTAGTAGTTGATCATGATTATTATGTGTTGCTAAATGTATTATTGTATTCATAGGGTATATGCTAAGTGATCAAGAATGGTGGCTTTGTTATTCAAGTGCAATATCATGCCCTTGCCTAGAAAGCAAAGGTGAGTGTTATGGGAAATGAATAAGTAATATTTATATGTATTTTACTTTGTTTCTTCACTGTGAATTATTATGATTGTATAGTATTAGATTGATGCGAGTAATAGGGTGGTAATACCCAATGGAATACTAATGGTGTCGAATCTTGTTTAAAAAAAAAATGGTTACTAGGATAGTGATTTGTTGTGTGATGATAATTTTATGTGGTGTATTGTGTGTTTAGATATTTGGTTGATTAAATGAATTGGTGTGTGGAGGATGTGATGATTATGTAAAATTGTGGAATGAGTGTTTTGTAGGAATGGCACTACTACTAATTTATCATGGATTACGAAATAAGTGCTTAGCACTATTTGTATCTTAAGCTTGGTATCCAATTTTATGAAAATTGTGCCTTGCTTAGTTGTATCTATTGGATCGAGGAATCCATACGAAATAAATGAGAATCTCTATAGTAGTTTTGTAGCTTATTGTGGAATCAGATAAGTGTACTTTCGATTAACGAAATATATTGTTGTATTGTGAATTATTCATTTGAATTGCTCATAAGCTCACTAAGCTTTATGCTTACTCGTTTCAGTGGTTTTGTATTGTAGGTAATTGGTTTGATTGAATCAATTGGATGGAATAGTATTACAAGGAAGTAGCGTGGATTGGAGCTTGCAAAATGGTTAGACAAGCTTCTTTTCCCTTTTGAATTATCGTTGAACTATCACTTGTATAAATCGCCCAAAAAGACACTTTTGAAATAATGTTGATGAATTAAAATGTAATATGTTATTTGGTTGAAAACTGTGTCTTTGACTTATTAAGGTCAAAGTAGATTATGATGGTGTCAAATTGGGTAATGGGGATATAGTATGGTGGTAAATGTAATATATGTTGGAATAGGTAAGTATTGATCATAATTTTGGTGTAATTAGGATTTACGAGTCAAATGTTGTATTGTGGTCCAAATGAATGATCATGAGTTAAGAAATTTAATATAATATTGGAATGAATTGAATTCAAGAGTCAAATGATTGAAATGGGTTATTTTTGGTAAAAGTGTCCAAATGGACACTAAAACGGGTCAACGAAGTAAATGGGGTTATAATGAGTATATGACATTGGTGAATGCGCTCACACGTGTCAAATGTATCATAGAATATGTGGATAAAAGGTTGAGTTCAGAAGTTGAGTCAATTGGAATATAGGCGTGTCACTAAAATGGTCTAAAATGGCCATAATTTGGTTATACGTCCGTTTTCTTGGAAAACGTGTATTTTGAAAAAGTGTAAAAGGGGAAAGATTCATTTTGATCATATGAACGTGCCTGCAAAATTTCAGACTCAATTTCTTCACGGTTTAGGAAATATGCACGTTTGAAATTCGTATTTTTGCACTAAGTTGTGCAGGGCTGCTGTAGAGACCAGTTACCCGGCGGGTAAGCTTGATACCCGGCGGGTAAACCCAAAACATGAACAAGCCGGCGGCTTTAAACCCTTACCCGGCGGCTTCTGTAGCCTTTAAACGAAAGTAAACTTCTGTTGTCAAAAATCTAATTCACCCGGCGGTTTGGTATTGTACCCGGCGGGTACTCTCCTTACCCGGCGGGTAAGGTGTCAATTTAAGGGATTTTGTTTTTAAGCCTAAGTTTAAATGAATCAAAGTATATGGGGACCTGATATGCGTCTAAATAAATAATGGCGAAATAAATAGGTTGTATAAATGGTATAAAAAAAAAATCTTTCAAAATCCGGGCGTTTCATTAAGCTTATTACATGAATTCCTCTTAATTCATCAAAACCTTTATGAACATATTACTAACTTATAAATCTTTAACTCATTTTAACACTAATTCTTTCACTATTTAGCTTCACTAGCATCAATTTAACATATTAAACATATATTCATATCATAATCGCTAGTTTTATGAAACCCCACCAAAACCCCACTTTGATTACTAGCTTTTTACTTCAAATTAATCACTTTCATGATGATACATAGTTTATAATCATAATCAAAACACTAAATAACACTAATTTAAACCAATTCAAACCCTAATTTCGTAGTTAAATTCAATAATTTCATAAAACTCACTAAAACCCATTTTAACTAGAAACTGGGTTAAAACTAAAGAGAAGTCACTTACATATGAATGAAGATGATGAAGAAGATCATGAATTGAACCTTAGAAAGAATTAATCAAAGAATTAAAGAAAGAAATTCAAGTAGAATCGTCCCTGTCTCTTTTTCTCCCGCTCTCTCTAACTCTCTGGAACATTTTTAGAAGATAATGAAATAAACATAACACTGTACGTACATATCTATATGTTTTAATACCCTTTTTAAACCCTACAGTCTGGAACTGATAAAACCGTTTACGTTTTTCACTATATCTTGTTATCTACATAATAATATTTCGTAATAAAAATATATCCGTGTACGATATTAAAACCTGAAACTTGGGGTGTTACATGCAACGACGCCCATATAACATCTCATACGATGGCATGCCGATACTGGAATGGTAAGAATTATTATAAGAAAATTCCACTAACGGCAGATGAGAATCCCAAGAACCACCATATTCCAATACACATGCACGCAACATATCCTCGAGAGTCTGAATAGTACGCTCTGACTGCCCATCTGCCTGAGGATGATAAGCTGTACTGAGATTTACTCTGGTACCCAATTCTCGCTGCAAACTCTGCCAAAACCTAGACACAAACCTGGAATCCCTGTCGGAGACAATCGATAATGGAATCCCATGCCTCGAAACAATCTCATGAATATACAACTGAGCTAATCGAGTCAACGAAGCAGTCTCACTAGTAGCCAGAAAATGTGCACTTTTAGTCAATCTATCAACGATTACCCAAATCATATCATTACCTTGCTGCGTTCTGGGAAGTTTAGTAACAAAATCCATAGTAATATGTTCCCATTTCCATTCTGGTATCTCAAGCTGTCTCAATGAACTATAGGGTTTTTGATGTTCTGCTTTCACTTGAGAGCATATATGACACGTTTCAATGATTCTGGCAACATCGGTTTTCATAGTAGGCCACCAGTATAAAAATTTCAAATCATTATACATTTTCGTACTCCATGGGTGAACAGATAATCTCGATTTATGTGCCTCAGTCAATATCAAATCACGAAGTCCCCCAATCAATGGAACCCAAACTCGAGACTTTAAAGTTTTCAACCCGCGCGAATCATCAACTAACAAATCTTTTCGTTTTAACATAACTTCATATTTTAAATTATGATCCAACAAAGCTTCTAACTGAGCAGTTTTCAATCTATCAATCAAATCAGAAGTAACTTTCAAACGCATAAAATAAACTCGATCCGAAGATACCTTTCGACTTAACGCATCAGCAACCTAATTTGCTTTCCCGGGGTGATAAAGGATTTCACAGTCATAATCTTTAATTAATTCCAACCACCGTCTCTGATGAATATTCAATTCTTTCTGGGAAAACATATACTGAAGACTCTTATGGTCAGTACAAATTACACATCTAGTACCGTATAAGTAATGCCTCCAAATCTTTAATGCAAATACAACAGCCGCAAGCTCTAAATCATGTGTGGGATAATTCTTTTCATGTGTTTTTAATTGACGAGAAGCATAAGCAATTACCCGATCACGTTGCATTAAAACTGCACCCAAACTAGCAAAAGAAGCATCACAATAAACAATGAAATCCTCGGAACCATCGGGTAATGCCAAAACTGGAGCCTGACACAACAACTGTTTCAGAGTCTGAAAAGCTGATTCTTGTTGTTCGGTCCACTGAAATTTCACGTCTTTTCGCGTTAATTTAGTCAACGGGACAAAAATTTTAGAAAAATCTTTAATAAACTTTCGGTAATAACCCGCTAACCCAAGGAAACTTTTAATCTCAGACGGAGACCTCAGGGCATTCCAATTCATAACAGCTTTAACTTTAGACGGATCGACTTTAACTCCATCTTTACAAATAAGGTGACCCAAAAACTGTACCTCACGCAACCAGAACTCACATTTGGAAAATTTTGCATATAGCTGTTCCTTTTTCAGAATTTCCAGAATCAATCTCAAATGTTGTTCATGCTCAGACTCAGACTTGGAATAGATCAAAATGTCATCGATAAACACAATTACAAACTTATCAAGAAATGGCCGACATACTCTATTCATCAAATCCATGAAAATCGCAGGCGCATTAGTCAATCCAAACGGCATAACCAAAAACTCGTAATGACCGTACCTGGTGCGAAAAGCAGTCTTAGGAACATCTTCCTCACGAACTCGCACCTGATGATAACCTGACCTTAAATCAATTTTAGAAAAATACGAGGATCCCTGCAGCTGATCAAATAATTCATCAATTCTGGGCAAAGGATACTTGTTCTTTACGGTTCTTTTATTTGATTCCCTGTAGTCAATATACATACGAAAAGTGTCATCCTTCTTTTTCACAAACAAAACAGGAGCACCCCACGGAGAAGAACTCGGTCTAATAAACCCTTTATCTAACAGTTCCTGAATCTGACTCATCATTTCACGAATTTCAGAGGGAGCTAATCTATAAGGAGACTTAGCTACTGGAGTCGAACCAGGAATCAAGTCAATCTGTTACTCTACATCTCTTACAGGGAGTAAACCAGGCAATTCATCAGGGAACACTTCCGGGTATTCAGAAACCACCCGGATATCGGAAATGGATTTCTTTGCTAACTTAACATCTATCACATAAGCCAGATACAAATCACAACCCTTAGCTAGAGATTTTCTAGCTTTCATCACAGAGATCAATGGAAAATTACCCTTTTCCCGTTCTCCTCGAGCCACGACGTGTGACTCCTCAGAGATTGGAATTTTTATTAACTTTTGGTGACAATCAATATTAGCTTTATTCTGACTCAACCAATCCATACCAATGACTGCATCAAAACTAGGGATCGGCATTAACAAGAAAGAAACCAGAAAATTATGACCCTCGATCGATATGTTAGCTCCGATTACCGATGTGGTAACAAGAACCATCTTACCATCAGCTATTTCAACTTCAAGGGGATTAGAAATCACAGAGGGAATTAATTTCAATTTGTCACAAAATTGCACAGCTATAAATGAGCAATTTGCTCCAGAGTCAAATAATACACGAGCTGGTACCGAAGTTATGAGAAAAGTACCAGTAATGACGTCGTCAGTATGAACAGCATCATCAACAGTCATCTAAAAGGCTCTACTAGCAGTTGTTGGAGGATTCTTCCTCTTTTGGCCAGAAGATGAGGAACCCCTAGCCATACCCATACCCTGTCTTCTCGCCTCTGGACAATCTCCTGCTCAATGCCCTTCCTTGTGACAGTTCCAACACACACTGTTAGGGTAAGTACAATCCTTTGCTGCATGACCAAGAACCCCACACTTAACACATCTGGATGTCTTAGGAGTACAAGGACCAGTATGTTTGGCTCTACATCTATTACAGTAAGAACTATCAACTGAAATACCACCAGTATTAGATTGCCTGCTCTGCTGAGTACCTTGTCCTTTCTGTTTTCCCCAACCAGAAGAATCACCTTTCGATCTCTGTAAGAATTTTTCTTTATTCTACACGTTTCTAGCCCGTATATCACTATCCACTGAACGGGCTAAATTATAAGCTTGTGGAAGAGAACCTACTAATCTAACAGTAGTACGATAATGAGGGGGTAGAGTTCCAACAAAATGATCAATCTTGGTTTTATCATCCGGGACCCACTGTTGTACAAATCTTAGCTTCTCTGAAAACTGATCAATAAGTTCATCAATAGTCATCTGATCAGTCTTATGTAGTTCCATAAACTCACGTCTGATACGAGAAACATCATACTCAGAACAGAATTGTTTACACATCTCTGTATGAAAATATGTCCATCGAATAGAATTTCTTTGCTGCTGAGATAATGGTGCAGTAATAGAATCCCACCAAGACATAGCCTGGCCTTTTAATAGCTGAACTGCAAAAGGTACCTTAAATTCCTCCTCACACTGACAAACTTCAAATTTTCTTTTCGTGTCACGCAGCCAATCCAAAGTAACAAAGGGATTAGGACTCCCAGAATATTCAGAGGGTTTACAGGACATAAATGTTTTAAAAGTACAACCCTTTTTCTGCTGCTGAAAAGGTGGAAATACAGGTAACTGATAACCAGCAGATGCAGAAAATGATGAGAAAGGTACTGAAGTCTGATAAGTGTTGTAAGGCTGCTGCTGAGATACAAATGGTAAAGAAACCGGAATCTGAGAAGAAGATATAATGGGAGGAGCAGTAGTCACAATATGCTGATAAGTGGAAACATGCAGCTGAGAAGACTCAGTCTGTCTACTACGAAGATCCAAAACTTCTGCCTCCAATCTCATAATATATTCTCTGTCTGTTTCTGTTTCCCCGCCTGCTGAAAAGGATGTACCAATCTGACCTTGATTTTCTGGAGGTGCACCTGTCCTAGAGGTATTATTAAGAGTATGGGAAGGTTGCTCATTCTCTGCCATATCTGTCATTACATCACATCTCAAAACTCATTAATTGTTAGTACTAACATAGTAACCAATCTCATATCATAACTAATCCCACCACTAGGAATGCTTGACCAACATGAATCTAAGTTTAGGATTGAACACTTTACTAATGTTCAATTCCCCCAAACTTATGCTCTGATACCAATTTAAAACACCTCTGTAATTTAGAACCAGTTTTTTTTTTTAAATTTCGGAAGCGTAAATCCCATCATATTTATACACACATATGACATCAAGTCATATCAAAACATTACAGGTTTAAAATATTAAGATCTATAGTTAAAAAAGATGAAGTATTAGCTGGGTGTTATACAAACAAACATTTTAATACTATCAAAATGATCAGAGTAGCCAGCTGTCAAACATTCCTTCAAACATCCACCTCTTGCCCCGCTTATATCCCAAAATTTAACCTGCAAGAGTAATGTGGGGATTAGCACGAAGCTAAGTGAATAGACTTGATCTAACAGTCTAACTTAGTATAACAAAAGCTGCTTACAACAATAAATATTAAACACACAATTAACACAGAGGATCGGTGGTTCTTAAGGTGCACTCAGTCCGCGATGACCCACCAAGAACACTTATAACCAACTGCAGGCCGTCACAGTGGTCTTACCGATAACTCGTTGCTATCTTTAGTCAACATGAAATCTAATTCACAACGAATGATCACCAATCACATGTTGACTAACCTATAGCAACTAAGCCCAACCGCAGTTGACCCCTATATCACATATAATCCGAAGACCAAGTATCACAGAATAATATATTCCAAACTATCATGGAATTAATCTCAAACAATTAAACTATCACTAATAACTCTACTTTTTAATTGATGTAAACAAATATGTTATCACCAATTTACACTGAGAATCCGTTCACTCACCTGTCAGTCTCAAACTCTACTTAGTGTTCTAATATTACTGAGTCTTCGGTGGATCTGAGAACACAACAAAACACTGAGTTAGTAATTTATTTCAATTTCACACTATTAGATATAATATAATCTAAATACGCCACATCAAACAATTTGAACATTATATGGTATCAATGCTATGCTCAAATGGCGAAAGTTCTTGAACTATAGCAAACAATCACCTTACATGCCAAATCTTTACAAATTACCATAACATGTAACAACCGAATTTCAAGCATTAATCATACTAAATCATAAGTACTAACTCATACTATGCTAAGCTAGTTTATAATCACTAACTTCATTTCAATTTAGTATCAATATATATTTGGGTATGTTGTGCTCACACCGTGTCGTTGTTTTTCAAATGATGATGCGAGCGTAGCAGGGGTTTTAAATTTATATTTTGCGGGGCTTAAATTATACGTACTACCTACTCTGGTTAGTAAGCGGTAAGTATGACCTAAGATCGTTCTATGAATCCAAACGTGTGGGCGATTAAAGTTGACACTTTTGGTAGGGAAGTATTTAGGATGGCACAAAGTAGGTAGGTTTTGGGATTTAAAGACAGATAATTAAAATGCAGAAAAGTAAATTGCAGGAAATTAAAATGCAGGAAAGCAGATAAAGATAAAGATGTAATTGATGGGATTTCGATGATTAATATTTCAGGATGACAGAACAAATAGGGTTGATGCGTAATGTGGTAAATAAACTACTAGGTGTAAACTCTAGAACCCTACCAACTTAGTTTCCCATTGGCGTGTCACTTGGAACTAGGTTATCGTGATTCTGATCGGAGCAATACGCAAACTTCCAATACTCATCTGGTTGAAAGATGAACAACCTATTCTGGTTTTATACCGAGGTGCATGAATCAGTAGCGTATCGTCTCATAGGTCCGATCGTTCTTAACTCCTAAGGTAGTTTACTACTCTATTAGCACGAAAATTAATAGCTTTGCATGTTTGGACCGTCGATTGTGTAAGACTTAGTGTTTTAAGGATTCTAGGTCACTAGGACTTTACTCTTATTCCTAAGTCTTGTTTTTGTTCGATTGAGCTTTAATTACTTCGACTTATGATTTAAGTTCTCCTTTTCAAACAGTTATACATCCCAAGGTTATTCGCAGTTTGTTAAAACATGTTTCATACGAGGACCATGCCTTTCAATAATAGACAGTGTACTTTACATGAGACTTCCACTGCTTCTTATATCCAACACGCGGTAAAGAGTAATTGACGGTGAAAGTGACACTCTAACTAATTAAATGTAAAGCAGTGCAGGAAAGTAAACCTAATATATACAACGAGTGATTTCACTGTGTCTTACTTATTGCATGCCATGGGCACAGATAACTACTTACCATAATTAAGGTTGATCAGGTCCTAATTACTAGGTTGCAGTCACGTGGATAACTGGAAAGGGTACTCCGTGAACTAGACTTAAATTCATAAAGTCTAAACAATACAAGGGTTATTATTTCCTATTTTATCTGAACGTAATTGACGAACATTATTTTGTAATGCATTGATTCTCGTAGGATACACCAGTTAATTGTGAAGTTGTATTATCCTTTCGGAGTTCCAACTGTTAAACCAGAGCTGATTCCAATGATATAACTACCTTCGGTCGTTTACCGGCTTCCGTACGTTTGTACTTTGCATAACGCATTTCCAGCACTATACCGAATAAACAGTCGAATAGGGGCCGTCATACCATTTTACGATTATCGTGCATTAGTTATGTAATGACATCCTTACTTATAATTATCTACATCCTCAGCAATCACAATAATAAACTACTCGCAATTCATGGCAACAAATAAATCACATACCAGGCAATAATACATATTCAAATATGAAATTAGACAAGTATAATAAAAGTTTAGAAATCACCCGGAATTAAATGCGTAGCAGCGTATTATTATAATTGACAAACCCTTTCACACGTACAAAGATTGATCTCCGAATCTCTAGCGTTCGCCCTAGCTTCTACGTTAGTCCATGGACTAATTACAATATTCCTAGAATGAGAAAGACTAAAAGACTACGAAAGATTATCTAGTGAGAAAGAAAGAGTGAAATATGCTAGAATGTGTGCATATGAGGTGTGTGTTTCAAATGAACCCAAGCAACCTATTTATAGGTGAGTTTTGGCTCATTTTAGCATCATGAAGACTTGAGGTGCATGTTAGAAAGACTAGCCAAAAGTGGAGTGTACAACGCGAAAAGTGACCGCACCGGGTACTCTACAACGCGAAAAGTGACCGCACCAAGTACCAAAACTTGCCAAAAACGGAAACCGGGACAGGGGTGAGGAGGCCGGCGGCGCCAGCCCTGTGTCCGGCGGCGGTGGGCTGGTGGCCGGCGGCGGTGGGCCCTACCCCGCCCCGTTGCGCGATTTGTTGCTTCGTTTCTTGATTCGTGCGTGTTTTCTTCGTTATACGTCCGTTTGAGTCGATTCTTTTTTTGTTGGATTCGTAATTCAAAAACGAAGATTTTGACATAGGATATGCCTGAAAATGAGGTCCATAGCTCCAGATATTGCGTACGGATCATTTGGATCTTCCGGCGGGCGCGAAATCTTCATTCTTTACCCATTTTGGTTGATTCTTCTTCTGTTGGATTCGTATTTTGAAAACGAACATCTTGAAAATAATGGATGTTGGTGAAGGGCACTTTTGTCTTGAAATCTCGTTTTTATGCCTTGAATCTTCAAACGTGTGTGGAATCTTCATTTTACATCCGTTTTGCTTGATTTTTCTCGTGCAACCTTATTTCAACCATCTTGGCATAATGTTGCTGATTTGTAATGTTTTTGAATCAATATGCCAAGAATTGTTCCAGAATGAGAGAGATATCGGTAGTAAAAACGTGACTTTTTACGCGATATCAGGGTAAGATACTGTTCTACATCATTAATATAACATATTATATTGCTGTATAATCTGGGTTTTAAATATATCAAGTGTTATAACATATAACTCATATTCTAGCTATGCAGAAAATGAAATTGTTCTGTGCAGACCACAATTGCGTCGCAACTGAACAGGGTCGCGTTGCTATTCATCCGATATCGCGTTGCAACAAGACGAAATCGCGTCGCGATTCACTACATATCGCATCGCGATGTGTAAGGATCGCGTCGCGATCTGCATCGGTGATTTTTCACCCTGAACCTGGAAATCTGCTACTGCACGAACTTAATAACCAAAACACAATTTCCAGCATACCAATTCTGTTATAAACTTCAAACAAATCTCAATTTAAGCATATATCAACACATATCAATTGCAAGCATCTTACAACTACTATCCAAACATCAAATACCCACTTTATAACTCTAATACCCCAATTACTTGAAGAACACTATGTAACCTAACTTATTAACATATACAATCAGCAAGTATCAATATATATCATCAAACAACAACAACTCAAGCTTCAATTTCATGAACAAATCACTAATCCTAATAAGTTCTGCAAATCCCCAATATCAAATATGAATATTATACTATAAATGAACACTTACACTTTTGAAGATTACTAGTTTGATGATGATGAAATCATGAACTAGGATAAGAATCACTACTTGTAAACTTCAATTTCTTGCTTGATGTTATGATTTTTAATTTCAAGTTCTTAAGAATTGAAGTAGGTTCAAGATTTGGGAATAACTAAACAAAAGAGAGGTCGGCACCTCTTAACCCAACCGACCCATTTATTTTAATTATTATACCCTTTCTCAATCTATTGTCTGGAACCCGAAAACTATTTGCGGGACCAACTATTTTTATTGTACCGTCAAATATAACAATTTAAACCGAGTAATAATTTACTAGTCACAATTAGGAATTGACTAAATTTTCTAAGTTTTATATCAAAACATATAAATACGCATAATATTTATAATATAACAAATAATAATATTTAAGTATAGGAAATTACCGAATCACCCCTAGGTCATTTAGGTGGATGTTACAGAAGCCACTGCTTGATGCCACCCATTGCAGGTGTTCAGGAGCCAAAACGCAACTCAAAACGGGCGCGTTGCTAAAGATCTTATAGTTTTGAATTTCAGTGTACGCCTTTTATCTCCAACTGAAATAAACTTTCAAAATCTCTTTTGTCAAACACATACACACACAAACTCTTGAATTTTTTTTTTTTTTTACAATAACTCAATTCTTATACACGTATTAAACAAAACATCTCCAAAAAAATAAAAAAAAAATAAAAAGCCAAAGATTTTTATTACCTAAAAGATTCCCAATATATCGGAGATGGTCTTATATAATTTTATTGTTGTCTATTAGTAATAGAGTCTTTTTATTTTTATGTTATTAAGTTTATATGAAATTTGAGTTAACTTATAGTTGAATATCGTTACATCAAATTTAACATAAGATGAAACGATAAATAATGTTACACTAAATATTTACACAATTATAATAACACAGTTGAAGAGAGTTTACAACAAAAACGTTCTATTACAGTAGTATTTTAATGTAGCCATTATCATATATTATTTATTTTAGAATGTGTCCAATCTATATTGTCAATGCTTAGATTTCACATTACATTTTCATTGACAACAAAAATTTAATTTTTTTTTGAAAACTTTTGTTATGTAAATTTCATAATTGCCAAATATTTATTTGTATAATACTTAATTCATTAATAATTTACCTAATTTAGATTGTAAATGTATGCGGGATACATAATAGAATTGTCTAAAAAATCGTTAATCCAAACACATTAGTAAATACAATGAGAATCGGAATCATTTAAAACCCATTAACCTTTTGAAATATATATACTCCGTATTTTTTAAAAGTATTAGAAAAAAACATATAGTTATTTGTTGCTATAAAAATTATCAATAGAGATAAAATGTAAGTGTAGTCTCTTGCAAAATTAGTGAATTTTATAATTAAACAAATCAACTATATGGGTTAAAATACTATAAAAAGAAACTTTCATATAATAAATATAGTTATAAGGTATGTTAAAAGGACTAAATCGATTTAAAAAAAGATGTTTATTACTTTAATCCAAAATAAAGAGTCCTAACATTTTCGAAGTTCATTTTTTAAAGTTTCATAATTATGATATGTTAAGTGTTTTCCGTTTCAAATTTATTAAATCAACTTAATTAATTAAAATTCATTTTTGATCAAATTCGTTGAAGAATATATTAAGATTACAATACATATTTCAATAGGCTATCTTATTGAGTACACATTTTTTAACAAAGAAAACAATCTAATTCCAAAAATGAGCAAATAAACTAAAAGAATTACATTCACGCATGTAACATCCCAAAATCCAAAAGTAATATTGTGAATAAAGTAATATTAAGTGTTTTAAATTATATTTACCTTAGGTGAAATAAAATAGTAATAATTGTAAGTCGGTTTTAAAGTTTCAGACAATGATAAGTACGGGGCACGAAATAAGACTTATTCTTATTATTAATATGGATATGTACGTATCATTTTTTTTAAAACCTTTGGAAAAGCTCCAGGAGCTTCACGATGGAGAAGAAAACATGAAACCCTAAACCCTAAACTAAAATCGATCTAAATACATGAAATTGAAGCTAGAAATCTCAAGTTCAACAACGATTAATCGATTCTAATATAAGGTAATCTTTGTTCTTGAATTATTTTAACCTAGAATCTTGAATTCTATGAATTTTCATGGGGGTTTATGAAATTATCGATTTCAATACGAATTTAAGTATGAAATACATTGAATTGTTGATAGATAAGCTTATTATTGATTGTGGAATCATTTAACATGAATGAAAATAAAGAATCAAAGAAGGTGTTCTTGGGTTTTGGTGAGTTTTGAAGAATTAGTGATTTTAATCCGAAATTAGGGCTTGTATGAGTTTAAATTGATGTTAATTAGTGTTATAAAGGGTATTGGTAACACTAATTCAACCTAAAAATGGATGACTTGAATTGTGTATCTAATGATTAAAATGAGTATTGTGTAGATGATGATGAATTGGTGTTAATACACCTTAATTGGTGTTTAAAAAGGTTATTGGAATATGATTAATAGATTTTGAAGTATTGAATCAAGAGAATTAAGCAATATGATTAACTATGATTATGAAAATGATTATGATTAAGTGAATTAAAGTAATGATCAAAATGGAATACAAGTAATCAAGTTATGTATATGATTATACAAGTAATGAAATAGTGAAATGATGAAGATTATGAAAGGAGAGATCATGAATTAGAAATAATCAATCCAAAAGAGGTGATGGATTGATGATTGTATTAGTTGATTTTGATGATTATGTGTTATTGTATTGATAGGTTGTATGTTAAGTGATCAAGAATGGTGGATTTGCTATTCGAGTGTGAAATCATACATGTACCCTAAAAGGCAAAGGTGAGTGATACGAGAATTACTTGAATAATGATTGTATGCTCCGGATTGCTTACGAGCAAGAGGTTCATACAATCGTTTGGAATATTGTTTATCTCTTATAGTTGTTTCTTATGGTGGTTCTTAGGTTATATTGTATCTTGAATCTTAAGTTGATATTTGTTGTTGACCATATTTGTTGATTGTTGTTAGTAGTTGAGTTATTTGGAAATAGTATAGTATTATGTGAATTAGGAGGATTATGTGAATTAGGAGAATTATGTGAATTATGTGGAGTATATGGATTTAGTATTGTAGAGATTACTTATTACGAAATAAATGAATATCACGAAATAAGTGCTTGGCACTACTCGGTATCTATAAAGCTTGGTATCCATATATGATCGGTGCCATGCTTATTTGTATCTATTGGATCATGAATCCGTACGGAATATGGTGAAATCTCTACTGTGGCTCAATACGATTTATTTAAAAGTAATAAGTGGTTATTTGATAATTGTATCTTGTTGGTGCTTTTGGTGAATTATTTATTTGATTGCTTGTATACTCACTAAGCTTTATGCTTACTCGTATCAGTGGTTTTATGTTGTAGGTGTTTGGTTTTGTTGAACCAATTGGCTGAAAGGATTCAAGAAGGTAGCGTGGATAGAAACTTGTTGTGTTATTAGACAAGTTTCTCATTCTATTGAATTGTCGTTTTGAATTACCATTGTATAAATCGCCCAAAGGATTATGATTTTGATGTAGTAGGTTATCATTGTATTGAGTTGATTTCGTAAATATTTACTTTTAGCATTCACATGGGACCAAATGTGATGGAATTATATTTCTAAGCATTATGATTTCATAAATTGTAATATGTAAGTTTTCTGTAAAAAAAAATCTATTGAATTTGGGGCGTTTCAACGCATCTAAATATATATATATTTTTATGTCCCGCCGCAACGCGCGGGTGAAAAAAACTCGTTAGCACACAATTGTTGAAATGTTACATTTTTCATTTATAAATTATTAACATTTTTCCCACTAAAGGACAAAAAACAATGATTTAAAAACCGGGTTGAATCGGTCGGACCGGTTCAACCAGAAATTTTGAGGTTTTCGGCCAGTTGTAAACCCGTTTTGACCAAGGTTTGACCAGTCAACGAACCGGACGGTTCGGTCAAAACCGGACCGTTCAACCGGGAACCGGACCGGTTCAACCGGTTTTTGATTTTTTTTAAAGGTTTTTGACCGGTTTTGGGACGGTTCGGCTGGACCGGTCGGACCAGTTCAACCGGAACCGGAGCCCACTCCAGTCCGATTCGGTTTTCGGTTTTTGGTTTTCAAAACATTGACAACAAATTCCCATTCATCTCAACCTAAAATGTTATTAACGAGGGGAAAAAGCCCGAGGCACGTTGCCGCCTCGAACTATAATTTACGTAGTTGGACAATATCTAATTTGTGCTCTTTCCTTCTTTGGTAATTCATCTAATATTTCTAACTAAACCAAAATTATTGGTTGAATTAATTATTACAATAACTATTTATCGAACAATTGTTTTAGTCAGGTTAGACACTTTTATAACATAAAGTGCTTACAGTTACATAATAATTCATTAAACTTAACATATAAAACAACCATTTGATATTTTAAATAAAAAAATTTAAACCCTAACTGAAAAAAAAAAACTTTCATAAGTTTTTTGTCCGCTACAAACTTACGATCATCTTATTTGCAACTAGCACAATACCCGCGCAATGCGACGGTGAAAGTGGTGTCGAGTGGTGATTGACGATTTTAAAATGAAAATAAATGTAAATATTTTGAAGATTCGTTGTATGATGCTTGTGTTGTGTATTATTTTATCTATATGATAAATATAACAGAAAGAAATCTTATTTGTTTATAGTAATCAACATATAAATGGAAATGATTTGATCATATATTATATATTATATGCATTAATTAATAGGTATAAATATGATAGGGGTATTTTATGAACTTTAATTATTTTAAGTATTCTAAGATTTAACATTGGACACGCTTTATAAGTAGTAATAGATAATAGATAACTCACTTTTTACAAACGTAATAAAACAAAAACTGGAAAAAAATGAAATAAATTCCAAGATTTCTATTTACTTAATAGATTTCCCATTGGTGTCTTGGGATGCTCTCATTGTTTTTGTTTTTTACATAGATTCAATACGGTTTTAATTTTATTTTATTTTTTTTAAATGTGGTCGACATGTATTTGGGCTGATATTAAAAAGTGGCATAAAATGAGATGATAAATAACCTAACATTAAATATTTACACATTTTGTTAACACATTTGAAAAGAGCTTACAAAAACAGCTATTTATAATAGTAATTTTAATATTTTAATAGCCATTATCATATATTTTTGAGAAAATTGCCGGAATCATCCATGTGTTTGTCTAAAAAATCACAATCCGTCCTTTATTTAAGGAAATGTCACTGGGCGTCCCTACATATGTTATTTTGTTTCACTAATCATCCCTCGGTGCAATGACGTTACTTTTTTCTGTTAAATAACAACACGTGACTTCCATATGAGGGTATATTAGTATTTTCCTTTTGTTCCAACAATTTCTATTTTAATTCTTCCCCGGTTAGTCAATTTCATACGCCATGATTCTTTTCTTCTTCATAATTTTTGTTCAAGAAAGTGCTTCCAAACTCAACTGCATTCCAAATCAATAACATTAATTATGTTATTTACCTTAATTCTCCGACTTGTTGGCAGTCAATTTCTCGAACAAGATTCCCGTCGTCATCGTTCGGAATCTCGTTGACATTGTTTGAGATCTCCGACTTGTTGTTGATCGAATTTTCGAACAAGATTTCGCCACTATTGTTCGGAATCTCGCCGCCATTGTTGAAAGGGGCTTTTTTCTTCGTGGGTTTGGAAGGACAGGGGTCCGATTTAAGGTTTTACTTTATAGGTGGGTTTTCATTTTTGTGGTCAACGATTAGATTGGAGTGGCGGTGGTGGTGGTTGCGGTTTACAAGTTCCGTCGACGCGATTAGCAGGCTCCGACGAGGAGATTTGCAGGTTCCAGCGAGGCGATTTGCAGGTTCCGGCGAGGTGAATTGCAGGTTCCGGCGAGGATGATTTCTGATCGATTTTTTTTTTGGCTTTAAGTTTCAATCGGGGGTTTAGGTTTCATGTTTCATATAGAAAAATGGTTTGCAATCTCTGAATGTTTGTTGTTGTTATAATGATGATATTTTCATTGTGGTTAAAATAATGATGACGATGAACTGACGACGATGCTATCGTCCACGATGGTGCGGAGTATTTGATATTGTTGTTGATAGTTTTGCTTAGATGAAAGTTATAACTTATGATAACGAATTAATGATAATCTTGATTGTTTTATTTTTTGGTGGAGTATGAAAACTAAAAAATAATCATAAAAGAAAAGGAAATCAAAAAATCAAAAGTGTAAGGTTATCTTAGTCATTTTAGCTTAATTTACACTCACATGCATGTCACATGTCTTTATTTAACGGTAGAAAGTAACGTCGTTAAGCCCAGGGATGATTAGTGAAACAAAATAACAAATATAGGGACGCTCAGTGACATTTCATTAAATAAGGGACGGATTGTGATTTTTTGGACAAACATATAGATGATTTCGGCAATTTTCTCTATATTTTTTTGGAATCTACTCCATCTATTTTGTTTTCACGTTATTCTTTCATTGACACGATTATTTAACATAATTTTTAACGAAATAAAACCTTTCCAAAGTTTGTTTTATTTATTTACATTCATACACAAACTCCTAAATAAAAATTTTTTTGTCACTAACTAATATTTACAAATGTATTCAGACAAATCTTTCATAGATATAGTTGACATTATAAAACTATAAAAAAAACCTTGTCATCGGAGATACTCACATTGTAATTGATATGAATTTTTCCGATTTAAAAGGTGTTTTGAAGATAATAAATAATGTTACGTTAAACATTTACAAAACTATGATAACATACTTGAAAATAGTCTACATCACGATTTTAAGTGAAGAAGAGTCAAGTTGAAACCATTCAAGCAGACCATTTTTTTTTCATCAACGAATAAATATATATATATATATATATATATATATATATATATATATATATATATATATGAGGTGGGTTAAAATGAGAAGCCTAATTTTCGTAAGAACGTGAGAAACACTTCAAAATTACTTTTTAACTATTCCAAACACATTTTTCTATAAAACTTTTTCAATGACTACTATTAAAATAACTTTTGGAAGCTATGATATAAATATAAATAAAAAATATTAACTTTTTTTCGAACTTATTTTACAGTCGTTACTGTTGTGATTGTTTAAGATAATCACAAAATATAACATGATAATCACATGTGATTATTCTCTATTATAATGTGATTATCATGTGTTCGAGATAATCACAAAATATGGCATGATAATCACATATTATTCATGTGATTATCAAGTTATAAAATGTGATTATTATGAATAAAAAATTTAACAAAAAATAATTAAAAAAATAATAAAACGTCTAAATTTTTTTATTTGAAAAATAACTTCTAAAAGTTATTTAAAAAATAAGCTACGAAGAAAGTTTTGTAAAAAAACATGTTTTGGATAGTTAAAAAGTGATTTTAAAAGTGTTTCTCACGTTTTCACGAAAATGAGCCTTCTCATTTGAACCTGGACACACACACACACATATATATACAGGGGCGGATCTGAGAAGGAGGTAGGGGGTCACTTGCCCCCAGTAACCCAACAAAATTTACAGTAAATTTATGTATATATTGGGTCGTGCCCTCACCTTAGGAAAAAATACGACCCCAGCTCATGATTTGTTTGCAACTTAAGTACATAGTTACTTTTATATATTCAACAAAATAATTGTTGAAGTAACAATAAAAAAATAAAGCTTCAATTTGTGTTTTAATGGGGGAAAGTATATTTGAGATTTGGTGGAGAAGAAGATAAACCACACGTTTCATATTCACAAATAGAATTTTCAAAAATACCCCTTCTAGTATATATAGAGGGACATATTAGACCCTTGGACTTCATATTTTCATTCAATAAATCCACAATTTTAGATTTGTAGTTTACTATTACTATTATCTTTCTTTTTTAGTTATTTTTTAAGAAACCCTTGAAACAATATCATCCATTGTTTTTTTTAGAATTAAAAAAACTATAAGTGACTGATTAGAATAGTAGAAGTTGGGTTATATTACAATTACAAATAAAACTTCTATTGGAATCGGAAACCTTTTAAATGACCAGCTAGACAAAAACAAACAATGGACAATAATAAAAATCAATAACATATTTAGTATCGAATATAAAGCATAAAGTATTATAATTTGTACCCAAAAATACAAACTTTAACAAATCGTATGTCAAAGTTAACAATAAAATCATACAAAATTAAAATCTTTCACATTCAAGAGTCAACCTCTTAATTAAGCAATTTTTTGAGTTTGTTGTAAACGGACCATTTTTCTATAGCTTTCATGTTGTTTATGTTACAATATTGATGCTAATCTTTTTATATTGGTGGAGTTATTTAGCTTCCCATGATTTATTTTGCAACTGTTTTTTCATACACTATTGTTGTTAATACCAGAAGCATTATTATTATTATTAAAGTATGTATAACAAAAATTATTATGCAGTTTTAAAAAAAATTGTGCCCCCTGTGCCACAAATTTCTGGATCCGCCACTGTATATATATATATATATATATATATATATATATATATGTGTGTGTGTGTGTGTGTGTGTGTGTGTGTGTGTGTGTGTGTGTGTATATATAGTGGGAGGATCAAGGGGGAAACACATTTTTTGAGGGAAGGAGGGAAGTGTAATATTCATCACGATGCATTTTAATTTTTGTCAATACAAATGTTAAAAAATAAAAAAGTGAAATCTAATAAATGTTGATAAGAATCGATGCTATGAATGTTAAGCTTCCTTGATAAATTCTTTTTGTAGTTTATAACATCAATTAATGAATATTATATCCAAAATCGTTAATGTTCGTCGTGGTGAATGCTAACTTAATATTCATCACGATGAATGTTAAAATTAAATTAATGTTATTATTTAACATTCATCGTGATGAATGTTAAGTTAACATTCACCACGATGAATATTAACGTTTTATTAAATAAATATTCATAAACTAATGTTATGACTTAAAATTGAATTTCATATATGAATATATTCATTATAGCATCGATTTTGATTACTATATACAAGTAAAGTTAGTTTTATCTTTGATATTTGTATTGGCGAAGTTAGGATGCTCGGTGATGAATATTATACTTGTAACACCCAGTCTTCGGGTCTAGTAGTATTTAATATTTTCTGACAGTAAACTATTATTTAAACGTGTCAGAAAATAAGTGTGTTGTGTTAATTTAAAATAAATGGAGAAAAGAGTCGAATAATTTATTGTGACTAATAAATTATTACTTGTTTTAATTTAATTCAGTTGACGGTAAAATAAAATAATGTTTCCCCGCAAATGGTTTTAAGCTCCAGACAATGATAAGTACGGGGGACAAAACTAGTACACATATTTTTAATATATGTGTGTAATACGTATTAAAATTCACAAAAACTCCAGAAATGTCGATTGTGTGCTAGTGAAAGATCAAAACCCTAGATATAGACCCTAATAATCAAATTTTGGGGAAATCAATCCCTGTTCTTTGTGAAATCACTCTGGCCGAACTCAAAACAACCACAGGGACGATTTTGAAGTTTCAAAACAAGCTGTGAGACTAAATTGAAGCTGTAGAAATTCGAATTGAGCTTCAATAACATGGATTAATCATCCTATCATCATCATCATAAACATGTTGTAAGTGTTAATTCTTGATTTTGTAAGTCCCCTAGTTTTAGGATCGATAACTTCGTTATCTGTAGTATTAAGGTGCGGAATCCCTCAATACGGTGTTATCTTACTAACAACGAATATGTTCGTATTGCGTTTAATAAGCTTAACTTTAAACGAATAATACGTCAAAGCCTAGCCGTAGGTTATATTTTTCTCTGGTTTGCTGGAATCGCAGATCAGCAAAAATATCAAAAGTGTTTAGAAATTGTTAACGATTTACAAAGAAAATCGTTTAAATAGTCTATTCTGGCTCGGCTCGCATGGGCCGGCGAGTTCAGTCCAACTCGCAGCCCAAGCCCAGTATAGGACTCGGCTCGCCAGACTTATGCTTCGCGAGTTCAGGTCTCACCTCACAGCTCAACTCGCTGCGACTTGAGATCTCGACTCGCTACGCATCAAACGTCTATTATTTATTTTGTATTTAATTATTCGTCTAACTTAACAAAAGAATATGTTTAACGAATATCACTAACAAAACAAATATTCTTTTACAAATCCAAACCAATATACAAACACAATAATAATTACACTAGTCCTATTTCAAGCTAGATATGTTGTCACACTCTATGTCCCAACAGATTTTCATATATACCTAGAAATGGGTTTTTGAGTATTTGATGAAATTAGTTTGATTAACTTGAAATTGAAGGTTGAAATGCTTGAATAGTTGTTAGTTGATGATTATATGATGATTATAATCTAAACCTAGCTTAGAAATGATGAAGTTAATATATGGTCATTAAGGGTTTAATTGATTAATTATGAATTATGATTTATAATCTTAATTTAGTGAAGTGTAGTTGATGATTGTTGTTAATGATCATATTAAGGTTGATTCACGATGATGATTAATTGTGTTCAAGCTAAAATGTGTAAAGTTGATTAAGTGTTCATGATGACTATAATGATTATGAAGTGTTTGATGAATTAAAGATGTTAGAGGTTGATAACCTTGGTAATGATTTAACCATGTGGATTAATGATAATTAAAGTTGGTTAAAAAGATGATGTAATACTATGATCATAAATGTGATAAGTGATTGTGAATATTGATGTTTAAGGTGGATATTCATAACTTTGGCATAAATGATGTTAAAAGTGGTTATCATGATATCAAATCATAATTAGGTGATAATTCAAGAAGTATGAATTTGGTATTGATAATGGGAGTTGTTGGTGTAAATCTATTGGATTGATGTTATATAGATTTTGAGACAAGTGACTGACTTGTGTTATTCTGTTGTATTCTCAGATGTGGAGAAGGCTCAGTGATATTAGACTACTGAGTGGATGACTGAGGTACTCGGTGAGTGGATCTTTAATCCTCAGTATGATTTAGTTGTAACAGGTTTGGTTACAACGGGTAAACGTATTATTACTGTTTTTGTTTGCCATGATGATTTTGGTTTAATAGTAATAATACTATTGATAGACTGTTAGTCTGAAATGTTGACCTGATATATTGCGAATATGTGATCACATGATATGTTGGGCCTTTGGGCATCAGTTGTTAATGAGGTCAACAGGTTGAACTGGTTGGTTGGACTAACTGTTATTCAAGATTTAACACATCTCCTGTGTTGGTTGATGATAACAATTAGCTATCGGTCTCGTCCGTTATGACCATACGGATATGGTTGGATAAGTGTTCTTGGGGATCCACCCAGGTATTATGGTATTCCCCAGAACCACCGATCCTCGTTATTCAGTTGTGATATTGTTGAACTATATTATCGATAAGTTGAAATTGTTGAACAGTTGACCAGTTGAATAGATGACCAGTAAATCAGTTGACTAGTTGAACAATTGACCAGTAAAGCGGTTGAATGGTTGTCCTAGGTATTGTGTGTTTACGATGCTTGTTGGTAAACAGAGTTGTTATACTAAGTTGAACTGTTGATTAATTATTGCCTCACTTAGCTTTATGCTAATCCCCTACCTTAAAACTTCTTGCAGGTTATAGTTTTTATCGGGTGGGCAAGAAGTTGGATTGGAAGGAATGTTTGGCAATTAGGCGTTACTCTGATATTGATTTGTATAAATAATTATTATCTTTTGGTTTTTGAAATAACACCCATGTTGATTAACTATGTTTTAAATTAAGTTGAAATTGTAATGTAACTTGGTATTGTTGAAAGTTGGACTAACGCTTCCGGATTTATTATATTTAAATGTTGGTAAAATGAGGAGTGTTTAAATACTTCCCCCTTCCTTCAAAATCAGTGCTTCCCTTTTGAACCCTCCCCTATATATATATAGTATGCTTTGAAAATTAAAGAGCCAGAAAAATAATTGAGATGTCAGGAATCGAACTCAAGACACTGTGGAAAGAATGAAGGGCTCAGCCGAATGAGGGGCTCAAATAAATAATAGAACAGAATTTGCATACGTGGCAGATTCTGAATGGAACGTTTGCTATTCATCTTCATCTTAATTGTTATTAACTAGATTTTAATTGTTCGCACTTCGCGACGGGATAAAATAACTATATCAAACATGATCTAAATAACTATCAATTTTCATAATTATGACTCAAATAAAAGTTATATTAATAAAAAAAGGGGGGGGGGGGGGGGGGGGGGGGGGGGGAATTTATAATATTAAAGAAAAGAAAAAAAAAAAAAGAAGAAGTGAGGCCGCCGTGTCTTGAACCTCCATCACATGTTTAGATGGTAAGAGGATAACCAATTAATTTACAAAATACTTTCAATCTAAAACTATACCACTACCTCCGTTCTAAAATTATTGTCTGATTTTGACTTTATGAAGTCTTTCTTTTTCAATTTTGATCTTAAATATTTTTATTTGTGTTATATAATAGTTGATGAAAATTATACCAATGAAAATACATTTAAAACCTAATCCATTCATATATTTACATAAAGTATTATATAACATAAACAAAAATATTTAAGGTCAAACTTAGAAAAAAAGATTTCGGAAAGTCAATTGGACAATAATTTTAGGACGGAGGTAGTATTAACTATAGATACTTAATGTAAGTCATAAAAGACAAAAAAAATAAAAAAAAAAAAACAAAAAAACAAAAGTGTTACATTTCATACACTTCAGTGGTTGATTTATAAGAGCATACGAAGTGGCTCACAAAATCATCACCGTTCTCCATGGTGAATGCCGAACTTCAAAGTTCTCCACTCCCCACCAGCGTTCAGCCTCGGTGTTAACCATCGTCGTGCAGCCCAGCACGTTGAAGCATCGACGTTTTCTTATTTTTTTTTTGTTTTTTTGTTGGTTTCAAAGGGTTACAAAAAAAACTTTTTTTCTTAAAAAAATAATAAAATAATCAACAGAAGTTTAACAATTACCTCACTTTTCAGCTTCGGTGTTCAAGTTCAGTATTCAACTAAACATTGAACTCAAAACAGAAACTCCATTGACCACTCGATAAATAATGAATTTTATAAACTTTATTTTTCTAAATTTAATAATAAAATAGAATGATTTGAATGCTCTTTAGTAATGAGCTTATAAACGAGTACGTCTCTTGAGCTCTCCCAAATACCCCTAACGTAGGAAGGAAGACAGCAGAAAACAAAGTTGTTTGAAAGAAGAAATTAAGCTAGAAATGAAAGAGTGGAAATTCAGAGGGAACAGAGATGTAAAAAGTGGATCGGAATATTCAATCGCACGTGTGATTGGTGAAGTCAAAACAAATCTTAATCCAAGTGATGAAAGGCCAACAATACCTCTCAGCATCGGAGATCCATCGGTGTTTTCATGTTTTCGAACCACCAAAATAGCAGAAGATGCGGTTGTTGATGCTCTCCGGTCTGCTCAATTCAATGGTTATGCTCCTAAAGGTGGTGTTCTTCAAGCGAGAAGGTATTAATTATTCATTTATTATATACTATATAACTATAACTATAACTATCCGGTTAAAGTAAATTAAAGTTCATATATATGGATATTAATTAATTGTTAGTTAAACTCTCCTATGTGTTGGTATTTCGTGTTTGTTTTGTATATCTATCCTATAAATTGAATTATTGGGCTTCCTTTGTGGATAATAATATTTTAATTCACTGATGTTGTATGTATTTTATGACGTGACAACTACATATATAAACGACACGTCAATTAAATTATCATAAATTACGTACAATAGCAATGAAAGAGTTTATTACAAACAATAGAAAGCTCGATAGCTCGTTACACACTATAAATGTCGGACATTAGTTCGATATATTCTGGTGCACTTAACCCAAAATATGATAGCATAATCAAAGATTGATCGGATAGACGGATACTTACTGGTCAGGGACGGGTTAGCAGGTGTGATTACCCTAAGCAAATATACCAGTAATTGTTTAAACATTTTACTCGAAAAACATATACAATGAGTTTCTGCTCTTAGGATTGCGTATAGGCCTATAATCTAGCATTTTGTGTAACAGGTCTTTAGCAGAGTTCCTTTCTAGCAACCTCCCGTATAAACTATCTCCTGATGATGTATATGTAACTCTCGGTGCTAAGCAAGCAATTGAAGTTATACTATCTGCGCTGAGACGTCCAGGTGCAAATATCTTGCTTCCTAGACCTGGCTATCCTGCGTATGAAGCTCTTTCAGTTGTTAATCAACTCGAAGTCCGCCATTTTGACCTTCTTCAAGAAAAAGCGTGGGAGGTTGACTTGAACGGGGTTGAAACGTTGGCGGATGATAGAACAGTTGCTATGGTCATTATTAATCCCGGTAATCCTTGTGGCAATTTATTCACACGTGATCATCTTCAAAAGGTGAGCGAATTTATAAATGATTGATGGGTCTGTGTCAAGTTATTTCTTAGCTGTGTCATCTTTTTATTTGTAACTTTGAATTATTTACTTTATTAAAGATTGCGGAGACTGCTAGAAGGCTGGGAATACTTGTGATAGCGGACGAAGCCTATGCACATTTAACCTACGGGAGTAACCCGTTTGTGCCAATGGGGGTATTTGGGACTATTGCGCCAGTTTTAACCCTTGGGTCTCTATCAAAGAGGTGGATGGTTCCCGGATGGAGGATGGGTTGGATAGCAAGAAATGATCCTGATGGCGTTTTAGAAGAACAAGGAGTATGTCCACTCTTTCTTAGCTAACTTCTAAATAGAGGTCCAAATTTCTCCGTAAATGTTTGTTGAATGCTTAACAATAGTAATTATATAGTATAATGTTTTGAACACATCTGGTAGATATGTTTATATCCGACGAGGTTTCTACCACTTAAGTCACAGGCCAAAGAGTCTCGCTTTGACTTTTGTGGTGGGATTAACCATACTGCATGTTTAATTTATACAACACGAAACAAAATATCATGTAAAACTATATAGAAACTGAGATTAAACAAAGAGTTAATACACCCTTTTGGTTTCTTTTACCACAAATGCAGTTAAACGCAAGGGGTATTAATTCTACTAAGCAAGTCAAATATCTCATATTTAGTGTATAAATACAATTCAACTTCTAGTAGATGCGAATAGAGAAATTTCTGAAGCTAATTGAAGATATGGGGGTACTTGATTTGAAATAACTAGGTGAAAAGTAGGTATTTTTTACATCATGAGATTTTATGGTAAGCCAGATCGATGTTTTATGGTTCTCTCGCTACTCAATTCTTTTCAACTTAAATTCCAAAAAGGTTTATGGTCATTCTTTCCTCATTTAACTTTATTATTTGCCTTCAGATTGTTGAGTGCATCAAGAGATCTCTGAATACTAATACGGAAGCTGCAACATTCATACAGGTATGCAACTTAAAAAGGAGTTTACTTGAAACTTTAGTTATGATCTTTAGTAATGTTCATGCTACAAGTATGGATACACTGTTCGAAATTGATTCGTTTCTGCCGAAACAAAACGGCCTTTTCTTTCTCCGGACCGATGACTTTATATTTTGCCTTTTTTCTATGAGTTTGATATATAATCGGCATGAACAATTTCTGTTAACATCCTCTAAAACTAAAAATGTGATAGAACTAATTCTTGTACATTTATCAACATTCACATATCTTAAGGATAGAAAAAGAAAGTAAATCATGGGGACTGAGAACATATCTAATTGAACAATGTGGTTTATGTGTTCAGGCAGCCCTTCCTCAGATTCTTGAGATGACAAAAACAGATGATTTCTTCATGAAGACTATCGACATACTCAGAAAAGATGCTGATATGTGTTATGAACGGCTAAAGGAGATCCCGTGCTTTACATCCCTACAAAAGCCTCAAGGATCTCTCTTTTTAATGGTATGTAAAATTTGCTGAAAGTTTTTTATTCCGAACTTTGATACTGTTTATATATGAATTAGGAAATTGCCTATTGCAGGTGAAGTTAGACTTGACCCTGCTGCAGGGCATAAATGATGATATGGAGTTTTGCTCAAAACTTGCTAAAGAGGAGTCGGTCATCCTTCTGCCAGGTACGCTGGTTATGTTTCGTAAAATACTTTGACCGTCAAGGTCAAACATCAGTTCGTGGTAACGTAGAGTTCGGGTTATTTATCTAAATTTTCTTGGCGGCTCAAAGAAATCATAATGATTCTTAGTGATAATCCGTTTGACCTATAAAGTCAGATTCGACCTCATTTTAATGACAGTATCTATTATTAGTGTCGACTTATACGGAAATGGATTTTTGCGAGCTAAGTAATGTTTATGTTTTATGTAGGGTTTGTGCTGAGGATGAATAATTGGGTGCGTGTGACATTTGGCATCGAGCCATCGGCTCTTGAAGAGGGACTTACGAGGATCAAAGCATTTTGTCTGAGGTATGCAATCAAGTGACCTACTAACACTAGAGAAGCTTGTTAATCCAAACTGTAATACATGGAGCAGCACATCCTGTATCTCAAGTCTCAACAACATGGATCTACCATTTATAGTTAGTGTTACAAAGTCTGTAAACCAACAACATATACCAAAAGTACAACGCATAGCAGTCTATGAGGTAATAATGGTGGTGCTAATAAAAGAGGACATGAAGGATGGTCTTGGTGTGTCACGAATAGGTTGGATCGACCACATTCTGTGTCTGCCTTGTGTTTGTTTGAGAACTAAAAACACATCACTTTGCATGATTTATTCTTCTTGGAAAAAAAAATCAATTAAGCATTTCAATTGTTGGTCAAGGTGTTTTAACTTGGATCTACAGTGAACATCTTTTTATGTAAATCAGGAATATAACTGATTTTCAGTTATACGTTTCAAACAGAAACATGTCCAGTTTGGGTGTAATGGAGCCGAGTCGGGTTGATACGGTGCTATACTTGAGCTCGACTCAAATAAGAAACTCACAGCTCGAAACTAGACTTGAGTTTGATCGAACTTTTACTTTCAATCTCAAGCTCTACTCGTTTATAAACTGATACTTTCGAGCTCATCTTAGCTCCATTCGAGTGTCAACACTAATATATTGATAAAACTATTTAATGTTAGTTTAAATTGACTCGATGCTTTCATTTGACTTGACTCAATTCGATATTATCATACTCGACTCGATTTGAATTTAATTAGAAAGTACAATAATTATGTTAGGGGTTTATTGTTATTGTTTCATAATATATTAAATTTTTAACATTGCATTATTGTATGAGTGAAGTTTGAAAATTCTTATTGAATTTTTAAAAACTTATGTAGTAAAAAACAACTAATAACATACTCTTGTTTTACAAGTGTCTAGTTTTGACTTTTTGAAATCTTTCTTTTTCAACTTTGACCTTAAATATTTGTTATATAATAATTGATGCAAAATATATGAATGGATCGGGTTTTAAATGTATTTTCGTTGGTATAAGTTTTATCAGGTACGTAGTATTATATAACACAAACAAAAATATTTAATGTTAAAGTTGAAAAAGTAAGACTAAGAAAGGTCAAAACAGAACACTTGTAATGGGACGAAGGAGTACGTATGTACGTTTTTAGAGTTAAAATACTTACACAATTTTCAAGGTTTACAGTAAAGCCTATAAAAACTTTGCAATTCGAAATAATAAATCCATATCGATATGTTAATATACACTGATATAAATGGTAAAATGACATAATCACGATAGGGCTCGCAAGCCTTTCGAGATGAGTATTTTAATTCTACTCTATATGTACTTGTTCAATCTCTAAGTATTTTTCGAATCAATGTTAAGTAATTCAGCAAGTTGAGACTCAATTACAACCCTACCCGTCAGGCCGTCAGTACCAAAATAACTACGTAGTATTTAGTTAAGGGTAACGATAAGTATACTATCTAAATTGATAAATCCACCACACTTATACATTAACATGTTGTACCATACAATTTATTAATGCAAATTCATAATGGATTTATCAATTTGGATGGTTGGTAATATGGTATATCACCTCCCTTAGAATTAAAATATTACTTGGTAAACAAAAATCACTTAGAGCATACGGTGCGCTCCACTGTGGCAACAATGTTCTCCGACCAGAACGCCGAGTGACAGCGTTCTGGCACACCTGCCCGACGTTCTCGCCGGCGTTCTGACGCCGTTCTGGGCTCACCGTCCCCCTCCGGACGTCGTGCATGTTCGATGTTCTTTTTTTTTTTTTTTTTGTTTATTGCTTTGTGTCAGGCTTTTGGTAAAAAACAAAAACCTTTTAACATTCAATTAATAAAAACCTTTTTACATTTAATTAAAAAATTAATTAAAACAAATAATAAAAAACTCCAGAACACTGTCCAGAACACTGTGATTTCAGTTTTATCACACCACAGAATCCTCACTTTCAACATTCTTCATAATACTGTCCAGAACACCGTTCCCACGTCCTGTTACGTCAAAGAGACAAAGACGGACACATAGACTTTATCATATGACATATTTTACCCCACTCGCACAACCCCAAAATTAGCAAATTTTTGTCAATGTTTCTAACCGTTGATTGATTCTTTCTTTCATTTAGGCACAAACTCCCATACCCCATCATCATCATCATCTTCTTCTTCCCCTCCCAAATTTTCAAATATATTTCTTTCCTCCAACGGCTACCTGCAACAAAGTTTCAACCTTTTTATATCAACCCAACAAACCCACAAATCCTTCTTCTTTCACTCTACCAAAATCAATGGATTCACCTCCACCATACACCCGATCGGACCCTCGAAACCGAACGAAATCGGCATCTCGTTTGGCTCGAACCAGTAGCCAGGAACCACCACCAACATTATCTCTTGATTTGGTCTCTTACTCACCAAAAAACACAATTTCCCCAAAACCCAAAAACCCTCTTTCACTTCATGATCTATTGCTACTTTCTCCTTCCCCTGCTAAGAAATCAAGAACTCGACTCGATATCGGTGAAGAGGTCTCGGACACATACGGGTCTCGACGGCGATACAAGAACCGGTTTGCTAGTCTGGGTTCGCCGAGAAATGGTCGGAGATCAAGGAGGCGAATCGAGCTAGAAATTAGAGAAGATAAAGATTTGGTTTGTGTTGATGAGTTGGTTGCTGCTAATAATGTTAAGGCCAAGAAAAGAAGACATAGTGGTAGATTGAAAAAGGAGAAATCGATTTCTTCCCATTCGATTCCATCGCCAAGTAAGAAAAAATTCAATCTTTATTTGTTTTAGGTTTCGATTTTGGGTTTTTTCTTGCTTATCTTGATTGTGTTGTGAATTTCAGAAGGAAATGATGATGATGAATATGGGTATAATTTCGATCGAATTGGATTACTGGTTAATGATCTGATAATGTGGAATGATTTTGCAAAATCAACACTTTGGTTCGGGTTTGGTTCACTTTGTTTCATATCTTCCTGTTTTACAACTGGTATTAGCTTTAGGTAAGTGATGATGATATTTTCTCTCTTTTGATTTTTATGAAATTTCATGGTTTTAGGCTTTTGTAAGGGTTTGATCTTTGTTTCAGCATGCTTTCTTTGATATCTCAACTCGGGCTTCTGTGTTTGGGTGTTTCGTTCTTCTCAAATATAATTGCTCAAAGGTCAGAAACCTTGATGACACTGAATTCGTGTAACGTTACTAATAATACACTTTTCGGTCGTTGTTTAACTTGTTGGATTCACAAACTTACAGAAATGGCATTGAGAGTAAAAGAGACTTTAGGCTTAAAGAAGATGACATATTAAGAGCTGCAAGAGTTGTACTTCCTGCACTAAATTTTGCGATTTCAAAAGCTCGAGAATTATTTTCAGGCGAACCATCGATGACCCTTAAAGTAAGTCCATATCTTTAGTAACTCATTCATCTCGATTTACACTATGCATCACTATAAGAAAATGGTACATATATGTTTTTCAGGTGGCTCCATTATTACTTCTTGGTTCCCAATATGGTCATATAGTTACATTCAAGAGGCTTTGTGCACTAGGTAAGATCATTTTCAACATGGGTTTTCAACCAGATTATGTATCAATTTTCAACCAGATTATGTATCAATTCGTGAAAGCTTAGTTTCGTGTTTGCATTTTACAGGGTTCTTTATTGGCTTTACGGTCCCAAAACTGTACTCTTTATACTCTATTCAAATATGCAAGAAAGGTAAATATGAACGGAAATAGGCAGCAGTTTCTATTTAGCACACAAATTATGTCTTATTTGTGTAACGTTTATATAAATCAGGTGAATGCCTGAAAGAGAGGATACTGGAAGCCTGGGGAGGTTGTTCACACAAAAAATTAGTTGCAGCATCAGTAGTCACAGCCTTTTGGAATCTGACTTCAATCAAAACTCGCATTTTTGCAGGTAGATTTCTCAGTAAAAGTTAAACCATCTGGATGACTGTTGTTGTTTGCAACAGTTTTTTTATCTTGAAAGTCAAAATTTTCTAACCAAAATGGGTCGGGTTTGTTTATATGTGTACAGCGTTCATATGTTTGGTGATCTTTCGATGGTATAGACAAGAGTTGCCATGGGAAGTGGAAGTAGAGGAGGAAGGTCAACAGCAACATAAGACGTTGACTGTGGTTGAAAATGTTAAAGTTGATTAGAACTTTCAAGTATATTGTATCTTCTATAATAAATGTAAAATAAATGTATCTTCTATAATAGAATCAACTGTTTCACGCCCTTGCGTTTTAGTCTAAATGACCAAGATTCTAAGGTGATATTATCCTAAATATACAAAATGCGTTTAATATTTTACATATTATCAATCCAATTTTTTTTTCTCACAAAATATACATCAATTTCGCAAAGCATGGGAAAATCGCAATATACTAATTTCAATTCGCAAAATGTCATTTCGCAAGGAGTAAATCGCAATAAGCAAATTTTATTTCGCAATATAGCTTTTAGCGACGACCAGGTCGTTGCTAAAGACCTTTAGCAACGACACAGTCGTCGCTAAAGCCGTCGCTAAAAGCTACATTGCGAAATGAAACCTTTATTTTGCGAAATGAATATTGCGAATTTCTAAAGCCTTATTGCGATTTCCCCCATCCTTGCGAAAATAAATGCAAGTTTTTCTTTTAGTCGTCGCTAAAGGGCTTTAGCGACGACCAGGTCGTCGCTAAAAGACATTTTGCGAATTGAAATTAATATATTGCGATTTTCCCATGCTTTGCGAAATTGATGTATATTTTGTGAGAAAAAAAATTTGGATTGATAATATGTAAAATACTAAACCCATTTTGTATATTTAGGATAATAACCCGATTCTAAGACATTCTCCTTTTTAACGCTTCCGGAATGTTTACAAATATACGACACGATATGTAATAACTTTTTAATGTGTGAATTCTCATGTGTCACAAGCATCTACTGCCAATGCACTTTATATTACTATATATAACTATAACATCATTCAAGCATTATGTATCATAACACAAAAGGTTCAAAGATCTATTGGTATGGCTTGTGATCATCATACATAACTATAACATCATTCAAGCATTATGTATCATAACACAAAAGGTTCAAAGATCTATTGGTATGGCTTGTGATCATCATACATAAGATAGAAACCATATAAAACAACAACAAAAAGCATGTAACAGTGTATATTATCAGTTTAGAATCTATAACTTGGTTGAAAGTTGAATAACCAGCCGAATCAAAGAATACTAATTTGGATGGCCATATACTCATCAAAATAGCAAAACAGTTCACATTTGACTGCATTTTTCCACTCTTCTGCTTGTATGCCTTGAACACTAATCATATGTCTTTGTTGCAGGCTAATGAACGAGAATGGAACGGTATTCTCATGAACCTATAACAAGTCAAGTAGCAGAAAATATGATTTACAAACAGGATCATGAAATTTAATAAATAAATAAATAATAAGAAAGTCCAACAGACTTTAAAACCACCATGAAGCCATCAATTTTGAAAAAAGATCAAACGGTATCACCTCTCAAGACTGTTGAATGTGTGCACCATTGGCATATTCAGGGGGTGTTTGGGGGAGCGTTAGTAGAGGGCTTTTTAGCTTTTGTGTTATCATAACGCAGAAAAGCTCTTTTTTAGTGTTTGGATGGAGGAGCTTTTTAGTATTTTAAAGGGTTAAAAAGCTAAAAGCTAAAAAGCCAGGAATTTGGGGTGGTAAGCTAACGCAGAAGCCAAACTCCTACCACCCGGCCAAACACCCTCTCACACTAATGAGAAATTAAAACATTCTGTATCTTTGGTATTCCAAACAGCGATTGATCCCATCTAATGAGTTTGACACCAATACTTCTTTGTTCAGAGTTCATTCCGTAATGTTAAATGTAGATTGAAAAAAAAATCCAGATTATTAATTGGTAGCCTATGTGATGTTAAAGTCGGTGCAACTCTTTTTAAGCATAGGAAACGCATCTAAACAAGACACTGATCACAGTACCAATTATATTACAGACATATACACATATTGCTATAAATAAATACGGTAAATAAGTAACCAGATAAGAAAGAAAGATATATACATGTATTGTGCCTCAATATTTTCTTGATATTATACTAGAAACCCAATAGTCAAATACAAAGGTCAGAATTTAACAGCAAATCTTTAAAAGTTAAGCATGCAACACAGCATCATCAAGTCAGAATCTATATGTAGATATCTTTAAGCCATATTTTCTTTATTGCCTAGGTAATTGAGTATTTAAGGCCTGAAGTGACCTAACCATTCCTACTGATCGAATGCTTCAAAACAAATACAATTCCAAGTTTCCATCTTCTGGTTCTTGATCTTTTGGTGAGTTCTATCAGCTACCTACAAGAGAGCATCCAAAGTATTTTATCCAAGCAAAGGTGAAACATTTCAATTAAAACTTAAAACAAAAAAAAACACAACGCAAGAGTTCTAACTTTTCACACTGATAGCAAGTAGTGAACCCTACCGAATACAGAAGCACACCTTCAGTATATATTTGGGAACTTTTGTAACTTTTCAAATTTTAACATACCCACAAGGTCACTAAGATTGGAAACTTTAATGGGCTTTTGATTTCAGTCTTACAGCATCCACCACTATCTTTAGACAGTTGACCTCAACACATTAATGTTACAGTAAATAATATCATATCAGTGAGATAAATAAACACACTTAGCTGCAAAAGCAGCTACCTTTAATCTTATTAAGTAATTAAACCCTTAATCAACGAAACTCAAATGAATACCCAACTCCAAACCATTCAGTTAGATAATGCACATAAGCCAGGCTTACTATAAGAAAGCACATCATTTGTTTTCAAATAAAGGCATAGAACGTGTAACCAATTTATTAGGGATCTGAACAACAATATAGTGTGATCAAGAGAAAGCACAAGCATCACCTTCTATTTCAGTTTCCTTTACCCACCAAATATTTGGAAATAGTGTTCTTAGAATAGCATCAATAGTTAACTAATTCCTAGCGAACTTCTTCACAGACTCACTCAGTCACTCCTAATTAACTCCTCTACAGAACACCACCTAACTATGAGTGCATAAGATCGTTTGGTACTTTGGTTGCACTTGTTATGTAAAAACACAATTTCCAAATATTTGGTCATGCAAAATCATCAAGTTTACACTTCAAATAAGGTAGTGCTCAATGAAACCATATGCCAAAAACATCTTGTTTACCATTGGTTTAAACAATTTCATCCAGATTTTTTTATCTATGTATTTGCAGATTCCACTAATTCAACTCCTAATTGATCTCCGTCTATTCAATCATTATCGACCACTCAAACATTCTCGTTCACATTCTCCAAATTCATCTTCTCTTGTAGTTCCTATTCCACCAACATACATGAACACATAACAACATCATCACTTGGAAAAAGAGTATAATAGTTACTACTTAGCTTAACAATCCCTCAAATATAATAGACATTTTTTCCCCAAACACAATCCTAAACACTTCAAGCCCCAACCTATATATAATAATAACAAATGTCCACTTCCAGCTAGCAATTACAATACATCATATACAAAACAATTGCATACTAACACTTAAGATGATGTTACAACAATGAACAAATATAAAGCTTAACAAATGGTGAAATAATTCAGTTAATTGATGCAATTTTACTACCTTCAGGGAGCCAACAGAAACTACCGCGAGAGAGAATGAGCATAGAAGTCATTAGAGCGGAAGCAGTAACTGTATGATACGGTTGCAGCGTATCCAAACAAACACTCAATTCAACTGGACACCTTCAAAAAATTTAAACATTTTAATGATAATTAATGTTCACTTTTAAAGTGTGTGATTTTGTGGTTCGTTACCGTACCTGAAAATGCGATTAGAATTAGGTTTTATCGAAGTAAAACGGAAGGAGGAGGTTTTGGCGCCGGAGGAGAGTTTAGCGGCGGCGCTACGGACAGAAGTTGATCGTGTAAAAAACCTAACGGCAGCAACACCACCGGACATTTTGATAGCTTACTGATTTTTAGAAATTGGATTACGGAGAGTGGTGTATCAAACCGGCAAACCCTATTTGAAGTAATTACATTTACGGCCCATATACTATTAACTATTTACTACTAAGCCCCTATATATACCATGACAATGTTGTAGAAAAAATGCACCTCATGGCTCATGGTTGTGAGTTGTGAGTTGTGACTTGTGAGTAGGGATGACAATGGTCACCCGATCCATTGGATATCCATCTGATCCATTCACTTAATGATGGATATGGGCGATCTAAATGGATGAATGGTGGATATGGATATGGATGTGGATGAATAGTGGATCGGATATGGATGATAAGTTATTACCCATGGATTTATCCATTAACCCGAAATACATATACATATACATATACATATACATATACATATATGTCACACCCCCAATTTCATGATTTGCGGAAGCGACGATTTTGGGTGTGACTAATCAATATACAAAGCACCAAAGTATAAGCAAACGACTCTACATGAGACGTTTATAAATATTACAAAAGTAATACAAGTTTTGAGTTAAAGTTTACAACATAATAGCGAGTTCGCAAAAGTAGTTTTGAAGATTTTAATACATAACCATTATACAAAATATAATGCAGGAAAATCTTCATGTCAAAATGGATGCATGTGACTCGTGAGTAGATAGCTTATCCTGAGTGCCATCCTACTACTGCTGATCACCTGAGAATACAACGCTAAAAGGGTCAGCTATAAAGCTGGTGAATCTCACAGGTTTAACATAAACATTGATGTGATCAACATGATAATTTGACGATAATAAAATGTTTCGTCTGAACAAGGATTTAAATTAATAAACCAAACAATGATTTAAAACAATTAAGTTTTCTAAAACCATGATTTAACCAATTAAGGTTACTAAATAATGATTTGAACCAACGCAGGTTCCTCAAACAACCATGAAACCAACGCGGGTTTTCTAAACAATGATTTAACAATTTAGTTTTCAAAACAATGATGAAACCAACGCAGGTTTCCTAAACAATGATTAAACAGTTTAGTTTTCAAAACAATGATGAAACCAACGCAGGTTTCGAAATAATGATTTTTAAACAATGGTGAAACCAACGCAGGTTTCGTAATATTGAACAAACCAACGCAGGTTTCGTAATATTGAACAAACCAACGCAGGTTTTTGAACAATAATAAATTTAACAATGATGAAACCAACGCAGGTTTCGTAATATTGAACAAACCAACGCAGGTTTTTGAACAATAATAAATTTAACCATGATGAAACCAACGCAGGTTTCGTAATATTGAACAAACCAACGCAGGTTTTTGAACAACATTAAATTTAACAATGATGAAACCAACGCAGGTTTCAAAATAATGATTTAACAATGATAATCAAGACCAAATAATGGTAGTCAAACAATGTAACTAATATAGTTATCTGAACTAAATAATCATTTAATTCCTTGAGTTAATTATCAAATTAACTAATCAAATAACATATGATCACGAAAACATGTAAGCATTGTATCTCACCCCAATATTTGAAACAGTAAAAATGGGGCTGTGAGACTCACCTGAGTCAATCCGAGCAATGAATATATTCGACGTGGAATAGACAATCTTTGAAATCCCTTAGAGTCCTAAACACGCGAGATTCTAATGAGTAAATGGATTGTCCAATGTATTGTTTAATGTTTATGTTTGAGTTTACAAAATTTTGTACGAGTCTGAAAACAGTAATCTGCCATTTTCGGCCCCTAAACGACCCCGGATGGCCTAAAACTGACAAGGCTAAGGTACTTAGCTTTGATCATTGGGTTGTTTTTGAATGACCGAGCGAATTTGAGCTCAATCCGTTATAATAAATTTTTCATCGAGAAGCTACCCTGTTTTAACTTGTGAAATCGTCGACGTTTTCGAAAATTTACATGTTCTGTTTTAGCTAGAATTCGCAGGGCTAGTTTATTGATCCGTTGGATCATGAAATATATAGGGGGAATCCGCCGGATTCCCTTGAATCCGCCGGATTGGTGACATTTGGTGGGAATACGCCGTATTCATTTGAATACGACCGTATTCATTAAAAATAGAGGGAATACGCCGTATTCATTTGAATACGACCGTATTCATGAAAAATGGAGGGAATACGCCGTATTCCCTTGAATACGCCGTGTTCATGTTTTCTGGGCGGGAATACGCCGTATTCCCTTGAATACGCCGTATTCCGAGGTCTGGTTCGACTCTGTTCGTTCCAAAACACACCCAAACCCATTTTAAAACCATTTTCGCATATAACCAACTTAATACAAAGCTAATACATGATATGTAACGTATTAAAAACATGAAATTAACGAAAAAGAGTTGATGATTCTTACTAATTGAAATTGGAACCGAAAATGAAGTTTGATGGTGATGAACGATGAAGACGATGATGATGATCCAGATTATGATGATGATGATTGTTACTGAAGTTGTTTTTGATTGTTATTGTTGGTGTTGTTTGATGATTAACCGAGAGAAAAAGAGAAGAGAGGAAGGAGCCGAGAGTGATCCAGAGGGTGTGAAATAATTGAGGTCGGTTGTTATAACCGGCCTCAATTATTGAGGTGAGTGGGTGTTTTCCGACCCGTGTTCGTGTACCCGATCGTTATTTAGTAAAATGTTTTCAAACGATAAATTTCCAAAAATTGAAATCGTATAAGTTTTTATTTGAAGTATTTCACAAAAATACTTTTAGTGTGATACTAAATTATATCGTTGTTTCACTTTGATCTTACGGATACTTTTAATTATCCAAAAAGTGTTTTGCAATTTTTCCGAATACTGTAATATTATTTCTGTTAATAATATTCTATTTGGAGATGTTTTGGGACAACTTTTATTTTTATGTTTCCTGAGTGGTTTCAGATTTGTTCGCGTTGTGATTATTAAATAATCATTTCGTGTTATATATATCGTTATATATATATTATCCGAATACTTTGTTTTTGATTCGTACCGAGTACGAATAATTAAAGTTTAAATTGGCCCCTAATTTTGGCCATTTTTGACCGGGTGTCACATTCTCCCCTTGTTAGGAGAATTTCGTCCCGAAATTCAAGTGAAACCTATGCTCGCGTGTTAATAAGGCCGACTATGTGATATGTCTAATACTAAGACATCCGATTTATCCTTCTCCCCTTGTTAGGCTTAAACCTACTGATCTCAATTGAATAATGGAGAAGTCCGATTCTTTACCCGCCCGTTACCTACATAACAGGGTCGGTCCGTATTACCAAGTGTCACTATGATTTGGATTTATAATCCACCGAATTCAGTGAGTTCCTATGGTGTTCTTATAGTTCAATGTAACTATCAACACTGACATAATGTACACATGCCCTATATTAACAAATATAGTGTTTCGATTCTTATCCAATGTTTTGTCACTAACGTGATAACCATGTTCCGACTAGATCACCGCAGTGATAATCAATTTATATGCCACAACATGCATGCCTAGCCATATATTGTTTTAGCTAATCGAATACTGTAGCACATATTTTCACTGATACATTCATGTTTAGGAAAACGATAAGTTTCCTGCAACAATGATTCCAACAAGATGGCCTATTCGCCTATGTATATCAATAATGATATCCCAATTACCGCTCTAGACCAAAAAGCCTAGCCATTGAATTCTAAAGTGTAATTACGTTTTACACTTCCTGATTCGATTAACCACAATTTGCTAATCTAATTGTATATTTATCATCAAAGAATAGAATAGACATGACGCACAATTGTACGTACCAGTGTCAGGGTCTGCTTGAGCATCCTTAGCTCTCAGTACGAAGAACCTTCCTTTGGCAGTGTTGGTGTTTTTCAGCTTAGGACAGTCGTTTCGGTAGTGTCCCATTACACCACATTCAAAACAAGCTTTTACTCGGCAATCTTTTGCAAGATGCCCAAAACGCTTGCACTTCTCACAGGGGTCGCCACAAGGTCCATCATGATGGCGTTTGCACTTTGAACAGTAGGGTTTTGTTCCATAGTACTCCTTCTTGTTTTCTGTTCCAGATCCAGATCCAGAGGCATTGACTTTGGTGGTTGCAGACTTTTTGGTAGCCTGACTCTGGTTGTCAGAGTTTCCCTCAGATTTCCTTTTGTTGTCCTTTCCTTCCTGAACAACCTGTACCATGAGGCTATGAGCCATACGAACGGCACCCTGGATGGTTCCTGGTTTGGAAGCAGTCACCATCCCTCTGATACTTGCAGGAAGTCCCCAGATGTACCTCTCCACCCTTTTATACTCGGGGTTAACCATTGTTGGACACAAGAGAGCTAGTTGGTGGAAGAGAGTAGTGTATCCAGCTATGTCATTGCCGCTGATAGAGTGATTCCAGAACTCTGTTTCCAGCCGCTGGATCTCTTCCCTAGGGCAGTACTCTTCGGTCATCATCCTTTTCAGATCATCCCAGGGAAGTTTGTAAGCCTCATCGACACCCACCGTCTGGGCATAAGTGTTCCACCAGGTGAGTGCACCCTCCAGTAATGTGCAGATAGAGAACTTTACCTTGCAGTCCTCCGGGCAGTTGCAGATACGGAAGACAGACTCCATCTTCTCAATCCACTGTAGTAGACCGATGGCTCCTTCCGTACCTTTGAAAGTAAGAGGGTTGCAATTTAGGAAGTCTTTGTAGGTGCAGGGTTTTGGCACCGGAGCGTCGTTGTTGACTTCTGTGCTCCTCGGGTTTGGTCCAGATCCACTGTTGGGAGGAGGTTGTTGTGCAGCCAGTGCTTCAGTCACTCGCTGGTTGATGAGTCGTTCCAGTTCAGCATTTGTGAAGGATTTTCGTTTTGGAGGCATGTTCCTTCAATAACAAGATAAGGAACATGTCAGAGTTTGAATCGAAGTAAATGATTATCTTAATCATATGAATACTGAACAAATGAACTGACGTATGAAATGTCATTTGACAATAAGAGATAATAGGATTGTAATCAGTTAACATGCAAGTCTAACAGATTACAAGAGTTGAAGTTTACAGAAGTGTCAAGAATATCTCATCAGAACAGATATTTAAATTTTGTTTGTTATCCAACGCGGGATTATCCATTGGGTGTTTGCCGATTTGAAAGAATTGGTTAGGAATGATAGAAAAGATCTCAATCCTAAGAGGAATATTGATTTTGATCGTGAAGCATAACGACAGATGAAGAACAAGATTTTCTATCCTTACCGGAGTAAGACTCTCTCGAAGAGATGACCCTCTATACCTAGGGCACATCCCGGTACTATTTTCCCTGATTCGATCTACTTACGACCGGTAAATCCTTATGATTTATCCAAGGCCCTATCGTATATTTCATGTCCAAGGCATATCCATATATTTACATTATATATATATAATAGCTTAATCATATACGCACATACCATATACGCGTATATATCCGCCTAGTTGTGTCTAGCACAAAACAGCTTGAGTCCCGGTTCTTTCGTGGTCAGAGTCTACTATTGTCTTCCTGTTCGACATAACCCCTTTCAGACTTTACATCATTTTCATCTAATTGTACATAGTTAGCTAGGCTATGTTAAATTAAATTTATATGATGTAATTCCTGAACCAGTTATACCTAATGAGGAATACAGCCTAATGGTTATAGTCTAGGCCCACTAAATGCAACCTAGTTCGCTATAACCTCAGGCTCTGATACCAATCTGTCACACCCCCAATTTCATGATTTGCGGAAGCGACGATTTTGGGTGTGACTAATCAATATACAAAGCACCAAAGTATAAGCAAACGACTCTACATGAGACGTTTATAAATATTACAAAAGTAATACAAGTTTTGAGTTAAAGTTTACAACATAATAGCGAGTTCGCAAAAGTAGTTTTGAAGATTTTAATACATAACCATTATACAAAATATAATGCAGGAAAATCTTCATGTCAAAATGGATGCATGCGACTCGTGAGTAGATAGCTTATCCTGAGGGCCATCCTACTACTGCTGATCACCTGAGAATACAACGCTAAAAGGGTCAGCTATAAAGCTGGTGAATCTCACAGGTTTAACATAAACATTGATGTGATCAACATGATAATTTGACGATAATAAAATGTTTCGTCTGAACAAGGATTTAAATTAATAAACCAAACAATGATTTAAAACAATTAAGTTTTCTAAAACCATGATTTAACCAATTAAGGTTACTAAATAATGATTTGAACCAACGCAGGTTCCTCAAACAACCATGAAACCAACGCGGGTTTTCTAAACAATGATTTAACAATTTAGTTTTCAAAACAATGATGAAACCAACGCAGGTTTCCTAAACAATGATTAAACAGTTTAGTTTTCAAAACAATGATGAAACCAACGCAGGTTTCGAAATAATGATTTTTAAACAATGGTGAAACCAACGCAGGTTTCGTAATATTGAACAAACCAACGCAGGTTTTTGAACAATAATAATTTAACAATGATGAAACCAACGCAGGTTTCGTAATATTGAACAAACCAACGCAGGTTTTTGAACAATAATAAATTTAACAATGATGAAACCAACGCAGGTTTCGTAATATTGAACAAACCAACGCAGGTTTTTGAACAATAATAAATTTAACCATGATGAAACCAACGCAGGTTTCGTAATATTGAACAAACCAACGCAGGTTTTTGAACAACATTAAATTTAACAATGATGAAACCAACGCAGGTTTCAAAATAATGATTTAACAATGATAATCAAGACCAAATAATGGTAGTCAAACAATGTAACTAATATAGTTATCTGAACTAAATAATCATTTAATTCCTTGAGTTAATTCTCAAATTAACTAATCAAATAACATATGATCACGAAAACATGTAAGCATTGTATCTCACCCCAATATTTGAAACAGTAAAAATGGGGCTGTGAGACTCACCTGAGTCAATCCGAGCAATGAATATATTCGACGTGGAATAGACAATCTTTGAAATCCCTTAGAGTCCTAAACACGCGAGATTCTAATGAGTAAATGGATTGTCCAATGTATTGTTTAATGTTTATGTTTGAGTTTACAAAATTTTGTACGAGTCTGAAAACAGTAATCTGCCATTTTCGGCCCCTAAACGACCCCGGATGGCCTAAAACTGACAAGGCTAAGGTACTTAGCTTTGATCATTGGGTTGTTTTTGAATGACCGAGCGAATTTGAGCTCAATCCGTTATAATAAATTTTTCATCGAGAAGCTACCCTGTTTTAACTTGTGAAATCGTCGACGTTTTCGAAAATTTACATGTTCTGTTTTAGCTAGAATTCGCAGGGCTAGTTTATTGATCCGTTGGATCATGAAATATATAGGGGGAATCCGCCGGATTCCCTTGAATCCGCCGGATTGGTGACATTTGGTGGGAATACGCCGTATTCATTTGAATACGACCGTATTCATTAAAAATAGAGGGAATACGCCGTATTCATTTGAATACGACCGTATTCATGAAAAATGGAGGGAATACGCCGTATTCCCTTGAATACGCCGTGTTCATGTTTTCTGGGCGGGAATACGCCGTATTCCCTTGAATACGCCGTATTCCGAGGTCTGGTTCGACTCTGTTCGTTCCAAAACACACCCAAACCCATTTTAAAACCATTTTCGCATATAACCAACTTAATACAAAGCTAATACATGATATGTAACGTATTAAAAACATGAAATTAACGAAAAAGAGTTGATGATTCTTACTAATTGAAATTGGAACCGAAAATGAAGTTTGATGGTGATGAACGATGAAGACGATGATGATGATCCAGATTATGATGATGATGATTGTTACTGAAGTTGTTTTTGATTGTTATTGTTGGTGTTGTTTGATGATTAACCGAGAGAAAAAGAGAAGAGAGGAGGGAGCCGAGAGTGATCCAGAGGGTGTGAAATAATTGAGGTCGGTTGTTATAACCGGCCTCAATTATTGAGGTGAGTGGGTGTTTTCCGACCCGTGTTCGTGTACCCGATCGTTATTTAGTAAAATGTTTTCAAACGATAAATTTCCAAAAATTGAAATCGTATAAGTTTTTATTTGAAGTATTTCACAAAAATACTTTTAGTGTGATACTAAATTATATCGTTGTTTCACTTTGATCTTACGGATACTTTTAATTATCCAAAAAGTGTTTTGCAATTTTTCCGAATACTGTAATATTATTTCTGTTAATAATATTCTATTTGGAGATGTTTTGGGACAACTTTTATTTTTATGTTTCCTGAGTGGTTTCAGATTTGTTCGCGTTGTGATTATTAAATAATCATTTCGTGTTATATATATCGTTATATATATATTATCCGAATACTTTGTTTTTGATTCGTACCGAGTACGAATAATTAAAGTTTAAATTGGCCCCTAATTTTGGCCATTTTTGACCGGGTGTCACATTCTCCCCTTGTTAGGAGAATTTCGTCCCGAAATTCAAGTGAAACCTATGCTCGCGTGTTAATAAGGCCGACTATGTGATATGTCTAATACTAAGACATCCGATGTATCCTTCTCCCCTTGTTAGGCTTAAACCTACTGATCTCAATTGAATAATGGAGAAGTCCGATTCTTTACCCGCCCGTTACCTACATAACAGGGTCGGTCCGTATTACCAAGTGTCACTATGATTTGGATTTATAATCCACCGAATTCAGTGAGTTCCTATGGTGTTCTTATAGTTCAATGTAACTATCAACACTGACATAATGTACACATGCCCTATATTAACAAATATAGTGTTTCGATTCTTATCCAATGTTTTGTCACTAACGTGATAACCATGTTCCGACTAGATCACCGCAGTGATAATCAATTTATATGCCACAACATGCATGCCTAGCCATATATTGTTTTAGCTAATCGAATACTGTAGCACATATTTTCACTGATACATTCATGTTTAGGAAAACGATAAGTTTCCTGCAACAATGATTCCAACAAGATGGCCTATTCGCCTATGTATATCAATAATGATATCCCAATTACCGCTCTAGACCAAAAAGCCTAGCCATTGAATTCTAAAGTGTAATTACGTTTTACACTTCCTGATTCGATTAACCACAATTTGCTAATCTAATTGTATATTTATCATCAAAGAATAGAATAGACATGACGCACAATTGTACGTACCAGTGTCAGGGTCTGCTTGAGCATCCTTAGCTCTCAGTACGAAGAACCTTCCTTTGGCAGTGTTGGTGTTTTTCAGCTTAGGACAGTCGTTTCGGTAGTGTCCCATTACACCACATTCAAAACAAGCTTTTACTCGGCAATCTTTTGCAAGATGCCCAAAACGCTTGCACTTCTCACAGGGGTCGCCACAAGGTCCATCATGATGGCGTTTGCACTTTGAACAGTAGGGTTTTGTTCCATAGTACTCCTTCTTGTTTTCTGTTCCAGATCCAGATCCAGAGGCATTGACTTTGGTGGTTGCAGACTTTTTGGTAGCCTGACTCTGGTTGTCAGAGTTTCCCTCAGATTTCCTTTTGTTGTCCTTTCCTTCCTGAACAACCTGTACCATGAGGCTATGAGCCATACGAACGGCACCCTGGATGGTTCCTGGTTTGGAAGCAGTCACCATCCCTCTGATACTTGCAGGAAGTCCCCAGATGTACCTCTCCACCCTTTTATACTCGGGGTTAACCATTGTTGGACACAAGAGAGCTAGTTGGTGGAAGAGAGTAGTGTATCCAGCTATGTCATTGCCGCTGATAGAGTGATTCCAGAACTCTGTTTCCAGCCGCTGGATCTCTTCCCTAGGGCAGTACTCTTCGGTCATCATCCTTTTCAGATCATCCCAGGGAAGTTTGTAAGCCTCATCGACACCCACCGTCTGGGCATAAGTGTTCCACCAGGTGAGTGCACCCTCCAGTAATGTGCAGATAGAGAACTTTACCTTGCAGTCCTCCGGGCAGTTGCAGATACGGAAGACAGACTCCATCTTCTCAATCCACTGTAGTAGACCGATGGCTCCTTCCGTACCTTTGAAAGTAAGAGGGTTGCAATTTAGGAAGTCTTTGTAGGTGCAGGGTTTTGGCACCGGAGCGTCGTTGTTGACTTCTGTGCTCCTCGGGTTTGGTCCAGATCCACTGTTGGGAGGAGGTTGTTGTGCAGCCAGTGCTTCAGTCACTCGCTGGTTGATGAGTCGTTCCAGTTCAGCATTTGTGAAGGATTTTCGTTTTGGAGGCATGTTCCTTCAATAACAAGATAAGGAACATGTCAGAGTTTGAATCGAAGTAAATGATTATCTTAATCATATGAATACTGAACAAATGAACTGACGTATGAAATGTCATTTGACAATAAGAGATAATAGGATTGTAATCAGTTAACATGCAAGTCTAACAGATTACAAGAGTTGAAGTTTACAGAAGTGTCAAGAATATCTCATCAGAACAGATATTTAAATTTTGTTTGTTATCCAACGCGGGATTATCCATTGGGTGTTTGCCGATTTGAGAGAATTGGTTAGGAATGATAGAAAAGATCTCAATCCTAAGAGGAATATTGATTTTGATCGTGAAGCATAACGACAGATGAAGAACAAGATTTTCTATCCTTACCGGAGTAAGACTCTCTCGAAGAGATGACCCTCTATACCTAGGGCACATCCCGGTACTATTTTCCCTGATTCGATCTACTTACGACCGGTAAATCCTTATGATTTATCCAAGGCCCTATCGTATATTTCATGTCCAAGGCATATCCATATATATACATTATATATATATAATAGCTTAATCATATACGCACATACCATATACGCGTATATATCCGCCTAGTTGTGTCTAGCACAAAACAGCTTGAGTCCCGGTTCTTTCGTGGTCAGAGTCTACTATTGTCTTCCTGTTCGACATAACCCCTTTCAGACTTTACATCATTTTCATCTAATTGTACATAGTTAGCTAGGCTATGTTAAATTAAATTTATATGATGTAATTCCTGAACCAGTTATACCTAATGAGGAATACAGCCTAATGGTTATAGTCTAGGCCCACTAAATGCAACCTAGTTCGCTATAACCTCAGGCTCTGATACCAATCTGTCACACCCCCAATTTCATGATTTGCGGAAGCGACGATTTTGGGTGTGACTAATCAATATACAAAGCACCAAAGTATAAGCAAACGACTCTACATGAGACGTTTATAAATATTACAAAAGTAATACAAGTTTTGAGTTAAAGTTTACAACATAATAGCGAGTTCGCAAAAGTAGTTTTGAAGATTTTAATACATAACCATTATACAAAATATAATGCAGGAAAATCTTCATGTCAAAATGGATGCATGCGACTCGTGAGTAGATAGCTTATCCTGAGGGCCATCCTACTACTGCTGATCACCTGAGAATACAACGCTAAAAGGGTCAGCTATAAAGCTGGTGAATCTCACAGGTTTAACATAAACATTGATGTGATCAACATGATAATTTGACGATAATAAAATGTTTCGTCTGAACAAGGATTTAAATTAATAAACCAAACAATGATTTAAAACAATTAAGTTTTCTAAAACCATGATTTAACCAATTAAGGTTACTAAATAATGATTTGAACCAACGCAGGTTCCTCAAACAACCATGAAACCAACGCGGGTTTTCTAAACAATGATTTAACAATTTAGTTTTCAAAACAATGATGAAACCAACGCAGGTTTCCTAAACAATGATTAAACAGTTTAGTTTTCAAAACAATGATGAAACCAACGCAGGTTTCGAAATAATGATTTTTAAACAATGGTGAAACCAACGCAGGTTTCGTAATATTGAACAAACCAACGCAGGTTTTTGAACAATAATAATTTAACAATGATGAAACCAACGCAGGTTTCGTAATATTGAACAAACCAACGCAGGTTTTTGAACAATAATAAATTTAACAATGATGAAACCAACGCAGGTTTCGTAATATTGAACAAACCAACGCAGGTTTTTGAACAATAATAAATTTAACCATGATGAAACCAACGCAGGTTTCGTAATATTGAACAAACCAACGCAGGTTTTTGAACAACATTAAATTTAACAATGATGAAACCAACGCAGGTTTCAAAATAATGATTTAACAATGATAATCAAGACCAAATAATGGTAGTCAAACAATGTAACTAATATAGTTATCTGAACTAAATAATCATTTAATTCCTTGAGTTAATTCTCAAATTAACTAATCAAATAACATATGATCACGAAAACATGTAAGCATTGTATCTCAACCCAATATTTGAAACAGTAAAAATGGGGCTGTGAGACTCACCTGAGTCAATCCGAGCAATGAATATATTCGACGTGGAATAGACAATCTTTGAAATCCCTTAGAGTCCTAAACACGCGAGATTCTAATGAGTAAATGGATTGTCCAATGTATTGTTTAATGTTTATGTTTGAGTTTACAAAATTTTGTACGAGTCTGAAAACAGTAATCTGCCATTTTCGGCCCCTAAACGACCCCGGATGGCCTAAAACTGACAAGGCTAAGGTACTTAGCTTTGATCATTGGGTTGTTTTTGAATGACCGAGCGAATTTGAGCTCAATCCGTTATAATAAATTTTTCATCGAGAAGCTACCCTGTTTTAACTTGTGAAATCGTCGACGTTTTCGAAAATTTACATGTTCTGTTTTAGCTAGAATTCGCAGGGCTAGTTTATTGATCCGTTGGATCATGAAATATATAGGGGGAATCCGCCGGATTCCCTTGAATCCGCCGGATTGGTGACATTTGGTGGGAATACGCCGTATTCATTTGAATACGACCGTATTCATTAAAAATAGAGGGAATACGCCGTATTCATTTGAATACGACCGTATTCATGAAAAATGGAGGGAATACGCCGTATTCCCTTGAATACGCCGTGTTCATGTTTTCTGGGCGGGAATACGCCGTATTCCCTTGAATACGCCGTATTCCGAGGTCTGGTTCGACTCTGTTCGTTCCAAAACACACCCAAACCCATTTTAAAACCATTTTCGCATATAACAAACTTAATACAAAGCTAATACATGATATGTAACGTATTAAAAACATGAAATTAACGAAAAAGAGTTGATGATTCTTACTAATTGAAATTGGAACCGAAAATGAAGTTTGATGGTGATGAACGATGAAGACGATGATGATGATCCAGATTATGATGATGATGATTGTTACTGAAGTTGTTTTTGATTGTTATTGTTGGTGTTGTTTGATGATTAACCGAGAGAAAAAGAGAAGAGAGGAGGGAGCCGAGAGTGATCCAGAGGGTGTGAAATAATTGAGGTCGGTTGTTATAACCGGCCTCAATTATTGAGGTGAGTGGGTGTTTTCCGACCCGTGTTCGTATACCCGATCGTTATTTAGTAAAATGTTTTCAAACGATAAATTTTCAAAAATTGAAATCGTATAAGTTTTTATTTGAAGTATTTCACAAAAATACTTTTAGTGTGATACTAAATTATATCGTTGTTTCACTTTGATCTTACGGATACTTTTAATTATCCAAAAAGTGTTTTGCAATTTTTCGGAATACTGTAATATTATTTCTGTTAATAATATTCTATTTGGAGATGTTTTGGGACAACTTTTATTTTTATGTTTCCTGAGTGGTTTCAGATTTGTTCGCGTTGTGATTATTAAATAATCATTTCGTGTTATATATATCGTTATATATATATTATCCGAATACTTTGTTTTTGATTCGTACCGAGTACGAATAATTAAAGTTTAAATTGGCCCCTAATTTTGGCCATTTTTGACCGGGTGTCACAATATACATATACATATATATAGGTATATACACATATAAATTTACATATCCACATACATATAAACCATAAACTATTAATGTGTTATTAAATATATAAAGTCGTAAATTTTAAAAATTTAATGTATATTTGAGGGGTTTTTTTTGTATTATAGATTTATATAGCAAATTGAAATGCATAAATCTATCGCGTTGAGCCAAGTTTTACTTCCGACCATATAGTGAAGTCACAATCCACGATAGGTGACAATCAAAACATATGTGATTAACCGATAAACATAGAAATATATTTGTTAAAATATATGTTTACTTATAATTGTAACCAATTATGCTTCATTGACGACAATTGTAACACATTTTTGTGAATAGATTTCAGTATGCTACGTTATATTTATTTTTTTGTTACAACATTTGTTGGTTTCATTTCATATTAGAAACTTTTTTAACGTTTTTTTGAATATCCAATGGACATCCATTAACCCGCTTAATCCATCGGATATGGATATGGATGGATGAATTGAATTTAAATGGATATGGATATGGATTTGGACGAATATATTCAAATGGATATAGATGTGGATATGGCATCATCCGATTCATATCCGATTCATTGCCATCCCTACTTGTGAGTTGGTATGTATCGAAGATGTTGTAATATTTTGGACTAATGAGTTGCTTATTGTATAATAACGTGACATGATAATTAAATGTTAAGGTTCATAGTTTATGTTCTTGGGGTGATTTTTAGTATATTGACATTAGGGGCGGATGCAGCTAATAAACAGGGGTCACGGCTCACAAGTCATCTTGACCTAACAAGTGTTAGATTTATGTGGCCCAAATGTTAGGCTCGTAACCTATTAACTCAATGGTCCCCGATATGAGCCCATTAATAGAAAATAAAATTAATAACTAACGAGATATCAGTGTTATCTACGATGTGAAGATGAGTTTATTAATTTTTCTGGCATTGATTCACATATATAAAACGAATCTACACTCCATGTCTCCTTTTATTTTATTACATGTACACGGAAATGATTTAATAAACTTGATAGCATATTTGCATAAACTTCATTTGTAACAGTATTTTGTCCCCTTTTATTTTACATGTACACGTAGATTTATTACTTTAATATTTAATCTACATATTTGATATTATAATATAAGAGTAAGGTTCAAATGAGTACACCAATTTTGAGTGAGAATGAGGGAACCAACAAATTTCAGCCATGTGTCACTTTATTCTCTCTCCTCCACATTTTTAAAAATTAAATATCTCACAAACGGTAAGTCGAAAAATCATGAAAATTGCACCATAAAATTCAACGTTTTCTCCTCTTCGATTTGCCGTCTCTCAAGGCATACTTTTGACAACTTTTTTTTTCTCATTTTATTGTGGGTTTCACAAATTAGTAACACATGTGTTAGTGATTAGTTGTACATTTAATTTGTGGTTAAGGTTAGGGTTTAGGGTTAGGTTTAGGGTTTATGGTTTAGGGTTTATAAGGGTTTAGGGTTTAGAAGGGGTTCAAGGTTTAGGGTTTAGAAAGATTTAGGGTTTAGCGTTTTGTAAAGCGTTTAGGGTTTAGGGTTTGTGGTTTAGGGTTCAGGGTTTAGGGTTTGAGGTTTGGGGTTTCGGGGAGAAACCCCAAACCTCAAACCCTAAACCCTAACCCCTAAACCACAAACCCTAAACCCTAAACGCAGCACTTTAACACATGTGTTAGTAAATGTGAAACCCATCAAAAAAATGAATAAAAAAAAAACTTTTCGAAAGTATGTCTTGAGGGACGGCAAATCGAAGAGGAGAAAACGACGAATTTGATGGTGCAATCTTCATAATTTTTCGATTTGTCGTTTGTGAGATAATTGATGTTGGGGGTAAATGAATTTTGTACATGTGGAACATTCTCTTTGTACACATGGCTTGATATCATTGGTTCCCTCATTCTCACACAAATTCCTATTCTCATTTGAACCCTACCCTATAATATAATATTAAATATTACAAACCTAATTTGTGGAAATATGTTAATTAAACTGTCTAATGATATAAATTCCACTTTATAAAGCTTTAGTAGTTGATAAAATATATATATTGTTATAAATACATCAATATGTTGTTTCTTTATAGTGTTTTATGAAATACTATGTGCGTATTTTATTCCATTAGATTCAAACTCCAAAATTTTTGAGAATCCGAATACATTATAGTGTATATAAGCAATCAAAACGTGAAGTACAACACCAATTGAATACTTTGAACTCGAAAAAAATATAACTTGATTTATCTTGTTAGTATTTTTCTTACTTGTTCTTTATAAGTGATGTTTGATATATTTGTGTGGTTTTTGTAAATGACTCTTTTAGACCTGCCCCGTATTGACCAGTTATTCAACCTTCTATTAGTGATACCTCTAGTGCCCGCAACCAAGTGCTCCCATTAAACAAATTTTCTGGATCCATCACTGATTGTATCGTGTGTCATGGCATATCGTTAAATGATAAGTTCGATGGTATGATTAGTAATGAACGCCGATATATCTTGTGACTGTCTGAAGAAAGATTTATAGTTTTTGGTTCTATAACTTTCGTCTTTCGTTGATCTAAATGACAATATACAAACGTGATTGAGCTTGTTGGTACTTCTCAAGCATAAGCAGATTTTTTTGGAATTTTTAAACACTTCAATATCTAGATTCATTAATCAAAATTCGGCATTTGTACTTTCAATTACTCGATACTTTTTTACAAATACAGAAGGGAACCATTGCATCAAGAAGGCTGTAGCACTTCAATTCATATAATTATTCTGCATTTATAAATTCTATAATTTCTTACTTTATCCTTAATATATGGTCTTCATCGTTCAACAACATTTACATTTCAGGTTCCTTCATGAAAATTTTTAGAGTAGGTAACTCGATTATGATGATCGACAAATTTTGTCAAATTTGAGATTACCCTGAAACTAGTTTCCATCCCAAATACTCTTTGATTCATCTTAACTAGTTGATGTTCCATCTCTGTATCCTCTATCACCCTTTCTAAACTTCTATGAACCTCTTCCACTCCAAAATCTTCTATCCTAATCCCTATTCGCCAAATCTTTACAATGTAGTCACAATTCACAAATTGATCACCGGCAATTGGATAGCACAATAGTTTTACCTTGTTTTGTATAGCCTCTATAGTTGAATTCCACCCGCAATGTGTTAGATAACACCCGACTGCCTTATGTTCAAGCACCTCACTTTGTGGGGCCCATGAAACCACTCTTCCTAGATACTTTGTTCTCTCCACATACCCTTTAGGGAGCCCGTCACGCCATTTTGAATCTAGGACCCAAATAAATGGACGTTTGGACGACTCCAAAGCCATAGCTAAGTTCCTCACCTTTTCCTTGCCAATCGGGCTAACCCAAGTCCCAAAAGAGATGTACACAACGGAGTGTTCACTTTGTTCGTGTAGCCAATCCAAACAAGTCATATCTTCTTCTGACAAATGAAGGTTTTTGTATCTGGTATGCTGGGTCAATGGTCCAACTGGAGTTATATTTGGATATTTTTTGGATTGACTAGGTAGATTACGATCAAGATCAATGTGGTGTTCCTCAGGGAAGCTATTTACAAGGATTTGTGAAAGGGTTCTTGTTCGAGCCAACATCCTTGTCCAAAACTTGAATCTTGATCTTCTTGCATCCAAATTACCAATAAGCCAAGGTAAATCTTGTGTGCTTAAAAGAGGTTGATCATATCCCAAGTATATGGGACCCTGATTTTGTGGGATACCTACATGTTTTGAAACACAATATGTCAAATATATAACAAGTCATGCTAGATTCGGATCATTGCTGATTATAATATCTGTTATACAATCTGATAGTCCACACTATATGTAATGTAATAGAGTAATTACAATATTGTATTTAAAGGAGAGTTTATCATACCATACCCAATGGTGACTAAAACTGACTGAAACCGACTGCGCCACGTCAGCTTTTTCAAAAACTGACTGAAACTGACGGACCCGTACCATCAATGATACCGTCACTTTAATTTTTGGGTCATACATTTACCAATTTACCTTTAATTTTATACACTATACAAAAAAAAAAAGCTCAGTCGGATTTCCGACGAACAAAAGAGACGAGACGAAGTGACGATGGCGTACCATCGGCGTCACTTCCTCGGTTGTTAAGTTGACGAGAACCGACGATGACCAATGGGTGTGGTCTTATTGATAATCGATCATCATGTAGTTAAGATAACAACAAATATATGTTTGATGAGTATAGTACTATAGTTGAGTCACTATCAGTTGACTAATTCAATATATGGCAATGTTGTTACATATTTTTGAACTTTTCTGTTTCGGTAACGTTTGACAGCAACTAGTTGATATTGGTGGCTAGAGTCAGAGATGAAGATAAAAGCCACTTACAGAGGCTTCTAGCTCAGCAGATTCTAGAGGGATTTTTATAACAAGGTATATCAGTTTTTTGTTGCCAAATGTAGCGTATTCTATTATCAATATGGAGTTTTTTTGAGCTTAGTAAAACAAGAATCCCAAGCCCTAAAATCCCCTAAAATATATCTGTCAAAACACACCGTTAATTAGTCATTTTTTAACATCATCAATTCGAATGTCATTTGAAAATAAAGCATAAAACTATGAAGTAAGTAGAAGCATACAATTAAGTTGATTGTTTGTGTATCTAATGTTTAACATGTAAGACTAGTTTATATGTATGTTACCAGTTTCCGAGATAATGCCAAGAGATAGCATTTCCGGTATGGCAGCAATCAGTTGATATGCAGCAAGCATAACAGGCCAATATCCAACTACCGGAACTCCGCAATCATCGCCAACTTTCAACGCCCATGACGCCAATAAGTCCACAACCATGAATGCAACCTCACCACCGCCTCCATTAAGTTCACGAACAAGGTGCTCCAAATGTAACGACATATTGTTCTCCATGGCAAACTCAATAGAGAAGAAATCACGTGGCGTCTTTTCATCCAAACCGTCAGGAATAGGCACGCACGTGACACTAGTTTTATGGACAATATTGTGATGGATGAACTCCGGTGTTACGACCACCGGAGAAAGACCGAGGCAACTTAAGGCGGAGGCTAGGTTAAGCATGGGTGTGACATGGCCTTGTGCTGGATATGGGACCATAATGACTTTTTTTTTCATATTGAATTAATTGGTTATAAATCTATGCATTGCATCACGTTGAATTTATATATACATTGGGAAGAGAGTCTTGGTCATGTGTGAACATGAATAAATTAATTTGTAATGTAACATGCACATAAATATTTAATTTATATGGTTTATATATTGGACTACTTCAAACTATTCATCAATTCATCAATTTTAAATTATATTGACATGAAACGGGGTCGGTTCAGCTACGTATCCTTAGGGTTGTTGATCTTTTTTATTGGTGTTGTGAGTCACATTTACAATTTCTTATAAATTCACCTAAAAATAGACATAATATATTCATCATTTAAAACATCACTTATAAACTTTCTTTCTTTTAATCTTTATCTATCCGATCCTATCCTTTATTCACATTAACCAAATACATCTTTAATTAGATTCTTTTTACAATTTAAGTCTCTCTATCTTTTTCTAAATATGATTTTGTTGATCTATGAGGATTTGGTTACCTAATTTTAAATACCGCAATTACCAAAACAGTTAACCAAAGGGCCTATGGTTTAGCGGTATGTGAGGAACCTTTCAACCTAATGGTTGTGGGTTCAAGCTTTGTGGGAGGCAATTTGTAAATATTCGTGGTTGTATATAATAATTGTGAGTAAGTAGTGTAGATTTACCTTTCTAATTTTTTTTTACCAAAACAGTTAGAGATATATATAAGACATAGTGGTGCGTAACTATTAGATATAACTAGCATAATAGTCATGCCATGCAGCGGAATTTACTATTTTTATTGTGAACAATGACTCACTGATACTCGTAGATTATCTTTGTGGTGGATTGCCCGTGATTGTGAGTTGATATAGTAGTTGAGATGGAGATATAATGGGTGAAAAGTGGGGGAAAAAAAAAAAGGGAAAATAATATAGTTATACTATAAAATGAAAATTAGATAAATAAATATGGAAATGTTGAGTCTTGATTTTAATAAGTTTCTAAATTTAAAATACTAAGATGCTTTATATATAATATATTAGTAATAGATAATTCGATCAAAGCTGTTAATATATACCTATGTTTTAATTAAATGTATATAATACCAAATTAGTGACTAATTAGTGAAGAATTTATAGTTTAAATATTGTAACAAATTAACAATAGTGTACTGTGAAATATATAAGTTAAAGTTTTATTGTAAATAATGAAAGTAGAAGGACCAATTATGTAAATATTTTAGAAGTTAGTTAGAGGTTGTTAAATAGGCGTTTTAGTTGTTAATGATAGTTAGTTCATTTTTCTTCCTGTATCAAATATTTCATAGTAATGAAGTTCATCAATTGCTTCAATCTGTGTGTTTGATTCTTAATTACATTTACAATTCCGCAAATTCTATATGGTATCAAAGCTACGATACGTTCAAATTCTTGTTTTGTGTGCGTAATTTTACAATTAGGTTTTGAATCTTGCAAATTAGGGCAAACTTGATTTGCGATCATGACGATACAACAATCTGCTCCTGTAAGCGATTCAAATGCACAAAATCTTGTAAACGATCCGTTATACATAGTGAGTTCAGATCATCCAGGGATGATGCTAGCAAATACTCCGTTTAATGGCGGAAATTTTCTCGGTTGGAGCAGGACGATAAAGATGGCGCTAGGAGCAAAATTGAAGCTCGGTTTCATTGACGGTTCTTGTACTAAACCAGCTGAAAATGATGCTAATCATCAACGTTGGATCAGATGTGACTATATGGTCACATGCTGGATCTTGAATTCTATGGTTGCTGAATTGTCAGATGCCTTCTTATATGCTCAATCTGCTTTTGAATTGTGGAAGGAGCTTTCTGAAAGATATGGTCAAAGCAATGGACCGTTGATCTATCAAATAGAAAGGGAGTTGAATAAAGTTTCTCAAGGTAATCTCTCGGTTGTTGCTTATTACAATAAAATGAAAAAGTATTGGGACGAATTACATAGCTTGAATGGTTTACCTACCTGTACTTGTGGCAAAATGAGTGAATGTGGATGTGGTATAATTGAAAAAATTTTAGAAATTGAAAGTAGGTCAAAGCTTATGCAGTTTCTTATGAAGTTGAATGATGATTTTGAATCGGTGAGGAATCAAATCCTTTCTATGGATCCTCTACCAAACATTAATAAAGCCTACTACATTGTACAACAAGTAGAAAAGCAAAAGCAAGTTACTACTCATATGCCAGATCCTGCTGCATTTTTTGCCAGTCATAATAATAAGAACAATCAAGGAGGGAAAAGATATGTTAAGAAGGAAGAAGGAAAAAATGATAGAAAATGCACTTATTGTCATGAAGAAGGGCATGTGTTTGATCAGTGTTTTGAAAGGCTGGGTTATCCGGATTGGTATAAAGGGAAAAAGAATAAGAAGGTAACTGGTGCAAGAATGGCTGCTCAAGTCTATACAGATTTTGATTCTGGAATGCAAAAGGATACACCATTTGATATGGGGTATGAAAATGGAATGGGAAATGATCAGAGAAGGGATCTTGATCAAAGGTTGGTTTCTGCAGTTTGTCATGAGATGATGAAGATGTTTAAAGGACAAGGAATGAATCAAGGAAATGACACTGCTAGTACATCCAGACCACATGCAGGTATATCTTTTAAGCTTGCTCTTAATGTTCTAGCTTCAAATGTTAGCTTTGACATAGAACATGATTGGATTGTGGATACTGGAGCCTCAGACCATATGACACCTCATTTGCATTTATTTCAGTCCATTATTTGTCTTAAGAAACCAATAAAAATCAAGTTGCCTGATGGCACAAGCAAAATGGTTACCAAAATAGGTCAAGTCAAACTTACTCCTACTCTGACATTATATAATGTTTTCCATGTTCCTGAGTTTCAAGTAAATTACTTAAGTCACAATTTCTTATTGCTATTTTCCATCCAACTTGGTTTGTGTTTCAGGACCCTACAACTAAACAAGTTTTAGCTGTTGGAGAGGGTTTTGGAAACTTGTATACTTTCAGCTCTACTTCTGCTATTCTTCCTTCTAAATGTAAAAATGTTTCTTCAGTTGTGTCCTGTTTTGTAAATAGTGTGGCAAATAATACATCTTCTGATGTAAGTGTTGAACTTTTTCATGCCAGACTAGGGCATTCTTCAGTTTCTAAACTGATTCATATCAATGATTGTAAGCATGTAAACATTTCTCAATTTCTTTGTGATACATGTATGCTTGCTAAGCAAAGCAGATTACCTTTTGTTTCAAGTAAAAGTCAGTCTTTGTCTGTTTTTAATCTGTTACATGTGGATCTTTGGGGTCCTTATAAAGTGTCTGCTCTTAATGGAGCTCATTACTTCTTCACAATAGTTGATGATTACACAAGGTGTACATGGACTTATTTGTTACATTCTAAAACACAAGTCGTTTCCACTCTTTCATCTTTTGTTACTTATATTGGTAATCATTTCCATGCTAAACCAAAATTCTTAAGATCAGACAATGGTACTGAAATAGCAAATAGGGAATGTTTGACATATTTACATTCTCAAGGCATTGTGCATCAAAAGTCTATGGTCTATACCCCACAGCAAAATGGTGTTGTAGAAAGGAAGCATAGGCATTTACTTGACACTGCAAGAGCAATAAAGTTTCATGCTGCTTTGCCAGATAAATTTTGGGGTCATTGTGTCTTAGCAGCCACACATCTAATCAATAAAATGCCTATGAAGAATTTACATTGGAGATCTCCTTTTGAAGTATTATTTGGCAGAAAACCAGACTATTCTGCTTTAAGAGTAGTTGGTTGTTTATGTTATGCAGCAAACACAAATCCTCACAAAGGAAAGTTTGATCCAAGAGGAATTAAATGTGTGTTTATAGGTTATCCACCTAATCAAAAAGGATACACTCTTTATAATCTTGTTACTCATGAGGTTTTCCAAAGTAGAGATGTAGTTTTTCAAGAGAATATTTTTCCTTTTAAGGAAAAAGAAGTAGTAATCCATTCTAAACCAATGCAACATGCTTGTGTTTTTGATGAACCCATTCCTGATGTACCAATTACTGATCATGATGATTCTGCTGCTTCTACTTCTATTCCATCCACTACTTCTTCTTCTGATAATCAATCCTCAAGAGAACCAGTGATTTGTAGCCAATCTGGTGGTTCAAATACCACTCATACAACCAGAAAATCAACCAGAACAGTTGTTCCTCCTCAATGGTTAAAGGATTTTGAAACCATTAAGTCTAAATCAAGAGTGGCTCATGTTGTATCAGATTCTCTTACTTCTCCAGTCTATCCTCTATTCACTAATGAAGCTTTTGCTGGTTTATCTTCTGAATATGTGGCTTCTCTGGCTCATGTGTTAACTCACACTGAACCAAATACATATTCACAAGCTGCTCAGTCCCCTGGATGGGTAGAAGCAATGAATAAGGAGTTACATGCACTGGAAGAAAATGAAACATGGTCTTTGACTTCATTACCTGAAGGTCATAGAGCCATCTCCTCTAAATGGGTTTACAAAACCAAGTTTAATCCAGATGGAACAGTTGAAAGATTAAAAGCTAGATTAGTAATAAGAGGCTTTGATCAAAAGGAAGGAGTTGATTACAAGCATACATTTTCACCAGTAGCCAAAGCTGCTACAGTGAGAGTTTTAATAGCCATAGCAACTGCTAAAGCTTGGCCATTGTATCAACTAGATGTGAATAATGCTTTCTTGCATGGTTTTGTGGAAGAAGAAATTTACATGAAACCTCCAGAAGGGTATAACAAGGCTGTTAATGGTCAAGTTTGCAAATTGAATAAGTCATTATATGGATTGAAGCAGGCATCCAGACAATGGAATCAAGAGTTATCTAAATTCCTTGTCCATTTGGGTTTTACACAGTCTAAGCATGATTATTCATTATTTGTCAAAGTCCATAATGATATTTTCACTGCAGCCTTGGTGTATGTTGATGATATTTTAATCACTGGCAATTCTGATTTGGATATTCAAGCTACCAAAGCAGCCTTAGATCATAAATTTACAATTAAAGATTTGGGATTGGCAAGGTATTTTTTGGGAATAGAATTGTATAGAACAGCAGAGGGAACCCATTTGAATCAAAGAAAATATATTTTGGATCTTTTGAAGGATGCAGGTCTAACTGCAGCTAAGCCTACTGCTGCTCCTTTACCACAGAATCTTAAATTGTCATTACACAAAGGTACTCCTATTTCTTCACCAGATACTTATAGAAGGTTGGTTGGTAGGTTGCTTTATTTGGCCATGACTAGGCCAGACATATCTTATGCTGTTCAGCATTTATCTCAGTTTGTTTCTGCACCAAAAGAACCACACATGCAAGCAGCTTTATACTTGTTAAGATATTTGAAAGGTACCTTTGATAAGGGTTTGTTTTATCCTGTTCAAAAGCAATTAAAGTTGACTGCTTTTACAGATGCTGATTGGGCATCCTGTCTTATGACCCGTAGATCTTTGACTGGTTATTGCATATTTTTGGGTCACTCTTTGGTATCTTGGAAAACGAAAAAACAAGCTACTATTTCTAGATCTACTACTGAAGCTGAGTATAGGAGCATGGCTTCTACTACATGTGAGTTGGTTTGGTTGACTTACTTACTCAAGGATCTTCAGATTTTAGTTAATGTTCCCATTACCTTGTTTTGTGACAATAAATCAGCTCAACAAATAGCTGCCAACCCATGTTACCATGATAGAACCAAGCACCTTGATATAGATTGCCATTTCACACGTGATAAGGTTCAAGAAGGTTTTTTGCAGACTGCTTTCATTCCTACCAGTTTACAACTTGCAGACCTCATGACTAAAGCATTAGGACATCAGCAACATTCTGCATTATCTACCAAGTTAGGACTTCAAGATGGTCCAACTTGGGGGGAGGATGTGAAATATATAAGTTAATTGAAAATAATGAAAGTAGAAGGACCAATTATGTAAATATTTTAGAAGTTAGTTAGAGGTTGTTAAATAGGCGTTTTAGTTGTTAATGATAGTTAGTTCATTTTTCTTCCTGTATCAAATATTTCATAGTAATGAAGTTCATCAATTGCTTCAATCTGTGTGTTTGATTCTTAATTACATTTACAATTCCGCAAATTCTATATGTACGTAACATTCTCGTAAAAGATTTGAGTTACCACTCCGTATATTTTTTTTTTTTTGAAAGGCTAACAGAAATCGCCTAGGTACTCCGTACGGGGAGACTCAATGGCTAAGTCTCCATATACTGGCCCAATCCAGCCGTACGGAGCCCTTAAGCGCCCCAAGTTACTCCAAATCCGGGAAAAACCCACTAATCCGTCCGCCCGAAGGCACGACAACGAATTAATGGTAAAACCCGCTGGCCTCAAGGATCGAACCTGGGTTTCCCAGGTCTCCTATCATTGACCCCCAAGCCTCTGACCAGTTGAGCTGGACATCATGGTTTGAACCATTGAAGTTGACGAATGTGGATCTATTAGATGGTCAGTTTCGCTGACTTTTTATATCACAAAATCAACTTCTATTTATTTTTCTAGTTCATTAATTTGAGTTAAGTAAAATCGGATTGCATTCATATCATGTAATCCTATGGTTAAAAATTGAGATCCTAAATAGCTCATATGCGTTTAGGATCATATGTGATATAGGGATCGAGATCTAGATCTTAACAACCTCGAATATAATCTAGCTATCAGTGAAAAAAATATATATTTCTTAAAATTTAAATTGTTGAATGTTGAAGAATTATTTAAAAATTTGTTTAAAGTGGAAAAGGCTAATCAATTATACATATTGTACTATTGTAGTATAAATATAGATAGGTATAATTTGGTGTTAAGTTCGGCTAGAAGACATGCAATGTAAATTGTATATGTTACGTGCTGATACTTTTATTGAGTTTGCATATATTTCCTGCATTTCTGGACATTATAAGTAAAATAGTAACTACAATAGGAATTCAAATTCTGGATCTTTCATTTATTATTATTGAAGAATATTGAAACTGATGAGCATTAGTACCATAATCCCAATACCGTACTCATACCATACCGGTCTCGTACCCGTACCGAAACCATACCACTTTAAATGGTACGGTATTCGGTACTTATAAAACTTATTTTTTTGGATGCGGTACTTTCGGTATGGTACCGGTATTTTTCCAGTTTAGTACCCGGTACCGGTATATAATATCCCATCCTTTTGCCACTATATAATTATACGATAATATTGTCTATTAAAAAATAAGAACGGCTGCTGATAACACATTTTATATATATGACGACTGATGAGCTTTTAACATTCACAAAACCTAAATTCTAATCATTATCAATTATCAATTATTAAGGATCACAATCAACTACAATCGTCATCATAATATGCAACCATCATCATCATTATCATCATCATCAACAAGAACAACAACAACAAAGAATATGAAAGTACCTATATCCTTTATACGCAAACATATAAAATCCTATGGTTACAATTTATGACACTCTGAGTAATGAGAATAATCTTTTAGGATCATGTTTATTTTATTTGTTTCATATCATAATTGTCAACTTTATTTATTTATGTTATAATATGATCAATGTTGTTATTGATAATTTGGTGCTTGACGAAATAATGTGACAATATTGACTATTGGGTACTTTATTTTGAAAACATAAACATGGAGATTCTTTGTCATTTTTTTGTTTAAGTTACCATAATTGGTCTAGTTTGGTATTGAGGTGATTCTATGTTTTTGTGTTGTACCACTTTTTACAACTGAATAGTATTCACTTTTGTATTTTTATATTTTCGGTACCAAACAGGTATAGTACCACTTTTTATCGTACCAGTACCCATACCGTATCGGTACCAATACCACTTCAATTGGTACGGTATTTGGTACTCACATTATGGCCAAAACGAAAAGCGGTACCAACCGGTTTGGTACGGTACGGTACCGGTTCCGTACCACGCTCATCCCTAGTTGATACTATAAAACCTTCAACAACTTCGAAGGAAGAAGACACAGTTTTTTTAGTTGAAGATTTAAACGAACCAAATGTGGTCAACATAATTGAAAGAACATCCCAAAGATCACTTGTTCAGATCATTGTTTGAATATGAAATTAATTGCGGAAGTGTACCTGATTCCATTGAATCAATTCGAGTAGTGAGTTTGTGATTAATCCGATTGCTTGTATAATTTGGCCTTCCCTTAGTAAATGATGGATATCACGTCTGAGAGAAATAAACCGACGTCAAAATTGTGTATACAACAAATAGGGACCACACCCTTTTATATGTCTCTGTATGTCAATTTCTCCATCACCAATAGACAATAATAACCCAGGAGTTCTACACATTGTCACATTAAGCCCCTACAAATTATATTAGATGACATGGACCAATAAATATAATTAGATCACTTAAGGTCCAAACTATATATTAATGATAGATATAATACGGTTATTTAACGCAATACATGTAGGTCTACATGTCTGTATGCACTTAATACAATGTATGTACATAACGTGTAGTCCACATTCCAACAATTTCCCACTTGGACTGCACAATCAAGTACTTACATAGTAAAACTGTATACCGTATATAAAATCACTAAAATGAATTACACGTGTAAAGAAACTTAAGGAATGTCATCTAAACCAATCTTGTCCATTAGTCTCACTAACACAAGGAACAAGGGAGCATTTGTGGCCATTGTGCAACTAAACCCACAATGATCACATGTGTTAGCCTGACCAAATGACATAGATCAAGTGTAAATGTGTAGCATGGAAATTACATGTGAAGTGATCCATACATGCCTATTTCCAACTGGTCCAACCTTAACCAAATGAGATCAGAGTTCAAAGTAAACCAAAAATCAAGCTTAATAACCAAATTAGATAAATGATTAATGTCATGACATTGAAGTGTATTCTGAGCACAAGTACACAATACAAACTACAATGAAATCAAAGACCATCAATCAACTTTACACCCATAAGATCAACATGTTCATGAAAAACCATGGGTGGCAACGCCTTTGTAAGCGGATCCGCAAGCATATAGTTTGTCCTTATGTGCTCAATACTTATATAACCACTTTGAACTCTTTCTTTAACAACAAGAAACTTAATGTCTATGTGCTTACACTTAGATGAGCTTTTGTTGTTATTTGAATAGAGGACTGCTGCATTATTATCACAATATAACTTTAGTGGTCTTTGTATGCGATCGATTACTTGCAGTCCCATAACAAAATTACGCAGCCATATAGCATGATTGGATGCTTCATAACACGCTATAAATTCAGCTTCCATTGTAGAAGATGCGACAAGTGTCTGCTTAGCACTTTTCCAAGATATCGCTCCTCCAGCCAGAAGATAAATGTATCCAGATGTCGATTTATAGCTATCTTGGCATCCAGCAAAGTCGGAATCAGAATACCCAATGATCTCAAGTTCATCCGACTTTTTGAAGGTGAGCATATAGTCCTTTGTTCTTTGAAGATATCTTAAGACTCGTTTGGCTGCAACCCAATGTTCCCTTCCTGGATTGCTTTGATATCTGCCAAGCATTCCCACTATAAAAGCCAGGTCTGGACGAGTGCAGACCTATGCATACATCAAACTCCCTACTACCGATGCATAAGGAATATCCCTCATAAACTTGGATTCAATCTCATTTTTCAGACATTGCTTTAGGCTTAACTTATCTCTCTTAGAGACGGGAGTATCATGTGGTCTACAATTTTGCATATTAAATATTTCAAGTACCTTCTCGATGTAGGCCTTTTGTGACAATCCAAGAATTCCCCGTGAGCGATCACGTAGAATTTGTATTCCAAGCACAAATGATGCTTCACCAAGATCTTTCATTTCAAATTTCTTCGAAAGAAATTTTTTAGTTTCACGAAGCATCTCTACATCGCTACTAGCAAGCAAAATGTCATCCACATAAAGAATCAAGAAGATAAATATGTTCCCACTGAACTTATGATACACACAATCTTCAACATGGTTCACTTTAAATCCAAATGAGAGAACAACCTGATGAAACTTTTGGTACCACTGACGAGAAGCTTGTTTGAGACCGTAAATGGATCTCTTGAGTTTACAAACCATTTGATTTTCTTCAGAAGCAAAACCCTCGGGTTGTTTCATGTAAATGGTTTCCTCAATGTCTCCATTGAGAAACACTATCTTTACGTCCATTTGATGCAGCTCAAGATCAAAATGTGTTGTAAGTTCCATAAGAATTCTAGAGGAATCCTTTGAAGATACCGGTGTAACACCCCCAAGTTTAACGATTTGCGGAAGCATACATTGGGTGTTACTAATCAATATACAAAGCGCAAGTTTAATAGTAAACGACCTCTAAATGAGACGTTTCGAAAAGGTTTCATAAATCATAATCGTTTGAAAACCGTAGGTTTTCGTATACAAAATGTAGTTCCCTAGAGCCCACGCGTATAGCGGGAGATTCTATTACATAACCATAATTACAAAAGATAATGCCAAAGAATCTCCGTTAAATGCAGTTTGTAAATCATGCGACTCTAGCTAGAAATCCTGGAGTGATCCTACTCCGTAAGTGTACCTGAGATACAAAGCTAAAAAGTGTCAACCAAAAAGGTTGGTGAATCTCACAGGTTTAGTAATAGGTAGGTGTTATGAACCACAAGTATGTACCCGTATTGCTATCAAGCAAAGCAAGTAAATCAGTAAATCAGTACAGTGCCATGAGCTCATAAGTTGAAGCTTAACCGTGTAGTGTGAATATATCACGTACCCCCGTGAGTGCTATCCGCACACTCATATGTAACAAATACTAATATGTCTGTTTCTACGTGTAAATCAGTACGTGGTGGCGCTACCACCCCAGACAGGGATTGTCAGTCCCAAATGGATCCATCTATTAGTAATCGCGCTTAAGTCCATAACTAACAACTTACGATTAGGAGGCTTTCAGTGGATAAAAGTAACTCATGCGTTTGTTTGTAATCAGTAATGTTTTCAGTTCAGTACATTGTGTTCATTTGTAAAACAGTTGCTAAGTATCTCACCCCAAGTATAAAACAGTAAAAGTGGGGCTGTAAGACTCACTTGAGTCGAGCAGTGGTAAATAGCAAGTAGTAGTAAAGCAAGTAGGTTCTCCGAACCCGTAACCTTCTAGTGCCTAAACACGTAAGGTTAAGTAAGTAGATGTCTCGCAAGACCATCTAGGCTAGTTGTTCATACAACCCGTTGTGTTTAAATGTTGGTTTGTTCGCGTTCGTATCAAAGTATACGGCCCGTTGGTGATTTGTTATATTTAAAGTTTATCATTCAATACGCAAATTAGAGTAATTGTAATAGGAAAGTATGTTTTATTATGATTGTTAGGTCGTATCGTATAAGGATTTGAGGTTGTAAAAGTTCGACACTTAGTGAAAATGTGAGTTTTCAAGGTTCTGGTTTGTGCGACGTCGCATGCGACGTTGCAAGCGACGTAAGGTGCGACGTGGGCATGTACGTCGCATGATGCGACCTTCGCAATTCAATGCGACGTAGGGGGCGGCGTCACTAATGCGACGTTGGTTCGGTTTGCGACGTTAAAGTCTACGTCGCTACGTGCGACGTCCGCAAGTTAATGCGACATAATAGGCTGCGTCGCTAGTGCGACGTTGAGATTTTTGTGCGACGTAGGTCGCGACGTCGCAGAGGCCCCTGGCCAGGTGCGACGTAGCGGTCTGATGGCCGGAAATTTAGTCGAAAACGAGTTTCCCGGTTTCCGTTTGATCCGATTCTTTTACCCAACCCTCATATGAACATATTAAGCCTATTTAAACCATAAACTAGTAAAAATGATCAAAAACGAGAGATGTCGGGATTTGTCGGAAACTTACGCGGCGTCGGATTGAAAATCCGAAAAGATAGGAAGGTAGATCGGGAGATGGTGATGCTTTTATTCCAAACGAGTAGTGCGATCCGATGGCGTTTGATGGTAGTTTTATGTGATTTTGTGAGGATGGTGGTTTTTAGTTAGAGAAAAGAAAGAGAGAAAAGAAAGAAAGAGAGAGAAAGATGAGAATGAAATGAAGAAGAAATGAGAGAAGGGAGGGGTTTTTGAGTGGAACCTCCTCCTTTCAGTTCGCGTTCCGTGCTCCTGGTAGTGTTCGTTTTTCTCCGTCGTTTTAGCGTTAAATATTTATTTTACGCATTTAATTATATTTATAAAATCACAATCTTGTTAAATAATTTATTTAAATTATTTCCTTAAATCTTTAATAGTTTAAATTAAATTTAATTACTTTTGTTATTAAATCGTGTAAGTTTTAATCGTGTAATACGAGGCAGTTACTATTTGTTATAAAATAGCATTTCGGTCATAGTCGCGTTTAGTTTATAAACCTTTGTTCACCAACGTCCGTATTAATCAAATAGAATTTCATTCTATTTAAGTTGCGTACGATTTAAGCCAAATCGCAAAGTTGTATATATTTACCAATATATAATCCGATACATAAATTAGCCTAACACAGAACTAATTACATGTATTATCAAAGAATTAGGCACTAATTCTAGTCCTAATTTGCCGGTTGTTACATTCTCCCCTTATTAAAAGAATTTCGTCCCGAAATTAGCTCGATTGCACGGTCGGTGCGTTGTCTGGGAAGAGATGTGGGTATTTCTGTCGCATATGGTCTTCCCGTTCCCAGGTGAATTCAGGACCACGTCTAGAATTCCACCTGACTTTTACGATGGGAATACGACTCTGTTTTAGTTTTTTGACCTCGCGGTAAAGGATTTCCATAGGTTCCTCGACAAAATGAAGTTTATCATCGATCTGAATTTCGTCGAGCGGTATAATCAGTGTCTCATCAGACAGACATTTCTTTAGATTAGAAATGTGGAATGTGTTGTGAACGCTGCTAAGCTCAGCAGGAAGTTGCAGGCGGTATGCCACTGGACCAATCTTTTCAAGGATTTCGAATGGTCCGATGTATCGAGGATTTAGTTTGCCTCGTTTTCCGAATCGAATGACACCTTTCCACGGTGCCACTTTGAGAAGTACCTTGTCCCCTACTTGGAACTCAAGGTGTTTGCGTCTCACGTCAGCATAGCTTTTCTGACGATCACGCGCGGCTTTTAGTCGGTTTTGTATGCCGACGATCTTTTCAGTTGTTTCATGTATGATTTCTGGACCGGTGAGTTGTGTATCCCCCACCTCAGTCCAACAGATAGGTGACCGGCACTTACGACCGTACAGTGCCTCGAAGGGTGCAGCCTTTATGCTGGTGTGATAACTGTTGTTGTACGAGAACTCGCACAACGGTAAGTGATTTTCCCAGTTTTTACCGAAGTCAACTACGCAGGCTCGTAGCATGTCTTCCAGTGTTTGTATGGTTCGTTCGCTCTGGCCATCGGTTTGAGGATGGTAAGCCGTACTCATATCCAGACGAGTACCAAGAGATTTTTGCAGTGACTGCCAGAAGCGAGAAGTAAATCGAGCATCTCGGTCGGAGATGATTGAGATGGGTACGCCGTGTCTTGACACGATCTCTTTCAGGTAGATCCGTGTCAAACGTTCCATCTTATCAGTTTCCTTGATGGCTAGGAAATGAGCAGATTTAGTGAGTCGGTCAACGATCACCCAAATGGTATCGCAACCGTTCGAAGTTTTCGGGAGTTTAGTAATGAAATCCATGGTGATCTGCTCCCATTTCCATTGTGGTATTTCGGGTTGTTGTAGCAAACCGGAAGGTTTCTGGTGTTCAGCTTTAACTTTGGAACAAGTAAGACACTTGTCAACATAGGTTGCAATGTCAGATTTCATGTTGGGCCACCAATACATTTCCTTGATGCCGTGATACATTTTGTCGGCACCGGGGTGTATAGAGTATTTAGACTTGTGAGCTTCATCCATCACCAAGTCTCGCAGGTTCCCAAAACTTGGCAACCAGATTCGATTCGAGAAGTATTTGGCCCCGTTAGGTTTGGTTTCAAATTGTTTGTCCATGCCCCGCAAGGCCTCGTTTATCAAGTTTTCTGGTTTGAGTGCTTCGAGTTGAGCGGCGAGAGTTTGATTGATGAGGTCGTTGTGAATGGTCATACTGAGAGCTCGAACTCGAAGTGGTTTCACTCGTTCCTTTCGGCTTAAAGCATCGGCGACAACATTCGCCTTGCCTGGATGATAGCGAATTTCGCAATCGTAATCAGTGAGCAACTCAACCCATCGACGTTGCCTCATGTTGAGATCCTTTTGATCGAAGATGTGTTGGAGACTTTTATGGTCAGTAAAGATTGTACACTTGGTACCGTATAAGTAGTGTCTCCAGATTTTCAGAGCGAATACAACAGCCCCCAACTCTAGGTCATGAGTTGTGTAATTCTTTTCGTGGACCTTGAGTTGTCGAGAGGCGTAAGCGATGACCTTGTCTCGTTGCATCAACACGCAACCAAGACCTTGGTGTGAAGCATCACAGTATACCACGAAGTCATCGTTGCCTTCGGGTAAGGATAAGATAGGTGCACTGCAGAGTTTCTGTTTTAGTAGCTGGAAAGCTGACTCCTATTTGTCAGTCCAATCGAACTTCTTTTCTTTTTGAGTCAGTGCAGTGAGAGGTAGGGCTATTTTCGAAAAAATCTCAATGAATCGCCTGTAATATCCGGCGAGTCCTAAGAATTGGCGTACCTCGGTCGGTGTAGTAGGTGCTTGCCAACACTTGATAGCCTCGATTTTTGAAGGATCGACATGAATCCCTTGATTGTCAATGACGTGTCCAAGGAATTGAACGGTATGCATCCAGAACTCACACTTAGAGAATTTGGCGTATAACTCTTCATGTTTGAGCAGCTCTAGGATAGTTTTCAGGTGTTGCGCGTGTTCTTGTTCAGTGCGCGAGTAAATCAAGATGTCATCGATAAAGACGATAACAAACTTGTCAAGGTAAGGTTTGCACACCCGATTCATAAGGTCCATGAATACAGCCGGTGCGTTGGTTAAGCCGAATGGCATCACTTGGAATTCATAATGCCCGTAGCGAGTTCGGAAAGCAGTTTTAGGAATATCTTCATCACGAACTCGGAGTTGGTGATAACCTGACCGTAGATCGATTTTTGAATAAAAACTCGACCCCTGAAGTTGGTCAAACAGGTCATCAATGCGAGGAAGTGGGTAACGGTTCTTGACAGTTAATTTGTTGAGTTCACGGTAGTCGATGCACATGCGGAAAGAACCGTCTTTCTTTTTCACAAACAGGACCGGAGCTCCCCAAGGTGAGGAACTTGGTCGAATAAATCCCTTGTCCAGGAGTTCCTGTAACTGAGTAGACAACTCCTGAAGTTCGGATGGGGCTAGTCGGTAAGGGGCTCGTGCCACGGGTGCTGCGCCGGGCACAAGATCAATAGAGAATTCGACTTGTCTAATTGGCGGTAGGCCAGGCAAGTCTTCAGGAAAGACTTCTGGGAAGTCTCGAATGATAGGCACATCCTCAAGTCGCTTCTCCACCGACTTTTTCTCCATAACGTGTGCGAGGATTGCCTGGTACCCTTTCCTCAAGTATTTTCGGGTTTTCATGCAAGAAATGATATTTATTCTCGTCCCACCGGTCTCCCCTTGTATGCTCAAAGTTCCACCGGTGACGAGAGGAATGCGTACAATTTTCTCAAAGCAAACGATTTCGGCTCGGTGCTTGGACAACCAATCCATACCGACGATGAGGTCAAAGCTGCCGATTTCGACAGGTATCAAGTCAATGGAAAAGAGTTCGTTAGCTAAGTTTAGAGTGCAATTAGGTATCACACTGTCGGCCTCAATAAGTTTTCCGTTTGCCAATTCTACCGTGTACTTAGAATCTAAGGCAATAGGTGTGGTGTCTAGTAGTGGATAAAACTCATCAGAAATAAAGCTCTTATCAGCACCAGTATCAAATAATACAGATGCAGTCAAGTTGTTGAGAAGAAACGTACCCGTGACCACATTCGGGTCTTGACGGGCTTCCCCAGATTTCAGCACAAAAGCTCTTCCTCGAGCATTGTTGTTATTCCTGTTGTTGTTGTTGTTCAGCTTCGGGCAGTCTTTCTTGAAATGCCCCGTACCGTTGCACCCATAACAAGTCTTTGGTGCCGAGGTGTTGGTGTCAGTGGTGTTTGATCTACAATCCTTAGCCAAGTGTCCAAATCTCTTACACTTGCTACAGGGACACGAACCATGGTGGTGTCGTTGGCACTTGGAGCAATAGGGCTTGGTTCCCTTGTACGCTCCCTTGTCAACAGAACTGGAGGTGTAGGCTTTAATGGTCTCGGGTTTCTTGGTTTGGTGGTTGTTGTGGTTGTCGGACCATTTTCTTTTATTGTTGTTGGAGGATGGAGTGGGTGGTTCTGGGTCCTCGTTCATAGCTAGAAGTTCATGGGCCAACCGAATGGCACCGTGAAGTGTGGTTTGGTTTGATGAGGCGACGTTTCCCCGGACAGGTTCTGGGAGGCCGCGGATGTATTTCTTAATCTTGTCAGGCCCAGTACCTGCCATAGCTGGGCGAAGGACGGTGAGTTGTTGGAATCTGGTGGTGTATCCAACGATATCAGTTCCTTGCACTTTTAAGTTCCAGAACTCTTCGTCCAGCTTGTGAAGTTGTTCGGACGGGCAATACTCATCCGTGAGCATTTTCTTTAGATCCTCCCAAGGGAGTAGGTAAGCGGTGTCAATCCCCACGGACTGGGTATAGGAATTCCACCACGAGAGGGCACCATCTTCGAGGGTGCAGGTGGAGAATTTGACTTTGTCGTCCTCCGCGCATTTGCTGATGCGGAAAACGGATTCCATCTTTTCGAACCATCTGATAAGTCCGATGGCTCCTTCGGTCCCCTTGAAGCTCAAGGGTTTGCAGTTTTGAAAATCCTTGTATGAACAAGGTTTAGCAGCAGAGGTTTCAGCGGCATCGCTGTTTCTTGTGGAGTTTGGTGGAGTATTCCGAGCCAAGGCTTCAGTAACAGCCTGGGTTATGAGTGACGTAATCTGAGCATCAGTGTAAGGTCTTGACTTTGGCGGCATGACTCTTCAATAAAAGAAATGAAGATACATGAGATTTTGTAAGAAAATTGCATTTATTCCAGATGTACATGTATAAAGATGGTAATACATAACATCAATATGAAAAAAGGATTATGGCAATTAATATGAGTCGAAACAACAAGGAATATTTGATAGATGATACGAGTTCAAAGGTTACATCCTACGGATGTGTTACAAAAGGTGTCAGGAATTGTTACATCCGACTGAAACATAGAGTAGTGCTTAGATAGTTACTAGATTACAGAATAGTTTACAAAACAAAGACTAAGCTAGTCTTAACGTAGGTTAATCTGCTCCATCATTTCGATGAGACGATCCACAGTATTTGCAAGTCTGCTGGCTTGTCGAGCATTGTCTTCAGCTAATGCTAGTCGCTGTACCAATCCACGGGTATATTCTTCCGTTTCCCGTGAGCGTTGTTCACACTCATCAAGTCTGTGTTTCAAAAGAGCGGTTTCCACGCTTATCTCCACCACCTTGTTGAAAAGAACGTCCACATTATTAACGGTGGTTTCGTGATCCTCAGAGACTTGTTCGATGCGTTCAAGTGATGTAAGTCTCCAGTTTTCGTTTGTTTCCTGCAACACGACATCCATGGTGCGAAGTCGTTGCTCGTGTTGGTTCACCCTAGCTGCTAAGGTCGGTAAGGTGAAGTGGGTAGAGTACGGGCCAGCTCGAGGCAACCTGTTGTTCCTCCTTGCTACCCTTGGGTTCTGTGACCCGGATTGAGAACGAGATGAATTGGATGGGATATTTGCCATTTCTGAGACAAAGCGTTAGTAAGATTAAGGCCTATATTCATATAGTTCCTATATAATATAGCCTATTGAGTGTCTAGCATAAACATGTTTAAGTCTCGGTTCTCTCGAGATCAGAGTCTTCTATTGTATTCCGGCTCAACATAACCATTTCAGACCTTACATCATCTTTCCTTAATTGTACATAGTTGATCAGGCTATGTTAAATTAAAGTCGTATGATGTAATTCCTGAACCAATCATGCCTAGTAAGGAAATACTGCCTAACGGTCATAGTCTAGGCCCACTAAATGCAACCTAGTTCACTATAACCTTAGGCTCTGATACCAATCTGTAACACCCCCAAGTTTAACGATTTGCGGAAGCATACATTGGGTGTTACTAATCAATATACAAAGCGCAAGTTTAATAGTAAACGACCTCTAAATGAGACTTTTCGAAAAGGTTTCATAAATCATAATCGTTTGAAAACCGTAGGTTTTCGTATACAAAATGTAGTTCCCTAGAGCCCACGCGTATAGCGGGAGATTCTATTACATAACCATAATTACAAAAGATAATGCCAAAGAATCTCCGTTAAATGCAGTTTGTAAATCATGCGACTCTAGCTAGAAATCCTGGAGTGATCCTACTCCGTAAGTGTACCTGAGATACAAAGCTAAAAAGTGTCAACCAAAAAGGTTGGTGAATCTCACAGGTTTAGTAATAGGTAGGTGTTATGAACCACAAGTATGTACCCGTATTGCTATCAAGCAAAGCAAGTAAATCAGTAAATCAGTACAGTGCCATGAGCTCATAAGTTGAAGCTTAACCGTGTAGTGTGAATATATCACGTACCCCCGTGAGTGCTATCCGCACACTCATATGTAACAAATACTAATATGTCTGTTTCTACGTGTAAATCAGTACGTGGTGGCGCTACCACCCCAGACAGGGATTGTCAGTCCCAAATGGATCCATCTATTAGTAATCGCGCTTAAGTCCATAACTAACAACTTACGATTAGGAGGCTTTCAGTGGATAAAAGTAACTCATGCGTTTGTTTGTAATCAGTAATGTTTTCAGTTCAGTACATTGTGTTCATTTGTAAAACAGTTGCTAAGTATCTCACCCCAAGTATAAAACAGTAAAAGTGGGGCTGTAAGACTCACTTGAGTCGAGCAGTGGTAAATAGCAAGTAGTAGTAAAGCAAGTAGGTTCTCCGAACCCGTAACCTTCTAGTGCCTAAACACGTAAGGTTAAGTAAGTAGATGTCTCGCAAGACCATCTAGGCTAGTTGTTCATACAACCCGTTGTGTTTAAATGTTGGTTTGTTCGCGTTCGTATCAAAGTATACGGCCCGTTGGTGATTTGTTATATTTAAAGTTTATCATTCAATACGCAAATTAGAGTAATTGTAATAGGAAAGTATGTTTTATTATGATTGTTAGGTCGTATCGTATAAGGATTTGAGGTTGTAAAAGTTCGACACTTAGTGAAAATGTGAGTTTTCAAGGTTCTGGTTTGTGCGACGTCGCATGCGACGTTGCAAGCGACGTAAGGTGCGACGTGGGCATGTACGTCGCATGATGCGACCTTCGCAATTCAATGCGACGTAGGGGGCGGCGTCGCTAATGCGACGTTGGTTCGGTTTGCGACGTTAAAGTCTACGTCGCTACGTGCGACGTCCGCAAGTTAATGCGACATAATAGGCTGCGTCGCTAGTGCGACGTTGAGATTTTTGTGCGACGTAGGTCGCGACGTCGCAGAGGCCCCTGGCCAGGTGCGACGTAGCGGTCTGATGGCCGGAAATTTAGTCGAAAACGAGTTTCCCGGTTTCCGTTTGATCCGATTCTTTTACCCAACCCTCATATGAACATATTAAGCCTATTTAAACCATAAACTAGTAAAAATGATCAAAAACGAGAGATGTCGGGATTTGTCGGAAACTTACGCGGCGTCGGATTGAAAATCCGAAAAGATAGGAAGGTAGATCGGGAGATGGTGATGCTTTTATTCCAAACGAGTAGTGCGATCCGATGGCGTTTGATGGTAGTTTTATGTGATTTTGTGAGGATGGTGGTTTTTAGTTAGAGAAAAGAAAGAGAGAAAAGAAAGAAAGAGAGAGAAAGATGAGAATGAAATGAAGAAGAAATGAGAGAAGGGAGGGGGTTTTGAGTGGAACCTCCTCCTTTCAGTTCGCGTTCCGTGCTCCTGGTAGTGTTCGTTTTTCTCCGTCGTTTTAGCGTTAAATATTTATTTTACGCATTTAATTATATTTATAAAATCACAATCTTGTTAAATAATTTATTTAAATTATTTCCTTAAATCTTTAATAGTTTAAATTAAATTTAATTACTTTTGTTATTAAATCGTGTAAGTTTTAATCGTGTAATACGAGGCAGTTACTATTTGTTATAAAATAGCATTTCGGTCATAGTCGCGTTTAGTTTATAAACCTTTGTTCACCAACGTCCGTATTAATCAAATAGAATTTCATTCTATTTAAGTTGCGTACGATTTAAGCCAAATCGCAAAGTTGTATATATTTACCAATATATAATCCGATACATAAATTAGCCTAACACAGAACTAATTACATGTATTATCAAAGAATTAGGCACTAATTCTAGTCCTAATTTGCCGGTTGTTACAACCGGAGAAAAGGTTTCCTTGTAGTCAATGCCCTCTTTTTGAGTAAATCCTTTAGCAACAAGACGAGCCTTATATCTCTCTACATTGCCTTGCGCATCCCGCTTGGTTTTATATACCCATTTACAACCAATTGGTTTTGCATTTGGAGGCAATGGGACGAGATCCCAAACGTCATTGCCTTTCATAGATTGAATTTCCTCACCCATGGCATTGATCCACTTTTGAGAGTTAGAACTTTCAGTTGCTTGGCGGAAAGTGAGTGGATCATCTCCCACTAAGTCAACATGTTCCCCATGTTCTTGAAGAAATACAACATAGTCATCCGGAATTGCACTTCTCCTTTCTCTCATAGATCTTCTTAGTGGCACAGAATTCTCTTGATTTTGAGGTTGTTGAATTTGATTTTCGTGCTCTTCAAGAATGGGTTGATAAGCAACTGGATGATTTTGAGGAACTACATGAGCATCCTGTTGGGCAGGAATATTGACATTGTCTTGTATTTGCAAAGGATATTGTTGAGACACGTTAGGAATGATAACTTGATCGTGTTCAACAATATCTATAGGATCAGGAGTGACCGAATCCTCCTCACGGACAAAGTCATCATCTTTATCTTCCCCCCCAAATTCAACTTCCTCAAAGAATCGAGCATTTCCCGTCTCAAAGAAGGTTCGTGATTTTGGATCATAGAATTTACATCCTTTTGATCTTTTAGCATATGTGACACCCGCTAAATTAGGGCATCGTTACTATGCCTAATTATGTGCTTACTACGTGTATTTAGTATGAAATAGGACTAAGTACAGTAATTACTTAATTATGTATATGATGATTTTATATAAATATACATGTATACTACTTGAACAAATCGTACAAACGGTGTCAGAAAAAAAAATCTAACAACACATTACGGACGTTGGTGAAACTTTATTAAATAATATGGAATTATTTAATAACATTGAGTATTACTTTATATTATGATTACAACATAACAAAAATGTACATTTTGTGTAAAACATTACCGAACGCGACGAAAGCACACAAAACGAGCCTAACAAAAGAAAATAGTTCAAATTATATTCTTATAAATTATTATTAAGTATTTCGGTAAAATACTTCGGTTAAAAAGGTTTAAGGTAAACTTTAACATAAAACGTAGAACAACATTTAATCAATCACGGGATATAACACAAATTCGAGGAACAAGTCCGCGAGACCCAAATGGGTCGGCCCAGACCTGTGACCCGAGCTCAGCCCCACCCGTGACCCAAACCCCCTTTTTAATTCATTTCTTCTTTATTTCATTACATTTACCAGCATCACTTCCTCTCTCTACCACACCTTTCTCTCCCTCTTTATCACACTAAAACGGCAGCAGCAGTAGCAGCAACGCCACCACCAAGAATCGTTCGTCATCATCATCAGGAACAAGCACGAGGATCACCATTTCAAGCTCTCCATCTTCATATTCTCTATTTTCGATTTCGTAGTAAGAGACCTTAAAACTCTTTTAAATTACTTGTAACACTTTTATTTACATGCTAGAACGTTTCCCCAACGAGTTTATGTCCAAAAACCCACTTAAAAATCCGATTTTTAAAGATACGATGCGAACAGCCCGTCTCGCGAGCCGAGATCTGTTCGTCCTACGAGGCGAACCGAGATTCGACTCGCGAAGCCAAACTACGAACCGAAATCACCTACGAACCGAACTGACCCGCGAGTTGACCTGGGAGTCGAAGTTGACTTGCGAGTCGAGTTGACCTGCGAGTCGAAGTTGACTTGCGAGTCGAGTAGACCTGTGAACCGAACTGACCCGTGAGTCGAGTTGACCTGCGAGTCGAGTTGACCTGCGAGTCGAGTTCTATGCTGCGAACCCAACTCGGTTCGCAGCCCACTTTGTCTTTCGAACCCAAATCCAATAATAAAAGCACTAATATGAACTAAGATTTATCACTTGATTTTACACCGAAATTAGATTTCAAATGCGCTTTCGATAAAGCAATATAGTAGAAATAAAAAATTTTCAAGCTGACTTGGCAGCTCGACCCCAACCAGGGGCTCTGCCCCTTGGACCCCGCCAGGGGCTGCCGCCCCTTGGACCCCGCTACCAGGGGCGCTGCCCCCGGACCCCCGTCATCCAGGAACTTATAAATACTTTTTACACTAAGTGTCGAATACTCACATATAACGATACATATGATAATAACACTTTTGGATTATTATTACGAACCGTCACCAACGGGCCATACTTGTTTTCAAACTACAAACGAATTACTAAACAAACACTTGGACATTTCCTAGTTGAGTGGACAACTAGCATGGGTGGTCTTTTAAGACACCAACTTATTTACTTGTTTAATTACAACCTTGTGCGTTTCGGGCGCCAAAAGGTTGCAGGGTTCTGATAACCGATATACGGACTTACATCCGACACACCTACGGACTTGTATTCGCTTTACTTGACTACTGCTTTACTCTACTAGACTCATGTGAGTCTCACAGCCCCTATTTTTACTGTTTTTACTCAGGGGTGAGATGCATTACTTGTTTTACTTGAACACATGTACCGATTTACTATTTTACAGACTTACAGACTTACTGATATACTGAATTGCATGAGTTACGATTAATCTACTGAAGGCCTCAGAATCATAGTTGTTAATTATAGGATAAGCGCGAGTTTTAGTATATGGATCCATATGGGACTGACAATCCCCGCCCGGGGTAGCACGCACTACCACGAACCGTACTGTATAAACGGGCGTTTCTTACTCGTTACTTATGAGTGTTTTTGGATTAGCACTCACGGGGGGCACACTACGGTACTTGGCTGTACCACTGATTTACGGGTTAAGCTTCGACTATGATGCTCATGGCAATGTATATCAACCCGATTGCATTCGTGCAATCATTACTTATTACTTGGTTAAACTGTACAAATACTTTTATCACTTGACGTGTTCAAACTGATTATTGACTACAAACCTGTGAGATTCACCAACCTTTTGGTTGACCTTTTAGTGATGCATTCTCAGGTACACAGCAACAATAGGATGGCCCAGCAGGATTTGCTTACTAGCTCGAGTCGCATGCATTTACACACTTGGAGATTTTATGCATTTCTTTTGTAATATAAATTATGTATTAGACTCTGTAGGAATTTACTAGCGAACTCGACACTTATGTATTTTTGAATACTTATGTAATGTATTATTTTTCAAACGTCTCATATAGAGTCGCTCACTGTACCCTTTGTGCTTGATTACTTGATTAGTAGCACCCCAAAGCTTGCTTCCGCTAAACCGTAAATTTGGGGGTGTTACAGCATATCCTACAAAGAAACTACTAATGGTTCTTGCGTCCAACTTCTTTTCATTAGGCTTGTAAGGTCTAGCTTCAGCTGAACAACCCCAAACTCGTAGGTGTTTCAAGACGAGTTTCTTTCCCGTCCATAATTCATAAGGAGTTTTAACAATAGCCTTTGTAGGAACCCGATTTAGGATATACATTGCGGTTTCTAATGCATCTCCCCATAGAGAATGTGGTAAGGTCGAATGACAAATCATACCCTTATAAAGGTTTTAGTACCTTTGTTTACAACCTAACAATCTTAAAGATTGTCAAAGACACAATTACTCTTATATATAACAAAAAAGAGAAAACTATCTATAACTAAATTTGAGAAAAATCAATAATAATCAAAATAGATGTGTCTATTAAATGACATGTAATGTGATACATAAATAAATATTTGTAATTTTGGAAATAACCAAATAAGTCAAACATTTTTCTACTAATAATTCACTAATATTGATTATTTGGGAGTGAATTATTTGTTGATGATCATTCACGCACCATTCACTATTATCGATCTTGTAAGTGAATTCGAGTTGATAAATGACATACACAAAGAAAAACTGCAATTGATGCGCTCGAATGTTATTTGGTTAAACAATTTGATAATAAAAAAGAAACTTCAATTCATTGTCATATGTTATCGGGATAAAGTTAGGCTTAAAAAAATAATAATAATAAAAAAAAATTAGGATCAAATAAATTATGTAACCACATATTGATTTCAAGACATACCCGTCGCATAGCGCGAACTTTGCTAGTAATATCTTAAATATAAAGGGTTTTGCTAACATGTATCATTTAGCACATATTAATGTGCATTTAATGAACTCGTAATTTCTTAAATACAATAACATACTTGTGATTAATATATGCATAAAAGTTAAATACAATATTGAATAATGAGTAGTAAATGCAAATGTTAGTTTTAGGAAAAAAATTTAATTCAATAAGTACATCTTAACTATCGTGTATCACACTTTAAGAGAACTCTAAAATAGTGTTAAAGAAATATATTATCAACGTATTTTCACTTTTGTCAACCTATTTTATAATAAAATTGTAGCTAGTTAATGTACCGATAAAAGTGTTACAATTAGCAATGTACTTCACATAATTTTTTCTAAGGTACATTTTGTACTCATTAATAAGATCACTTACAATGATATATTTTTACAAGTAAACAATCTATCTTAGTAATAAAATTGATTCGTTACCTACTTTAAACAAAAGTGAAATGAAGTTTCAATATAGAGTTTGTTTTAAATAATATAAAAAAAAAAAAAAAAAAACATTTTTAAACCCTAGTTGCTAAATATTTACGTTACAGAGGCGGGTACCATTTTTTTATTTTGTCTTCACCTAATATGTTTTAGATTTAAATGAGAACGCTAGTTGCTAAAGGGAAACACGAGGCTCGCATTCTTCCAACTTTGCACGAGGCTCGCATTCTTATTTTGAACTTTTGTGTGATATTTGTATTTACCACATGTGAAATAGAGTCCACTTAGGTGTGCCGATAATAAAAAAATTAAAAGTCATCTAAACCTAATATTTAACATCTTTATAGGAATGTAGTATATATAAGTTGGTGTAAAAGCTCAAATTAAAGAAATTTTAAAGACCTATACTTAATTTAATGAACCAAGTATTTCCATACGTAACTCGAAGATTAGTTAATTGACACTTGTTCACCGTCCATAAATTTTTTGATTTTTGAAATTGATATTTGTAGGTGCCTTTAGTTACGTAGAAGATAGGAATATCAATTGTCATACGTCCATTCTAAATACAAAGTGTAATTTCTTATGATAAAATAGCATTTTTAGTTGCGTGTTTGTGCTATGACTTTAGAAAAATTGGGACACCATAAATTCTGTCATCCATCACTCGACTTTAGTTACGGAATATTATCTCTATTTTTCTATAGTTTTATGTCTCTTGAAGGCTAAAGGAAATTCTGAAAACACGTTTAAGGGAATGAAGTTTTTGTATTTTAGAATAGGAAATGTAGACAACCATAAATCATAGTCTCTTCTTAAAAAACACATCTGCTGAAAATCACAATTTGAATACGTTTTTTAATTTTTTAATGTTCTAAGTTATTTTTTCAGAAAACTGAAGAAGTTTTCCGTAATTAAACATACTCTTCTTTTATGAGTTCTATTATTTACAAAAGTGTTTCACATAATTATTACATAATATTTCCATTCGACTATGAATTATTTGAAATTTATAATAAAACTTCTCTATAGTTTTCTTTTTAATGTTTGATTGTACATAAGAGTATTAAGATAATAATATACCGGATAAAACGATTAATAGACCAAAGTTAATAATATGTTCGTCAATGTAACTTTTAACTTTATTTGATGTAGGAATCATTCTGATTAATATATATACTTAACCATTCAAACAAATTTTAATTTTAATTAGAGTACTAGGTGAAGGACCCGCGACAACGCGGACTTTTATATTTATTTATTTTTGTAATTTTTTTTAAGTTAAATGAAGTTTTAATTTGTTTTGTTAAATTTATTTAGGATATAATAAATAATAAATAATCTAATTTTGTAATAACTTTTATATTGAAGGACATTAATTTAACATTGTATTGTAAATTTTTTTTAAAAAAAAATTGTAAATATGTGATGGGTTTCATCATTAATGATTTTTATAAGATAAATGAGTATATCATTTGTTGTGTGAAATGTATTTCCATCTGCCAGATAGTTATGGTTATGTGAAATCTTATAAAAACGCATTTTACATACAGTTAAAAGTAATAACAATCATATCCAAGTGAATACAATTATACGTTTAAATAATGGAGTACAATATAACGTTTTGAGTGATATGACATCGTGTTACATGTAAGTGTTGTGTTGCTTTGAGGTCGTAAACTAACACCAAGTAAAAAAGCTATCATTGCAATACATGTTTTAAAAAAGTCAGTGTTGTAACTTATAATAATGGATTTCAAGTAACAGAATTGTGGTGAATCAAATAGCATGAAAACAATATTATAATGTAATAACACTTCAAAGGGAAAATAACTTTTGAGAGCTATCTACTACGACTTCTAACTTGAGTTTGCAAGTTAAGTTGACTCTGCATATATTAAAATGTATGAATAGATAGTCATACATACATGTGCTGACCTCGAGTTTATTCAAGAAAGCATAGTCAGAAATCCAAATTATTAATCATGCAATCATAGAATCTACAATCAATTAGCTCCTTGTCCACAACATAAGAGATCAATATCATAATAAGCATGACAAAACACTCCGTGTATATTATTTGATGCTAGGTAAGAGATAGCCGTTTTAGGCCTTCATTGCCCAACGCAATTCAATGTGTTTTAATGTTTTAAGTCTATGCCATAGATGATCTTTCACACAAAAGATGATAGCGAGACCCTGCAAAATATTACCAATACATAGAAGTTAGTCAGTTTTACCGAGTCCCATAGTTAAACGAAAAAACCCACAGAAAGGCTAATCAATTTCAAAATACAATAAGCGGATAATTATAACGGGGCAAAATGAGTTGATTTAAAATGGGTACAAAAATCAATGGCAAACAATTACCTAATTCAACTTGATTTCGTTTGCATCCGCATCAATGATCCTCTTAGCCTCCCATAAACTTTCTCCTTCAGCAACCTATAAAAACAGGTCATGTGAGCTATCAGAAAGAGTTATACAGTAACAAAAAACAAATCCTTAATAAAAACAGTATAAAGAAAATCATAATCAATTATTCTTTGGGATTTAAAAGGCTATTCCTCAAAACATCAAGCTAACGACCAAAATTTATATTACAGTTAGCAAGCAGATAGATGTTAGAAAAGGAGTATAGACATTTTTACTTGCAATAAAGCAACATGGACCCATTATCACGATACCTCAAACTTTTTCATGGGCAAAAATGTAATATGCCTCAAATGTCGTTAAGATCCTCCTATATATTTTATATAAGTAAAACTTATTTTATAATATGGTGGTGTTTGGGTTGGCCTATAAAGGCAGCCTAGCAGCTTATTGTGCTATCAAAAGAATATAAACACCCCATGAAAAATATGGAATTCAGTTCAATGTACTGTCAATAAAATAAATGCAACAATAAAATAAATGCAACCGAACTCAAAAGTACATTTGCATACCTCCGCATGGCAATTTATAAAGGTAAATTTTAATCATACGAATCAATACCTTTTTGAGGCCCGATTGCAAGACAAATGTTTATTTTGACTCGTTCCAATACCCATCCAACTGTGACTGGTTACGACCTAAAAATACAGAATACAGGAAGACAAACCCGAGGATTAGTGTGCGTAAGAAATTCGTAACATTCTGCTTCGGAACATGAGAATATGTGCATTTAGACATAATGAAATGACATGTTTACACACAAACACAGAGGCCGATATATGTATGCCTAATATATGATATATGATACATAAATATTTATACGAAATAATCAATATATGAACAATAACAAACAATGAAAACAAAGTTCAAAAACTTACCGACAATAAAGGTCTTCACATATGAAGCTATAAATGGGTCAAATGGGCTGAACGGGTTGGTAATCAACCAAAGTTAGTTCATTGTTATTTATTTTTAAAAAATCTTTCAATATTAGACCAATTGTATTTCAATTCGCTCATATTAACGATCATGTCAGGCAACTGAGACACTTCTGACCAAAGTTTTTCACATTGAACATATATTTAGTTACATGTATTCGTCACAGGAACACCTGAATCGTATCCAATTCGACCCCAATCATAGAGCATTTCAACTTCACAAGCCAACAGGAAACAACAATAACAAATTAGATAACGACTCACTTGAAGAGGTGTTCAAAGCAGTGTACTCTTACATATGCAACCCTAAGCTCCTTTGTCTCTTTGGATTGTCCGGACATTTTCTGCTTGAAATAGAAAACAAAATACAAAAGCATGAAATCAATGAAGAAAATCTAACAAAATAAGCAACTTTGGAGTAAACTAATAAACCTCAATAAGTACAAAAATCTTTTACATAAACTACAATTTGACCACAATCAAATGTATGAAGTAATTGATTAAGTATAGACATGACTTTCCATTTTTCAAGTAATTTATGGAGAAAAATTTTATTTTTAGCTTTCACCCTTTCTCCACTTCAAAAGAACAATGAAAACAAAGTTCAAAAGCTTACCGACAATAAAGGTCTTCACGTATGAAGCTATAAACGGGTCAAATGGGCTGAACAGGTTGGTAATCAACCAAAGTTAGTTCATTGTTATTTATTTTTAAAAAATCTTTCAATATTAGACCAATTGTATTTCCATTCGCTCATATTAACGATCATGTCAGGCAACTGAGACACTTCTGACCAAAGTTTTTCACATTGAACATATATTTAGTTACATGTATTCATCACAGGAAGACCTGAATCGTATCCAATTCGACCCCAATCATAGAGCATTTCAACTTCACAAGCCAACAGGAAACAACAATAACAAATTAGATAACGACTCACTTGAAGAGGTGTTCAAAGCAGTGTACTCTTACATATGCAACCCTAAGCTCCTTTGTCTCTTTGGATTGTCCGGACATTTTCTGCTTGAAATAGAAAACAAAATACAAAAGCGCGCATGAAATCAATGAAGAAAATCTAACAAAATAAGCAACTTTGGAGTAAACTAATAAACCTCAATAAGTACACAAATCTTTTACATAAACTACAATTTGACCACAATCAAATGTTTGAAGTAATTGATTAAGTATAGGCGTGACTTTCCATTTTCCAAGCAAGTTATGGAGAAAAAGTTATTTTTAGCACCCTTTCTCCACTTCAAAAGAAGCTGAAGCATAACATGATCAATCATATCCTACCTTAACAATGTTGTGGTAGGTGGTGAATGGAAGGCGATAAAATGTAAAGCTTTATTGTAAGTGGCATGCAACCTAAAGCGCTCTCTTATAATGACACAAGTGTTCGTTCATGAGCAGTTTCGTTAATCTGAAACACCAACCAAAAATCAAAAAAGATTTAAACTTTGAAGCGCATACCACAAAAGACTATCATGTTACCTAAAACTGCAATAATAGTCAAACAAAAAAGATTTAAACTTTGAAGTGCATACCACGGAAGACTATAATGCTACCTAAAACTGCAATAATAGTCAAACTTATCAATAAAAATATGAAAGCATTGTAACATCTTTAATTTAGTTGGCATTGACTTGACTCTATATTTAGCCTATAAAACCAATAAATGGAACCAACAATCTCCTCCTAAGCCACTAAATCATACCATAAGCTAGCTTTCCAACAACGTAGACCACCCTAACTAACAACCTTTAATTACTTTGGGTGGCCTCAAGTGTGCATGGTATTTCTTCAAAATTCCACCCATGTGCTCCACCACTCACAAAGTTATATTAACAAATGATTCAAATGACATTTTATATTGACAAAAACTTAGTCACCGAGGCGTTTCATCAAACACTTGTTGAGCGCTTCGTGAACCAATCATCATCAATTACTCAAAATCTGGAAAATAACAAAAATGATAGCATCACAAATCGATTACAGTTGATGTTGTACAATTGTCGGGTTTTATTCATGCAATTGATGAAAATCTATTATTTGATAACATGTAACAGAGTTTTCCAATAATATTTCTTAATCATTTACAATTGATGAAATATCTTAATCGATTGCAATCGACAGAAACTTCGTAATCGATCAGAAGAGGAGGTAAATTGATATTGAAGGAGACACAACTATACCTCAAGATGGTCAGATAAGATCAGGAGGTTGATGACCTTGAAAATAAGAATCTTGCACTCGTCTATTTAGCTATGAATATCCTGCAAAAATACATACAAATACACATACACGAAGATAAATAATCTCCAAAATCACTGATGTATGATTCCGGCCGTGGTGCTTGTCCCGGGGAAGATACTTTTGTGTTTGGTAGGGTTTTGAAAAGTTAGGGATTTTGGTGGCGTTATAAATGGGGAGAATATTATGAACGATTTTTTTTTATTGTTAGCCAGATTTTTAATGCAAAGTTCACGAAAATTATTAGGAGTGTTAACTGTACTTATTTTAAACTAATCCAGACCATTGATTCTTAAGAGCTTAATCAAGGGTCCAACTTTCTCCATGGTATTCTGTTTTATATATATATACTATACTATACTAGATATTCGTCACTTTCTCAATACGCAACGCTTTGTTCTCTGAAATATTTTTTTGCTTAGAAAATGTCGCATTATTAAGTCCAAATATTAGACAAAACGAAAAGATATAAGCAATTGTTTGATGGGTTGTGACCTTCTGGGCTTTCTAGAAGTTGTATAGACCATGTGGGTCTTGGGCTTTCGCATATACACCGTTGATGATGGACAACTGTGAATATTTAGTGCGATAATACTCTCTATCCTATTTCAAATGTGCGCACTACTATTTTGAATTGTCTCAGTATAAGTGTTCACTTTAAAATTTAACCTATCAAAAAAGATTTTGTTGGATAGATATTATATATGATTGGTGAAAAATGTAGTTAGTGGACAGAAGGAGTAAGATGTTAAATTTTGTAGTTCCGATGGTAAACGGAAAAGAATTAACACGCTAGCTATTTATACAAGTCAGAATATCACATCCAAAACATATATAAATATAAAAATTAAATAAGATAAAATAAAAATCGAGAGAAAAAGATCTAGATAATGTTTACGAATGGTCATGGTCCATGGTCATGGTCGTGGATAACAGAGAATATCCATGGACTAAAACTCAAGTGACTCTGAGTAGTGTGTTCGGACACATTCTGAACCCAATAGTAGCTGTAACTTTGGTATAAAATGTTGGAAAATATCACCTATCTACCCATTTTACAAAATACTAGCGTAATACCCGCGCTATGCAGCGGAGTATATTATTTTATGGTTAAATATTTAATCAACGACGATCATATAATTATCCGTGATAATGAGTTGATAGCAGTAATTTGTTTGTATGTATAGTTCAAGATTTAAGAAAACAATTGGTGAATAGTGGAAAAATGTGATATTGATAAGTTTTGGTGTAAAATGAAAATTAGATCAACTAAATAAGGAAGTGTTGAGTCTTAGTTTTAAAAAAAAAATTAAAAATAAAGTATTAGCATGCATTAGGCGTGAACATATAAACCGGTTTTAAAAACCGACCCGGCCCAAACCCGGAAAACCGACCCGGTAAGAACCGGGTATAACCCAACCCGGTTCGGGTTTTTTCACTACCCGGCGGGTAGGGAACCGGGTAGAGGTTTCGGATTTCAAAATTGGGTTGGGACCGGGTAGGGGTCGGGTCGGGTTGGAAAACCCGGTAAAAAACCCGGTAAAACCCGGTAAAAACCCGGTTGAAATGGGTCAAAAAACCCGGTTCGGGTCGGGTCGGGTAGGTCAACGAACCGGTTTTCATTTTGTTGACCAAAACCCGGTTCGGGTAATGGGTCGGGTCGGGTTGGGGAAAAAACCCGGTTTGTTCACCTTTAGCATGCATTATATGTAGTATAAATATAAATATAAATATAAATATAGTTCAAGATTTAAGAAAACAATTGGTAAATAGTGGGAAAATGTGATATTGATAAGTTTTGGTGTAAAATGAAAATTAGATCAATTAAATAAGGAAGTGTTGAGTCATAATTCTTAAAAAAATTTAAAAATAAAGTACCAACATGCATTATATGTAGTATAAATAATTAAATATAGTTCAAGATTTAAGAAAACAATTGGTAAATAGTGGAAAATGTGATATTGATAAGTTTTGGTGTAAAATGAAAATTAGATCAACTAAATAAGGAACTGTTGAGTCTTAGTTCTTAAAAATTTCTAAAAATAAAGTACCAACATGCATTATATGTAGTATAGATCATAGTTGTTAAACTCTTACGATTCACGAGTCGACTCTTACGAGTCGACTCAGAAATTCAAAAAACGATGCGACTCGGACCCCGACTCTTAAATGGCTTTGACTCTTACGAGTCATTTATTGACTCTTCCGAGTCGTAGGCGACTCTTACGAGTCTTGGGCGACTCTTACGAGTCAGAAACTGGACACACGTTTAATGTAATCTAATAAAAAATATAAAATGACAAAATATGATAGGAAATGACTAATAATCCATTATAAATTACACATTTGTGTTATTTAATGACTTTCATCATGTTTTACTTCAATTTAAGATAGAAATATAAACAATAATATACATATAGATATAAATATATGTATTTATTGTAAAATTATGACTCTTACGAGTCGAGTCGAGTCACGAGCCACGAGTTAAAAATCAACATTCCGAACCACGAGTCGAGTCATGAGTTAACAACTATGGTATAGATTAAGAAAATTTTACTATAAAAAAGGTGGTGATTTGTACACCACCAAATATTAACCATACACTATTTTTATGCATCATTGTGTTGTACTGTACAACATTGTAAAGCAGCTTTAGTGGTGTATGACTAATATTTGGTGGTCTACAAATTACCACCCTAAAAAAAACTCTTGAATAGATATCCTCTGATTTCGGTACAATAGATTCGAAATCAAGACCGGTTGTGTGGTCCGAGTCACCGAGTTACATGGCCCATTGCGATATGCGAGCTTCATTGCGAGGTCCGGGCAAAATATACATACCACACTTGTACAAACATGCAACACAACCATAAGCAACTCGCACCCGCAGGCGTAAACCGCAACCATCGCTGCTCGCAAGCGTTCACCAATGTCGCAACCCACAACCTCCCACCACCTCGCAATTGCAATCACCATCAATAGAGGGGTAATAGAAAAATCTTTTAGGTGTGGAAAAATTGAAAGTGTTCTTCGGATCGGTCATAAACTCTAAACTTTTTTAATCAAGCAAAATGATTATAGTTTTGAATCAAATTGAATTTGGATTGAAATTTGCCTCCATACGAAAATTCAAATTATAATTCTTGATTATATGGACAATATAGGGAAAAATGGCACGAAGACGAGAGAAAAAAAGATAAATGGGAAAAAGATATAAAAAAGGAATAGAGAGAACAGAGGGAGAAAAAGATAGAAAATATATGAGCGTTTGATTATGAAAACTTATCTCCATTTTTTTTCCCATTTTTCTAGACTTTTATTGTTCTTAAAAAAATAAAAACAAATTTAAAAAACACGTTCAAATGTAACGGATAGAATTTTCATTTTTATAAAATGGAAAATGTAGGAAACCATAAATCGTTAGATTTCTTTTTCTTAGAAAACTTCTTTAGAAAATCACAACTTGAACACATTTTTCAATTTTATTAGAAAATGATCCAAAATATGAGTAATTTTCCATAACTAAACGCACCCTAAAGTCAGGGTCGGCCCCGGGCAGGCCGGGCGACGGCAGTTGTGACACCCGACCAATTAGGGCTAGAAATTTGCGCCTAATCATTTTGTAATACATGTAATTAGTTCCATGTTAGGCTAATTGTATGTATCATTACGTTATTTTATAAATATACGCATTTACGCGATTCTATTTAATCGTGCATTTTATTATATCGGCCGAATTCCGATACATTAATACGGACGTTGGTGAACTCAAAAATTAAATAATACTCCGTATGAAATTATTTAATAAACATAGTGATTTTCTAAATATTATTTCGATAATATTTCATAAGTATTTCGTATTGTATCAATTAAGTTATATGCGACCAAAACGAGCGGAACGTGCCCGACAAACGAAATTTTATAAAAATTATATTTTTATAATTCATTTCCAAGTATTTTGATAAAATACTTCAATTAAAATTTACACGATTACGCGCAATCAATTGTAACGTTTAATAAAGTTACGCGACTTAATTAATCGTTAAACGATCATGTAAATCGATACCGTCATGCTACCAAACATTTTAATAAGTGTTTCAAGGTAATATTAAGTATTACTTCAAGCTAAAAATATCAAGTTTTAAATCGTTTACGAAAACTCACATATAATACGTTCTAAGTTTAATCGGACGACAAAACGATCAGGCAAACGAACACCGCGCACTACGTAACTTTGAGGGAACAAAAATTAACCAAAACACACCCTTGTGGGGCCCATGGGTCGAAATTATCAGCCCACAAACATCCTCCCCACAAATTATGGATCTATGTTTTGCCACTTGACCATAACATGTGCAAGATCCACATTTTCCTCCCATTTGTTCCCTAGCTCTCTCTCTCTAACTTCTCACTAGAAAAACACACACAATACACTCTCTTTTCCCTCTCTTTGATCAGCCACACCACCACCCATACACCACCATAATCCACCATCATTTCCCTTGGAGAAAAGCAAGAAGAAGAAGCAAGGAGAAGCAACAAGCACCATCTCACTTCCTCCTCTCTCTCTAGCCACAAATTTGGTATAAAACCCTAACTTTTCTCTCTATATTTTCATGATTTACATATATATACATGTTATGATGTTCATTTAACAAGAAAATGTCCAAAACAAAGCTTAAAACACATTTTTGTAAACACATATATGCTAACCGTTTTCTGACCGGAAAAACGTCTTCACTAAAACGACTATAACTTAAGTTGTAGGATGAATCAACGCATGAAATTTATACCTAAATCTTCGTGTGAATGTATTGTACAAAAAGGCTTTCTATGGACATCTCTGAAAATACACGGTTTTTAGTGTAGAGGCTAATCTTTGAGCCGAGGTCAGTTTCGGACCGTAACCGACCACTCTTCGTATTTATTTTCGTTAAAAATAGTAAACGAACATATAAAAATACCATAAAGTGCATAAATGAACATGACATATATAAGAACATGTGTGATTTTTCGTGGGACTTGAATCGGACTAAAAAGTGGAGAAATCGGAAGTCGAATCAAGGGTAAAATCTGGAAAACAGAAACTCTAGGGACTGTTTTAGTCATTTTGTGAAAGTGGCACTTCGAGAGACCCACGAAACGTAACGACAACTTTTATAAACTTATTTTAACATATTAGGAGTTGTGTAAAATTTTCGGGTCAAACGGTGGTCGTTTGACCACTTTCCCGAACTTGAACCCATGACATACGGACTAAACCTACATTCGGACACACATACACATTCGGAATTAAACACAATAGGATATAAACTTTCGGACCAAGACACCTTTGGACTACGAACATTCGGACATTGATATATATATAAAAGTACTCACTTTCGGAAATGTATATGTGTATACGTTTATAGGTATACGAAATGATGAGACGCACAATAATAATACTTGAAACTATTATTACAAAAACCCACCAACGGGCCGTACATATTTACAAAATATAAACAATCCAAAACTAATCATTTGGACATTAATAGTTGAATGAGCAACTAGCATAGATGGTCTGTTAAGTCATCTAATCAATCAAAACCTTGCGCGTTTAATACGCCCGGCAGGTTCAATATCTAATCATTTATCAAAACCTTGCGCGTCTAAGACGCCCTGCAGGTTTCAGTCGATTGATCGACATCATTGTCTTGTGAATCATCATTTGTGCTTAATAGCATCTCATTAGACTCAGGTGAGTCTCATAGCCCCTATTTTAAATGCTTTTACCTAGGGGTGAGATACATGCTCTGTTTTGTTTTACATGTGAATGCAAGTATCAAAAATCGCAATATCCTGCATGAGTTAATTAGCTAATCATCATAAGTCCTCATAAGCATAGTTTGGTAATACTTTGTAGCGTGAATGTTAGTGTATGGTACCATATGGGACTGACAATCCCCGTCCGGGTCAGCAAGCACTGACTGGTCAAACGGACGCATTATCATTTGTTCATACGTGTGTTGATTAGGCATACACATAGAGGCACCCTCGCTCAAGCACTTAATTGTGATCCTGACACCTCAGTTAAGCTCAGACTATGTGCTCATGACAGTTATATACATCTGTAACAACCCCAAATTTAGGGTCAATTTGAAATTTCCCTAATTACGTGTTTATTACTTGTATATAATATGAAATAGGATTATATACATTATTGACTATACATATATATGGATGGAATATATATACGCGTATACGATTCGTACAAATCGTATAAAACAACAATTGTACAAACTTGCGGAAATTGGTAAAACAATTATTAAATAATGTGAAATTATTTAATTTCTTTGACTAGTACTCTATATTATGTTTATAATATAACGGAAAACGTACGTTTTAATTAAAACGTCACCGAACTCTCCGAAAACTCGACCAACCGACAAAACAAAACAAAGTTATGTTTTATAACTCAAAAACTAGCATTTTGATAAAATACTTTAACTAGATTATCGGATATTATTTCGTATTTTAAACGTATAATTAATCGCGTATAAATTGATTTTTTACGTTTAAACGACCGGGGAAACGAACACCACACGGAGCGCAAACGCGAGGGAACGAAAAGTTGGTGAGACCACATCATGTGGCCCCACCAAAACCGGCCAAGACATGGGGCATCACCCCCATGCCCCTTTGACCATTAAGCAAACCAAACACACCCTTTACACTCAATCTATCTCCTCCTCAATCTCTCAAACTCTCTCATCTCTCTCTCTAAATCGGCACTCTCTCTCTCTCTAGAAAAACACCACAAAAACTCCCTAAAACATCTAGCTCGTTTGGAAGAAAGTGATCATCGCAACGAGGACTACAACTTCATCTTTTCGGTTTCGCGATTCGACAACTTTGTAAGTTTTCCGGCGACCCGAAACTTTTCCGAGTACTTTTATTTTGCTAGATTATTGTTCCCCTAACTAAATGATGTCCGAATATATAATTTAAACTCGTTTTTGAACACTTTTACGGAAATGTCGGTTTTGGTCATTTTAAAGAAAACGACACCACAAACCTTAAAAACGACCACCAATAGTTACTATGAACTCATTATAACATATTAAAACTAGTATAAAAGTTCTAGACCCAATGGAAACCGGAAAATACGTTTTCGGAAACTTAAATTCCGAACAGACCTCTTGTGTTGCATCGGACCAAAATTTCATGCGACACAACACTGTGTCGCATGTTATGTCGCACGTTATGTCGCAATGTATGCGACACAACGCCTATGTCGCACTATATGTCGTATCATCTACGACACAAAGTTTACCCATCGCTTGATTGCGACACAACGACTATGTTGTATCGTTGTGTCGTACCCTTGTCTGCGACACAACCATTGTGTCGCATAAACACTAAATCCGAACCAATCCTTACGACACAGACCTTATGTCGCATACGGTCTGCGACACAAGCCTTGTGTCGCAGATAACCCAGATCAGAAAACAAAATATATTCTAAGTGTTGGAATCACTTTTCAACTACTAAATCAAATACGATGCTACTTATACATGAAAATACTATACTTTCGAGAGTATACAACAACACTTGAATACGTACAAGACTATACTAAACTAACGTGAGATTTCACTCACACACGCACACGAGTTTACACTCGAAATACTTAGGAGATTACACTCCAACGAACTTACACTTGTACATTACACGGGATTACATCCGATACGAACTTACAAGTTCACTTACTAGTTACGTGCTGGATTACACGTTAACTGATACGAACATACACTCGAATACTTACGAGGTTTCACTCGTACCCTTTGGGGTTTAAGCCCATTGGAACTTACGCAAACGATACATGTTGTAATACAAACAAACGATTATACGAGTATACTTTACAACTGTACAACTACTATGAATACATAATAATAATGGATGGAATTATTATTATACACTGATAACAAACAGACCGTACAACTTTTATACAAACTACGATTTACAAACGAATACAAACGTACAAACAAACTAATGGACATTAACTAGTTTGGGAACAACTAGCATGGATACTTTACAAGTATTCCATTTACTTACCAAACCTTATGCGTATTAGGACGCTAAGGGTTGCTAGTTCGGGATACTACTTGCTTACTTACTGCGTTGTCTGCCAGACTCAGGTGAGTCTCACAGCCCCTACTTTACTGTTTTATACTCAGGGGTGAGATGCATTACTGTTTTACATGAACACACAAAACTTACTTGCAGCCATGATTTACTTACTGTACGAGATTACGAATACGCCAATTGCATGAGTTTACGACTAATCCAATGAAATCCTCCTGAATCATAGTTGTTAGTTATGTGATAAGCGCGAGTTTTAGTATATGGATCCATATGGGACTGACAATCCCCGCCCGGGGTAGCACGCACTACCACGAACCGTTCCTGTAGAAACGGGCGTTTCTTACTCGTTCCGTATGAATGTTTTGGATTACATTCATGAGGGGGTACCTATATTTACTGTACGTTAAGCTTCAACTATGGTGGCTCATGGCAATTGTATCAAACGGTTAGCATAACCTGCAACCACCCACTTATTAAAACTTAAGTAAACGATGAGCATAACCTGTGATCGTTACTTACTGGCTGGCTATGATTTACGAATACTACCTGTGTGTTCAAACTATTTACTTACTTACAAACCTGTGAGATTCACCAACCTTTTTGGTTGACCGTTTTAGTAATGCTTCTCAGGTACACAGCATCAGTAGGGATGCCCAGCAGGATAAGCTTTCTTAGCTCGAGTCGCATGCATTTACAAGCTTGGAGATTTTATTACATTACTTTTGTACTTACTGTTATGTATTAGAATCTCTAGGAATTTACTTGAACTCGAGCTTGTATTTTGAAACTACTTATGTATTAATGTAATAACTTTTCGAACGTCTCATTTAGAGTCGTTCACTGTATCCTTTGTGCTTATGATTATTGATTAGTAACACCCAAAACATCGCTTCCGCAAACTGTTAAATTTGGGGGTGTTACAGATTGGTATCAGAGCCTAAGGTTATAGTGAACTAGGTTGCATTTAGTGGGCCTAGACTATGACCGTTAGGCAGTATTCCTCATTAGGTATAACTGGTTCAGGAATTACAGCATACAAGTTTAATTTAACATAGCCTGATCAACAATGTACAATTAAATGAAGATGATGTGAGTTCTGAAAGGTGTTATGTTGAACAGGAATGCACTAGCTGACTCTGACCTCGAGAGAACCGGGACTTTTACTTGATTGTGCTAAACACGAACTAGGCGGTTATGTGATATATATATATATATATACATAGGCCTCTTTCCCCGATACGATACTCTCTCTCGACTACTACGAAATTAATATTCTTTAAAATTTCATTGAACAAACAAACGACTCGAATCTCGCCATTCCGTCCTTATTCAACTTTTATGAATTCACGAATACCGACATACGTCCGAAGATCTCCACACCATTATAACCGACAACCATAGTTACTCGAACATCCTTCGATATGAAGATCGAGACCTTGTTTTCATTTGCTATTCCTACCTAATTCTACGTTTATCACATTCTACAACATACACCACTGTACTGTTAGGTGTATCTTAGGAAAAACATTTCCAACAAATTTCAACATACTTTTACCCTGGAACTTTTCATAACTTCTGTTTCTGGACAGTTTTTGTTAAACAAAAATTTCAAAAACCTTGCCGCTGACCATAATTTCAACCGAACCATTTTCAACTTAATTTTCGTCAGATTTCAAATTATACAACCGATTTTTACTATCGAATTTTTGTAACAAATGTATTTTTATCAAACATATTACAAAATTTCTCACAAAAATGTTTTTATAAAATTTTCAAAAACTTCAAAACCGTATAAACTTAATTATAGTACACAACTTTAAACAACCTTCAAACTTTGGCGTAGTTTCTCTAAACTTACTAAAATCATCACAATCAAAATTCTTGTTCAAACCTTCACATGTTCTTTATTTGTTGTTTCAAGGAACATGCCTCCGCGACGACAAATCACACTTACTGAAGCCGAAGTCGCGGGTATTATTGCCCGTAGTGTGGCCCAAGCCCTAGCTGTCCGAGCAACCACTCCTGGTAGCGAAGATACGGCTAACAATACACCTCCACCCAAAACCTGCACCTACAAGGACTTCCAAAACTGCAAACCCTTGAGCTTTGCAGGTACTGAAGGAGCGATCGGTCTAATTCGCTGGACCGAGAAAATCGAATCAGTGTTCCTCATCTGCAACTGCAAGGAAGAGGATAAAGTTAAGTTCGCCGCCAGCACCTTTTCTAACACCGCTCTTACCTGGTGGAACACCTATGCACAAACTGTGAGCGTTGCCGAGGCTTACAAACTACAGTGGGATGAACTGAAGAATATGCTGAGGGGCGAGTACTGCCCAAGAGACGAATTGAAGCAACTAGAGATAGAATTCTGGAATCACAAGATGCAGGGTGACGACATCACCGGTTACACCAACCGCTTTCACCAGCTGGCACTTTTGTGCCCATCCATGGTTAATCCCGAGTACAAAAGGATCGAAAAGTACGTTGATGGACTTCCTGAGCGACTTCAAGACTTAGTTACTTCATCCAAACCGGGAACTATTCAGAGCGCCATTCGTATGGCTCATGAGTTAACGGCCAATTCTGTCCGCCGTGGCTCGACTTCAACCCCGTCTGCGAATAACAAACGTAAATGGGAAGTGAGTCCCCAATCATCCAACCCTACCTCTGACAAGAAGCCTGCAACTGTCAACGCCAATGACTCAAAGGCTTACAAGGGGAGCAAGCCTTACTGCTCCAAATGTAGTCGCCATCATAATGGCTCCTGTCCCTGCACCAACTGCAAGAAATTCGGGCACCTGGCCCAAGACTGTCGAACCAATTCCACTGGTACTGATACTTCTGCACCCAAAACCTGCTATGAGTGCAACGGTACCGGGCACTTTAGGAAGGATTGCCCAAAACTGAAACTCCGAACCAATCACACCAGGAGTAGAGCTTATGTAATTAACGCCAGGGAGGATGACCCAAATCCGAGACTTTGTGATTTGCTTAACCCGGGTACGCTCATTCTTTGATTTCTCGAAACTGTTTTCCATAAATCTCTCGCTTAATGATTTATGTGTAATTGCCTCTTATTCTGTGTGTTTTCTTTGATCCTAAGTACCCAATAGGATTAGGAAACGACCGACTATACGAATTCCGAATATATAACTTGTATTACACTTAGACTACCTATAACAAACACTTTTCCCAAATATCTCACACTGGTTGAGATCGGGAACTCGTATAGTATTCGTACTTTAAACAAGTCATCCAATAGAACTTCATTTACTAGTAACAATTCTTAAATAGAATAATTATTTCGTAGGAAATGACAACTCACTCCGTCAACAACCCTACCTTGGATGATGAACTGCTCAATGAGGAACCAATAATGTTTCCTTACCTTCTCGAACTCGAGTGTGATACCGAACCTTTCGTTGAATCAGCAACAGCACCTGCTTCTCCTGTTGCTCTAACTGCTGCAAAAGCATCAGTTGATGAAACCTTGACTGCTGAATCAGTCAGCCACCTCAATCAAACTATTGATTCGCTACGAAAACAACTGACTGAAGCACGGGAAGACATTGATGACCTACGACGAATTGCCTTCCAAAATAACGTACGTATGCGTGAATACGAGCTACGTTTGATAGCTTTAGAAAACCCTACTTCACCACCAACTTCACATAGTACTCCTACTGAAGAGAATACCGACTCTGACTGTACGTCACCTCCAGCAAAAAGGGTGAAGATTACTCCCTTCAAATCTGCAGGAAACTACTTGGGAAAGAAACCTTTCTGTTCTCAATGCACTCGGCATCATGAAGGACCGTGTACCATACCCATCGGTCGATGCAAATCCTACCCTAAAAGTACGAACCCTCCTAAAGCGAAACTCTGCTTCAACTGTGGGAGTGCTGGCCATCTCAAGGCCCAATGCCCACTACCTCCAGACAACAAAATTTAGGGTACGTTATCACCTGACGATTTCTTGATTTCAAACACTGTAGGATCTACCCTACTACCGTAGGCTACTAGTACACATTGTAGCTACCTGACTAGTATCGAACTACCGACTACTACTTCGAACAAATTTCGGGACGAAATTTTATTAACAAGGGGAGAATGTAACAACCCCAAATTTAGGGTCAATTTAAAATTTCCCTAATTACATGTTTATTACTTGTATATAATATGAAATATGATTATATACATTATTGACTATACATATATATGGATGGAATATATATACGCGTATACGATTCGTACAAATCGTATAAAACAACAATTGTACAAACTTGCGGAAATTGGTAAAACAATTATTAAATAATGTGAAATTATTTAATTTCTTTGACTAGTACTTTATATTATGTTTATAATATAACGGAAAACGTACGTTTTAATTAAAACGTCACCGAACTCTCCGAAAACTCGACCAACCGACAAAACAAAACAAAGTTATGTTTTATAACTCAAAAACTAGCATTTTGATAAAATACTTTAACTAGATTATCGGATATTATTTCGTATTTTAAACGTATAATTAATCGCGTATAAATTGATTTTTTTACGTTTAAACGACCGGGGAAACGAACACCACACGGAGCGCAAACGCGAGGGAACGAAAAGTTGGTGAGACCACATCATGTGGCCCCACCAAAACCGGCCAAGACATGGGGCATCACCCCCATGCCCCTTTGACCATTAAGCAAACCAAACACACCCTTTACACTCAATCTATCTCCTCCTCAATCTCTCAAACTCTCTCATCTCTCTCTCTAAATCGGCACTCTCTCTCTCTCTAGAAAAACACCACAAAAACTCCCTAAAACATCTAGCTCGTTTGGAAGAAAGTGATCATCGCAACGAGGGCTACAACTTCATCTTTTCGGTTTCGCGATTCGACAACTTTGTAAGTTTTCCGGCGACCCGAAACTTTTCCGAGTACTTTTATTTTGCTAGATTATTGTTCCCCTAACTAAATGATGTCCGAATATATAATTTAAACTCGTTTTTGAACACTTTTACGGAAATGTCGGTTTTGGTCATTTTAAAGAAAACGACACCACAAACCTTAAAAACGACCACCAATAGTTACTATGAACTCATTATAACATATTAAAACTAGTATAAAAGTTCTAGACCCAACGGAAACCGGAAAATACGTTTTCGGAAACTTAAATTCCGAACAGACCTCTTGTGTCGCATCGGACCAAAATTTCATGCGACACAACACTGTGTCGCATGTTATGTCGCACGTTATGTCGCAATGTATGCGACACAACGCCTATGTCGCACTATATGTCGTATCATCTACGACACAAAGTTTACCCATCGCTTGATTGCGACACAACGACTATGACGTATCGTTGTGTCGTACCCTTGTCTGCGACACAACCATTGTGTCGCATAAACACTAAATCCGAACCAATCCTTACGACACAGACCTTATGTCGCATACGGTCTGCGACACAAGCCTTGTGTCGCAGATAACCCAGATCAGAAAACAAAATATATTCTAAGTGTTGGAATCACTTTTCAACTACTAAATCAAATACGATGCTACTTATACATGAAAATACTATACTTTCGAGAGTATACAACAACACTTGAATACGTACAAGACTATACTAAACTAACGTGAGATTTCACTCACACACGCACACGAGTTTACACTCGAAATACTTAGGAGATTACACTCCAACGAACTTACACTTGTACATTACACGGGATTACATCCGATACGAACTTACAAGTTCACTTACTAGTTACGTGCTGGATTACACGTTAACTGATACGAACATACACTCGAATACTTACGAGGTTTCACTCGTACCCTTTGGGGTTTAAGCCCATTGGAACTTACGCAAACGATACATGTTGTAATACAAACAAACGATTATACGAGTATACTTTACAACTGTACAACTACTATGAATACATAATAATAATGGATGGAATTATTATTATACACTGATAACAAACAGACCGTACAACTTTTATACAAACTACGATTTACAAACGAATACAAACGTACAAACAAACTAATGGACATTAACTAGTTTGGGAACAACTAGCATGGATACTTTACAAGTATTCCATTTACTTACCAAACCTTATGCGTATTAGGACGCTAAGGGTTGCTAGTTCGGGATACTACTTGCTTACTTACTGCGTTGTCTGCCAGACTCAGGTGAGTCTCACAGCCCCTACTTTACTGTTTTATACTCAGGGGTGAGATGCATTACTGTTTTACATGAACACACAAAACTTACTTGCAGCCATGATTTACTTACTGTACGAGATTACGAATACGCCAATTGCATGAGTTTACGACTAATCCAATGAAATCCTCCTGAATCATAGTTGTTAGTTATGTGATAAGTGCGAGTTTTAGTATATGGATCCATATGGGACTGACAATCCCCGCCCGGGGTAGCACGCACTACCACGAACCGTTCCTGTAGAAACGGGCGTTTCTTACTCGTTCCGTATGAATGTTTTGGATTACATTCATGAGGGGGTACCTATATTTACTGTACGCTAAGCTTCAACTATGGTGGCTCATGGCAATTGTATCAAACGGTTAGCATAACCTGCAACCACCCACTTATTAAAACTTAAGTAAACGATGAGCATAACCTGTGATCGTTACTTACTGGCTGGCTATGATTTACGAATACTACCTGTGTGTTCAAACTATTTACTTACTTACAAACCTGTGAGATTCACCAACCTTTTTGGTTGACCGTTTTAGTAATGCTTCTCAGGTACACAGCATCAGTAGGGATGCCCAGCAGGATAAGCTTTCTTAGCTCGAGTCGCATGCATTTACAAGCTTGGAGATTTTATTACATTACTTTTGTACTTACTGTTATGTATTAGAATCTCTAGGAATTTACTTGAACTCGAGCTTGTATTTTGAAACTACTTATGTATTAATGTAATAACTTTTCGAACGTCTCATTTAGAGTCGTTCACTGTATCCTTTGTGCTTGTGATTATTGATTAGTAACACCCAAAACATCGCTTCCGCAAACTGTTAAATTTGGGGGTGTTACAACATCTTTATCATTTACTTATTTGTTTAATTACAAATATTCATATTAAATCTTGCGGTTCATTCAATATATCTTATCACTAAACCTGTGAGCTCACCAGCTTTATAGCTGACCTTTTAGCATGTATTCTCAGGTACTCAGCAGTAGTAGAACTACCACTCAGGATGCCCATTAGTTCGAGTCGCATTCAGACATCAAGAGATTGTCATGCATTACTATATTTTGTATAATTTAGTTATGCCATAGAATCTCTATCATTTAACTCAAGGGCTTTTGTAAACTATATTATAACGGTGTAAAACCTTTATAATATCAATGTATTTGTAAATGACGCATGTAGTGGTCGTTCATTATGTATCTTATGTGCTTGTGATTATTGATTAGTCGCGCCCCGAACCGACCCGCTTCCGCATCATAATTTGGGGGTGCGACAGATTGGTATCAGAGACTAAGGTTATAGTGAACTAGGTTGCATTTAGTGGGCCTAGACTATGACCGTTAGGCAGTATTCCTTATTAGGTATAACTGGTTTAGTGATCACGTCATACGAGTTTAATTTAACATAGCGTAGCTAACTATGTACAATTAAATGAAGATGATGTGAAATCTGAAAGGGGTTATGTTGAACAGGAATGCATTAGTTGACTCTGACCACGAGAGAAACCATGACTTATACTTGATTTGTGTTAGACACACATTAGGCTATTATGTGATATAGGAGTATATACATACATAGGCCTCACTTATGTGTTACTTTATAGGCTGTTATATATTGAGGATATATGAATAGGCCCTACTGCGTATTATTCTCAAAGTTATTATATATCTCGAATATATATAGATCTAACTTGATAATACACTCGTTAACACTTTCACTATCAAACACGACGAGTATAACTACTATCGTCTATTCAATTATACGCACTCAACACCTTACAACACATTCCGCTGTACCATCATATACTCACAAGGAATATATCATATTGTGTTTCTTTCATCACTCTATTTCTTCGGAATCAAAAGTGAAACTCATTGTTAGAAGAGCTTATAGGTTACCATAAGTAAAACCTTACCCCATCCGCTCGTAAACTCACATTTTGTGTTCAACTCCGTTGTTTGTCAAATGTGATTATCACTTGTGCTGTGTATATTACCCCATAAATATATATAGATACGTATGTGATATATCATGATTTGGTACAAACAACTTATCCATTCTCTTTGCCTTGTCAGAATCATGCCGCCAAAGAGGAAGGGTTTCACTCAAGCTGAACTCAATGCAGCTGTTACTCAAGCTGTAGCTGAAGCCTTGGCTGCTCGAGATTCTCGAAGGAGTGATGAGACAGTCAATACTACTCCTACTCCTGTCATCAAGCCTTGTTCCTACAAAGGCTTTCTCAGCTGCAAGCCACTTTACTTTAAGGGCACAGAAGGTGCTATTGGCTTAATCCGTTGGATGGAACGCATGGAATTTGTTTTCAGTCTCTATAACTGTGCTGAAGACAGTAAAGTCAAGTTTGCTGCCTACACATTTCAAGAGGGTACACTCACGTGGTGGAACACCCACGCAAACTCTGTTGGTGTCGAGATCGCAAACCAACTTCCTTGGTCTGAATTGAAGAAAAAGCTGAAGGAGAAGTACTGTCGCGAGGAAGAACTACACCGGCTGGAAGTAGAGTTCTGGCAGCTGGCGATACAGGGGAATGATATTGCTGAGTACACCACCAAGTTTCAGCAATTCGCTATGTTGTGCCCAGGTTTGGTTGATACGGAAGAAAAAAGTATCAAGAAATACATCCGCGGCCTCCCGAAAAATATCAAGGGGAATGTCGCCTCAGCTCGACCAACCACCCTTGAAAGTGCTATCGGGATTGCACACGAGCTCATGGCCATGGTCGTCAGCCGCGAGACATCTGCTCCATCTTCTGGTAACAATAACAAGAGAAAGTGGTATGGGAACCCCACTCAAAACCAATCATCATTCAAGAGGTCTGAGTCTAATAAGATCACCAGCTCTGGTTGCGGATTCAACAAGGGTTACACTGGAAATAAGCCATACTGTCCAAAGTGCCGCCGACATCATGATGGTCCTTGCAGTACACCCTGTGGAAAATGCCAAATGTATGGGCATTTGGCCAAAGACTGCAGGTCTACCAATGCCAACACCAACACCACCACCAGCCAACCAAAATCCTGCTATGAGTGTGGAGATACCGGACACTTTAGTAATGAGTGCCCAAAGTTGAAGAACAAAGGGTAGCAACACGGCAAAGGGAAGAGCCTTCGTTCTAAACTCAGGAGAGGCCCGTCAGGACCCGAATGTGATCTCGGGTACGTTTCTTCTCAACAATCTTACTGCTTCTATTCTGTTTGATACTGATGCTGATAGGAGCTTCATATCTGACGAGTTTAGTCCATTGCTTAACATTGCCCCTATTGATTTAGATGCTAAGTACATTGTAGAGTTAGCTAATAGTAAACTCATAGAGACTGACAGTGTAATACCTAATTGCACTTTAAATCTATATGATGAGATCTTCTCTATCGACCTCATACCTGTCAAGATCGGAAGTTTCGACATCATCGTTGGCATGGACTGGTTGTCCAAACACCGCGCTGAAGTTGTCTGCTATGACAAAATCATCCGTATTTCTCTTGCCACCGGTAGTACTTTAATCATACAAGGGGAGATCGGTGGGACGAGAGTGAATATCATTTCCTGCATGAAAACCCGAAAGTATTTGAGAAAGGGTTATCAGGCAATCCTCGCTCATGTCATAGAGAAAAAGTCAGAAGAGAAACGACTTGAGGATGTGCCCATTGTTAGAGATTTTCTAGAAGTCTTTCCTGAAGACTTGCCTGGCCTTCCACCACCGAGACAAGTTGAGTTCTCAATCGACCTCGTGCCAGGGGCAACACCTGTTGCACGAGCACCTTATCGTTTAGCCCCTTCAGAACTTCAGGAGTTGTCTACTCAGTTGCAGGAACTCCTGGATAAGGGATTCATTAGACCGAGTTCTTCACCATGAGGAGCTCCGGTATTGTTTGTGAAAAAGAAGGACGGTTCATTCAGGATGTGTATCGACTATAGAGAGTTGAACAAATTGACCGTCAAGAACCGTTACCCACTTCCTCGCATTGATGACCTATTCGACCAACTTCAAGGATCAAGTTTATAACACCCCTCTTTCTGTCAATGAATATTATATAATTTAACTCGGAAGCGTATATATTTGGTGAATAAAACATGCTTTCTCAATATACATTATAAAATGTACATAACTTTTTAAACTTGACTACACAACAGTTTAACTATATAACTGTTTTAAAACCAGACATATTACAGTTCAGAATGTATTCAAAACCACAAACCATAATCGAGGTGTTATATAAAATTAACTTCATTAACTTTATTACAAAAGTTATATCAGAGTTCGCAGTTGTCAAACTTTCCTTGCCAAAGGCTTCAGCTTCCTGCTACCCACCTATTAAAGATAACCTGCAGGAAGTATATATGTGGGGGATTAGCTCAACGCTAAGTGAGTAAATCAATAAACTACAATTCAACTTAGCATAACAAACTTGTGTGCAACAAATAATCATATACACACAATACAACTATTTACAGCTTTCAACATCACAAACAACTGGCGTCAAAGAGGACCGGTGGTTCTTGGGGAAACCTTCAGCCAAGAACACTTCTTAACCAACTGCAGGCCCATACAGAGGTTTAACCGAATACTTGGTGCTATAACGGAAACAACACAGGCTATGACAATGACACTTGTACTAAGACCCTGCGTTATCCAACATTATAGCAAACCCAAGCCCAGCTCCAGGCTGGCCTCTGATTATTCAATGCACAAAGGCAATACATCAATGCACAATTGCAATAATTCAAGTGATCACATATTTATAAACTCATCATGTCATAGTATTATTACTAATAAACCATAATAATCATGGCAACTGAAACAATAATAATAATACAATTACTCGTTGTAACAAACCTGTTACAACTAAACCAAACTGAGGTTTATAGATCCACTCACCGTTACCTCAGTCGTCCCGCTCCGTAGTCTAATGTCACTGAGCCTTCTGTTTATCTGAAAACACAATAGAGTAACTCAAGTCAATTACGTGTTTCAAACTGATAGTACTTATGTAAACAATAACATTATTCAAGCTATCATGCCATTAATCATTCACAAGTAGGATTAACTTACACAAGTACTTGAATCCTAACGTAATCATTAAACTTATATGTTGTATGTCTTACTTCAAGTATGTTTCAATACAATACCCCAAGTACCAATTATACTTAATCATTTAAGCATTAATCGTTCCAGTCAATCATAATTTATATGATTACATAAGTCAAGTAATCATAATCAATTATTAATGTGATTAATATGTCACAAGTATTTAAACTTAGATGAGATCACTTATATCACATATTAGCAATTAATCATAATTATCCAGTTATAAATGTTAATCATATTTGTATGTATCAACAATCTGATTAAAATCGATTCCTCACTTTATTATATTTTCCTCATTAGTTGCTAATATCTCTTACTTACATCATTATATAAATCATAATCTTGTTCAAGTATAACACTCGTCATTTAATTATAATAGGTTCTCTGATTCCTATATATCTCATTTAAGCTTAGTCTAGAATTGATAGCACTTGATAACTTACTTTGCTTGGGCCGTTAACTAACCCCTTAGTGATCATATCAATTAGTATTATATGATCTAAAACATAGTGGGATGCCATGGCCGTGACCTAAGATTTCCATGCCCATGGCAGAGTGTTGTCGGCTACTGATCTAGGCCATGCCCATGGCAAACATAGACCATGCCCGTGGGCTGCGGTTTACCAGCATGTTATTACTACTGACTCAGGACATGCCCATGGCAAAATATAGGCCATGGCCGTGGCCTACGCTATCTGTACATAACTTTATTTTACCCCATTTTAGTGTTCTAACTTATTCTAGTACATCAAATAGCTTTAACCAACATAATCTTTTCATGTTAATTTACTTATATAATCCGTAAATAATTTCAATCGTTATCATTGTGTTACATTTAACAACAACACTAAATTTCATATCACATCATATTGTTATTTAATTTCATAAGTACATATATGAAGTATCATATACAAAGTAACAAAAGAAACAATCTGTAGGCCACAAAACCCGTCGGGTCTTTACAAGAAACGGAACCGGTCGGCTTGTAGCTATAAGCAGCCGGGTTCTACAAGGTAAACAACCAGCCGGGTTGGGACACAACCCGTCGGCTTCTAACTTTTTGAAATCAGCCGGCTTAGGCTGGAACCAACCGGGTTCCTGCACCTGCACCAGCGATCTTCAATCTGTTAAGTTTAAGTCCGAAAGTTTACATACCAAACTTACAAATTCAGGTTTTTCGACATCACTTTAATCTATTCCTATGCATCAGCAATACCATACAACAACCAATATATTCATTTCATTTCAATTCTTACTTCAATCTCATGTATTCATGTATAACTATCAAGAACACATATATATTTAATTTATATTCGAGAATCAATTATATAACCAAATTACTAATTCTCTAATTACTTCACAATCATTCATAGCAACAAAGAATCACTCTTTAAACCTCAATTTGCATCAAAGTAAATTATCCATTAACCTAATTTAAATCAACCAAGCTTAAGTACCAAAAATCAGAAAGTTTACTTACATGGTGAAGATAGTCAGATGATGATGACGATGATGTTTAACTTGAATCACACTCATATAGTTGGTTTCCTTTAATTCAATTTATAGTTTCCTTTCTCGTTTGTCACTCACAGTGTTTTTAGTTTGGTAAAAGAGGAAGTAATTTGTGAATTGGGGAAAAGCAAGAATATAAGTCGGCTACTACTTTAAACCGACCCCAAATAATTATTATAATTTTAGTCCCCTTCTAAACCTATTGTCTGGAACTTAAAACCATTTCGCGAAACAAATACTTTTATTATTCTTCCAACTCAATTATTTTAAAACAACAATTAATTTATTTGGCACAATAAATTTATTTGGCTACTTTCTTAGTTTAATTTTAATTAAACCAAACCAATTATTTCCTATTTCATTAAATATACAATTTAAACCAGGAAATAATATAAAATTACTAGACCCGAATCGAGGATGTTACAAAGTTTCTATTCGAAGATAGATCTAAGATCAGGTTATCATCAGTTACGAGTTCGTGACATCGACATTCCAAAGACTGCCTTCCGAACTCGCTATGGGCATTAAGAGTTTCAAGTGATGCCATTTGGTCTGACAAACGCACCAGCGATATTCATGGACATCATGAACCGAGTGTGTAAACCATATCTCGACAAGTTTGTCATTGTCTTCATCGATGACATTCTTATTTACTCGCGCAATGTACAGGAACATGCGCAACACCTCAAAACCATCCTAGAGCTTCTTAGACTCGAACAGTTGTATGCTAAGTTCTCCAAGTGTGAGTTCTGGATGCAAACTGTTCAATTCCTTGGTCATGTGATTGATAGTCAAGGAATTCACGTTGACCCATCGAAGATCGAGGCTATCAAGTGCTGGCAAGCACCGACAACGCCGACCGAAGTACGCCAATTTTTAGGACTGGCAGGATATTATCGGCGCTTCATTGAAAATTTCTCCAAAATAGCTCAACCTCTCACGACACTGACTCAAAAGGAAAAGAAGTTCGATTGAACTGATAAGCAAGAGTCAGCATTTCAGCTATTGAAGCAAAAGCTTTGCAGTGCACCTATCTTATCATTACCCGAAGGTAACGATGACTTTGTGGTATACTGTGATGCCTCTCATCAAGGCCTTGGTTGCGTATTGATGCAACGAGACAAGGTTATTACCTACGCCTCCCGACAACTCAAAGTTCATGAGAAGAACTACACCACTCATGATCTCGAATTAGGAGCCGTAGTGTTCGCACTCAAAATATGGAGACACTATCTGTATGGCACAAAATGTACCATCTTCACCGATCATAAGAGCCTCCAGCACATATTCAATCAGAAGGATCTCAATATGAGGCAACGTCGCTGGGTCGAGTTACTCACCGATTATGACTGCGAAATCAAGTATCATCCGGGCCAGGCAAATGTAGTTGCCGACGCCCTAAGTCGAAAAGAGCGCACCAAACCACTTCGAGTCCGAGCCCTTAGTATAACCATCCATAATGATCTAATCATTCAAATTCTCGCTGCTCAACTCGAAGCACTGAAACCTGAAAACATCAAAGATGAGGCCTTGAGAAATATGGAGAATCAATTCGAAACCAAACCCAATGGGGTCAAATACTTTGCAAACCGGATCTGGTTACCCAAGATCGGAAACCTTCGAGACTTGGTGATGGATGAAGCTCACAAGTCCAACTATTCTATACATCCTGGATCTGACAAGATGTATCATGGCATCAAGGGATCATACTGGTGGCCAAACATGAAAGCAGAGATTGCCACGTATGTCAGCAAGTGCCTCACATGTTCAAAAGTCAAAGCTGAATATCAGAAGCCCACCGGTCTGCTACAGCAACCGGACATTCCTGAATGGAAATGGGAACAAATCGCTATGGATTTCATCACTAAACTCCCGAGAACATCTAGCGGTTGCGATACCATTTGGATGATCGTGGACCGGCTCACCAAATCAGCTCATTTCCTTGCCATCAAAGAAACTGACAAAATGGAACGTCTCACGCGAGTCTATATGAAGGAGATCGTATCAAGACACGGCGTTCCTATCTCGATTATCTCTGACAGAGATAGTCGTTTCACTTCTCAGTTTTGGAGATCATTACAGAAATCGTTAGGTACTCGTCTAGATATGAGTACTGCGTATCATCCGCAAACCGATGGCCAAAGTGAAAGGACTATTCAAACACTGGAAGATATGTTACGTGCCTGCGTAATTGACTTCGGTGCAAATTGGGAACATCATTTGCCGTTGTGTGAATTCTCGTACAACAACAGCTACCACAATAGTATTGGAGCTGCACCATTTGAGGAACTGTACGGTCGTAAGTGCCGGTCGCCTATCTGTTGGACCGAAGTTGGAGATAGCCAACTCACTGGTCCGGAAATCATTCATGAAACCACCGAGAAGATCGTTGGTATCCAGCAACGGTTGAAAGCCGCACGTGATCGTCAGAAGAGTTATGCTGACGTGAGACGCAAGCATCTCGAGTTCCAGGTTGGGGATCGAGTATTGCTCAAAGTATCACCTTGGAAAGGTGTCATCCGATTTGGCAAACGCGGAAAGTTGAACCCTAGATACGTTGAACCTTTTGAGATCCTTGAAAGGATTGGTCCAGTCGCTTATCGATTGCAGCTACCACCCGAGCTTAGTAGCGTGCATCCCACGTTTCACATTTCTAATCTCAAAATTTGCCTGTCTGATGAGACGCTCATTATTCCTCTAGATGAGATTCAAATCGATGATAAACTTCATTTTATCAAGACACCAGTGGAGATCATGGACTGTGAGGTCAAACAGCTTAAGCAAAGTCGTATCCTAATTGTCAAAGTTCGGTGGAATTCACGGCGTGGTCCGGAATTCACCTGGGAACGGGAAGACCAGATGCGACACAAGTATCCACATTTATTTTCAGACTCCACTCACACGCCGACTTCGAGCTAAATTTCAGGACGAAATTCTCTTAACAAGGGGAGAATGTGACACCCGACCAATTAGGGCTAGAAATTTGCGCCTAATCATTTTGTAATACATGTAATTAGTTCCATGTTAGGCTAATTGTATGTATCATTACGTTATTTTATAAATATACGCATTTACGCGATTCTATTTAATCGTGCATTTTATTATATCGGTCGAATTCCGATACATTAATACGGACGTCCATGAACTCAAAAATTAAATAATATGAAATTATTTAATAAACATAGTGACTTTCTAAATATTATTTCGATAATATTTCATAAGTATTTCGTATTGTATCAATTAAGTTATATGCGACCAAAACGAGCGGAACGTGCCCGACAAACGAAATTTTATAAAAATTATATTTTTATAATTCATTTCCAAGTATTTTGATAAAATACTTCAATTAAAATTTACACGATTACGCGTAATCAATTGTAACGTTTAATAAAGTTACGCGACTTAATTAATCGTTAAACGATCATGTAAATCAATACCGTCATGCTACCAACATTTTAATAAGTATTTCAAGGTAATATTAAGTATTACTTCAAGCTAAAAATATCGAGTTTTAAATCGTTTACGAAAACTCACATATAATACGTTCTAAGTTTAATCGGACGACAAAACGATCAGGCAAACGAACACCGCGCACTACGTAACTTTGAGGGAACAAAAATTAACCAAAACACACCCTTGTGGGGCCCATGGGTCAAAATTATCAGCCCACAAACATCCTCCCCACAAATTATGGGTCTATGTTTTGCCACTTGACCATAACATGTGCAAGATCCACATTTTCCTCCCATTTGTTCCCTAGCTCTCTCTCTCTAACTTCTCACTAGAAAAACACACACAATACACTCTCTTTTCCCTCTCTTTGATCAGCCACACCACCACCCATACACCACCATAATCCACCATCATTTCCCTTGGAGAAAAGCAAGAAGAAGAAGCAAGGAGAAGCAACAAGCACCATCTCACTTCCTCCTCTCTCTCTCTAGCCACGAATTTGGTATAAAACCCTAACTTTTCTCTCTATATTTTCGTGATTTACATATATATACATGTTATGATGTTCATTTAACAAGAAAATGTCCAAAACAAAGCTTAAAACACGTTTTTGTAAACACATATATGCTAACAGTTTTCTGACAGGAAAAACGTCTTCACTAAAACGACTATAACTTGAGTTGTAGGATGAATCAACGCATGAACTTTATACATAAATCTTCGTGTGAATGTCTTGTACAAAAAGTTCTTCTATGGCCATCTATGAAAATACACGGTTTTTAGTGTAGAGGCTAATCTTTGAGCCGAGGTCAGTTTCGGACTGTAACCGACCACTCTTCGTATTTATTTTCGTTAAAAATAGTAAACGAACATATAAAAATACCATAAAGTGCATAGATGAACATGACATATATAAGAACATGTGTGATTTTTCGTGGGACTTGAGTCGGACTAAAATGTGGAGAAATCGGAAGTCGAATCAAGGGTAAAATCTGGAAAACAGAAACTCTAGGGACTGTTTTAGTCATTGTGTGAAAGTGGCACTTCGAGAGACCCACGAAACGTAACGACAACTTTTATAAACTTATTTTAACATATTAGAAGTTGTGTAAAAGTTTCGGGTCAAACGGTGGTCGTTTGACCACTTTCCCGAACTTGAACCCATGACATACGGACTAAACCTACATTCGGACACACATACACATTCGGAATTAAACACAATCGGATATAAACTTTCGGACCAAGACACCTTTGGACTACGAACATTTGGACATAGATATATATATAAAAGCACTCACTTTCGGAAATGTATATGTGTATACTTTTATAGGTATACGAAATGATGAGACGCACAATAATAATAGTTGAAACTATTATTACAAAAACCCACCAACGGGCCGTACATATTTACAAAATATAAACAATCCAAAACTAATCATTTGGACATTAATAGTTGAATGAGCAACTAGCATAGATGGTCTGTTAAGTCATCTAATCAATCAAAACCTTGCGCGTTTAATACGCCCGGCAGGTTCAATATCTAATCATTTATCAAAACCTTGCGCGTATAAGACGCCCTGCAGGTTTCAGTCGATTGATCGACATCATTGTCTTGTGAATCATCATTTGTGCTTAATAGCATCTCATTAGACTCAGGTGAGTCTCATAGCCCCTATTTTAAATGCTTTTACCTAGGGGTGAGATACATGCTCTGTTTTGTTTTACATGTGAATGCAAGTATCAAAAACCGCTATATCCTGCATGAGTTAATCAGATAATCATCATAAGTCCTCATAAGCATAGTTTGGTAATACTTTGTAGCGTGAATGTTAGTGTATGGTACCATATGGGACTGATAATCCCCGTCCGGGTCAGCAAGCACTGACTGGTCAAACGGACGCATTATCATTTGTTCATACGTGTGTTGATTAGGCATACGCATAGAGGCACCCTCGCTCAGGCACTTAATTGTGATCCTGACACCTCAGTTAAGCTCAGACTATGTGCTCATGACAGTTATATACATCTTTATCATTTACTTATTTGTTTAATTACAAATATTCATATTAAATCTTGCGGTTCATTCAATATATCTTATCATTAAACCTGTGAGCTCACCAGCTTTATAGCTGACCTTTTAGCATGTATTCTCAGGTACTCAGCAGTAGTAGAACTGCCACTCAGGATGCCCATTAGTTCGAGTCGCATTCAGACATCAAGAGATTGTCATGCATTACTATATTTTGTATAATTTAGTTATGCCATAGAATCTCTATCATTTAACTCAAGGGCTTTTGTAAACTATATTATAACAGTGTAAAACCTTTATAATATCAATGTATTTGTAAACGACGCATGTAGTGGTCGTTCATTATGTATCTTATGTGCTTGTGATTATTGATTAGTCGCGCCCCGAACCGACCCGCTTCCGCATCATAATTTGGGGGTGCGACAGCAGTGGCGGATGCACCTTATGAGAAGGGTATGCACTTGGATAACCTTGGAGAAAAATCACAAGTGTTAATTTTTTTAAGAAAAACTTATATTGAATAAAACCATTAAGATTGCATACCCCGTAAAAAATCAATGCACACCCTTTCCAAATTAGGCAACCTCTCCTCTAAAAAACAACACTCAGTTTAATGTAAAATACTAGATTTTCAAATATAGTCCCTTGCATTAAACGTACATGATGTAGTAATATTTAAACTTACACTTTGATTTATCTTGATTGTAATGTAATACACTTTATAAATAAGTGAAGTGTGCCTATTTATAACTAAAAAAATATATATGTTACAAAGTATTTTGCTTGATCTACTCATTTATCATGTATATATTTGGCTAAGTTATTTATCGAAACGAAAGAACCCGAATTAGGACCCCGAACTCATACCGATACTATATATAACACCTTCATAAAAAAAAAATTTTGCTATAAATTACATACCCTTATACATATTTCTAGATCCGCCACTGGGCAACGGCCAGAGCATCAGGCAAAGAGGGGCATCAAGATCTAAAATTCAATTTTATGTATATACATCGATTTTTGAAAGATTTGACCTCATGGAATGATGATTAAGGATGTAGAAAGTAATTTTCTATATTTAGATTTGATTATCCAAGTTACACTTGAAAATTAAAAACTTAAGTGGGTGGTTACATGGTGAACTTACGATATGTAGGTTAAAGGGGGAGAAGATAACCACCCATTTTCTTTAATTACCTTTTACTATCAGTTAGATGTCAAGTTTGACCCCTTAACTTTTTTAAGTTTATCAATTTAACTTATCTATCTAACACTTCGTTTAACATCCTTATAAAATAGTTCTCAATAACATTAAGAAAATTGAGAACTTGTGAGAACCACTTAAATATGTAATTGTTCACATATGATAATATCAAAAAATATATATAAATGATAATAAGAATCAATAAGACCTTGAAATACGAAAAATTAAGTGTAAAAACTTATTTTAACAAACTTTAACCGATTTGTTCACATGTAAACTGTTCCGCTATGAACATATGTGTTTTTACGAGTTTTTATACGTAATTTTACAATTTTTGACATCCTTTTGTTTCTCATTTGAGCAAATATTAATGTGTATACGTATATATATATATATATATATATATATATATATATATATATATATATATATATATATATATATTGTAAAATTGTTACTCTTCAAAGTCGAGTCGAGTCACGAATCACGAGTTAGAAATTAAAATTCTGAGTCACGAGTTATCAACTATGCTCGCAACAACCATGAGGAGGCGGCCTAGTGGTAATGGTTTGGTCTCTAAGGTGTAATACCTAAAGGTCCCAAGTTCGAACCCTAAGAGCTGCAAAATCCTTCTTGTGGCCACGGAGGTTCACCCGTAATGACTCCGGGCTACTCGCAAAGCGAGTAGTCGCCCTGGGATCAATCAGCTCGCAAAGCGAGTTGGATACCAGATATACCTAAAAAAAACAATCAAATGACCAATAATTAGCATAACGCTCGACTGCTCGTGTTTCAAATGCTACTGTATAAGCATTTGGGATTTTTTTAGAGCTTTTCATACTTAAATAACTAGCATAAGGTTCGTGTTTCAAACGCTACTATAAATGCAATTGGGATTTTTTTAGAGCTTTTCATACTTGAAGTTATAGTATTGTTCTTAAAACATTTCGCGAATTTTACGGGTCTTAAACTAGTTTTAATTTAATTAAAAATTAAAACCTCTATCATAATTAAACAATCAACAACACATGTGTATACACGAGTTTAAAAAAAAAGTCATATATGAATCAAGTTATATATGTTATCAAAGTTACATTATTTACCAACCATATAGATGTATATAGGTTTTTCATATAATTACACATGAAAGTCGATAAAAATAAAACATTTTAATAAATACTTTTATATAAAATGCATTTGATGAGATTTATTAGTGCATCTTTGAATTTCACCAATTTTTTCATTAGATAATGTTTTAAAACTTTAGTCAACGCTTTAACTAAGTTATTAACCAGCATATTATAACTTGTGAATTTTTCAAATTATATGGGTTAAATATGAAAATTTAAGTGGTGGTTAAGGGTTATAACAAATATTTAGTTATTTGTTAATTGTGCTATAACATATAATGTGATTGACATGATGCAATGTTTTTACAATTACCTATATAAATTCTTTATGGTATTTTTAGATTATGTTTGGTTCGTGAAATTCGATTAAATTGAAATCTTAAGTTCATTCTATTATGGTGTTTGGTTTAAAAGAATTAAATTGTAAGTTATTAAATTCACTCACTAAAAAAAAATTCATATTCCTTGAAATTTTAATTCATTTGATGAATTATAATCTCATCAAAAACGTTTCACAAATCAAATACTCCGTAAAACCTTTAATGTAGATATAAGATAACTTTTTCTTTCGTTGAAGCATGTTTTAAAAATTATGCACACAACAATGAGTTTATTTAACACACCTGCAATTGTCATTGTCAATCTTTATCATCCTTATCTCCACCGATGTCATCGATACATTTATTTATATATATTTTGTAACTCAAACAAAGAAAACACTTTTAATAATCAAAATAAATTATTATCGTTATAATATTCGATAAATGTTGATACCTACTACCCCTACTATAAAATCACCCACATGTGCATAATAATTTATTATATTTAATATGTTATCTGAATTAATAATTGAAACAACATTAAGAAAAACTAGTACGTATAAAAAAATTAATGACAAAGAGGTTATGTCCTAGCGGCATGTGAGAAACTATCTACTAAAAGGTTTTGAGTTCAAGCTTTATGGGAGACTAAGAGACATCTATATATATGTGTAATTATAGATACATTATGTGAGGTAGGTTAGTTAAGGGATTATTGGAGATGGAAATTCTCCTTTTTGGAAACTCCATCTACAATCATTGTTTCCCACAAATAAAAAGTAAGAATTCTTAAAAAAATAATCCCTTTGATGAGAAGCTCTTCATAATAGCTTCTAAAATAATCTACAACTCAATCTCCAACTTATCTCCATCTCAATCCAATTTTGCCAAACACACCCATAGAATTGCTCTTATAAAAAAAAATAATGCTATATATGCCTAAATACATGGACATACAAATAGACCTAATTCTCTGATTGGTTGATTATTTTATCTCTCTTAATCTCATTCAATCATTTTTTTCACATCTACCAATCACATTTATAGGTCTGAATTTAGGTCTGTATATTTAGGTCTACCAATCATTTTCCTATAAGAATGAGGGGAATGTGTTATGTGAGTTTTTATTTAAGGTTTATGGTTTACGAAATAATACCGGAAATATTCTCTATTTTCTGTGTGATCTTTCTATATGGTGCTCGTTCTTCGACCCATGACGGTTCATCATAATTACAGGTCTAAGAACCGAGAAGATGCGAGGCCCACTTTCCTTTATTTTTGTTTGAAAGTTATGAAAACATGAAATTATTCGTTATCTTGAACATTTCGAAAACTTTCAAGTTATTTAAATAGTTAAATTTGTTAGCTTAAATAATCTTTAATATAATATTGTTTATGGTATTCTTAGTTTAGTTTAGTTTTTTTTTTTGTCATGTTTTAAATTTTCATTGTAATTGTATTTTCAGCCCAAGTGCGTTTTTGCTCGGCCAAAGTTACATACATGGGGGGTAATGTTATATAGGCATAATTACATAGACCTAAAAGTAGATCTCATTTGTTAATTTTTTCTCTCTTTTAATCTCATCCAATCAATTCTTTTTATCCACCAATCATATTTTTAGATCTATATTTAGGCTTGCAAGGTTAGGTCCAACAATCATTTTCCTACATGGGATAACCGACACTCGCAGATAACCTCGAAAAATCGATGGGGTATATTAATTGGGTACCCATCAGGTATATGGCCGGGTATGCGTACGAATATTTTATATGGGTATGGTTATGGATACACTAAACCCGCCCGAACCCGACCCCTTGCCACCCCTAATATAAGTATATTCATTAGATACGGTTCACGTACTATAGAGGCTAATTGTATTTGTGTTACTATATCTCGTTGATGAAAGACTATTGTTCAGATCTTTCACGACATATAGTTTACAATGTAACTTATGCTCTGATTTAAATTTAAATATGTGTGTATTTCATGTCAACATCATTTAAATGTATCAAATACACCTACAAAATTACACTACAATGCGTTGTTGTATTATGTAGCCAGTAAACTAACCGTCATTATTTTTCTTAAATTCATGAAGTAGCCCGCAAATTTTGCGGGTTATAATCTAGTTGTACAACATAATAAAGTACAATTAGTGGTGTACGAATATTTTTAGTGGTGTATGAATCATCTCATTCATATATATTATAGTATGTAACACCCCCAAATTCGTTTAGCGGAAGCATTTGGATTAAGTACGGGGGTGCCACAATAACAAAGCATGCATACGTATCAGAGCATATGATTACAACAGAACAATATATATTAAGATGCCAAAAGTATTAATTACAAAGTTTACGATTCATAGAATCGTACAAGTTAAAAGTAATAAGTTTACAAAAGTAGATTTCTGGAATATGACTAAAACAATTTCAGTTATACTAGAGAAATCCATATGTTTCCAAAAAGTAAGCACAGCTGTCGATTCAAATACGTTCTCAAATAGTAATTGCCATAATAGTCACGTAATGTTTTGTGGAATGTTATCCAAATACAAGTTTAGTGGTTTGTTCGCCCAAAGTTTAGTTTACGTGGGATGTTACCCAAAACAGATACGTGGGATGTTACCCAAAATGTCAGTTTAAAAACACGTGCTGGTCGTTCTTCAGCGTTTTACAAATAGTACCGGTCGTTCTCCGGCCAAATACGCACGGGTCGTTCTCCCGTCCAAACACTGCTGGTCGTTCTCCAGCGAAACACAGTACCGGTCGTTCTCCGGTCAATACGCATGGGTCGTTCTCCCATCCAAAGACGCACGGGTCGTTCTCCCGTCCAGTGGCCAGTCGTTCTCTGGCACTAAAATACGTTGCTGGTCGTTCTCCAGCGTTTTCATAAAAGTACCGGTCGTTCTCCGGTCTAGTTAAAACAGTTTGTCGAATAATTTATCACGTTTGGTTGGCTTATAGTATGAAAATGTTATTTCATAAACAAAGTTCGCACAACAGTTCAATAGTTCAAAGTATTCTAATAGTTCGAGTAAAACACGTATGCAATTTAGCAAGTAAAACAGTTATGGCAATTGTACAATGTACAACACAATAGTTATATAAAAGTTTGCTCATGTAGCAAGAGCGTTGACTATGTTTTCCACCCCTGTTCAAAGCAATTAAAACAGTAAAAGTAGGGGCTGTGAACTCACCTGTTGAGTTAAGTAGTTGTGCGAGTGCTAGCAAACCTAAGCCCAAGTACAGTCCGTAAGTATGTGGATGTCTAAACTAATCATCCATGCTAGTGTTTGTACAACCAAGTTATGTTCAAAGTGTTTGTTAAACGTTTACGTTTGTATTTCGTTGTTTGTGAAAATGTACACGACTCGTTGGTGATAGTTTGAAATCATAATTTCAATAAAATAGCGTGTTTGTAATGTTTGTAAAGTTCACATATGGCATTGTATGTAAGTATTTGTTATCGGTTAAGTTCGACACTTAGTGTAAAAATAGTTTGTAAAGTTTCTGTTTTCTGCGACACAATATGCGACACAATAGTTGTGTCGCATGGTACGACACAATTCTGCGACACAATTGTTGTGTCGCAGAGATTTGATGTGCTGAGTCAACAGCGACATAAAGCGTTGTGTCGCATGGGTTCTGCGACATAAGGTGCGACATAATTGTTGTGTCGCATAGATACGACGTAAGATGATTCGGTACGACACAATTGTTGTGTCGTATGGTTTCTGCGACACAGTATGCTACACAAGCGTTGTGTCGCATAGATGAACACCAGCCCAGAAACATCGGCTGTCGCGATTTTTCCGGCCAAATACACAATCCAAACGTATTTTTAAGCTATGAAATCGTGTTTTCTTTGTTGTATGGGTTAATACTAAGTATATTAAACACTAATATGAAATAAAACTTCAAAATTTAAGAATTTACGGGATTTGTCGGAAACTTACGAGTGTCGGATTTGAAATCCGAAAAGGTAGAAATGTAGATCGTGTTGTCGTGGTCGTTTTTCTCTAAATGGTTAGATGATTGGGCGCGTTTTTGATGTAGTATTTGGTGATTTTTGTGTGTGATGTTTTTAGAGTGAGAGAGAGTTGAGAGAATTGAAAGATAGAGAGAGAAATAGAAATGAAAGAATGAAAGAAAGAAAAGGAGGTGAGGGTAGTTTTGTTCCCCTTTTTCGTCGTCTCCGTGGTTGCACTCCGTTTTTGTTTACCCGATCGTTAAATATTACATTATTTTAACTAATACATTTTTAATTACATATTTCATCTTATTTTTATATAGGATCTTTTTATGAATTTAAATAAATTAAGTTGTAAGATTTTTAACTTTGTTTTATTTTAATTATACGAGTTGACGTTTTACGTTATAAAAATAACTGTAAATATTATCGACATAATATTTAATTGTTAACGATGTTATTTAAATATTTCGTTTTATTAAATAATTTTGTTCACCAACAGTCGTATATTTTGTCGCGTTTGTTTTCAATTTGTTCAGTACGTAATACAACTAATTACGAATATGTAATACTACGCGTATTATCTAGTTGGGCTTTGTTAGACTTACCTCTAAAATGTGTTGTGAATTCACTCAAATAGGGAATTAGCCTAAAGTGCAAATGTTTAGCGTTAATAACAGTGTTTAAATTTGCGGGGTGTTACATAGTAAGTATTATTATTAGTATTCTTATATATATATATATATATATATATATATATATATATATATATATATATATATATATCTTACTTATATTTTAAAAGGTTTTCCCCCTAACTGGCTAACTTACATGTCTACTTCATGTTGAAAGAAGAAGTAACAATCCTACTTGTCAAGCTCATATTTACTCTTCAAATTTACCTTGCCATGTGTCATAATATGATGGAAATAATGAGTTTTTGACAAATGGTTTTGGACTATAGAGAGTTTGAGTGATAGTAATGATAATAAGTAGAATATCACTAACAATTTGTTTATTCTTAATTACAAACTTTATTTGGATTCAAGAGTACTTCTTGGTTTGAAAGATGATAATTTATTTTTGACAATGTAATTAGTTTAAACATGATTAATTTCAAGTTGTTGTTGAATATTATTAGTAAAGATCTAGGTTTGTCATTTGTGCCCATAAAGTATTATTATCATACATGAAAACGAAAAATAAATTTATAACTGACTTTTAGGTTTAAATGTTCATATAACTTTGCAACATTATAATATACTAGGCATAATTTTCATGAAAAATTATAACACTCATAACTTGCTACCTTGCTCGATAGGTATATTATTACGAGCATTTATAAGACTTATATTCTATTTTGCATCAACATATATATAATTGTTTATTGATCTTGAATTACAACTATTTACTTCTTAAAGAGATTTAATTTACATATCTATTCTACTCTATCATTCAATCTTAAAAATCCAATTACACATTTAGTTGCCGTATGAGAAACTTGAGCTCAATATAGGTAATCAGTGAGAAGTCTTTCTTATTGGATCTAACAATTCATTAACTGGCAGTTTACTAAACAATTGAAACTTTTTTATTTTATTTAATTTATCATAAAAGTGTGATCAATGACTTTTAACTTATTTCGAAAAATCTAACAAATATATTTTATACTCATTATTAATTTGTCTAAATATGAATTACAATACTATTAAAGTAATGATTTTCTATGGTATAGGTAAAAGTTTTATATTTGATAATCACAGTGGCATTTATTTGTAACTCCCTGTTCATATACTTCATATGTGTATTTTTGAAGCCCCATCGGATGGAATATCAACTAGTTTAATATATAATTAGAGGGCAAGTTGCCTTTTCCTTTTTTAACCCACATGTCATCGACTCTTGGTAGTGTGTTAAAGTCAATTACTCTATATTTTATACTCCATCTTTTAATATATTTTAGAATACAGATACAATCCCATTAATTAATTAACTAATTAAGTAATTTACTACGGTACTCTTTAAACGACTCTTGGTACGTGAATATAGGGTGGGATATTCATGGTTTGACTGAAGCTGATTAAACTGATAAATTCGAAGTAATTTACTCCGTACTAGGTTTGGCCGAGTTCACTTTTCAAAATGGTCTGTTGATTCGGATTTAAAAAAAAAAAACTGTCATATATGGTACCATTTGCAGTTAAGACTTAAATCGACCGTTCAAACTTAACTGAACCATAATTAACAACTATATGGATTCAAATTAAATATTATCTGCAAAAACCTACGATTACGTAACAATGTTGTGAAAGTTAATTTTTTTGTATAAATGATATTGTTAAACACCTTTTTACTAATATTATACGGAGTAGTATATATGTTTTATCTTAATAAATCTTTTGAGATAATACTAGCATTTAGAGTTAAGACTGTCTCTTCTGTGGATTCCGAATAGAATATCTATTCTCTAAAGATTTCGGACCGATCTAGTTAGGTGATTGATCCAAGAGGTATCACTTTTTGATCTTGGGTTGGTTTTTTTTCTCTCTTTTTAGGTTGTATCATTATATTAGTTTTTGTTCTCCATCTTGGAGGCTTTATTTTCCGTTGTATCTCTAGTCATTCCCTGGCTCCCTCCTATATGGTGTGATTTAATTGAAAGCTTTTCTTGGCCTTGAAAAAAAAGCATTTAGACTATTATTCGATGGGCAAATAAACGGTACAGCTGACTGTACAATCCAATCTTGCAGCAGTGGCATTATTGTAATTTTCTTAAAATCTCAATAACGAAAAACATCTCCTTCCAAGTTCCAGCGTTCACCACTTAATGCTCAAACTACTTTTTTTTTCTTCATTATCCCTCGATATATATGTACTCTTTGTACATATAAGTAAAAATTCTACTATCTGACTTTTCAAATTGAATATTCAAGACTCTTTTATATACTAAGACTAGGTAAGGACCCGCGACAACGCGGACGACTAAATCGAAATTGTTATAAATTTGAAGTTTTATTTTTAATTTTTTAATTCAATAAATTAGTATATATGTTTATGTGTTAAACGTAAACTGTTATAATTCGTATATGCATAGCATTAAGACTCATGATGTTACTTATATTTACGAAGTAAATTCGTTAATACTTTTTGTATTATTTTATTTTAAGACTAATATTATAAGCCGTTTTTTTTTCTTATTAATATATTTAAATAATATTTGATATTTAAAGGTTTATTAAAAGATGGTTTCTTATTTAGTAGAGATAAAATGTAACATTATTATTTTTAATATAATGTAATTATATATCGTTGAATCAAATTGAAAAACTCCATCGAAAGGTTCAAATTCATCCATGGGATTTTGGTTTATTTATATGTAAGATTAAAAGAGAAAAATTAGCCACACATCCATTTTATATAATCAAAATTATGATATAAAATTGTCAACATTAGTGTACTATATCTCAAGAGATGGACATACGATGACTAAAATGCTTTCCTTACACACACTATTGGCTAAATAAGATTTCAATGATAGTAGCTATTGCAGTAGCTAACAACAGAGAACCAAACAATAACTTAGGATGAGTAGAACTAGCAGGTAACCAACAACCAAACTTCAATATAATTTATCAATATCTTCACATCTGAAAGTTCAAAATTAGAGGTGTCAATTTAAGACCCACGAGTCTAGTTGGGATTTTCTAATCTTTATAGATGAGTCTAGTTGGGTAATTAAAAAAAAGCTTAAGTATATCATTATTACTCATTATGACCCAAACCAATAGGTAATAATGATATACTTAAGCCTTTTTTTAATTAACCAATTAGACACATCTATAAAAATTAGAAAAACCCAACTAGACCCATGGGTCTCAAATTGCCACCTCTATTCAAAATAGTTGTCATCTACTATCAAAAATTTAAAACTACAAGTATTACGGATCAAACTACAAGATAACTATTGCTACTCTTTCATCACAAAGTTGTACTTTCAAACGCAGCAGCAAATTGAAATTCGTAAGAACACACGAGATATCCTTGTGTGTTTAAGTATCCTTTGAATCTGTTGTCACTCCAATCATACTATCCTTGCGCATTTGATCCATCTGAAATAACATGACAGAGTATTAAAATTAGAAATTGGACAATAAATGGATAAATATGAACTCGAAAACATGCAGACCTTTTTCTGTTGACATTAGGTAATGTTGTGCCCAATTTCTCTACAATAACTACACGTATTTCTTTTTTTTTTTCGAGTCCATAGCCATTTCCATACCAGGCCTTATTATATTCTTGAAGCAACCTTTAGACGTCCTTTTGTCTTAACGGGGGTAATACCGGAAACAGAAATGTGTTGCGACATGTCCCTTTCTGTGACAGTTGGTGTGGCAGAATTAATTTCAGAATTCACATCGACTCTGTTATGCTTTCGTAATTGTTGCTCTTCAAGAAAACCATCAATTAATGTATTAAGTTTCTCAATTTCAACCGGAGAATCACATCCTTCTTCAAGTGCTTTTGCTAAGTTTCAGTGTTCAGGTGTAGAATTAATTTCAGTGATTTCTCAATTTCAACTTGAGTTTTTGCTAAGTTTCAGTGTTCAGGTGTAGATACGCGATCCCAGGATCGCGTAACAACAAAGAAAAATTGTCTGTCACGTTTTTAAGCATAAACACGCGATCCCGTGATGGTGCCAGGAACGCGTAAAGGATCGCGACGGGAACTTTAGGGATCGCGACGCGATTGGCCGAGATCGCGACACGAGTTCAAGGACAATCGCGACGCGATTGTGATCTGTTTTTAAATTCATTTTCTTTTGAGTCCAAATCAGCTGTATGATTGTTATAATGAGTTCACATTACATAACTCATATACGGGAGCTTAATAAATGAGTTTTGAGTCGGGAGTTATTTTAAAGTTGTGGAATATTATTTTAAGAGTTTGAGATGAGTCAATCGAGTAAGCGTCATATTGAAAATTTTATTTATTTCCTTTGAGAAATGGGGATTTTACCAAATGAGTGTTAATCTGAGCACAGTATATATATATATATATATATATATATATATATATATATATATATATATATATATATATATATATATATATATATATATATATATATATATATATATATAGGGTAGTGATCAAGAGGGAAATGTCTTTTTGGGGGGGAAGGGGGGAAGCGTTAGTACGCATCAGGAAACATATTACAATTATCAATCAAAACGTCAATAAAAAATTATTTTTATCGGTAAATAGTAATCAAAATCGATGCTACTTTTTTTATACACACTATTAGCTAAATAAGATTTCAATGACGCTCAAACTACCACTTGACGCTCAAACTACTTTTTTTCTCTTCATGATCCCTCGTTAGATATAAGTAAAAAATCTAATATGTGACTTTTCAAAATAAATATTCAAGACTCTTTTATATACTAAGATTACAAGAGAAAAATTAGTCAAACATCCATATTATATAATCAAAATTATGATCCAAAATAGTCAACATTAGTGTACTATATCTCAACAGACGGTCATACTATGACTAAAATGCTTTCCTTATACACACTATTAGCTAAATAAGATTTCAATGACAGTAGCTATTACAGTAGCTAACAACAAATAACCAAACAATAACGTAAGATGAGTAGAACTAGCAGGTAACCAACAACCAAACTTCAATATAAGTTATCAATATCTTCACATCTGAAAGTTCAAAATAGTTGTCATCTACCATCAAAAATTGAAAACTCAGCTCCAAGTATTACGGATCAAACTACAAGATAACTATTGCTACTCTTTCATCACAAAGTTGTACTTTCAAACGCAGCAGCAAATTGAAATTCGTGAGAACACGCGAGATATCCTTGTGTATTTAAGTATCCTTTGAATCTGTTGTCACTCCAATCATACTATCCTTGCGCATCTAATCCACCTGAAATAACATGACAGAGTAGTAAAATTAGAAATTGGACAATAAATAGATAAATGTGAACTCGAAAACATGCAGACCTTTTTCTGTTGACATCCGGTAATGTTGTGCCCAATTTCTCAACAATAACTACACGTTTTTCCTATTTCCATACCAGACCTTATTCTTGAAGCAACCTTTGGACGCCCTTTTGTCTTAACGGGGTTTTTAGGATCGGAAACAGAAATGTGTTGTGACATGTCCCTTTATGTAACAGTTGGTGTGGTAGAATCAATTTCAGAATTCACATCGACTCTGTTATGCTTTCATAATTGTTGCTCTTCAAGAAAACCATCAATTAATGTATTAGGTTTCTCAATTTCAACCGGAGAATCACGTCCTTCTTCAAGTGCTTTGTTAAACTTTGCCCGAGTAGACCATATAGTCATGAAACTAACTTCATCGATACCATCACCATGAACACCTCTCTATCTCGTTCCAATACTTCCCACATTATAGGTTGCATTCATTGTCCATCGAGGCACTATATAATGATTAGGAATGGATGTTAATTGCTTTCTCTTCATAATGTAGATAATATGCTTGCACAATATTCCAGAAGTTTCAAATCTTGCACATGAACAAGTGGCAAAAAAATCTGGAGTGACTTTAAATTCAACGGTTTTCTAGTACTCTTTAGGAGCTTTCAAATAACCAACACGATATTTGTACAAGTCAACATCTTTGCTTACTTTTTCGCAACCACAATTAACACTAGACTTCCATTCTTTCTTGAAGGTTTCATAGATATTCCGAGTATAACATTGTGCTGCCATTGCTTCAATTGGATGATCACTATGCAACGTGGGTTTAGAATTTAAAGTTCTGAAGTCCTGCTCCTCTTCGGCACTTCTTCGTCCCCTCACAGCCTTGTCATATTGCACTACAAATTCATTTAACATGGTTTTAGAGTTTACATTACCATCAAAGTATGAATGAATGCTTTCACTTCGCCCGCTAGTTGTCATGCCAGCAAAAAAAAGTGTCTTTTAGATATGCTTTTACCCAGTGAGGACGTAACTTATACATATTTCCTAACCAAGAATTATCATCTATGTGATATTTCCTTTTCAACTCTTCCCATCCTGCTTAAAACTCTTTAATATGTTGGGTTTTAACCCACTTGTTATATGTATCTCAAAAATCATCGTATCGAGACCGTAATGGTTGGAGGTGCTCCAAAACATGTTTATGAATATGCCAAGCACAAAACCGATGTCTTGTATTTGGAAATACCTTTTTCAATTGATTTACCAATAGCCAAATCTTGGTCAGTGATAAGAGAAATAGGATGACACTCGTGCATGCATTTCAGGGAATGTTTAAATAACCATGTGAATGTTGCCTCTCTCTCATTTTCTAACAATGCTGCTCCAAACAAAATTGATTGTCAATGGTGATTAACCCCAATAAATGGAGCAAATGGCAAACCAAATTTATTCGTCTTGTAAGTCACGTCAAAAACAACATCACTAAATTGATTATAAGACGACCTTGACCTACCATCAGCCCAAAACAGATTTCTTAACGTCCCATCTGTACTCAACTCAATTGCAAAGTAAAAATCTATATCGAAATCAGTCTTCTCTTGAAAATGCATGATAATCCCATGACACTTTTTACCTAAGTTAACCCTTTTTTCGCTTTTAACAATAGTAGAACACTGAGGTCTTGTTAGTTTGTCCTCTTAGTCACCTACATACACATTCATTGTTTTTGTGATTTCACTAGTCTCATATCAACTTTTGACAACAAAGTTACAAGATCTTATACATTCTTTGGAACGATGAAACACCTTGTGAGACCATTGTTTTGGTACTTTTGACGGGTCATCAAGAGGGTGATTATGTTCATCATCAAACTTGTCAATGACCCATGTTCCTTGCTTCGACAAAGTAACTTGTAACATGGCCTTACACCCTGTACGCTTGATGCAATAGCTTTTCGAATTGTTTTTTGTTCGCTTGCCTTCTTTGTTACAAACAAATATGTGCCGATATACTTCGTTTGTAGAAGTGTGCTTGTTAGTATAATGCTTTCGAATACCAAAACCTTTTGATAGACCATATTCATTGTAGAAATTATACGCATCATCTGGATCATCAAAATTTTTTCCAATTATAAAGCACTCAAGAGATTTTTTTTTTTTTGAACAGCAAAGAAACAGAGAACGGGGAGGAGCTTCGGCACCGCCATCACCCCAACCCCGAACCCCGGATATATTAATAAATAAAGCACTCAAGAGATTGATCAACAACATTGGCTGACCCAAATTCATTTTCCGTAGGTATATTAGATTCCTCGTTGTCAATATCAAATCTTGCACCTGATGAGCAAACGACATGTAAAAAGAACAGTAAAACTACCACTAACGTGGACTTTGATTTCATTGATTACATTAAATATGGCTTAACTAAACCTGATAGTATAGTTAGTTATTCTATGTTCATGGCTTAATTTCATTGATTACATTAAATATGGCACATTAAATGTGGACTTTGGCCAATTGGCCATTTTGCGGCTGGTTTTAGTGTTGTTGAAAGTGGAAAATGAATAGACTAGAAAAGTATAGGAAACTAGAGTGTGATTTAGACCATTCTCAACAGTGACACAAACTGACAGAAACTGACGTGCCACATCTGTGCTACGTCAGCTTTTTTTCAAAACTGACTGAAACTGACGGTCCCCTGCCATCAGTGACTCCGTCAGTTTAATTTTTGAGCCCACATTTAACAATTTACCATACACACATACAAAGAAAAGAAAAAAAAAAGCGACTGGGCATCGGTTATCCGACGAAGAAAACCGACGAGCACAACCGACACCTCCATGCCATCCATGTCAGTTAAGTGACGAAAACTGACGGAGGAACCGACACATGTGCTGGGAGCGCTCTTAGAAATGGAGGGAAATAAGATTTAATCACGGAGGATACATTCTTTCATTAAAAGTTGAAAAATTTACCAATATGCCAGTACTGTACAATTGAAATGTATAAGTTATTCACCCAAGGTATTATAATATGGATTTCATTCACATTTTTTTTATTAAAACTTAAATAAGAAAAGATTTGGTTCAAACCATCAAATTGATCGTACCTAATTTCAATTATTTTGATTGGTTTAGTTTGACATATTAAACTGAATAATTTGATTTAAGAAAATGTCAACTTGTAATTACCAATCTGGTTTAAATTTTATGTTCAAACAGATCAAACCGAAATAATACTCGGGTTAACGTAGGCTTAAATAGATTATGTTTTATTTTGATTGGTTTAGTTTGACATATCTTTAATCTTTATCTTTAACCCTTATAATGCATTTACATGTTTTCCTTAAAAACTTATCAAATGAAAGATGCGAGATTACTAATATGCCCCTTTGACTTATTGATGACATTTTTATTAATATGGTAAGTAGTATTTTCTTGAAATTTAGATATCTTTCTGACTTGAATAATATCTATTCATTTGCCATTAATTGTATCAACAACTGAATTCATCTCCATTTGATATGTGCTTTAATTTCAAATTCAAATTAATTTGAAACACACACGACAACTAAATTGTTATTGTGAATTTTGTTTCTAAAATATTAATTTACTCCCCACTTATATTTATATTTGTAAGGGAGGTGATAAATACAACATTTTTTATTATTCATACACCAATTTTATGCTTCAAGGTGTTTGTACTGCGAGCTTTAATAGTTTTACACTTTGTTGTATGTAGTGATTTGTTTGTTGTATATATCAAGTTATCAACTCCCTATTCATAACTATAAACGTGTTTGTTGAACATACATGAATAATCAGACATAACCTATAATTGATATTTGTGTTTTATTATGGTAATTATAGCTCTATCAAATTATGGTTTGAAAGTATAGTAATATTAATAATGAAATTTTATATGTTAGCGTAAAATAATGTACACAAAGGAATTAAGTTTTGAAGATCCATAATTACGGATGAACACTAATATTACATGACATATTATCACTATAACTCATGTCACCAATGCTTTTGACGAGCCAAACGGACAAATTATTATCACAAAACTGTTATCGCAATCACAGAACGAAAAAAAAATATGTAGTATACCATTGTTTTTCCGCTATATTGTGCAGGTAATTGACTAGTTAAACTGAATAATTTGATTTAAGAAAATGTCAAATTGTAATTACCAACCTGGTTTAAATTTTATGTTCAAACAGATTAAACCCGGGTTAACGTAGGCTTAAATAGATTATGTTTAAATTTTATCCCCAATTCCTCATCGAACGGCTAGCAAACAACTTAAACCCTGACTGTAACCACACCACTTCACATACGGCTCACGTTAGCCACATATAAGTAGGGCTACAGATACAAAAACTCCCAAACACTTCACTTTACACTTCCATTTTGCTCCGCCGTCTCTCTTTCAATTTTTAAGTCCACAATGGCGACGGCGACGGCGACCACAACAGCATCCTTATCGACCTTGGCACCTGCCACCTCATCATCGGCGGCGTCTCTCAAGGCTGCTCCTAAAACACTAGGGCTTAATGTAGGCTTTCCGTCTTCCAAAACATCATCAAAATCGTTGAAAGTCCGGTCTAATGGATCTGCGCTTGGTGCTCGTATGGTGTCGGCGACGCCAATCACTAGACCTCCGACGTTTCTTGATTTCGAGACGTCTATTTTTAAGAAGGAGAAGATTAACCTTGCTGGTTATGATGAGGTACCTTTTTTTTTGTATATATTTAATTTGTTTGTATTTAATGTTAATTTATTGTGAATGTATTGTGTAGTATATTGTGAGAGGAGGAAGAGATTTGTTTCATCTGTTGCCTGATGCTTTTAAAGGTATCAAGCAGATTGGTGTTATTGGTTGGGGTTCTCAGGTTTGTTCATTCAGTTATTTATTTATATTTTATAAGTTATTGCTTTTATTGATCAAATTAATCGTTTTGGTTTTTTAGTAGTAGACTAGTTAAAAGCTTGATTTGACCTCAAATGAACTCGATCATTGTCTCAGAACTCCTTTAAATGAACGAGTTCGAGTTCATATGTTAAAGGAACCTATCGGTTATATATACATTAAATCATGTATGAGTTTAAGTATAATATATGATAAATCATGTTAATAGAGTAGTTAAAGTAAATATTAATATTGTTGTTTTATGTAGTTATAATCTTATATAAACTAGTAAATATATAATATATATAATAGAAGAGTCGAGCCAGAGCTGAAATTGAGCTTGTAAAATATCTCACGAGTCGAGCTTAAACTTTACTTATAAGTCTTGAATGACTTGTTTACATCCCTAATACTTTAATGGATGTTTCTTAACCAAATTAGTTGGATTTGATTAAAAACTTGAATCTTCTTCTGGCTATATAAGAATCCTGTAATGCTATTGTTGTTGGTTAATTTAGTATGCCATTCTTTTCCGCAGGGTCCTGCTCAGGCTCAAAATCTGAGGGATTCTCTTGCAGAAGCAAAATCTGATATTGTAGTGAAGGTGAATATTTCATTATATGTTCCTTTTTTTAGTGGTTACTGTAGTCCAAGATTGTGTTAGTGTTGATGATTCTTGTTATAAAATAGATTGGTTTAAGAAAGGGGTCAAGTTCATTCAATGAGGCTCGTGCTGCTGGCTTCTCTGAAGAAACCGGAACTCTTGGAGATATTTATGAGACTATCTCAGGCAGTGACTTGGTCCTGCTTTTGATTTCTGACTCAGCTCAGGTTTGTCAATTGGGCTGGTTTTGACTTCTGACTGTTGTATTTGTATAGTGTGTTTAAAGATACATTCATGTACCTCGCCACCAACCCTGATATTATTTTTCGTTGCAGGCTGATAATTATGAGAAAATTTTCTCGCACATGAAGCCAAACAGCATACTTGGACTCTCCCATGGGTTCCTTCTTGGTCATTTGCAGTCAGCTGGCCTTGATTTCCCCAAGAACATAAGTGTGGTTGCTGTGTGTCCCAAAGGAATGGGTCCGTCTGTAAGGAGGTTGTATGTCCAAGGAAAAGAAATAAATGGAGCCGGGATCAATGCAAGTTTTGCGGTTCATCAGGTTGGTTTTCTTCTTGTATCAAGTATCTGCTATGATGTATGTTTTTGAAATATTTGACGAGTGCTCAAATATATACATGTGTGCAGGATGTTGATGGAAGAGCCACTGATGTTGCACTTGGATGGTCAGTTGCTCTTGGTTCACCTTTTACATTTGCCACTACACTCGAACAGGAGTACAAGAGTGATATATTTGGGGAGCGAGGTGAGCCTTTCCACTCAATTCCCTTTTGCATGTACTTTATTCTTTATCGTATTAATATCAATATTAATTTTATAATTCCTCCCCTGGCAAACATTAGGTATATTACTTGGTGCGGTACATGGTATCGTGGAGTCTTTGTTTAGAAGGTATACAGAAGGCGGTATGAGTGAAGAATTGGCTTACAAAAATACTGTAGAGTGCATTACTGGAAACATATCAAGGACTATATCCACTAAGGTTTATTTAAATTATTAGATAGCTAAATTGTACCCAGATGATTATATTAATTATTACATTGTTTCTAAAAGTTCAATATAAACAGGGTATGAAGGCTGTATACGAGTCATTAACAGAAGAAGGTAAGAAAGAGTTTTTAACAGCATACAGTGCCTCCTTCTATCCTTGCATGGACATACTGTATGAGTGCTATGAGGATGTTGCCAGTGGCAGTGAGATTCGAAGTGTTGTGTTGGCTGGTCGTCGGTTTTATGTAAGTTTATCTTTTCTTTTTGGATTCACTAACATAATAATGATCTAGTTTTTGTTTTTCAGTAAAAAGAAACTGTTAATGAAAATAATTGGTTCATCTTATTCAGGAAAAGGAAGGTCTACCAGCCTTCCCCATGGGTAAGATTGACCAGACTCGGATGTGGAAAGTGGGTGAAAAGGTTCGCGCTGTCCGACCCGCTGGTGACTTAGGCCCGTTATATCCTTTCACGGCTGGTGTGTATGTTGCGCTAATGATGGCCCAGGTGAGCCTTGCATTCATAAGTTGTTAACTTGTACTATATTTTTCACATGTATGCAATCTTACAGATTCTTTATATCTTCTTGAAACCTAATGATAAAAATTAATAGATTGAAGTGTTGAGGAAGAAAGGACACTCTTATTCTGAGATCATCAATGAAAGTTTGATAGAGTCTGTGGATTCATTGAACCCATTCATGCATGCTCGAGGTGTGTCGTTTATGGTCGACAACTGCTCAACAACTGCAAGGTTGGGATCAAGGAAATGGGCCCCACGTTTCGATTATATTCTTACCCAACAAGCTTTAGTTGCTGTAGACAATGGGGCTCCGCTTAACCAGGACCTCATCAGTAACTTCTTTGAAGATCCAGTGCACGAAGCTGTTAAAGTTTGTGCAGAGTTGAGACCTACGGTTGACATCTCAGTGCCTGCTGATGCTGATTTTGTCAGACCTGAGTTGCGTCAATCAAGCAACTAAATTTGGTTGTGAAGCCTGCCCTTGAGGTTCATATTCAGAGCAATGCAGGCTCTGTTTTAGTTAAGCTACGATGTTATTCAGAATGTTTTTGTATAATGTGCTTCTGGTGGATGCTGTGATGGACGTTTTTGAATTTGGTAACTTTGTATTAATAAAAGTTATGGGGCTTTTGCGGTTGTCTCCGAATTGGCATTCTCATATTGACTGTTGATTGCCTGGCACGTGTGAAGGACATTATTGGGCTGGTGGGGTTGGAAATGATAACGAGTTCATCAAACTGCGAACCATGTATGATATAAATTTGCCTGAACTGAAACTCGGTGCTTAGCTTCAAATTGTATATTTATAATATGATACTGTATTTTTTGTGTATGGTAGGACCATTATTTAGTAATTTGAAGTCTACATGAACGCTCTAAGTAATGAGCCTCTCTTGTTTACATAATAGGCCTCCTCCACATTTTCCTTTATCAAGAACTTCACGACATCACTTTGGCCGTACTTATAAGATAATTGCAATGGTGTCCTGCCATCATCATTCTCCAATATCATTTGCATACATGTTGCATCATTGATCTCTGAAGTGATGTTTACTGCATGCTCAGTTCTTAGCTTCCCATTTCTGAAATTGACTAAAATTCTTACTATATCAAGGTTTCCCTCTTTGGCAGCCAAGTGGAGGACCGTATTGCCATGACTGTTTAACTTGTTCAGTAGACTGGGAAAATACCAAATGATTAGCCACAAAAGGTCCTTATGTCCGTACCTACTTGCAACATGTAGAAATGTATTCTTTAAAGGAGTTAGCTGGTTGAAAATGGTGGGTAGATCTAACTGGCTTTCCACAGAGTATTTCTCCAAGGCACTAATGAATTCATCAACTTCACCTTTTATAGAAGCTTCGTACAATTCAAGGTCCATGAGATGGTGACATGTGTCCTGCTGCTGATGTAACTGTACACAGTGGCGGATCTAGGATTTCTAGATTGGGTATGCACAATATAATAGCGTCGACTAGAACTATTCGGCTAATCGGCTTTGGGTTATTTCAATATGGAATATTTTTTCGGGTTCGAATTATTCGATTAAGGTTTGATTTTTCAACGAGTATATCGGTATGTTTGATCTTTCGGTTTCCAATAATTTGATTACGGTTTAATTTTTCGGTTCAGATCTTTGGAGTATGGGTCTAATTGTTTTAAGGTTTTGGTCGGTCAAATTTGATCATATTCCAATTATCTAAAATAAATTACATCATCACTTACAACAACATCGACATGTTTAATACCTTAATAAGACTTTTAAACTTCTATCTATATACATATAGTGATAATAAAATGATGGATAAAAGATATTCTATTATGTTAATCCGACAATCTGTTATTTTATGGACGAAGTTTAAAATGTATAAGGAAGTAAGGAGCTACAAAACATACCACAAATAAGCGTAATTTAAATTCACTTGGATAGTTAAGCCTTAGTATTTAATTTAATTTATTAAGTTAACCTTTCAAGATAAAATAGGTAAAAAAAATTAATAGTACAAGTTGTTAACCGTAAATGTAATTTACCATGTTAGCTTTCTCGATGGGAAGTTCAAAACACCATTTTCAAAAATAGATACACAAAATCTTTTAAATCGAAGGAAATTGTCTTGTAACTAACCTTACCTAATGGATAAACAATTCAAGGTGGAATATGGACTAGCTTGACAGAGTAAACAAAGGGAAACAATTTATTTTCTTAAGGGGAAAAGACATATAGGTAAAGAATTACATAGGAGATGCATTAAATATTGGTTAATGGCTAGGACCAAGATATCAATTGGTGATATGATGATGCTTCTTTCTGTTACCGAATCTTCTTGGTAGCTAGTTTAATTTCTCATCTGCCAAGAGGGTGTGCACAGCTTTTTCATAGGGTGTGCACTTCTCTATTACAGTTTATAACATATCTAAAAACTCAGTAATTTTGCACTGTTCCTATTGTTTATAGGGTATGCAAGTGCATACCCTTGGTTCCACACACATCCGCCACTGACTGTACATTCTCTAGTAGCTTTCTCATTTTCACATGTCTTCTATCCCAGTCTGATGATTGTATTACTCCTTCCAGATCAGGGATGTTGTCAACAGGGGCGGATCTAATGAACAACTAGGGGGGTCACGGGCCCCCACTCAGTTTAGCCCAACATGTAATATATTATTAAGCCTAAAGACTAAGCCCCTACAAAGAAAATTGAATGGCCCCCTTCATGTCAAAAGTTTGAGCCCAAAAGCTGTATTAATTTGCGTAATACAAGTCAAACGTTGCTTCCTTTTTAATTCTTAGACCTTTTCAAGTGTTCATTTGATTTAAACTCAAGCCTAACCTACGAGCAAAATAGATTTGAAAATAATCACGCTTTATTAGTAGATAAAGTGTTATAAATCTTCTACATCTTTGACTATATTACTCCATGAAATAGTATTTTAAGGTTAAGTATAAACTTAACTTGTAGGAATTATATTAACTAAATTCTTTTATTTTTGTAATTGATTAAGTATAAATTGTTATAAATGCATCTACGTTTAATTAGTTGTATGTTTATTTCTTTATAGTGTTTAACGAAAAGCTATGTATGAATTCCAAATCTTCAATTAAAGTGACAAATTTTAAATACTGAACACATTTTACCTGAATAACCAAAACATGAAGTATAGCATCAAACTTGAATATCTTGAACTCAAAAAACTTTAAGTTAAATTTACCCGACCCGTTTTAACCGGTTATCAACCTTTTATTATTGATATACATGTAGTACTTGCCAAATGCCCCCCCTAAAAAAAATTTCTGGATCCGCCACTGGTTGTCAAGTACCTGTGGATTAACACCAACAGCCCCAGCCAGAGCATGAGCACCAGCATCAGTGGTAGCTTTTATAAATTCTCTATATAAGATGTCTGCTCCGCCATCAAAACCAATTCTATTAGCAAAGTAAAATGTATTCTCTCCGTGTTCATCCGTTGCAAGTGCAAGCATATGCATCCCTTGTTCTAGAATCGCTTGTAGCATCACTAACAATGCAAACAATATAAATTAGACAAACGGGGAAGGATCAAGAGGGGAGTAACATTTTTTAGGGAAGGAGGGAAGCAACCCTTTCTACCTATGATATCCATTGATGATTATTTCACTCGATGAATATTTAGTGTAAAATAGTAAACCATGAAATACTCATCAATGAATTTATAGCCAAAAATTATACTTCCATCTTGATCCTTCCCCTTGGACAAACAATGATGTTAACAGATATTAATGTCAATACCAGATATTTATATGCAGGTTTCTATTATTTGTTGTTAAAGCAAAATAATAATGATTAAATAAATAATAATCTAATTTTTATCGTGTTGAATTTCTAAATTTCAGTGCTTTGCAAAAAAATTAAGTAAAAATTGACATTTTAGTGTGGTTTAACCTGTATCCCGGTACATGATAGCAACATGAAGCAGTGACCTTCCCTTCATAAGACTTTCGTCTAATAAGCCATCCGAAAGAGTAGATGTCTTACGTACTGCTTTCAGCATAGCATCAAAGGTCTTTTTATTTCTTGCTTCTGCAGAGAGATAAAACGGTGTCTTCCCTTCGTTGTTGAGGTAGCATGAAGACAATGGACTCGAGTAAAGTAACAAGTCAACCAAATGGTGATGATTATAAAGTAAAGCGTCATGTAACAGTGTGTTACCCATATTGTTCTTTAGCTGCTTTGGGTCAACTGAAAGCTTTTCACATCTTAAAAGGAGACCCATAATAGTGAGATGTCCCCCTTTGGCAGCCATATGGAATGCAGTATCACCATCATCATTTGTCTTCACAAGCGACTTCTCAAGGGATCCATAAACATTCGTCGTCAGTAAGCCAATGAGTTGATATCTTCCAAACCAGGATGCCAGGTGAAGGTATGTGTTTCCTCTGGAATCTGTTTGCTCAAGAATATTACTGAGCTGCAATCCTTGTTGGGTGGAAACTTTTTTTGATTTTTTAGTGAACTTTTCAACGTCGCCGTCTTTTGCAGCTGCAGCTAGTTTCTCATCCCAGTTACTAGATTGACTTCTTGTCTGACGTCGTGATTGGTGGCGGCATCAGAGAATAAGATAGGTTGTTGAGGTCGTGCAGCAGGAGCTGATTTTCTAGTCCCCGATCCTCTTCTGTCTGTGTACGAATCTATGGTACTCCATATTGATTTGCATATCGAGACGTCCCATGATCTATAACGATGATATGCTATATAGAAAGCAAATGCAAAGCATTCAGAAAACAATCCGGCCAGCTCGTTGGTTTGACTATTAGCTTCACCAGCTAATATAAGGTTCCTTTTTTTTTTTTAGCTAAATGAGTTGTCACTATTATATTCTATATCCATGTTATTCTTTTTTAAGAAGTCGTATACCTTGATTGTTTTTAATTCATTATTATTATAGGTCCTTGCCATTATAAGAACTTGACTTTAGTTGAATATAAATTCTCGACATGTCATCTCTAAAATGTATGTTCAATTATTTTGTGGTGCGTTGACCAGAAGCTACTGTTGTATTTGAGATAAACGAATATAAATAAATGAATGGAACAATAGCTTTCTGAATGCTAAAATGTATGTTTAATTGTATATACAACGTCGACGTTACTAAATAGGAAAAAAGTGAATATACCTTTGTCAACCACCTAAACTGAAAAAATTACTCAGAAAAATCAAAAGCTTTTGTGATTGGTCCATCTCATATGCCACTGTGAATTTTTCTTTCTGAACCTAACATTTCTCTTTTTCTTTATTTATTTGAATTCTACGAATGAACTCTGTAATGACACTAGAATGGTATGCACTATGCAGAGGTCTTTTTATAATAAATTGTCGTTCTAGATGCATGCAAATTTTGGCGGAAAAACTCCCTTCTTATCGGGTTGAAAACGACAAATGCATGTTCAGAAAACGAAAGTAAAAAGGTATAAAGTTGTTTATATATAGAAGAAATCATCTGTTATATTAACATCACACAAACTCATTCTAACATTGGCTTAAATAGTATAAACATCGCCTCATCCGCAACGCCCATGTTTCTGGGATGCAAATTCCAACATGAATACGGATTGGGAGTTGGTTGAGTGAACTTTATAAATTCTTTCATCATTACAGCAATATGTGCAACAGCACTTGGATCTAGAATATACTGTAATGAATGAACAAGAAATCTTTAATTGAAATTACCAACGCCTTTGAATCTCACTAGAATACTAGATTCATATTCTGAGAACTTCAAATTCAAGCATTTCTGTCACTTACTGGCGTCATGATGATTCCAATAGATAAAGAAATAAGAGAGAGTAAAAAAAATGAGGAGGCATTTAGCAGAAAATTTAACATGAGATTGAGTTGGAAATGGGCAGTAATTGAAAAGATAAAACTACCTAAGGGCCAAACCAATCTTCTAACATCTAATCACACACACACATATAACCATAACGAATACGAGATTTCACAATCCATCACCAAGCACACATCTACTCTGGAACCACCACCACCTTGTTTATGCAGCACTCCCCTTCACTGAAATTAACAAGCATGGAGTTAACATCAGACCCACATATAATAATGACAAGTGATCCACTTTCCAAACAATTGAACTTGGCTTTTTACGCAATTACATCACAGTTTGTGTAATGATACAGAGGTGAGCTGTGTTTTTTTTAAAAAAAAAACAAAAGTGTCAAGTATGATGGTCAATTTGCATTTTTACATTTTCAGAATCTTGTCCCAAAGCTCATGCTTTTGGCATTTTCACAATAATAATGATTGGTCAACAAAGAAAAACCAGGTGTTGTTTAAAAATCAGATCCCTCATTACGATAGTAATACTATTCACTCAATAACAAAACTAAACTACTTTTTTAAGATGCTGTTATTTAACAACCCTCGTAGAGTTTGTAGGTTATCAGCAATCATCACACAAGATCCATTCGGCCAACACTTTAGGGTGGTCTTCATTCACTTTTTGTACATACATGCATCTTGGGAGCTTGCAGCGCAAGTTCTGTGCAGTGACTGTTTACATGCTTTAGTCTCTATGTTTTGAAAATGGTTTGAAATCACATAGAAACAGTCACACGCTTGTTATTAGATATGCAAGCGTCATATCTCTTTTTGTAAGAAGAAGGCAGTTCATATTCAAAAGATTATGATCAAATGTGCAATAGCAGAAACAGATAGAATCACAAAAGGTTAAGAGAATGAACCACCCACCTCCACATTCCGGATCTCATCGCCAGTTTTATCAGCTCCATCTTGTTTATGCGCATCTTCTGTAATATCAAAAAAAATGAGTTAGAAAACAACACGCATGAGTAATGTAGATAGAAACTTAAGATGCCACCATCCAGCAATAAAATGGGAACTAATAAATTATGTCTTTGAAAAAATAGGAGTGCATATGCAGATACTGAGATTTAAAGTTTCTAAAAAGCTTAGGGTACAAGATGCATACATACACATACTTACATAGAGAGCAATCAAATGTCCCAAAATCACATTTAAGAGTTGTTACCTGCTTCTTCTGGAATGTCAGTGGTCCACAAGGTGAGATTGTCCCTTAAAAGCTGCATAATCAATGTACTGTCTTTATAGGACTCCTCATTCAGCGTATCAAGCTCTGAAATTGCATCATCGAAAGCCTGCTTGGCCAAGTGACAGGCCCTAAGAAAGATGAGTGCAGCACACGTTAAATAATTATGCATAAGCCACGTTAATGTCAATTTCAACTTAACTTGATATTAAGAACAAACCTCTCAGCTGAGTTCATAATCTCATAATAGAAGACCGAGAAATTCAAAGCCAGTCCCAACCGAATGGGATGCGTAGGAGGCAATTCAGCTTCGGCTGTACTCGTAGCCGCCTGCAGACATTAACATCATAATGCAAATATAAGCAGAATGCCCAAAAATGGTAGCAATGTTGGAGTATTTGCTAAACAAAACTAACAAGTAACCGAGAAAAAAAAAGTAAAATTTGACAATTGCCATAAATATAATAGCACACATCAACAATAAGACACAGTTATAATACAGGAATTCAAGCTAACAATAATACAAATAACAAAGTCTAAATTCACGTGAAAAAAACAAGTAAAACACATTGGATTCAACCAACTCTTAATTACAAAGGAAGCAAGAAACCGATCATGGAACTAAAAGCCTTAATAACATAAGCCCAAGTTACGTTTCATACAAACAGAATTCAATGTCAACTGAAGTACGACGCAATCTAAGTTTCAACTAGTAAAAAGCATATACTGAACACAGATAAAGACGATTCATATAGAGATCCATATCAAAACATGTTACTATACACACAGATAAGCCATCAGTCTGCTCTTTATAAACCAATATCCCAATTCAAGAGAGGAATAGAATAAACCAACTTTCGTGTCTATCTAGCGTTACCTCATACGCTTTCATCGAAAGATCAGCAACCTCTTTCTTGTCATCGCCGGACTTAAATTCTGCCATATACCTATAATAATCCCCTTTCCTGCCAACAAAAAAAAAAAGATTAAACGTTAAAAAAATAAAATACAAAAGCTAGTATTAGTAAGTAAAGTTTTTTCTAGTGATCAAAATAGAAACTTACATCTTGTAATAAAACACATTGGATTCAGCAGAAGAAGCAGAGGAAGGAATGAGATGATCATCAATAACACTCATGATTTCCTTACAAATAGTATCGAGTTCGGATTCGACCTTTTGTCGATACTCTTGGATCTTTTTAACATTGTGATCATTACCTCTTGATTCCTCTTTTTGCTCAATGGATGATAAAATCCTCCAAGAAGCCCTACGAGCACCGATCACATTTTTATAAGCAACTGAAAGCAAATTCCTCTCTTCAACACTTAATTCCACACCTAATTTTGCTACATTCTTCATTGCTTCCACCATCTCTATCATTTATCAATCAATATTCAAATTTAAATCAATTAACCGTTGTTTTGTTAGATCAGAAGGATCGTAGGGTAACAGTGTAAGTTATATACTTTAAAATTAGGATCTGGAACACAATAAATATATATAATTGAAGTTTAAATCAAATCAGATAAAAATGTAGTGATGGAGTGAGTGACTGACCATCGTAGCGTTCGGCTTGTTCGGCGAGTTTAGCAGTGTAGACAAAAACATCGCGGTCGGAAGTGGCCATCGGTGAGATGTATGTATGGATTGTATGTAATTTAGGGTTTTTTTTCTTTTTGTTTTAGTTTGGTTTTGGTGAAGAAGAAGAAGAAGAAAGACAAAAAGAAATGGTCAGCTCATAAAAAGAATGAGAGAAAGACGTCGTGATGGCCGCAATCTATCACCCTATTTTCAACGCTTTCCCTTTTGCTTCCCGAGTTCCTTCTAAGATACTTTTTAATACTAACACAAAAGTAACACAACTTTGCTAATAGAAGCACGTCAAAATCAATTTTTTCGGGTCTCACATTTATTAATATATCTTTATTTCTCTACGCTAAACGAAAACAGATTTAATTTTCTAATGCTTCCGGACCCACCCCTCGTTCACCGACGCACATTGCCAAACCAAATGAAATTTGTGACACACCCAACCGCCGGAATGCTGCCAATAGCATCGTTAAAAGTGACGCGTCAGTTTTGCCAAGTGAGCGCCGTTGGCACCCGTCTAAGTGCATTATTTATATTCTTATTTTGTGTTTGTGTTCTATCAATTATTTATAACTATATTAAGAAAAATGGGATGAAATCTAAACACATGATCTTCTCTTTTATGCTTTATGTGATCCACCGTTAGGCTTAGGTTACCATCGCACAAACTTAGATGATGATGCAAGTGTTACTTGGTAGTTTATCAAATAGATACTTCCTTTAATGTTTTAGTATTGTTATAATGACCTTTAATTTATTTGAATTTTTCCCCTTAAAATATATTATTTGTATATACAATTCATCAATTTTGTGCAATTGTTTATCTATAACACTTAATTGTATACAAGTTACTTTGTTAAGCAAAGTAAAGTAACTAATTTTTTACTCACATTCTCTTAATTAAATTAAGGGTGGCTTATTTTTACCTTTAGGCATCCATGAATGTAGTTTTAGTAGTGGAGTTGGGGGACAAAATCGATCCAAAAGGCACAATCACAGGGCACAAAAGGCAAAAGCAGAAAAAATTACTCCCTACCAAACATTTTGATTCAATGAATCATCATTAATAATCATTAATCATCAATTATTAATAATTAATTAAAAATTAAATTAAAAGTTCACGACTTCACAATATTATGAGAAAAATGGGTTCATCAAAAGCCCAAAATTCTAAAAATATTCTCATCTATAAAGCATTAAAGACCACAAACCTAACTACCTAAGTACCTAACCATAACTAAGGCTTAGTAGTCCAATGGGCCATTGCCCACTAGATTTTTACTCCCGGTCCAATACACACGATTCTAATAACGTGTATATTATTAATTAATAATTATTAATTATTAATTTTAAATACTCATATGCGTATTCTATTTTTTATAGAGTACACAAGTGTATAACAATTAATACTAGTACTTCCGTACGTGACTAAAAATTTAACTGATAGCCCTTCAACTAATAAGCAAGTATTGTAGATTATTTTTGAAGCTAACATTTTTTTTTTGGGCTAACTAGTAATAAAAACATGAACATTATCTTGAAATGAAAGTGTTTACGCGTGCTCTTTACTAATAAAAATTTATTGGTAAATTATGTAGGGTGCTATAATATGTGTACATCATAAAAAAAAAATAAAAAAAAAATAATAATAATAATAATAATAAATAAATAAATTGCACACCACTTAAAATGCTATATGTTTTTATACTAGAGCAACATTAGTAATATAAGAAAAAAGGGAAATTTGCAATTTTTGTACATGTGGTTTTCTGTTTTTGCCAGTTTTGTCCTTTTACTTTTTTTTTCGCTTTTTTTGTCCTTGTGGTTTTCTGTTTTTGCCGGTTTTGTCCTTTTACTTTTTTTTCGCTTTTTTTATCCCTGTGGTTTTCAGTTTTTGCCGATTTTATCCCTGTGATTTTCAGTTTTTTGCCCATTTTACATAATCTCGTGATAGAAGGGAGTGATAAAATTGGCAAAAACTTAACACCACAGGGATAAAATCGGCAAAAACTGAAAACTACAGGGATAAAAAAAAGCGAAAAAAAAGTAAAAGGACAAAACTGGCAAAAACATAAAACCACATGGACAAAAATTGCAAATTTCTCAAGAAAAAAATATTAACTGTGAATATCACAGTTTGGACTTGTATATGGTCATACATGGAGTATAACAACTATTGATTGCATTTAATAAAATTTAGAAATAGATGCTTAAATCATGATTTTGCCATATTGCAAAAGGGAAAATAAATACATTATGCTGTTGAACTACGCTAATGAATATTGCTGTTAGTTTTGGTGGAATGACTATTTTTGCACATTTTATAAATTGAAGGATTAAAAATGTAAAATATGTAATATTCTTATTGGTCAACAACACATTTCTTTTGTGATGTTAACATCGCGGATTATATCCCCTTTGCAAAATTAATAAAATGCTATATTTATTAAATAAAATTTATATGAATGAATGGGTAAATTGATTTAGATATTAGTACAGACTACAGAGGACACTTATTTATAAGTGACTGACTCACTTGAATTTTTCTAACTTAAATAACATTTTTTTTTTAGGGGGTATAATCTGTGATGTAATGAGGTTATAGCACAAAACAAATGTGATCAATAAGAATATTACATATTTACAATTTTGGTCATTCAACTTTATAAAATATACACAAGAAGTAGTCCTTCCATAAAATCATCCAACACAATTCAATTGTGTAGATCAATAGCACAAACTATTTCACCTTATTTTTATCTCTACATATTACAAAACCAAATATATTCTGGTTCATCGATTCCAAACAAGTTTTTATCAGTTGTACATATGTCAAAGCTTTAAGCTTTAGTATCCGATTCAAAAAATAATTATCAGAAAAATAATTGTTTGTTTCTTGTAACCAACTTTCCGACTTTTAGCCGACTAATTCTAGAGATCCGAGTCCACCGTCACATAGACTCAAACCGGGTATAGTCCCCCCTATTTGGGACCTTGGCGTGGCCAAGAAAAATAGATTTTGTAAGAATCATATTTTTTAAATTTGTAGTATGGCAATGTCCTAACATAGCAAATACAAATCATGAAATTAAATATTTTCTTTAATTAAATAAAAGATAGAAATTGGTCATAAAAGAATGTTATGTGACAGATAACCAAGCTAGGTAATGTTACTGCAAACACATTTACATTTTGAGTTGTATTCTACCAAACCATCACCAAATGGCTCATAACAAGACAACTTTATTTATATCAACTTTAAATGCACTGACCACAGTCAACCAACTCTTGGTCAAACACATCACACCCCCCAACTACATAAGCATAAACCTCCATCCGAATATATATTAATAAATATTCCATCCGTCCGAATTTTATTGCTCCAGATAAAAAAAACATGCAGTTTAAGAAAACATTATCATCTCTTTTACTTTTTGGTAAGATGACAGTTTTATTATTTACTTTTTACCTACCTTTTTGTTTTACATGTATAAATTAGGGGTATAAAAGAACTTTATCTCATTATTCTTATCTATTTATGAAAGTTGACGATAAAATTAGGACATTTATAAAAGGAATATCGGACAATAAAATGGGGACGGATGGAGTAATGTTATAATAAGTAATTAGCACACATTGCATGTATGGAGAAAGGTGAAAAATAGAACCAACACTAACATTCAGGTTGGGTATGGTTTATGGAATATTTTCATTGGAATTCGAATCCTTTAAAGAAATTAGCTAGAGTTTCAAAGAATATAATTTTCTTTGAGTAAAGGAATTTAGTGAATCAGCTCAGTTTATTCTTTAACCAAATACTTTTATGAAATAGAATTGCGATTCTAACTCTATCGAATTACATAAAACTTTGCGGACCAAACGCAGTGTAAGAGTTGTATACGACTTTGTACTAAAAACTTAAAATACATTTAGTCTAAAACGATATTTTACAAGATTTCATTATAAATGTGACATAAATCATTCACGTACACATGATCATGTGTCATCAACTTGCATAGCATTTAATTATTGCTTAATATACGTTATTATTTCAATTCATGTTCGATCATTTGGATATATCATGTTCTAGGTTAAGGTATGGCTACAACTGATGTGACATTATAGACATGCATCTTAAATATTGATATGCATGATCGATAAGGTCCATCGTTTATCAATTTTTTATAGTTCAATGGGTGTGTTTGGCAAAATTGGCTGGAGATGGAAGCTTGAAGGTTGAAGCCTGAAGCTGGAGCTTTTGTTTAGGGATGGAGCTGGAGATTTTAAACTTTAAAAATATTTGGCAAAGTAGATCGAGATGGAGCTTATTAACGTAAAATGACATAAATGTACAAAACCTTAGTTTTTTAATGGGAGCTGATTTTGGCAAGTAAACTTTTACTTGTCACAAGGAAATAATGCATTAACCATTTGTACTATAGGTATAAACAGTTACTGTTTCCTTGTGACAAGTAAAAACTTACTTGCCAAAATCATCTCCCTTTTTTTAATAACTAAAAGAAGGGCAATATAGTAATTAATCTTATAATTAGGGGATGGAGATTCTTAAATAAGCTACTTTCAAGGGCTTCCACTTTAATGGATTAATTTTGGAAGAATCCCTAAACTTTTCTGTGTGCCAAACAAAGATTGTGATTTTTTGAAGGATTGAGATTCTTAAAATTAGAATCTCAATCTCTTAGAATCCCCCATAATCCCTTAAATTGTTGGTGCCAAACACACCCAATATGTAGAGTACTTTCGCTACCAAGACAATTGCTCTTTATTACCAGCATCAAAACTCAGAAGAGATCATGGAACTGAAGGAAGGAAATGTGAACTTGGCTAAGATTGAGCATTTTCAGAAACTCGATCTGAAACAAAAGTCTCGTATCAAATGGTTGGTTGATGGAGACGAAAACACGTCTTTTTTTCATGGTTCAATTCGTATTAATAATGGTTTAAATCACATCCATGGTTTATCTATTAATGGTGATTGGAACACGGATCCGAGTTGCATAAAAGAAGAGGCACGGAGATTCTTCTCATCTAAGTTCCATGAAAAATGGCCGGTACGTCCACTTTTTATTAACCATCGGTTTCGTAAATTGTCAGAGATTGATAGTGGGGCCATTGAATCGGAATTTTCGGTTGAGGAAATAAAACAGGCTATTTGGGCCTGTGGTGGGGAAAAGGCCCCTGGGCCCGATGGATTATCTTTTAAATTCATCAAAACCCATTTCGATTTGTTTTCTGATGATATCATATCATGAGATTTGTGAAACATTTTGAAAGCACTGGGTCAATTGCCAAAGGATGCAACTCTTCTTTTATTTCTCTTATCCCTAAATCAAAAGATCCTTTAAACCTGGCTGACTATCGTCCCATCTCTTTGATTGGATGTATGTACAAAATTATATCAAAGGCACTCTCTTTGCGTTTGAAAAGGGTGATTGATCAAGTGGTGGGTTGTAAGTAGTCGGCCTATATTCATGATCGTAATATTTTAGAAGGCCCTTTGGTGATCAATGAAGTATGCTCTTGGGCCAAAAAAGCCAAAGAAAAATTATTCTTGTTTAAGGTGGACTTTGAAAAAGCATTTGACTCTATCAATTGGATTTATTTGGATTTGATTATGAGTCAAATGAACTTTGGTTTGAAATGGAGAAACTGGATTCTTGGTTGTCTATCATCCTCATATGCCTCGGTTTTAATAAATGGTTCTCCCACGCGTGAGTTCAAAATATCAAAAGGGGTGAGACAGGGGGATCCTCTCTCTCCCTTTCTTTTTATTATTGCCATGGAGGGTTTGAATATTGCAATGAAAACGGCGTGCGAAAATGGTAGATTTATTGGAAAACGATAGGAAGATCGGGCCCATCTTTATCACATCTCTTCTACGCTGATGATGTGATTTTTGTGGGTGAAGCCGAGAGTAATAACATGAAAAATTTGGCCAGATTGTTAAATTGCTTCCATGCCTCTTCAGGGTTACAAGTAAACTTTCATAAATCACAACTTTTTGGTATTGGAGTTGACTCGTATCTCGTAGAAAACTGGGCTACATTGCTTGGTTGTGTGGCCGGTTCCTTACCTTTCAAGTATCTTGGTGTGCCAGTCGATGCTAACATGAATTTAAAGAAACATTGGTCGCCCATTATTGATAGATTTTTGTCTAAATTATCTGCATGGAAAGCGAAGCATTTGTCATTTGGTGGTAGAGTTCTGCTAACCAAATGGTTTTGGGAAGCCTTCCTCTCTATTATTTTTTTTTGTTCAAAGCACCGAAGTATGTCATTCATAGGTTGGAACAAATCAGAAGACGGTTTCTGTGGGGGTCCGTTGGAAACAATAATAAAATCAGTTGGGTTGCTTGGTCGAAGGTGCTTGCTCCTAAAGAAAATGGGGGTCTAAATGTCGGATCATTAAAAGCTCAAAACATAGCTCTACTGTTGAAGTGGTGGTGGAAGTTAAGGGATGACAAGTGTGACACTCCTCCAAATTAGGTATATAATTATACTTAATTACATGCATTTCTTACGCTAATTCCCTGCATTTGTTTTAAACTAAACCTATGATGTGATATGAGTCTAGCGAGCCCAAAGCAATAATACAAAAAGTATTACATTATACGTAGTATTTATAAATTACGTACGAACGTATCGGAACTAAGCCGACAAAAATAATTACCAGATTTGGTGACATGAAATAATTAATAATTCAATTATTAATTACGAGTATTTATATATCTATAACATATAGATAAAACGGTTCAATGATACGTTTAACATATAACGTATCATATAACGAACAGAAACAATTCTAAAACGTACCTAAAAGGTCAAAATCTGAAAAATGTTATTTTTCTAGTACGTTTTCAAGTATTTAGAACATTACTTCGAATTATGAATTCGAAACTCAACCAAAATTTGGCGCTCAATTGGACGTGCGCAGTAAAATGTACAAAAATGTACAACTACTAAAAATAATGATAATCTCATCATTCTGAAAATATATTACGAACCAGGAGAGCTTCTACAAAATAAAAATATAAAATGTTAAATTTTATATGGCTATAATTATACCCGTACACGAACTTAACGGGCTAAAAACTACCAATAATACACCTAAACAAAATATCTCGCGACAGATTGATTCACCCTCCATACTCACGTTTGAAAATCTGGAACCAAAACTTCTGCTATACATTTACCTCCATCTCCAATAATTCATTCAAAACCATTTCCTCTTTTTCATCTTGTTTGTGCGTGTGTGTGTACTGGAGCAAGCAGCAGCAGCAAAAGAAAGAAGCTGAGCTTCATCTTCACCACTTCATCATCTTCACAAACATCACACAAACACAAACACTAAACAAAATGGGTTCTTGATCATCCTCATCATCGTTTGTCATCATCATCAACAGGAATCATAATCAGCATCTCCACCTTAACATCATTGTGAGGATCAAACTTTCCATTTTATTTCATTTCTAAAATTTCTTAAGTTATTACGATTGTTGATGATTGTTGTTATAAGTTGTTAAAAACTTGTTATAATAGGTTTATATAACATATTAAGGTGTTAGATCATGTTAAAAGACGGTTACATATATAAACCCGTATGTATTTGAAATAACAGAGACGAACCAGAACATGAAAAACCATTGAATCCGGCGGATTCCCAGCCGAAACACATGTGAATACGGCGTATTCCATCGAATACGGCGTATTCCCCACTTAAAACTCGAACACTTTGAAACAACTCCTATGAATCTGGCGTATTCACGTGAATACGGCGGATTCCCAATTTCTAAATTTTGAGTACGGCGTATTACTCCGAATACGGCGTATTCCCACCTGTGACCGCACACAAACCCTCGGCTAAAACGATGAACGAGTAAAAGACACGCTTGATCCGACGGATCATCGGTGATCCGGTGGATCCTTTTTAAACTCGAATGAATACGGCGTATTCACCAGAATATGGCGTATTCCCCTATTTTCGAATGAATACGGCGTATTCACCAGAATACGGCGTATTCCCCTGATTTGGCCCGAATCCGGCGTATTCACCAGAATACGGCGTATTCACCCTTTTTGGTCCAGTCACTGACTTTTGCATTGTAATATAATGTACAAACAATTAATGGTACAGAATGCTACGACATGGGACTTAGAACTAGACGGACATATTATTGAGACATGATACTTCAGACAATTACAACGACAACTACATTTATATCTATGGACATCAACAACGACGACAACTAATATATATATCAGAATATATATTCAACTATATAAGCATATATGCTTATACATTTCGGACGATTCGACAAACAAACATAACTTGGGAAAAATATTATTTATTTTCCAACAACAAACATCAACGAAATACACAAACTTAAGAAATTGATAATTTCTTCAAACGAATAAACTATTAACATAAGTAAACAAAGTACTTATAGTTAATACATTGTTGTGTATAGGTTGACTACGTTTGGGCTTCGTTATCTTATCTCGCTAGCATTCACATCCGAGCACTCACAGTGAGTTCACAAACCCCTTTTAAATGTTTTAAAACCTCGGGGTGGAAAACATAGAATCGTATGTATAATTGCATGCGACAACCGTTTAAATACTTGATGTATTTACTTAAACTATTGATGAAATGAGATTTCATGCTGTGATTGATTAAATACGATACGTATTTGCTTAAACTGTTTATGAAAGGGTATTTCATACTTGAACTATTTGTGAAAGGGTATTTCACACAACTATTTGAACTATGGTTTATGAAATGTTTTCATAACTATTTTGGGAATTTAGGCAACGAATCTTGGTACAGATCTAGGCTGAACGATGTAGTGCATAAAAGACCTTATGGCTACAGACTATAACCATTAGCTAGGTGACTCTAGCCACTGAGTATACGGATAGTACTATCGCCGTGACGACCCTCCTACGGATTTGGGAGCGTATACTTAAATGTCCTACTTGGCACAACAACAACAGATTAGGGTCGTGGTTTGGTTATAGGGTTAGATCGGGTTACCTTACTTGACAGGTTTAGCTCACCTTTCAAGGGATCACCGTCTAAATATTCCCACATACTAAACTATTGATTAGGAAAGGATTTCCTACGTACACTGATTTGGAAATGTTAATCCTTATTTAGGTTAACTTGTGTTTCCTACTGATAACTGATTTAGGAAATGTTATTTGGTTAATAACTTGTGTTTCCTATTACAACCACAACTTATTAGGAAATGTTAATTGGTTAATAACTTGTGTTTCCTATTACAACCACAACTTATTTGGAAATGTTATTCTTAAATGTTTAACTTGTGTTTCCTACATAACAAACAAACTTGTGAATTCACTCAACAATTTTGTTGACATTTTACTCTATGTTTTTCAGGGAATTAGCAGTGTAAGTAAGATCTGCATGCATTATCAGGACGGACTACCCTGGACTTGTTAGGATGCCACCACTTTTGGGACACATGGATTTCCTCTGTATAACTGCAACTACTGCAGTCATACCTACGAAATCTACTTTTGATATTATGTAATTTATGAAATACTGATTTCAACTACTACTATTACTGTTACCACTTTTCAAGTGGTAATCTTTTGTAAAATTTTAACTAATGGCATCTTAATCTATTTCGTTCTGCAATAACCATATGCTCTGAGTATGTATGTATCTGTTGGTTGTTTTACTGCTCGCACCCCCGCCACGTCACTAAGCTTCCGCAAACCACTCTATGTAATTGTAATTACCGTTTGGCGGGGTGTGACAGACTTGGTATCAGAGCCATTGGTTATAGCGAACTAGAAGTCTTTAGGTGACTGAAAACCTTAGAGACCTAGACTATAGCCTTGGCTAGAACATTTGTGCATTCATGCATACATACTTTGCATACAACTAACATACGACTGACACGCCACACTCAATTTCTTTTGTCACAGTATGTCTAGTCAATCACATTACCATGTTTACGCTTCGGATGAAGAGCCGACCGAGGCTACTTTTGAGGGTCCCGCGATTACAGTAGGGGATGAGTCATCAGTTCATGTGAGAGCTATGTCTGATGACACTAGTGATGCTTACTTAGTACCACCTCCGACCGCACCTGTGGTCACTCCTACCCCTACACCACCTGTTGCGAGTACCTCTCGTGTGCCTGTACCTCGGATGACAGCTAGGATCTGTGTTCGGGATTTTCCCAGGGGACCACTCGCGCCGCGCGATAAGGCGCCAGTGACTGAGTCTGAGGTTCCAGTTGTCGAGCCGCCTCAGAAGAGGCTCCGACCTTCTCATCTGGACTGGATGCCTCGAGTATTGAGATAGTGGAGATCACTAGAGGGTATTCCCTCGACCTTTGAGTTTGGAGAGTCCTCCCACTCACCACCATCTGCATATCTCACTGGTGAGCCTCTGGAGCTCACTGTGCCTACCCTTGTGGCTGTGGTCCACACCATGTTTAGGATATCATCTAGCAGGAGCAGAGATTTGATGGAGCTACTGAGTGATGCCTCCCGCACTGACATGGATATGGCTATGCTCCATCAGAGGATGGATTTTGTGGAGACTCACCGTCAGACAGACTGGCAGAGTCTAGCATCCACCCGTGCACGCGTTGCAGCTTTAGAGAGGCGTGCTAGGGTGTCAGAGATTGTAGCTAGTGTTTGTGTGATGACTGCAGCAGTGATGGTTGCGGTTAGGATGTATTTACCATGGTTCCGTTAGGCCTGTGTATGGCGGTTGTGCCTACACCATATTAGACTATTACTTTTGGGGAAATATATGTATGTATTAATTATGGACTAGCTGTATGTTGGATGGAACTTTGTTAGTAGAATGGGTATATGTATAGGAAACCCATCATCTTTTGTATAACGCTAACCATCGATGGGTATATTAGAAATCCCATCTCATTTTGTACTAAACTCATGTAACAGCGTTATGATCTTTAATATATAATGTATGCTTGGTTTACGTCTCGTATTCATTATGCTTATTATCAACCATGTTATTTCCTCTTACAACTGTCGACTTGTGATTAAACCTATACTTTATCGACACTTTGTGACCAACTCTTGTAAACCCTGAAACATTTTACAGCTTGATGATTGATTATTCTTGAGAACCTCTGAAATTTACAGTGTTAAACGACAATGAAAAGAAATATGTATTGGACATTATATAATGACGCCTGGCCAACGTGATTATATTATGCTAGATACATGTGGGTGTTTCAAAGTTGTATGGCACGTGTTGTAAAATTCTATTCATTCATCTTTTCATGTCATTCATTTCTATCAAATGTGAATCTTTGATCTATTCACATTCAATATCTCAACATTAACACTCTGCATTTTATTCATCGCAGAGCTGAATCATGCCTCCCAAACGACGAGTCACTAGAACAAGTCAAAAGACGACTACGCCTCCACCACCACCACCCACCGAAACCACTGAACAAATGATCGCACGAAGAATAGCTGAAGGTATTGCTGAATATGAGGCAAGCCGTAGTCGTGAACCTGGAGCTAACAACAGTGGATCTACCCCTGTTAATACTGAGACACTCGTGAATGCTAGCCGAGGGTGTTCATACAAAACATTTCAGGCTTGTAAGCCGATTTCTTTTCGTGGCACCGAGGGTACAATTGGTATGATTCACTGGATAGAGAAAACTGAGTCGGTATTGGATATTAGTGACTGTTCACCTGACTGTATGGTGAAGTATGCTGCTTGCACTTTGGCTGACAAAGCGCTCACTTGGTGGAACAGTCAGATCCAATCACTTGGTCGACCAGCTGCTTATTCAATGTCATGGGGAACATTTAAGAATCTGATGTTGGAGGAATTCTGCCCTCGCAGTGAGATGCAGAAAATAGAAACAGAATTGTGGAACATCACCATGATTGGTGGTGATATTACTGGGTACACCACTAAGTTTCAGGAACTTGCACGTCTAGTGCCACACATGGTGACACCTGAGTATAAGCGTATCGAGCGCTACATATACGGTCTGGTACCGCAAATCCGCAGTCTGGTAACATCATCTAAACCGGACTCATTCAGGAGTGCTGTTACTCTAGCACAAAGTTTGACCGAGGAGGCAGTCAGGATGGGAAATCTGACTAAGAAAGCTGTGTCGGGAAAAAGTGAACCGAACAGTACTGATGTTAGTAGTTCTGGTGGTGCAAAGCGAAAGTGGAACGGTAGTGGTACTGATCGTCAGGGTCAGCAGAACAAGAAATCTTCTGGAAATGCGAAAGCATATGTTGCCACTACCACCGAATCGAAACCATACCTGGGTAACAAACCCAAATGTGGTAAGTGTAACCGACACCACGAAGGTGGGTGTGGGTATTGTGGAAACTGTAGGGCATGGGGACATAGAACCCGAGAATGCAAAACTAACCCTCCCCCACGAGCAAACACTGAGCGTCAAAACCAGGGATGTTTTGAATGTGGTGAGCAAGGACACTACAGTAACCGATGCCCTAAGCTTAACAACAACAACCGCGGTAACAACAATAACCGAGCCAACAACATCAACAACCAACCGGCTCAAGGAAGGGCATTCGTGATCGGGGCACAAGAGGCACGCCAGGACCCAAACACCGTCACTGGTACGTTTCTCGTAAACAACCATTATGCCTCTGTGTTAATTGATTCGGGTGCTGATTTAAGTTTTGTGTCTACTGAGTTTAGACCACTATTAGAACTTGAATCCCGTAAATTAGACAACAAATATACCATAGAATTAGCCGATGGTGAGTTGATCGAATCAGGAGAAATAGTACCGGGATGTACCTTGGAGCTAGAAGGTCATCTCTTCGAAATAGACTTACTACCGGTTAAGTTGGGAAGTTTTGACATTGTAGTCGGTATGGATTGGTTATCTAAGAACCGCGCCGAGATCATATGTCATGATAAGATGGTTCGCTTACCGTTACCGACAGGAGAAACACTTGTGGTTCAAAGTGAGAAACGAAAAAGTTCTACAAAGATGATTTCATGTTTGAAGGCCGGTAAATATCTCCGAAAGGGGTACCAAGCATTTCTGGCACACGTGGTAGAAAAGAAACCCGAGGAGCGACGTATAGACGATGTACCCATTGTACGCGACTATCCAGGAGTGTTCCCTGATGAGTTGCCGGGATTACCACCCCCACGACAAGTTGAGTTTCTCATTGACCTGGTGCCAGGAGCTGCACCTATCGCGCGTGCACCTTATCGTCTAGCTCCCTCGGAAATGCAAGAGTTATCCACACAATTGCAAGAACTTCTAGACTTGGGATTCATTCGACCGAGCTTTTCCCCTTGGGGAGCTCCGGTTTTGTTTGTTAAGAAGAAGGATGAATCTATGCGAATGTGCATCGATTACCGAGAATTGAACAAGGTAACTATCAAGAACCGATATCCGTTACCACGCATTGACGATCTGTTTGATCAACTACAAGGATCGAGTCATTATTCAAAAATTGACCTGCGATCTGGTTACCACCAACTCAAGGTACGAGAAGAGGATGTACCGAAAACTGCGTTTAGGACTCGATACGGTCATTACGAGTTCCTAGTCATGCCTTTCGGGCTGACCAACGCACCAGCAGTATTCATGGATTTGATGAACAGAGTATGCAAACCCTATTTAGATAAATTCGTCATTGTGTTTATTGACGACATCTTGGTATACTCACGATCGAAAGAGGATCACGAAAAACATTTAAAGCTTATCCTCGAACTACTACAAAAAGAGAAGCTTTATGCAAAGTTCTCTAAGTGCGAATTTTGGATACGAGAGGTTCAATTCCTTGGTCATGTGATAAATGACAAGGGAATTCACGTAGACCCATCCAAAATTGAGGCAATCAACAACTGGGAAGCACCGAAAACCCCAACGGAAATACGACAATTTCTTGGTCTAGCTGGCTATTACAGGCGATTCATCGCAAACTTTTCAAAGATAGCCCAGCCACTTACCACATTAACTCAAAAAGACAAGAAATTTGAGTGGAATGAGAAGCAAGAGAATGCATTCCAACTATTGAAACAGAAACTGAGCAGCGCACCCATACTATCCCTACCTGAAGGAGTAGATAATTTTATTGTTTACTGTGATGCTTCGCATCAGGGATTGGGTTGCGTACTGATGCAAAACGAAAAGGTCATTGCTTACGCATCACGACAACTAAAAGTGCATGAGAAAAACTATACAACTCATGATTTGGAATTGGGAGCCGTTGTTTTTGCACTGAAGATCTGGAGACACTACCTATACGGTACAAAGTGTACGATATTCACTGATCATAAGAGCCTACAACATATATTCGACCAGAAGGAACTTAACATGAGACAAAGACGTTGGGTCGAATTACTTAACGATTACGACTGTGAAATAAAGTATCACCCGGGTAAAGCTAACGTAGTAGCAGATGCCCTGAGTCGTAAGGAACGAATCAAACCTCGAAGAGTTCGAGCCTTGGGATTAACGATCCACTCGAATCTCATTACTCAAATTCGCGAGGCACAAGAACTTGCTTTCACATCCGAACGCCTTAAGGATGAATCCTTGAAAGGGATGGAAAGACAACTCGAGAAAAAGGACAACGGAGTGTTATACTTCATGAACCGAATTTGGGTACCATGCGTAGATGAGTTACGCAAGCTGATTTTGGATGAGGCGCACAAGTCCAATTACTCGATACATCCTGGTGCGGACAAGATGTACCAGGACTTGAAAGGCTTCTACTGGTGGCCTGGAATGAAACGTGACATTGCCACCTACGTGAGCAAATGCTTAACTTGCTCGAAGGTAAATGTTGAATACCAAAAGCCGTCTGGATTTTGCAACAGCCTGAGTTGCCCAAATGGAAATGGGAGCAGATAACAATGGACTTCATTACGATGTTACCTAGAACGGCATCGGGAGCAAATGCCATATGGGTGATTGTCGATCGATTGACGAAATCAGCCCACTTCCTCGCTATTAAGGAAACGGATGGAATGGAGAAACTAGCTAAAATCTATATTAAAGAGATTGTTTCTCGGCATGGTGTGCCACTATCCATCATCTCTGATAGAGATGCACGATTCACTTCTCGCTTTTGGCAAACATTACAACAGGCAATGGGTACTCGACTTGATATGAGTACTGCCTATCACCCGCAGACTGACGGCCAAAGTGAGCGAACTATACAGACGCTCGAAGACTTGTTGCGAGCATGTGTGATAGACTTTGGAGGTAACTGGGATACTCACCTACCTCTAGCTGAATTCTCTTACAACAATAGTTATCACACGAGTATACATATGGCACCATTTGAGGCGTTATATGGACGCAAGTGCCGATCACCACTCTGTTGGGCAGAGTTGGACGACAGACAACTATCTGGACCCGAACTTGTCCAGGAAACCACTGACAAAATAACTCAAGTATTGAGCCGACTGAAAGCGGCACGAGATCGACAAAAGAGTTACGCTGATAATCGCCGTAAACCTCTTGAGTTTCAAGTAGGGGACAAGGTCCTACTCAAAGTATCTCCCTGGAAAGGAGTAGCACGATTTGGCAAACGAGGAAAGCTGAACCCACGATACATCGGACCATTTGAAATCCTTGCTAGGATTGGTCCTATCGCTTACAAGCTCAAACTACCTCAAGAGCTTAGTAGCATACACGATACTTTCCACGTTAGCAACCTCAAAAAGTGTATTTCTGATGAAACACTTATCCTTCCTCCGGACGAAGTCTTCATTGACTCAAAACTTAACTTTGTGGAGGAACCTGTTGAAGTTATGGATTCTAAAACGCAGAAACTTCGACACAAACGAATCAAACTGGTTAAAGTTCGTTGGAACTCGAAGCATGGCCCAGAGTTTACCTGGGAACGAGAGGATGAAATACGAAAGAAATACCCCAACCTATTTGAGAGCGTGACCGAGACTCACGGCTCGACTTAAATCTCGGGACGAGATTTCACTAACGGGGGGAGAATGTGACACTCCTCCAAATTAGGTATATAATTATACTTAATTACATGCATTTCTTACGCTAATTCCCTGCATTTGTTTTAAACTAAACCTATGATGTGATATGAGTCTAGCGAGCCCAAAGCAATAATACAAAAAGTATTACATTATACGTAGTATTTATAAATTACGTACGAACGTATCGGAACTAAGCCGACAAAAATAATTACCAGATTTGGTGACATGAAATAATTAATAATTCAATTATTAATTACGAGTATTTATATATCTATAACATATAGATAAAACGGTTCAATGATACGTTTAACATATAACGTATCATATAACGAACAGAAACAATTCTAAAACGTACCTAAAAGGTCAAAATCTGAAAAATGTTATTTTTCTAGTACGTTTTCAAGTATTTAGAACATTACTTCGAATTATGAATTCGAAACTCAACCAAAATTTGGCGCTCAATTGGACGTGCGCAGTAAAATGTACAAAAATGTACAACTACTAAAAATAATGATAATCTCATCATTCTGAAAATATATTACGAACCAGGAGAGCTTCTACAAAATAAAAATATAAAATGTTAAATTTTATATGGCTATAATTATACCCGTACACGAACTTAACGGGCTAAAAACTACCAATAATACACCTAAACAAAATATCTCGCGACAGATTGATTCACCCTCCATACTCACGTTTGAAAATCTGGAACCAAAACTTCTGCTATACATTTACCTCCATCTCCAATAATTCATTCAAAATCATTTCCTCTTTTTCATCTTGTTTGTGCGTGTGTGTGTACTGGAGCAAGCAGCAGCAGCAAAAGAAAGAAGCTGAGCTTCATCTTCACCACTTCATCATCTTCACAAACATCACACAAACACAAACACTAAACAAAATGGGTTCTTGATCATCCTCATCATCGTTTGTCATCATCATCAACAGGAATCATAATCAGCATCTCCACCTTAACATCATTGTGAGGATCAAACTTTCCATTTTATTTCATTTCTAAAATTTCTTAAGTTATTACGATTGTTGATGATTGTTGTTATAAGTTGTTAAAAACTTGTTATAATAGGTTTATATAACATATTAAGGTGTTAGATCATGTTAAAAGACGGTTACATATATAAACCCGTATGTATTTGAAATAACAGAGACGAACCAGAACATGAAAAACCATTGAATCCGGCGGATTCCCAGCCGAAACACATGTGAATACGGCGTATTCCATCGAATATGGCGTATTCCCCACTTAAAACTCGAACACTTTGAAACAACTCCTATGAATCCGGCGTATTCACGTGAATACGGCGGATTCCCAATTTCTAAATTTTGAGTACGGCGTATTACTCCGAATACGGCGTATTCCCACCTGTGACCGCACACAAACCCTCGGCTAAAACGATGAACGAGTAAAAGACACGCTTGATCCGACGGATCATCGGTGATCCGGTGGATCCTTTTTAAACTCGAATGAATACGGCGTATTCACCAGAATATGGCGTATTCCCCTATTTTCGAATGAATACGGCGTATTCACCAGAATACGGCGTATTCCCCTGATTTGGCCCGAATCCGGCGTATTCACCAGAATACGGCGTATTCACCCTTTTTGGTCCAGTCACTGACTTTTGCATTGTAATATAATGTACAAACAATTAATGGTACAGAATGCTACGACATGGGACTTAGAACTAGACGGACATATTATTGAGACATGATACTTCGGACAATTACAACGACAACTACATTTATATCTATGGACATCAACAACGACGACAACTAATATATATATCAGAATATATATTCAACTATATAAGCATATATGCTTATACATTTCGGACGATTCGACAAACAAACATAACTTGGGAAAAATATTATTTATTTTCCAACAACAAACATCAACGAAATACACAAACTTAAGAAATTGATAATTTCTTCAAACGAATAAACTATTAACATAAGTAAACAAAGTACTTATAGTTAATACATTGTTGTGTATAGGTTGACTACGTTTGGGCTTCGTTATCTTATCTCGCTAGCATTCACATCCGAGCACTCACAGTGAGTTCACAAACCCCTTTTAAATGTTTTAAAACCTCGGGGTGGAAAACATAGAATCGTATGTATAATTGCATGCGACAACCGTTTAAATACTTGATGTATTTACTTAAACTATTGATGAAATGAGATTTCATGCTGTGATTGATTAAATACGATACGTATTTGCTTAAACTGTTTATGAAAGGGTATTTCATACTTGAACTATTTGTGAAAGGGTATTTCACACAACTATTTGAACTATGGTTTATGAAATGTTTTCATAACTATTTTGGGAATTTAGGCAACGAATCTTGGTACAGATCTAGGCTGAACGATGTAGTGCATAAAAGACCTTATGGCTACAGACTATAACCATTAGCTAGGTGACTCTAGCCACTGAGTATACGGATAGTACTATCGCCGTGACGACCCTCCTACGGATTTGGGAGCGTATACTTAAATGTCCTACTTGGCACAACAACAACAGATTAGGGTCGTGGTTTGGTTATAGGGTTAGATCGGGTTACCTTACTTGACAGGTTTAGCTCACCTTTCAAGGGATCACCGTCTAAATATTCCCACATACTAAACTATTGATTAGGAAAGGATTTCCTACGTACACTGATTTGGAAATGTTAATCCTTATTTAGGTTAACTTGTGTTTCCTACTGATAACTGATTTAGGAAATGTTATTTGGTTAATAACTTGTGTTTCCTATTACAACCACAACTTATTAGGAAATGTTAATTGGTTAATAACTTGTGTTTACTATTACAACCACAACTTATTTGGAAATGTTATTCTTAAATGTTTAACTTGTGTTTCCTACATAACAAACAAACTTGTGAATTCACTCAACAATTTTGTTGACATTTTACTCTATGTTTTTCAGGGAATTAGCAGTGTAAGTAAGATCTGCATGCATTATCAGGACGGACTACCCTGGACTTGTTAGGATGCCACCACTTTTGGGACACATGGATTTCCTCTGTATAACTGCAACTACTGCAGTCATACCTATGAAATCTACTTTTGATATTATGTAATTTATGAAATACTGATTTCAACTACTACTATTACTGTTACCACTTTTCAAGTGGTAATCTTTTGTAAAATTTTAACTAATGGCATCTTAATCTATTTCGTTCTGCAATAACCATATGCTCTGAGTATGTATGTATCTGTTGGTTGTTTTACTGCTCGCACCCCCGCCACGTCACTAAGCTTCCGCAAACCACTCTATGTAATTGTAATTACCGTTTGGCGGGGTGTGACAACAAGCCTAGCATATAGAAGAATATAATTTGTGCTATTCATAAGCTGAAGTCCAAACCATTACATGTAATGTCTGGTTCTGGTATCCATGGGGTTTGGCGTAATATTTCAGGTGTTAGCAACGATCTGCGCAAGCTTGGTTTCAATTTTGTAGACTTTTTCTCAATTGCAATGGGTGATGGAAATCATATTTCATTCTGGAAAGACAAATGGTGTGGGGATGATACTTTTCAAAACCGTTTTCCAATGTTATTCTCTATTGATTCTCGTAAAAACTGTAAGGTAAGTGATCGTATTTGTGGCGATGGTTTCTCATGGAAGTGGTCTCAAAACCCATGTAGTTCTGGTTTCATAAATGAGTTCTGTGACTTGCTTCATTTAATGGCTTCGGTTAGATTGAACAACAGCTCGGATCGCTTGACATGCAAGTTCACATCAGACGGCTCATACAAGGTTAGTTCATCTAGACTTGTGGTTGATAACAAGTTAACGGCTACTGGATTTATGGAAATGCAATGGATTAACATGGTTCCTCGAAAAGTAAACTGTTTCATTTGGAGGGTTGGCTTGGGTCGTATCCCAGTCAATAAAAATCTCTTCATTAGAGGTGTTGCTGTGGATTCATGCATATGTAGCTTGTGCAACATTGATGAGGAGAATGTCGATCATGCTCTATTAAATTGTAGGCGGACCACTGACATTAGGCAATTGATTTTTGATTGGTGTGGTGTTCCGATGCCCCATCTCACGTCGGTGAAGGATTTGATTGAGTTTGGAGCTAAATGGAGTAATTGCAAAAAGAAGAGGAAGATTTTCATGGTTATCATTTATGGTACACATGGAAAGCTAGGAATGATTGGGTTTTCAACAAGTTGGTGAAATCGCACATATTGATCGCGGAAGAAGTAATAGCTAATACATTATTGTGGATCAATCATAGGAGTAAATTCTCGTGTTCGGTGGTGAATTGGAATAATTGTCCCTTTTCAATTTTAGCTCTTGGTGATATGTAATTTGTACTACTTTGCTCCTCCCTTAGTTGCTTGCTAAGGTTGGAGTTTTTATTAATAAACTTATTTGCCGTTTTCAAAAAAACTATATATGTTACTATATATGTTAGTAACTTAGTGTGGGGCATGTTAAAAATAGAGTAATGCTAAATAGGTCTACTTACGTATATCCCATATCTAAAAACAAGACTAATTTTATGATTGGTTGCATTTTTTCTTTCTCTTAATCTTATCCAATCAATTTTTCAAACTAACCAATCACATCTTTAGGTCTATAGTCTTACAAATTTAGACATACCAATCATTTTCCTTAAAAATAATAGGGTTAAGTGTACGCGTTGAAATGGAGAACTTAATTTGAACAAATATCGATATAATAAATGTATCGTACTTTTTTTTTTTTTAAAGGCTAACAGAAATCACCTAGGTACTCCGTACGGGGAGACCCAATGGCTAAGTCTCCATATACTGGCCCAATCCAGCCGTACGGAGCCCTTAAGCGCCCCAAGTTACTCCAAATCCGGGAAAAACCCACTAATCCGTCCGCCCGAAGGCACAACAACGAATTAATGGTAAAACCCGCTAGCCTCAAGGATCGAACATGGGTTTCCCAGGTCTCCTATCGTACTTAAAACACTTATATTGTATTTACTTAAACTTTTTAAAACACACATTAAATTTATTTAACCCACGCCTATAAGATGATGCAATCTACAATTCCAGCCGATTACCTTTTTTTTTTATTCATTAACTTCGACGGCATTTCTCTGCTGGTGACATTTTTTAAATACGATATTTAATGATGGATCGAGTTGATATCGAGACAACATTTAACCTTCAAGATCAAAAAGTTGATTCAAGATTTCAAGGTCTCCGAAATTGATTCAAGGCCACCAGAATTATAAACCTTAGAAGATTGGAAGGCGGGAAGATGGGGGACAATTGTTGTAAAGCTAGCTTTTGATTTCATCTTCTAGGAAATTAGAAAAGTCTTGTCTTGTTGTTGCTTGAAAAAGTTTCGATCAGTTGGCCAGAAAATAGCCAAGATGACCGAAGATAAAAGTTACCGCTAAGTGTTTATTAGGTCACCCGATATATTAAACGTGTGTATTTAAAAGTTAAGCACACGTACACATTCTTCATAGTTTAAGTTAGATGTATTTCGGCACACTAAGCCCTAGATTTGACAACCTGCCTTCTAACTATTATTTATGTATCACATATTTGTAAATGCAATGAGAAAATTTAAATGTTAACTCATATATACGGCACAAATACTGGAATGACTAAATATTATAAACCAAAATATAATTTAATAACCATATATGGAGTTGGCAATGTACATTAACTTGACGATCCTAATTTCTAAGGTTAAGTTTTGTGGTAAAGTGTACGTATGCATTGATTTTTATGGCCATCTTTGTCGGATGTATGTCAGTGTTCTATTATAAAAAGATAATTAATTAATGGTAAAACATTTACATTAAATACTAGTCAGAGACAATGAAACCTTACTTTATATAATCAGAAGAAAAAGAATTACATCATCAGTCCTCTCAATGAAATCCAACCATAATGAGAAAAAATCAAGAGTTATAACATTTAACATATAATCCAAGTAAAATATGGTATAATTTGAAGTTGGACGTACAACATATAATTATGAGGAAATTAATTAAACCCTCAAAACACATAAATAAATCAACAAGAAATTAAAAGAACGTACAAAACCTTACAAACATAAAATTAAGACTCGATCACCACAAATTAAAACAAGTGAAGAATACTAATTACTCGTAACATGCAGTAGTTAAACTGAAAAGATCAACACAAAATTAAATGCTATTTATCTTGAAATTAAGCTCTAAGCTTCATGTGACCCTCGTTAGCTAGCTTGAACACCCTAGCTTGAGCTGCTGCAGCCTTGTTCGAACCGATTGCAGCCATGAAACTGGTCTTAACATGGTTGGTGGTGTACGGAAAGTGTTTGTTAACCATTGAGTTAAGTAGGGAAGCAGTTCCTTCCCTGTAGAGTGCACCGATTCCATCAGTTCTTGTGTTTGAAAGTGCTTGCAGTAAGTTGAGATTTGGTCCGGCTCCAGGAAGAGTGCCTACACCGAAAGCTGAGCCGATTGTTGGTCCGCCCCACCCAAATAGACCCCATATGAACGTTGGGTGGTTCCTCCAGAAACTGCAGTTATAGAGAAAGAAAAAGTATATTCAGTAAATTTGTCTATATATACATGTATGCATGGGTCCGAATATAGAGGGTGTTTGGATTTGCTTATTTTAGAGCTAAAGTGATTATATATGCTGGTAAGTATGTATGTATTTATTTAAGCATATAAACACGTTAAAAATAAGAAATATTTCTCAAAAAAAAAAAAAAAAAACCCATAATACAAATTACTACAAGGGATTTTGTGGTGGTTGGTGATGGTAGATTGAAGTGGATGTGGTGATGACTTACTCGCATGGACCACCAGTAATGGGTGGTGAATTAGGGTCAAATGGAGGTGATGGAAATGGGAGGCCAGGAGTGGTGGGAGGAAGTACGATTGGTGGGAATATAGGGTGGAACGGTGGGCTGCCGCTGACACCTCCACCGCCACTAGGTGGTGGGCTATGGTGGTAAGTCGGAACAGATGGTGAAGGGTTGTGATGACCGCCAGGTGAAGGGGTTACATGCTTGGGTGGTGAAGGGGTTACACAGTTAGTAGGTGGGCTTCCTCCATGGTGGGGTGGGCTTCCTCCATGGTGGGGTGGGCTTCCGCCATGGTGATGGCCACCACCACCACCACCACCACCATGAGATGGTGGTGTGTGGTAAACTGGTGGAGGACTTCCACCTGAACCATGAGTAGGAGGTGGTGGACTACCGTAGTAAGCTGCAAAAAAACGAGATCAAAATGTTAGATATTGAAACATGCATGCAAAGATCATCGTAATTTTTAATCAGTGTTGCTGGTTATCAACGTTTAAAATAAACAAAATTGAAAATGGGGTGCGTACCTATGGGTGGAGTGGAAGGGTCAATGGGGGGAGATAGGACGATTGGAGGAGATAGAATACTAGGGAATGGAGGAAAGTAGAAGTTCTTTTGATCTTGAAGGGATGAAGAAAAGACATTTTGGGAAAGCAAAGTTGCAACAAGACCCCAAATAAGCAAGCAAGTGCTTTTAGTTGTTCTTGTTGGTGTCTCCATGGTTCTTGAGATCGATAAGAGATAGAGATGGTAGTGAGGGATTAAGGGTTTGATTTGATTACTATATAAAAGAAAAAGATGGAGTTATGGATGAGTGAGAATGGGTAGTTGATGTATTACAGTATGCATTTAAGACTAAATTCATTGCTCTCCATTTTTCTACTTGACATTTAACTAGCTAGCTACTGTTTTCTCCTTTTATCTCTAGTTGGCAGTCCTGTAAACAGGTGGTTGTACACTTGTACGTAACGAATTGAACATGTTTACAATTTAACTAAGAAATTTTATTACAGTAATGATCAATCCTTAATCTACAATGTAATACTATTATTAGACGCATAATTGAAGCTACAAGGAACTTGTCAATCGTCTAATCTGTGAAAAATCCCTGATATATAATCGCGATTTCTCACAGGTTTGTACGAAAGCTAAAATCTGACGTGGAAAATAAACATTGTATACCGTAAGTTATGGGGCCTTTCTAAATACGAGTACTAATGAGTAATTGACCCATGTAGTCAGCTCCTTAATTTCGGGATGATGTAATTTTCTTCATCTATACTTTGCTAATGTAAAAGCAGCAGGGTTGGATTAGTGGCTGAGTCACTTGCCTCTGAACAAGAGGTCAGGGGTTCGAATCCCATCCCCTGCAAAAAGGCCGGAGGTCCTTTCTACCTGTCTTAGACGGTATTGGACCCTAACCCGCGGAAGACGGTATGAGATGTTACTTTACTTTACTTTCTATACTTTGCTAATGTGTGCCCCGTGGCATACGTTAACGTGCATTTAATGAACTCGTAATTTCCTTATATATTAAGATTTGCATTTAATAGTCATTAATTCTATCTAATATTTACCTTTTTTATACATATATTAATTACAAATTCTGTTATTTAAGGAATTTATAGGTTTATTAAATGCATGTTAACGTGTACCACGAGGCACACGTTAGCAAAACCCTATACAAATTGGAAGTATAGTGGGTTAATTGTTTAGAAACACAATGAATTACAACTTCATCTTAATTTTGTCCATGTTTATGTTTCACATCCTCATTGTAACTTTAACGTTTAAATTATCTATCTATTATATATACCATTATTCAGTCCGAAAATCGAATCTGATGTTAGAAAAACATAATAATACATGTTGCACAATGATCCAACTTATAATCTAAAACCTAATTAAAGTTGTTAGGCATCCTAGTAGATCAAGAAAAAAATAATCATGATTTTAGATTATGTGTGAAAGATATAAGCACATGTGGTGTACGTGTCCGACTTTCAAGTGTGAAATTTTCTAGTCAAAGCTAAGTGAAGGTTTTCAGTTACAGTACAATGAATTTGATTTTCGGCTTACATAATACCAGTTAAAATGGACAAAAGTTGAAAGAACAATGGAGACGTGAGGCATACAAAATAATATACTTTGTATTGTCTAAAGAGAATATAAAAATTGAAAGCTTGTTTTGTTTTTAAACAATGAACTCTGTTTTTTGGTGTCAGTTTTTGCCATTTCAAATTACGTACTTACTTCGTCTCAGTCAAAGTGTTTACTGTGTAAATGCAAGTACTTTTAATAATATCCACTAAGTATATCATCTCTACTCATTAAAATCTTTTTTAATTGGTTAATGTATGAAAGTGGACACTCATCTAAGACATAACAAAATAATAACGTAGACAATTGGAATGGAACGAAGATAGTAATTATTAATAGTGTTGGGCTACTAGGTATATGTTACTATATATACTATTGATGCATACTTAGAAATGCTAGGGATTAACTTTCTGGTGCGGAAATGTTTAGGTCCGTTTGTGTAAAATTTATTACATTTTTAGAAGGGGAAGTGTTTGGTGTAAGAATGACAAGGTGCATTTATATCTACTATTCCTGATTTACTGTTATATACTCCTCCGTTCCGATTCTATTGTCCAGTATTCCTTTTTGGGATGTCCCAATTTAATTGTCCACTTCTATAAATAGAAAAGAATAATGAGATAAATTTCATTTTTGCCCCTAATTTATATATGTAAGACAAAAAGGTAGGTAAAAAGTAAAGGGTAAAATTGTCTTCTTACCAAAAAAGTAAGAGAGATGATGATGTTTTCTTAAACTGCGTGTTTTTTGTCTGGGACAATAAAATTGGGACGGAGGGAGTACTAGTAATAAAAAAAAAAAAAAAAAATCATATTGTGCATATATATTTCGAAATATGGGCAGATTCAATGCCTAGAAATGTTAGGTTTGAATCTATGTTTGAAAATATAAATCAAACATTTGATAAGTAGGCTTTATAACATTGATGATACACTAGGGAAAAACTATCTAATAAGGCTAAATGTAGTAAATATTGGTCAGGTAAAAAGGAGAACTTATTCGTCGACTCAATGACCAAACTAACAAACACCACACATTTGAATAAGGTAATTTCCTTGAACCAAGGGGTAGCCAAATATCACTTTCAATCCGGGTAACTCTTGGATAAACCAAACCAACAAACACACAAATAACATGATATATATCTGACTCAAGCAGGTTATTGTTGGGGATCTTAGTTGTGAATAGGGTAAATCATTTTAAAGTAAGTAACTCTGTGATTCGTGTAGATACCCATTTTCAAAAGCAATATTTCGATCATAGTTGTAGTCTAGGTTCACGTAATTCACTTTGGGGCTTTGCCCTTGAAACTCTGTAGGGCGTTGCATGCCCCTAAGATCACTGACCATTGACCCCCGAATTTATTTTGGTCGGATCCGAAATATAGTAACTTATGCAGTGCAGATCACCTAACTCTTGTCTACTAATTCAGCAATCTACAACATGCAGCTTTAGAAATGTGCAATCAATGCACTTTCTTTCGATAATCTTTGATTACCACTTAAAAATCTTCATACTATAGGAAAATAATAGAACTACGAGTATCTTAATCACGTACGATAGACCAAGTATCTATCTTAATTTTGACTATAAAATAATTACTTAATACATTATATGATGAAAGATTTACATGCTCAATAAGTCAATATCATAAACTTAATTAATCAAGTAAAAAATCAGTAAGGTTAATAAGAAGTTAGATATAGAGATAAGTGGAAGTGTAAGAGATGCATGGTATTGCTGGCTGGCAATGGCATTACTATTGCAGGAAATTTCATGTGCTGACTCTATAATGGCTCTGAAAATTGAACTACTTTTGCTGTAATCTACAGTTTTATATTATGTCAAATTAAAAACAAGATCTCGATCTCTTGGTTTTGAAGAGGTCCCATATATGGAAAAATTCAATTCCATTTACCCTATTTAATGGAAACCACTAGCCCCAACTACACACGCATGAACATGCTCCATCTCAAATTAATTAATGTTCAAATTTAAATATATATATTTGTATCTGTATATGACTATATGCTTGTAATTCAATTAAATGTATTATTAACACTTTTAATCCTTCTAATGTGTTTAATGGAGTATATATATAAGCTTAATGCATGACTAATGTGATACTGTACACCCACACCTTGATATGAAAGGTAGTCTACACCCACACCTTACCCACACCATGATATGAAAGGTTGTAAAAATAAGGGTGCGTTTGATAAAACAAAAAATTCGATCATTTTCCTATTTACATTTTCTAGAGATTGAAAATTTTGTCTTTAAAAAAATGGTAGTCGAGCCACCCACTGGAGTTTTTATTTTTTTTTGATTTTTAATTTTCTTAAAGACAATTAATTAAATGAATTGAATTTTAAAAACAAATAAATTAAATAAAACAACATTTAATTCTCTAAAACAATTAAAAAAAAATTACAAGTCCTAAAAATTAAAATGCATAATTTAAAGACATAATTTAAAAAACAACAATTAAATTAATCCTGAACACGTAGTTCCTTTGTTTTCCTCTCGTATGTGTAAATGTGTTACACCTCTAAGAACCTTGTATGTTCCCAACATGTACATAATATTCTTCATTTTCGGCAATGTTGAAACCGTTGTCTTAAATTATCATGTTATGCAGTAGGAGGGAACACCTAGACTTATAAGCCACCAACCAATCCCATACTTGAATTGGCCAATGTGGGATCATAACACCGTGTTTCAAATTTTCATTGTTTTTAAAACCACAAACACTTTTTTGTTCGTCCAAAGTTACGTACATGGGGATAACGGGAACTTGCGAATAAACCCAAAAAATCGATGAGTAATACTAATTGGGTACCCAACGGATATTTGACCGAATTTGCTTACGAATATTTTTAAATTGTTATGGGCGATCCATTGCCATCCCTGTCCCATAGGGTATTGTTTAATTTAAAATTTAAATAGCAAATATACTCTACTATACGTAGTATTGACTATTGTATAAGTGAAGCAAACCGTGGGCGGTATAGTGGACTTCTTTTAATTGACTTGCAGCCCAGCCCAGCCCAGCCCCCCTCTTTTATTTTTCACTAATTTTTGGTTGGACTAATTTTTGAAAAATTTTAAAGTAGGCCTTCAGAATCATATACTTGAATGCTTCATAAGCTAAGTTGACAGATACTCCGTATAATAATAAGTATAAAGAATATAAATATTAATTGAAGTTGACAATGTCGTACAAGATACATCTACTTACAGATCTAGGAGAATTTCTTATAGGCATTCCTTTGAAAATCTCAATCTCAATCGAATAAAGAATGAATGTTATAATCAATGCTACGAAATTAATAGTCAAAATATACAATGGGCAAGCTAGAATTGAAGATTACAAATTTAGTTATCAGATTTGGGAAAAATCTTGATGGGCATTCCTTTAGAAGGAAACGGAAGGGGATCCATGAGAATCGGCTCATTCGGTTCTATTAACGACCAGTTATATCGTGTCACAACGTAATGCACGAGTACAAGAATGTTTAGTTTTGCTAGTTGGTAGCCTGCACACAGCCTTGGGCCTCCACCAAATGGTATAAAAGAGTAAGCTTGAACTGGATCTGCAAATCTGGTCGGGTTAAAACTCATTGGATCCGGAAAACATTTTTCATCATAATGTGTTCCATATGTTGTCCAAAGCACCTTCCAGCCTTTGGGGATAGTGAAGCCATCGAATATGATGTCAGTTATCGCCTTTCTGAAGGATCCAAAAATAGGAGGGTTTAGTCGCATTGTCTCACGAGCTACTTGCCACGTATACTCCATTTTCTTCACGTCGTCAAACGTCAATGCTTCACCTAGTCTTTTGTTGCTTGCAATTTCTTCATGTTCTGCAATTAAGTTAAGATCATCATTAGATTTCAATCAATGACTACATATTAACACTGATTACTAGTACATGCATATATAAAATTAAATTGTTTTGGTGCATACCTTTTAGCAAGAGAGCGTAACAATCAGGGTGATTAGCGAGCATCTTAAATGTCATTGTAATAGCATAAGACGTCGTATCATGAGCTGCAAACACTAACAAAACAACATTATCAACGACCTCTTGTTCTGTAATTTCACCTCTGATCAAAGCAGCCACCAACTTAGAAAACAGCATACTGTCATGTTGTTCTTTGCCAGTACTAATTTCCATGGTATCCCTCTTTCGTCTCACTTGATCAATCAATACTTTTTCAATTTCAGCTCTCGCTTTCTTGGCCCTCGAGAATTTAGTCCCTGGGAAGTTGATTGGAGGAGATAAAACACCTTCCAGAACACGCTCAAAAACACCAAACATCTTTTCCGCAACAATCCCTATCCCAAACAAGCATTCAAGGACAATAGTGAAAGTATGCATTTTGGTAGACCGATAAAGACTGATTTCTTCACGGTTTTCCCAGTTTTTCTGGAGGTGAATCTGAACAGAACTGCACATTCTGGGAACCATAGCCTGGAGCCCGGAAACATTGACAGTAGAAGTGATGATGCCACGTAGGCAACGATGCGAGTCTCCTTGTTTCTCCATAATGGAATTCTTTCCCATCAATTCAACCGATGAAGTTGGCCATGAGCTTACTACCAATTTAAACTCATTGGACATGAAGAACTTATTTGCTGCAGCTCCATTGACCACCACAGTTGGTGATCCCATCAGCTTTGTTTTGAACACATTGCCGTACTTGTTGACTCTCGGTTGAAAAAAGTTCTCGTACAGTTGATTCGCTTTTTGAGCTTTGTAAAAGTCGATCGTTTCTCCAATCCAAGGGAGACCCATTTCACCAGAAGGCAGTCTCACCTTGTTGGTTCGCTTTTTCGAGTTTTTGTAGATGAAGAAGATGATAAAGAAGAGAGTGAAGGTGATGATGTAGGCAGCCATTGGTATATGGAGTAACTAAGTGTTGGTTTAAATGGTTTTTTTTGTTGGTGGGTGATGTAATGAGGATGATGAAGAGAGTGGAGTGTACGTATAAGTGTATTTATAGGTATGGAGAAGGGGAAAGATTGATCGAACTTAGTCAGTTGGAAAAGTCAACGAATTGTTTAGAGGGGTGGCTGATGAAATCTGGAGTCGGGCCGACTAAAAGATTGAGAATTTTATTGACTGCATGTGCTCCAAAGTCCAAATATTTTGGTTGCCTTGGGAAAACCCCGCTGACTTTGTTCCACCGTTGTAAACATTTCTCACCCCCTAACTTCCGATTCAGTTCCAACTTCCAACAATATTTTAATGTGTTACCAAATTTATTTATTTTTGTTTTATGCGTGTTTGAGTTGTTTGTAACAACAAGAGCATCTTGAATGGTAAAATTTGAAGGCGTTTTATGGGGTTAAAAATGTTCACTTTCTAAATAATACTCCCTTCATCCCGGTTAAAATGTTCACTTTTACTATGCACATAGTTTTAAAAAAATTTACTAACTATATTTTTCACCAATCATATGACATATCTACTCACTGAAGTCTCCTTCGATTGGTTGAAATATGAAATTGGACAACTGAACACTTATTTGAAACAACACAAAATAGTAATGTGGACACTTTTAGTGGGATGGGGGAGTAATTATTAAAAATTACTTCTCCCGTTCCATTTTAAACTACAAAATATTATACTATTATTTTGATAGATGTTAAAGTTAGAGTACATATGTTATTTTCATATGGGAATTAGGGCTCTAAACAATCTCAGCTTGATAGCTTGATGAGCTTTCACGACTTAAGCTCGAGCTCGGTCCGAAAATTCTAGAATAGCTCGAGCTCGGTTCCAAAAGCTCGAAATGCTATGTAAAAATAATCTTAATAGTCAAAGTTATTTTATAATTATTTAAAAAACAAAAAACAATAATAAAAATAATTTATAATAATTATATCATTTAAATATAAAAAATTATATATATATATATATATGGGAGGGATCAAGAGGGAAGCAATTTTTTGGGGGAAGGAGGGAAGTGTAATATTCATCACGAAGCATCTTAAATTCAACAATACAAATATCAAAGATAGAATTAATTTTACTCATATATAGTAATCAAAATCGATGCTATAAAAAATATATTAACATATGAAAGTCAATTTTAATTCATAACATTAGTTTATGAATAATTATTTAATCAAACGTTAATATTCATCGTGGTTAATATTAACTTAACATTCATCACGATGAATGTTAAAAAGTAACATTACTTTTATTTTAACATTCATCGTGATGAAAGTTAAGTTAACATTCACCACGACGAATATTAACGATTTGGGATATAAAATTCATCAATTTATGTTATAGCCTACAAAAAGACTTTATCATGGAAGCTTAACATTCATAACATATATTCTGATTAACATTTATTAATTTTCACTTTTGAATTTTCGACAAATGTATTAACGAAGTTAAGATGCATCGTAATGAATATTACACTTCCCCCCTTCCCCCCCAAAAAAGTGCTTCCCCCTGGATCCTCCCAATATATATATATATATATATATATATATATATATATATATATATATATATATATATATATATATATATATATATATATATATATATATATATATCAATTAAACCTCGAAACACTCTGTAACACCCCCAAATTTAATGATTTACGGAAGCATACTTGGGTGTTACTAATCAATATACAAAGCACAAGATATACAGTAAACGACCTCTAAATGAGACATTGTAAAACGATTTCATAGAAATAAATGTTTGAAAACTTAATGTTTTCGTATACAAAAGGTAGTTCCCTAGAGTCCACGCGTATGGCGAGAGATTTTATTACATAATCAACATGTACAAAAGATAATGCTGAGAATCTATGTTAATGCAATTTAGTTGAAATCATGCGACTCTAGCTATGTCCTGGAGTAATCCTACTCCGTCTGGGTACCTGAGAATACATGCTAAAAGGTCAACACGAATGTTGGTGAATCTCACAGGTTTGTAAGTAATATCAGTTTTGAACACAAGATTTCATCAGTAGTACCCGCAGGCGTAAATCAAGTATTTGCAAATCCAGCAAATGTTATGTAAATAAGTTATACCGTTTCCATGAGGCTCATAATCGAAACTTAACCCGTAAGTATTAATTTGCTCCCGTGACATGCTCGTAACTGATCAAGCATAAGTAACGAATAATAGTCGCCAGTTTATACATAACGGTTCGTGGTAGCGCTACTACCCCGGGCGGGGAGGGTCATTTCCCTAATGGATCCATTAACTAGTGTTCGCGCTTAAGTCCATAACTAACGATATATGATGGAGAGACTTCTGTAAAAGTAAGTACTCATGCAATCCCGTATAGTAAAATGAGTAGTTTCGTACTTGTGTTCAAGAAAAGTAAGCAATGTATCTCACCCCGAATGTAAAACAGTAAAAGTGGGGATGTAAGACTCACTTGAGCCTTTGCAAGTTACGTTTATACAATAACCGAGTAAATAATATCAATCCGTAGGTTCTCCGAACCCGTAATCCTTCAAATGCCTAAACACATAAGGTCATGTAAGTAGATGCTCACAAGACCACTTAGAATTGTTGTACACAACTAGTATGCCCGATGTTTGTTTAAGTGATCGTAATTGTTTGTCCTTATAAAAACATGTTTGACCCGTTGGTGACGGTTGGTAATAGTCAAAGTATTATTATTGTGTTTGAAGTGTTATACTTAAAAGTGTATCCCAAAGTGTTTTAGGAGTCGTATCGTATAAGTGTTTGAGATTATACAAGTTTAACACTTGGTGTAAAAATATTTTGACAACTCTCTGTTTTTGGCGACACTTGGCTAGTGTCGCTATAGGCGACACTAGTTAGGCGACACTTGGTGAGTGTCGCTAGATTTCCGATTTTTATAAATTGGCGACACTTGATTAGTGTCGCTATAGGCGACACTTACGAATTTTGGCGTCACTAAGGGAGTGTCGCTAAGATAAATCTGGTTAAGTAGTTCAGCGACACTTAAGTAGTGTCGCTATAGGGGCGACACTTAGGCATAACGACACTTAGGTAGTGTCGCTAGTACTGTTTTTGGCACACTAGCGACACTTCCAACTGTTCGCCGGATTTTGGGCCGAAAACGAGTTTTCCGGCCACCGTTCGGTCTAATACTTTTACCCAACCCTCCAATGGACATTACAAGCTGTTTTAAACAACAAACGAGCAAAAATGCTAAAAATCGAGAGATTTCGGGATTTGTAAGAAACTTACAAAGTGTCGGATGAGAAATCCGAAAAGATAGGAAGATAGATCGGGTTGTGGTGGTGCTTTTCTTCCAAACGAGCCTTGAAATCCGAGTGCGTTTTGTGATGTTATTTTGAAGATTTGTGTGGTGGTGGTGGTTTGGTGATTTGAGAGAAAAATGAAACGTCCCGAAAACACGACCGTTTTTTTTTTTAACCATTTATTTTATATCATAAAACACTCTCTATTGGTCCCAGTCATGATTTAAATCAATACCATACTCCAAAACTTCATATTTCATTGTACCAACACACTTCAACCTAATTTAATTATTTTACTCAATCTAAATTTCATCATAAGGACATAACCATTGGAAAGTAGACTCTCTTAGCTTTTCAACGATATAAAGAACGTCAAAAACGGAGTTACGGTTCATCTTTTATGACCATTTTAAGTTTTCGAATTTCTGGGACACAGGGGAATCCGCCCGGATTCCCTTGCGTACTCAGCACAACTCGTGAACAGAAGTGATTTTTAGGAATCCGACCTCGGGAATCCGCCCGGATTCATAAGAATCCGCCCGGATTCATCAGAATCCGCCCGGATTCATCTGATTACAGCATACTGCATATTTTAATACCAAAACCTGAACTTCCAACGCGCATAAAATCCAAACCGCTTCAAGTTAGACCATAAAAATTTGCAGACACCTTCATATCAACAAAATGAAACTTTCTACTTTTTCACTTTTCCAAATTTCCCAAAAACGCGGGATTTTAGCGTATGACTCTTTTCGGCACTAAAATGACCATTTTGAAAACATACTAATTCACAAACCATAACTCTTTTGACTCTAACTTTTTATACACTATTTCAATACTTCAAAACAAACTTAAAGCAATTGAAACCCAATCCATAGCACCACCACACACTAAATTCACCATGTGACCACTTTTAACCCATTTCGACACCTCTATAACCCGTTTCATAATGTAACCACTTTTCAACCAATTCAACAACTAAAACACATTTATTTAACCATTTCAACTCTGTTGACTATTTGTCAACTTCACAGTTGACCACCCAATCCTAATTGACCCTTTTTCACTTTTCATCACTTTTAACCGAAACAAAACCACATATACAAGACTCTTTTCTCTGTTTGACTTTTAAAGTCAAATACAACATATTGACCAACATATTTAAAATCCAAAAATCTTTATTTGGGCGATTTACACAATCGTATATCAAAACAACAATTCAAAGAGAAGGAGCATTATCTAACCACATAGCTAGCTCCTTATCCACGTCACTAACATAAGCACATTCTTTATCCACGTATCGCTAGCCAAACTTCAACCTACATAATAAACACTGAAACGGGTAAGCACCACTACTTAGTGAGTACACAGGCAATTAAATAAGCAATTTCACATAACACTATTAACACATATCAACACATAACTACTTAAACATATAATCACTGAACTCTATTTCTCTGAACACTGTACACTGAACCCTGAACACTATGCTAACCGCAGTTAGCTCTTTAATCACCACAGTATCTATACACATAATCATTTTTATCGTTTCATTAACCGGAATCACAACACTAATCAACAACAATCACAACTTCTAATAAATCTTAAATACACATATAAGAAATCAATCATATAATAAACAACTTCCACCCGATTGTATAGTCTCTTGCTCAACTGCAATCCGAATCCAATACAATCGAATCGTACACTATTCATCACAAAATCACTATTTAATCCACATATATTAACAAGTAACCTTCCACCCAATTGTGTAGTCTCTTGCACAACTGCAATCCGAATCCAACACAATTGAATCGTACACTATTAACAAATAACTTTACCTTTACCTTCAAGCTAGTGACATACTCATTACTTGCTAATGAGTAATCACTACTGACTTTTCCAATAACATGAAATCACATAACAATTAAATATAAACAAATAATTTAATACAACAAACTAAGTAAACACACATAAACAAATAACTTTTCCTTGATTGTGCAAACCTCTAGCCCACGAGCTATACGGTACTGCACAATCAAATCACCTGTTTAACCCCCGTATCACTCACCATACTCTTTTAAACGATTTCACCATCTTGATCAACATAAGCTTCTATGTCTCTAATCACCTACATAATTCCATACATGATACATACAACACTTTTAAACACTAATCATCATTAAACTAACTACTAGTCATATTCATACTCTATTAACACTTCTAATTACACTATTAAGCTTATTTCATAGTTTCATGATAATCTAACATAAACACTAAAATTCTCATAAACACTAAATCATAATTTCATTACTTTCTATCATGTTATATCATCACTAACAAGCTTATTACAACTAATTATCATCAATTCCATCAATTTAAAACCCTAAATTCGGATTAAAACCCTCAATTTCTTAAAACTCCATGAAACCCCATGAAACCCATAAACCCTAAGTTAAAATACAAGAAAATCACTTACCAAGATGTTAGAGATGATCAAAGAAGGATTAATTCGAATGATTAGAGCTTGAATCATAGTTTTGAAACTGATTTTTGACTTGTGAAAGCTTCCTGCGTTTTCTCTCAACTCCCTGTGTATTTTCTTATGTCTGGAACATGAATGAATAAATTGGGATAAACATACATACGTACATATCTAAATAAGTCGGCTTACTTATTTTATCCTCTTTAAACTCTACAGTCTGGAACTGGTAAAATCGTTTACGTTTTTCACTATATCTCGTTATCTACATAATACTATTTCATTATAAAAATATATCCGCGTACGATTTTAAAACCTGAAACTTGGGGTGTTACAACTCTCCCCCACTTATTTCATTCGTGTCCTCACGAATGACACTCATACTACTCAGTCTTAACGCTATCTCTGTTCATACACAAACGCTTAATCTTGCTCAAAACACTTCACTTAGTTCACTGGTGATACTTAAACGCATATATTACTATTCTCTAGCACCACCACGTACATTACCAATACTAACTCTACAAGTTCTTAATCATATACCCCCTACATATTGGTTTCACATTATTTAGTGAAATACGTATCACTAGATACAAGTCTATTTCTTCTACTTTCTCTATTATCTCTGCCTATCATAATATATAATCCGTAATTTACATATGTTAAACACCTCTTCCCTTACACTTTATCTCAACAATCACACTAAATCACTTTGATATTTGATAACTCCAACAATTCCATGTGAACTAGCATAATATAACTACGGTGATCAGGCGTAGACATATTATGTTATACACACTTCATTCTCAAGCTATCTCATATCATCGTTTTCTAATGTGATTCCCACCTAAGCACATAACACACAATAACTATTTAACAATTAAGCACATAATCAAAACTACTTCACAAGCAACTACAACAAATAATTTCACGTAAACACTTACTCTTACCTCTATCAATCCATCTCTGTACTTATATATCATAGAATCAATTTCACTGTTAAACATAATCATAATCATAGCAATTCAATAATCATAAATGGTTTAAGTTTAAGCAATCCTATCATGGATCACCTAACTCTCTTAAACCATTGCTCTGATACCAACTTGAAACGCCCCGAAAACACGACCGTTTTTTTTTTTAACCATTTATTTTATATCATAAAACACTCTCTATTGGTCCCAGTCATGATTTAAATCAATACCATACTCCAAAACTTCATATTTCATTGTACCAACACACTTCAACCTAATTTAATTATTTTACTCAATCTAAATTTCATCATAAGGACATAACCATTGGAAAGTAGACTCTCTTAGCTTTTCAACGATATAAAGTGTAACACCCGGTCAAAAAGTCAAATTCGCGCCGATTTTAAACTTTGAATAATGACATTTTATAGTTCAAGTGAAATATTTTATTAAAAATATTTACAAAATGATATAAACAAAATTATGGATTTAAATAATAAATCTACATTTTAAACGGGTACGAAATCACGGACATTTTGTACTGTGGTTGGAGACCACAGTACACGAGTTAGGGATCTGAGTTTTAACAAAAACCCAAACTCCCACCTCATTTCTTCATTTTCTTCTTCTTTTTCACCTACCTTTTCTCTCATCTCTCTCTCTACAACCTACCACCACCACCACCATAATCCGCCAAAAACCACCGTCAAACGACCTCCAATCTCAAAGCTCCTTTAGGGAAAAACGATCACCACGCAACGATCTACAATCCTATCTTTTCGGATTCTCCTCGCGCGGATTTGTAAGTTTCCGACAATTCTCGAAATCTCTGAAAACCTTGTTATTTTGCTTGTTGGCGGTTTAGATAAGCTTAAAATACTTAGTTACGGGTTGGGTAAAAGAATCAGACTCAACGGAGGCCGGAAAACTCGTTTTCGGCTCAAACTCCGGCGATCAGATCGCTACGTCGCAGAGACCAAAAACAGTGCTGCGACGTCGCAGCCGACGTCGCAGCCAACGTCGCAAAAACATCTCAACGTCGCATGATGCGACGTAACACCCTACGTCGCAGTAAATCTTAAACGTCGCACATTGCGACGTAACGCACAGCGTCGCATTAAATTGCGACGTCGCACATAGCGACGCACGACCCTACGTCGCAGCTGACGTCGCATCTGACGTCGCAGAACCTTAAAAACCTATGTTTTTCACTAAGTATTAACAACCAAATTTTACCACTCGATTTTACCCGAATTTGGATTCCGAACACGTTTTCTTTAAAGTAAAGTAGTAGAAATAAAAATTTTCCAAGCTGACCTGGCAGCTCGACCCCAGCCAGGGGCTCTGCCCCTTGGACCCCGCCAGGGGCTGCCGCCCCTTGGACCCCGCTACCAGGGGCGCTGCCCCCGGACCCCCGTACACCATTCCCAGACTTCAGCAACAAATGCACACATGAACAACTCGCTTAGACAAACTGATTTGTCTCATACTTATATAACCTCACGTGTTTAGGACACTAGAAGGTTACCATTTGGACGACGCGCGTATCATCGTATCGCTAACAATTCACAGGTGAGTTTCATAGCCCCACTCTTTCAACTGTTTTACTGTTTTTGGGGTGAAACACATGCACAACAACTGTTTTCGAATTATATTAATAATCTTTTATAATTCACAATCAATCTTATTACTGTATGTAATACAAATGTGTAATACTTAGGAATTACACCCAACACATTGTTTTGGAACAATATCAAGACCTAACCTAGATAGGTCACAATCGTACACTATCAGATTGTTGGAAAACAATTACTTAGGTATAACTGGATATAGTTATTATTATTCATTGGCCATATTGTCGCGGGACAATATTATCAAATACATTAGAACTGGTTAGTTTCACCTACACTAGACGACATACATACATTTACAGGATCAGTTTCTCTTTTAGGAACTAATATTGCCAATACAATTCAAAACCCAAATATACTTGCTAGGCTTTAGGCTAGAAGTATACGATAGCATCATATGTTAGTATAGATCCTTTATACTAATACAATTCAACTAGGTGATGAGTATTCATACCTAGGACCAACGTATTACTTAATATCTAAATATTTGCTTATACGTATTTAGATACAATCAACTATTTTCATGCGTGTCACGATTGTTACTTACGTTTGCTCATTTGACAAATATATGTATCTATATATATATATATATCTACATGTTTATATATTATCATGAGCACTTGGTGCTAACTTCAATAATATTTATGTATATTAGTATACATACAATCATACAAACACAATCATTCAAGTCGGACGCGTCGTTGTACGGTCGACACTTATTTGCAATAGCTAGTATGTCGTAGTACTACTAGCTCTACATTTCAACTATGCTCTCGAGCACTTCAGAAACGATGCCGCGGTATTGCAGCGGGCACAAAACGATACCACGGTAAAGTGGGTACAAAACGATGCCACGGTATTGCAGTGGGCACAACTTCAATCAGACAAGTCGTTGTACTTGTATTATTTTCAAGCAGACAAGTCGTTGTACTTGTATCATTTTCAATCAGACAAGTCGTTGTACTTGTATCATTTTCAAGCAGACAAGTCGTTGTACTTGTATCATTTTCAATCAGACAAGTCGTTGTACTTGTAGCATTTTCAAACAAACAAGTCGTTGTAACTTGTATCAATTTAAGACAAACAAGTCTAAGTAACTTGTAACAATGCAACCAACCATATCGGGGTAATTGAACATTAAGTTAGACAAACAATTTCAATGGTAGACTTACAATTCAAACTAGTTAGGTATGAAATACCTAGATTAGACCTTTACACATTGGCGTTACAAACTTCAACGTATTACATATCAAAAATCACTGATTTTGGAAACAACTTTACAAAACATAAATTGTTTTATTACTTTATGTTTTCAACTAACCATCCTATGAACTCACCAGCTTTATAGCTGACCTGTTTTAGCATGTGTTCTCAGGTTGCCCAGCAGGATTAGGATCGCTACAAGATCTTATTAGTTCGAGTCGCATATTTTCAACAATTGGGACAACTCTGCATCTACTTTAGTATTTTCGAATTATGTATTTGGAAATTATTATTAAACTCATAACGTTGTAAACGTTCTATTTTGGGAAATGTATAATTATTTTCAAACGTCTCATTTAGAGTCGTTCATTATGTATCTTATGCGGTGATATTTGATTTAGTGACATCCGACCCGACAGCTTCCGCAAACCGAAATTTGAGGGTGTCACATAAAGAACGTCAAAAACGGAGTTACGGTTCATCTTTTATGACCATTTTAAGTTTTCGAATTTCTGGGACACAGGGGAATCCGCCCGGATTCCCTTGCGTACTCAGCACAACTCGTGAACAGAAGTGATTTTTAGGAATCCGACCTCGGGAATCCGCCCGGATTCATAAGAATCCGCCCGGATTCATCAGAATCCGCCCGGATTCATCTGATTACAGCATACTGCATATTTTAATACCAAAACCTGAACTTCCAACGCGCATAAAATCCAAACCGCTTCAAGTTAGACCATAAAAATTTGCAGACACCTTCATATCAACAAAATGAAACTTTCTACTTTTTCACTTTTCCAAATTTCCCAAAAACGCGGGATTTTAGCGTATGACTCTTTTCGGCACTAAAATGACCATTTTGAAAACATACTAATTCACAAACCATAACTCTTTTGACTCTAACTTTTTATACACTATTTCAATACTTCAAAACAAACTTAAAGCAATTGAAACCCAATCCATAGCACCACCACACACTAAATTCACCATGTGACCACTTTTAACCCATTTCGACACCTCTATAACCCGTTTCATAATGTAACCACTTTTCAACCAATTCAACAACTAAAACACATTTATTTAACCATTTCAACTCTGTTGACTATTTGTCAACTTCACAGTTGACCACCCAATCCTAATTGACCCTTTTTCACTTTTCATCACTTTTAACCGAAACAAAACCACATATACAAGACTCTTTTCTCTGTTTGACTTTTAAAGTCAAATACAACATATTGACCAACATATTTAAAATCCAAAAATCTTTATTTGGGCGATTTACACAATCGTATATCAAAACAACAATTCAAAGAGAAGGAGCATTATCTAACCACATAGCTAGCTCCTTATCCACGTCACTAACATAAGCACATTCTTTATCCACGTATCGCTAGCCAAACTTCAACCTACATAATAAACACTGAAACGGGTAAGCACCACTACTTAGTGAGTACACAGGCAATTAAATAAGCAATTTCACATAACACTATTAACACATATCAACACATAACTACTTAAACATATAATCACTGAACTCTATTTCTCTGAACACTGTACACTGAACCCTGAACACTATGCTAACCGCAGTTAGCTCTTTAATCACCACAGTATCTATACACATAATCATTTTTATCGTTTCATTAACCGGAATCACAACACTAATCAACAACAATCACAACTTCTAATAAATCTTAAATACACATATAAGAAATCAATCATATAATAAACAACTTCCACCCGATTGTATAGTCTCTTGCTCAACTGCAATCCGAATCCAATACAATCGAATCGTACACTATTCATCACAAAATCACTATTTAATCCACATATATTAACAAGTATCCTTCCACCCAATTGTGTAGTCTCTTGCACAACTGCAATCCGAATCCAACACAATTGAATCGTACACTATTAACAAATAACTTTACCTTTACCTTCAAGCTAGTGACATACTCATTACTTGCTAATGAGTAATCACTACTGACTTTTCCAATAACATGAAATCACATAACAATTAAATATAAACAAATAATTTAATACAACAAACTAAGTAAACACACATAAACAAATAACTTTTCCTTGATTGTGCAAACCTCTAGCCCACGAGCTATACGGTACTGCACAATCAAATCACCTGTTTAACCCCCGTATCACTCACCATACTCTTTTAAACGATTTCACCATCTTGATCAACATAAGCTTCTATGTCTCTAATCACCTACATAATTCCATACATGATACATACAACACTTTTAAACACTAATCATCATTAAACTAACTACTAATCATATTCATACTCTATTAACACTTCTAATTACACTATTAAGCTTATTTCATAGTTTCATGATAATCTAACATAAACACTAAAATTCTCATAAACACTAAATCATAATTTCATTACTTTCTATCATGTTATATCATCACTAACAAGCTTATTACAACTAATTATCATCAATTCCATCAATTTAAAACCCTAAATTCAGATTAAAACCCTCAATTTCTTAAAACTCCATGAAACCCCATGAAACCCATAAACCCTAAGTTAAAATACAAGAAAATCACTTACCAAGATGTTAGAGATGATCAAAGAAGGATTAATTCGAATGATTAGAGCTTGAATCATAGTTTTGAAACTGATTTTTGACTTGTGAAAGCTTCCTGCGTTTTCTCTCAACTCCCTGTGTATTTTCTTATGTCTGGAACATGAATGAATAAATTGGGATAAACATACATACGTACATATCTAAATAAGTCGGCTTACTTATTTTATCCTCTTTAAACTCTACAGTCTGGAACTGGTAAAATCGTTTACGTTTTTCACTATATCTCGTTATCTACATAATACTATTTCATTATAAAAATATATCCGCGTACGATTTTAAAACCTGAAACTGGGGGTGTTACAAAAAAGAGGGAAGAGAGAGAGGTGGTGAGGGTGAAATGAGGAAGAAAAGGGGAAAGGGTGGAGGTTTTGTTGAAAGCCTCCACTTTTCAGCTTCCGTCCCCGCGCCCCGTGCGGTGTTCGTTTTCTCCGTTGTCTAAGCGTTAAATATTTATTTTAAAAATACGGATCTTTGTTAAATAATTTAGTTGCATTATTTTGTCAAATCTTTAAATAGATTTGTTTTTTTTTTTTTTTTTTTTTTTTTTTGTTTTTAATTTGCGCGTTAACTATTTTAATTGTGTAAACGTTATTGTACGATGCGAGGTAATTACGAAATATTATTTTTAATACTATTTTGGATATGACTGTTTGTGTTGAATAATGTTTTATTACCTAATAAAATTGATCACCAACGTCCAAGTAAGTTGTGTCGGACTCCGTCCGATTAATTTGTACGATTTATCCAAATCGCGTAAGTACACATATATAAATCACCTTATATATATATAAATAGAGTCTGTAATTAGTCCCATTACATACTAATTACAACTAGTTACAAGTAATCAGACATAATTAATTATCCTAATTAGGCAGGTGTTACACACTCGATAACAGCTCGAACCGAGCTCTTAAAAGCTTGAGCTCGGCTAGATATTTATTTCCAATTTGATTTTTCAGCCCGAACTTGATAAAAGTTCGAATCGATCAAGCTCAAGCTTGAGCCGAACTCAAGTTGCTCGATAAAAGCTCGACTCGTTTACCCAATATAATACTCCATCCGTCCCAAAATAACTGTCCAGTTTTGACTTTTTGAAGTCCTTCTTTTTCAACTTTGACCGCAAATATTTTTGTTTGTTACATAATACTTGATGAAAATTATACCAATGAAAATACATTTAAAATACAATCCAGTTATATATTTTCAAAAAATCAAAACTGAACAATTATTTTCGAACGTAGGTAGTAAGTAAATAACTTTAAGAACAAGAATACAACTTTTTACGGAAGACCAAATCACCAAACTTTAGTCTTTTCACTAGCTACTTTCTCACTCCGGCAGACCAAATTACCAAACTTTAGTCTTTTCACTAGCTACTTTCTCACTCGGTTTACCTTTACCTACCGAACACTAATTAGTGAAGTGCCGTAGTTCCTTACAAGTTTAACAAGTGATGTCTATGTTGTTCTCCAATGTACTCAACAAAGAACTCGAATACTCCTCGAAATTCATCCTACGAATGCCCTCACCGAGTATCAAATCCGGAATCACTAGAATCGTTACCTCAGTCATTCCAGACGAACTACTAACGTACTATTGTAATAATGTAAGACCAACTCTAACGGAATGAAGACAGTAACAATAGTGCTTCCTACTCATCATAATATTTGATATATATTGGTCGATTTCAACCTTATTAGAATTGAATTAAACTCGTTCATATGATTCGCTATTGATGCACCGTCATCCAACTTTTTGTTCACTAATTGTCGAATAAGAAAAACCTTATTAATTTAGAGATACTAATAGTGCTCGAAGCAATCTGTGGGTGGTGGTTTTGCCAACAATATTGTAGGCGAAGTTATTTTCCAGAAACAACCTAACCATATCGAGTGCATACGATCAATCAAATCACAGTTTGCCCGGTTCATCCTTTCGAATATCACACCAGAAAACGATATATAAAATTTCTTCTGATACAAAATTGTGAGGAATATAGGGAAATTTAACAATCAACACCCAGTCACGATCGTGAGAGCAAAACGAATAGAAGGACTTAACGAGTTATATACAATATAGGTGATTGGTGTAGTCCCCTGCTTAGTTACAGAGTTTTAATTATCTATATTTGTAGGTGCATGTTAGGGTTACAATACATATGGCATGTCGATGTAGGAAGCAAATAACGTTAGGAACAAGAAAATAACTTTTCCCGGACGACAAAACTTTGAGCTGTGACAAGGAGTCCGACAAAGTGCAATCTCTATGCGATGTCCAAAACTATCTAGTCACATTGATCAGTTAATTTTCACAATAATAACATAATTTATGTTCGGCCGTGTCTATCATATCCATTTATTATACAGGTTGTTAGACCACTCCCTATAGGGGAGTTCTTGCATTTTAGGAGGAAGAACGTGATAGCTAGACAACAATGACGTCTTCCTATCGTCATTGTGGCTCTCGTTGGCAGGCGACGGGAGAGAACGGGAGAATAAGTATGCCAACTAATTTCTTTTTGTTATTCCTTTCGATATATATTAATAGTATTATTGGTAAATGTGAGGCAAAACTATCAAGTTATTAGTGTGTCTTTATATATCTAGCTATCGATCGTCCAAATAATTAAGGTTGGGTAGAGTAAAGAGACAGAAAGAGGTTTGGTTGTAAAACTTGCATAACAACTGTCAAACACAGTCAGCACATGCTTCCTACAAAATAGGGGATCTTTTAGTCGGGCCGACTTCCGATTTCATCCGCTATCCCAACAAACAAGTGTATATTTATTTATGGATATTCCGTTGACTTTGGTAACTTAAGTGACTAAATACCACCAATCTTTTCCCTTTGCATACCTATAAATACACACTTCATCATCCTCATTTCCAACCCACAAAATATCACACACAACCAATTCTAACAACAAATTAAGATCCTCACTTTATACATCATATCAATCAATGGCTACCTACTTCATCACCTTCACTCTCTTCTTTATCATCTTTTTCATCTACAAATTCTCGAAAAAACGAACCAACAAGGTGAGACTCCCTTCTGGTGAAATGGGTCTCCCTTGGATCGGTGAAACTTTCGAGTTTTACAAAGCTCAAAAAGTGAATCAACTGTTCGAGAACTTTTTCCAGCCGAGAGTCAACAAGTACGGCAATGTGTTCAAAACAAAGCTGATGGGATCACCAACTGTGGTGGTCAATGGAGCTGCAGCTAATAAGTTCTTCATGTCCAATGAGTTTAAATTGGTGGTAAGCTCATGGCCAACTTCATCCGTTGAATTGATGGGAAAGAATTCCATTATGGAGAAACAAGGAGACTCGCATCGTTGCCTACGTGGCATCATCACTTCTACGGTCAATGTTTCCGGGCTCCAAGCTATGGTTCCAAGAATGTGCAGTTCTGTTCAGAAACACCTCCAGAAAAACTGGGAAAACCGTGAAGAAATCAGTCTCTATCGGTCTACCAAAATGCTTACTTTCACTATTGTCCTTGAATGCTTGTTTGGGATTGGGATTGATTCGGAAAAGATGTTTGGTGTTTTTGAGCGTGTTCTGGAAGGTGTTTTATCTCCTCCGGTGAACTTCCCAGGGACTAAATTCTGGAGGGCCAAGAAAGCGAGAGCCGAGATTGAAAAAGTATTGATTGATCAAGTCAGACGAAAGAGGGAGGAAATGGAAAGTAATACTTGCAAAGAAGAACAAGATGACAATATGCTGTTTTCTAAGCTGGTGGCTGCTTTTATCAGAGGTGAAATTACAGAACAAGAGGTCGTTGATAATGTCGTTTTGTTAGTGTTTGCAGCTCACGATACGACATCCTATGCTATTACAATGACGTTTAAAATGCTCGCTAATCACCCCGATTGTTACTCTCTTCTACTAAAAGGTATGTATTACCACTTTCCATCTTACAAATTCAATAATTTGTACAAGTGATTAATTAATATGTAGTTACTGATTTTTAGTATGTAATGGTGTTGAATTTCAGAACATGAAGATATTGCTGGCAACAAAAGAGCAGGTGAAAGTTTGACGTTTGACGATGTGAAGAAAATGGAGTATACGTGGCAAGTAGCTCGCGAGACGATGCGACTAAACCCTCCTATTTTTGGATCCTTCAGAAAGGCGATAACTGACATCACATTCGATGGCTTCACTATCCCCAAAGGCTGGAAGGTGCTTTGGACAACATATGGAACACATTATGATGAAAAGTGTTTTCCGGATCCAATGAGTTTTAACCCGACCAGATTTGCAGATCCAGTTCAAGCTTACTCTTTTATACCATTTGGTGGAGGCCCAAGGCTGTGTGCAGGATACCAACTAGCAAAGCTCAACATTCTTGTACTTGTGCATTATGTTGTGACACGATATAACTGGTCATTGATAGACCCGAATGAGCCGATTCTCATGGATCCCCTTCCGTTTCCTTCTAAAGGAATGCCCATCAAGATTTCTCCCAAATCTGATCACTAATTTTGCAATCTTCAGTTCTAGCCCATCATTGTAAATTTCAACTGTATTTTTTTTCGTAACATTGATTATAACATTCTTTATTCGATCAAGATTTCCGATGGATGCCACAAATATGCTACTTATAACAAATATGTCTCCTCATTATGACAATGGAATACGATTCTTAGAATAAACTCATTCAAGTTTTATAAGTATATCCTTTTTTAACTGTAACAGCCATTCAAATGAAACTCGGAACAATGAAAGTGAAATTATCAGATCTTGAGGCGATCAGTAGAATGACACTATATATAATATTGATTATATGATATTCTCCTATTCGTTATTTTTGCATTTATATTGCCTCGTGTACATAACCCCATGTGCCTTGAAGCAAAGAAATACTATACCAATAAACTAGATACCAAATACATCAATTTTTTTATTTTAGAAAAGATACCCAATATATAATAATCAAATTAGGCACCTTGAGTACACTGAAGCAATTCAAATGGGTCGTATGGATAATACTGGTCAAAAGTCATCTAAAATCTACCTAAATACCTAAAACTTTTCAAGTCCCTTGATTTTTCAATAAGAAAGAAGAAAGATTGAGCTCCCATCAATCGCGATCGGCACACCTTTCTACGTTAGAACGCTGAAAGCCCTCACGTGAGAGATAACTTAACCCGAGCTAATATGGTACCCCAACCAACTGATCCACATTAACAAAGAATCTTTGTTAATAAATTAGGTATCTCCTCAAAGACAATAAGGATTGAACCCGAACCATTTTGAAAACTCTTATTTTCAGAACCGACTAAGCTAGCTCAAATCGCTTAATCTAAAGAAAGTATAACTGTTACTAGCAATATCACACTTGTAATCATTCTAACTATCTATATAGAAGTAGTTACAAAGTAAAAATATGATCATGAATCAACTCAACATTCTGAAGGAATTTTCGGTTGTCGCCTTGCCCCTTCTAGATCCGCCCCTTTGACTCAGATAAACTACAATTTTGTAAGAAATAATAATAAAATAAAATACAACATACATAGAAATAGAAAAATAGGGTTGTCAAAGCAGAGGAGTACTGTAGGGTGGAAGAAGCTAGCAAATAGGTAGAAAGATGGTTTTGGATTTCCCACAAGAAGCACATGCGGTTTATAACATGAATAGATCTTTAAGTCGGCCCGACTTGTAGATTTCATCCGCCACCCCCCATAATAACAGCTACTTACTACATATAAACAATTCGTTGACTCACACAACTTGACCCAATCTGACCTATATATAAACTATTCAAATCTCCACTTAGTCTTTAACCAACTAACTAACTAATTACAATGGCCTTTTTCATCTTGTCTTCATTCTTGTTCATCATTTTCCTCATTTACAAAACTTTCCACCAACCCAAAAACAGCACCAGACTACCCCCGGGCCAAATGGGTCTCCCTTGGATTGGTGAAACAATCGGGTTCTATCGAGCTCAACGTAAGAATCAACTTTTTGATAACTTTTTCCAACCGAGAATCAAGAAATATGGCAAAGTATTTAAAACAAGGCTCATGGGATCACCAACTGTGGTCGTCAACGGGGCTGCAGCGAATAAGTTCTTCATGTCGAATGAGTTTATATTAGTGATAAGCTCATGGCCAACTTCATCTGTAGAATTAATGGGAAAGAATTCCATTATGGAGAAACAAGGAGATTCGCATCGTTGCCTACGTGGCATCATTGCTTCGACCCTTGGTCCTACCGGACTGCAAACAATTGTCCCCAGGATGTCGGCCTCCATTCAGAAACATTTGCAGATAAACTGGCAAAACCGTGAAGAAATAAGTCTACATCGGTCAACAAAAAAACTTACTTTCACTATAGTTCTTGAATGCTTGTTTGGGATTAAGATAGAGCTAGAGACGATGTTTGGAATATTTGAGAATGTTCTAGAAGGTGTTTTGGCTGCTCCGATTAATCTTCCAGGGACTAAATTCGCGAGAGCTAAGAAAGCAAGAGCTGAGATAGAGAAAGTATTGATTGATGAGGTTAGAAGGAAAAGGGAAGCCATGGAAGGTGGAAGAGAGAAAGAAGACGGAATGTTACTATCCAATTTTGTGGCTTCTTTGATCAGAGGTGAAATTACAGAAGCTGAGGTTATTGACAATATCGTTTTGTTAGTGTTTGCAGCTCATGATACGACATCTTATGCCATTACAATGATATTTAAGATGCTCGCTAATCACCCAGATTGTTATTCCCTTCTCCTCAAAGGTAAAATTGAAGTAATACTTTAATAGTAAGTAACATGCAATAATATGTAATAAATGGAGCTGGTTAAAGTAAAACAAACCTTACAGTAAAATAAATAAGAAGGAATGATATTCAGACGAATGACAATTTGTGCATCTGTATGCATAAAAAATGATGCATTCGTTCTTATATGTTTTACCATAACATTTATTTAATAACAAACCCCTATCTTTAATAATAATAAGAAGAACTAATAAAGTTTGTTATATATTTATCAACAGAACATGAAGCAATTGCTATAACCAAAAGACCTGGTGAACCTTTGACTTTCGACGATGTGAAAAAAATGGACTATACTTGGCAAGTAGCGCGTGAGACCATGCGGTTGTGCCCTCCAATCTTTGGGTCGTTCAGAAAAGCGACAACTGACATTGAATTCGAAGAATATAAAATTCCTAAAGGCTGGAAGGTGCTTTGGACTACATTCGGAACACATTATGATGAAGAATATTTTCCAGATCCGTTGAGTTTTAACCCAAGTAGATTTGCAGATCCAGTTCAAGCTTACGCATTTATACCATTTGGTGGCGGGCCACGGCTGTGTGCAGGGTATCAACTGGCCAAGCTAAACATTCTAGTATTTATACATTACGTTGTGACCCGATTCGATTGGTCATTAGTTTACCCTGATGAGCCAATAGTCATGGACCCACTCCCATTTCCTTCAAAAGGGATGCCTATAAAAATCTCTCCCAAATCTGATGATAACTAGAATCTGCATTCTGAATTTGTCATACTGGTTTTATTTTATAAATAAGTGTTCCTATCGGGAATCGGATCGATCATCACTATTTATTTTTCAGATTTCAAGATTGAGTTAGCATCGTCTGCCAAGTGCTGATCGATAAAAGGTACACTATTATGGTCACTAATTAACATAAAGCAAGATATTTTCTCAAGGAATCTAGACTTACTACAGAACATGTGTTTCTCTTATTAAACTAATATACAAATGGGGCATTATTTGTTTTTCATATCTTTATTCTCGCTTCTTTGGAGTTTATCGTTCACCGAAGATTTTGTTCACCAAGAAAAGGATCGCACTAGTTATCTGTCGTAAGCAGATTTCGTTTATGATTGAAAAAACATTACACATATAAATCAGATCCAACATTAAACACTTGATGAATATGCAAGTGAAACTTTTTTATAGCTACATGATTATTATAAATCAGGATCCACAACTAAATCAACCAATTTGGAAGTTTCAACAAAAACAGCTCTTCAAGTCGGGATATATGGCATCAACACCAAAACAGCTCTTTAAGTTCTCTTGTTTCAAATTATATTTCTCTTTTGCAGAATCTTGTATTGTTGTGGTAGAAAAAACTATTGACTTAGAAAGCAAGAATTGATAATGACTAAAAGAGGGGCACTTCATGTTTCTCAAATTAAAGCTGTGTGTTGTATAGTTCTTAACGTTGGGTTAAGATCAACTAATAACAAATTTCATATTTCTCACAAGTCATAACAATATTATTTGCCAAGAGATTAAAAATTTGGTTAGATTAAAATGTAAACGGGACATGATTGAAGACTTGCGAAATTTATAGAAGCAAGGACGTACGTTCATACAAATTAGGGTTTATAAAAGGCTGTGATGCAGGACACATTGTTTATATTTTATTTTTCTTCCAATACCAAAAATGACAAAGTACTTGCAAGAAAAACAAGCTGTAGACATTTTTACTAAGGCTTGTCACTCTCCTAAACTTCCATATACTAAATGTAATGTAAGCACAATTAGTAGGACTAAAACTAAATTGACTTGCATCAGTCATGCTGGTGGTATTATATATCCATAAAGCAGCAGCTATATATAGAGAATAAGACCTAGAAAGCAGATAAATGCTAGAACAATTCTTCTAACAAAGGCTATCAAAAGGAGAACTCGTTACTAAAGTCACTCTAATTTGCATCATAGCAGATGGCTGCGGACGAAGTGCTTGAAGAAGATTTTGAATCTGCTACAAAACAACCAAAAAACGTGTTAAATCATTGAATATAGAATACATGTACCAATTTCGACCCATTTACGACTTTATTAGCACATTTAGACTTGTGTTTATTTCAAAAGGCATGTATGGGTAAAATTCAAACAATTGGACATAAAGAGGAAACAGGTTGAATGGGTCAAAGTTTTTCCCAAAGTGTATCACCAACATGTACGACCTCTAAATTTGATACGTTTAGGAAGCTAGTGGCGCGTTTAGTTTAAATGTGAGTATGGTAATGGGTTTAGGTTTGATAGTAAAGTATGAGAGAGAATATGTAGAACTATTTAAAAAAATATTTTGTTCTATATTTTGAAATTTTAATTTTGATTTATTATTAGAATGAAAGTATAAAGTAGGAGAAAGATAGAGGGAAGAAACAATGGTCTCACATACAATTTGGTAACCCACTAATTTGATGGGGTTTGAAACTATGGCTTTCATTCCTAAACCTACACCTTCTATCACTTTCAACCTATTCCCCTTTTCAAAACCCACCAAACAAACACCCCTTAGATAAATTATTGTAGTGGTATAGTTTTTACATAATCACATTTATCACACAAACGATGTATAAACTTGAGCAAGAATTATTACGAATCAACCCAACCCGCACTGAAAAGGTTACCTGTTATGTCCAGAACCTCTTGTAACCCATTACTTAGCATGCCCTAACCCTTCCCATTTTGCAACCTCTGGTACGTAAAAAACAAACATATGCATAGAAAACAAAGGGAAACAAATAAACACAAACCTTCTAGACCATTTCGCATCCAGTCTTGCGTGCAAATTAAGGCTTGCAGAGTATCCGCACTTAATGAGCTTCGATATTCATCAAGAACTCTATCACCACTATCAAAAACAGAGTCCATAGGAATTTTCGACATGGGAATCCCTAAAATGTTTCTCGCCATCATAGATAGCACAGGATACCGAGGAGTATGTACTTTCCACCAATTTAGTATGTTAAAATCAACATTACGAGGAAATAACGGCTCCTCCAAATACTTATCAAGGTCTGACTTAACATTTTGACTTTGTGATGTTTCATGGAGGAATCGGTCAAATCCCGTCAATCGGTCTCGGGTATCATTCGCACCATCTCCAACCTGGCTGTGAGAAGCTAATGTTGAGTACACATCATGCCCATTGTAAAGTGCCCTCATACAATTTGAAACAATATCTACACAATCTGGAGCATCTCCCCCATAAATTTGTGGGTAATAATACTCTACTAACTTCATCTTAAATCGAGGGTCTAAAATTGCCGCAACTGCTAGAGCCAAGCTACATTTCTTCCAGTAATCATCGAATTTGGTTTTCATTTTCAATGAGAGCGAGCTTATATACTCATCTTGGCTCTGACACCAGTCAATTAGCTGTAAATGGATATCACAAACCTCTGGGAAATATATATTTGCAGTTGGGATCTTGCTTCTTGCAAAAACTGTAGAGACTTCAACAAAGAGTTTCAAGAAACTGGTTATGGTGCTAGCTTGGCTCCATTCATCGTCAGATGGACACATTGTGCAAGAAAAGTCATGTTCTTGGAGACGTGAAAATGCCTCTCGGTATTCTAAAGCAACGTCAAGCATGACATAAGTTGAATTCCAATGGTATGGATTATCGACATATAATGACTTTTGGCTGTTAGCTCCAACTTCTTGAACCATTTCATTGAACTTGTCATGAGTTGCTTGTGAGCTTCTAATGTACCTAATGCTTTCCCGGATCTTGCAGATTGTTGAACTTAAAGCTTCTAGACAATCCTCAACCATTATTTTAATGAGATTTGCTGCACATCTAACTTCAAATAACTGACCATTACATAAAAGAAACCGATTTTGTGATAAACGTTCTCTAATCTTACAAACGATACTGTCATGGATTAGACAACTATCACAAGTCATAGAAAACAATTTACGGTCAATGTCCCATTCCATTAGTCTTGACATTACGGCTTCAGAAACCACATCTTCCGTTTGAAAAGGGTCATAATGTACAAAACTTATAATCTTCTTTTTTAGTGCCCAAGTGTCATCAACCGAATGTGCTGTCAAACATAAGTAATTAGCATCTCCTTTTGCAGCCCACATGTCAACACTCAGGCTGATTTTTCCAGGAAGATTATCAAACATATCACATACTTTTTGTTTCTCTTTTAAGTAGATTTCCTTACAGTCAGCCACTACTCCATCAAGAGTAGCAAGCTCAAACAACGGTTGAAGTTTCCTAACAAATATTTTGAACCCAACATGCTCCACCATGGCCAGAGGATAACCATGTAAGATAATCATGCGAGCAAGGTCGAATCGACTCCTTTTGTAATCAAATTGACCACTAGCTAAGCTAACCAGACCTTCTTTTAATGGTAGGTTTTGTTCATATTTAGCAGTAATGAGGTTCGGGATGTCAGGTTTTGACTGCTCATGGTCATAAGTGAAAGTTGCCGGGGTTAATGAACCTTCTTTTTTCTTTCCTTTTGATGCAAGCATTTGAGAAACATCATGGTTTGTTCTTCTTCGACATCTGATTAAGTGATTTCTTAAATGTGATGTTCCACTGGTACTTGAACCACTGAGTTTCTTCTTACAATGCTTACAAACAGCAACGCACGCATCACCTCTTTTGACGCGGTCAAAATCTTTCCATACTGCCGATTTCAATCTGCTACAATCAATTAGTACTGCCTCTTCAGAAATCTCCATTGAATCTGCACATTCAACCAAATAAAAGCCTTTACGTCAAATTGGTGCATTTCAACTGCCAAAAGAGAGCTAGAAGGTGCAACACTAGTCATAAAAACTAAAAAACAACAGATAAGAAACACATTGATATGAAGCTAACTTCTGTTCCTATTTCCTAGTAGAATTTTGGAAAAAACAATACACTGACAACAAGTCATATGGTGTATGTCACATGAATATTGCTCGACCAGGGGAATAGTTTGATAATACACTGACAATAAGCCATATGAATAATATACCATTTAATATTGTCAAGATAGAGGAGTATGGTAAACCAAAATCAACATTGCCAAGATTATAAATAGCGACTAAGGGCAATTAGACACACTAAGCTCATTTGCCAAAAAGAAAAGGATGTCATTGGTTAGAGTTTAGACATCCCACATATATAATTTACTAAATAATCTTCTGGTAAATTATGTTTAAAACTACGAGTAAATAAAGACAAACATATAGATATCACTTAAACATAACATTAGCATTTTAATCACTACTCATACTAAACGACAGTATCAGACTTGATAATAGATAAAAGAATTTTGTAATCAGTGTTTTAAAATTCGGATTACTTGACCAAGTACTCGGCATGTAACCGCTACTTGGTCATGGTCTGAGGCGATTCGGACTGAATCGGACTTATTGCTCGGCTGCTTCAAAACTCGGTCGAAACTCGGATTACTCGGTTAAAGGTCAAACTCAGTCAACATTTTTGTTCAATTTAATGCAGATTTTATGGAAAAAAAACTAAAAAAGATATTAAAAATATGTTTAGGTTTATATAATTAACTACCTAATGTTTATGTTTGAAGTATTTGAACGATTATGTTTGTGTTTCTAAACAATTATGCAGGGGCGGAGCTAGAAGGGGGTCAGTGGGGGCAGTCGCCCCCCCTAGAAATCAAAAATTATCGGAAAAAATAATTTTTTGTAAGGTAATTAGTGCCCCTTATAAAAATTCCTAGCTCCGCCCCTGCAATTATGATAATGTTTCTATTCTATTTTTAAACATAAAATTAATCTCAAAATTTATTCTTTACCTATAAAACATTACAATCCAAGTACTCCTACCTGGGCCGATTACTCGCTGCAAGGATCCCCACACCTTGCACCGCCCAACAAGTTTTACAACATAGTTTGTAATTGCAACAAAATGTGATCAAATTTATGTTAAGAAATAAGAAATCATTTGCTATAATTTGTAACTTAGACAAGCAAGGCATAAATCTATCTACAAATTACTAATTGCAAAAGCTCAACATCAGAAATGAACATGAAAGAAGCTAAATTGAACCGTTAAGAAATCAAAAATACAATCACCCTACCCGACCCAGATGTCAAAACCCAACTTTAACCCGACCCGAATCCGTACCCAACCCGGTCATAATATTAAGAATTATTCAAATAAAAAACCCTATTCGAATCGGATCGGCGAAACCGCCGATTAAACAAGTCGGACTTCGGGTTTCCGTTTCCCGTTCAAAAATTAACCACAAATTAACGAAGTTATAAAAAGCCAGACACGTAATTACAGTCCACATATATGCAATTGAGAAAGAAATATGCGAAATGATGAAGAGAAAACGTACAGAAGTTGCAATTGCAGACGGAATTTTGAAAGCATAGAGGTTAAGGTGACAAATTAGGGTTTACAAATTGGGGGAAAACGATGGATAGCGTTAAAGAGGATGTTAGAATGCAGTTATGTTGTGGGAGATGAATCCCACGGGAAACAATTTGCAGAAACTTGAGGGATGGAAAGAAATGTGGGTATTGGATTTGGGGCATCAATTGGAGCAACCGCATGAAGGCGCCAACCCGATACACGAATGAAATAATTGGGCTTTGGCCCAATATCTTGTTGGGCTGCTATATTTTATTTGTAATTTTAAGTTTTTAACCCTCAGAACGAATGAAAAGGATTATATATCTTAAACACTTATAAATCATTTACCCATTTTTTCCCAAACCTTTAAACATTTCTATAAATTCTAAAGTCAAACACTTAAAACATTTCGATACATTTTAAAGTCAATTTAAAACGTTTACCAATCAACTAACATTAAAATATTTCTATAAATTCTAAAGTCAAATGAAATGTATTTTTAAAATGTTGGGTGCACACAATAACTTTTACATGTCACCATATGAATGTGGTATGTATAATCTACCCATATACATATTGACATGATGTGTTAATTTTCTTCAGGTGTTTTATTTAAGACGTGTAAGTTGAATAAATTTTACAGCGGTTATTCACTACTTATTTTTACTGATTTCAATTACGTTCCCGCCGCATTGCGCGAGTTACCAGCTAGTAGTTTTACACGAGCCAATATCGATTAATGGTAATTTTCCTTTTATTTTATCTTTTTTTGTTTGAAAATGAATACTATAATTCTCCTACGTATCAAAGTATCAAACTATCAAATTTACCAAATATATGGCTCCGGCGTAGTCATAACTGTTTGAAACCGTCCAGGCGGTTTTTTTTGGGTTGACTTCAATTCTCAAGCGTCGGATTCCGTTGACTTTAAATCTTGTCCTTCCGTTATTCCATGTTTTCAGTTATTTTGCGCCAGAATGGAGGTTACGCCAGGATGGGGGTTACACGGAAATCGCCAGGATGGAGGTTATGCAAGATGGCTATGGGCTATTATACATATATAACTGGTCTACAAATATGGTTTCCTTTTAATAATATATATAATAATATAATATATATTTTTTTTACCAGACAAAACGCCAGGATGCTAATTAAATCCCCTGGATCAAATATTTCAAAACACCAGGATGATCAAGGAAAACTTATTGGACTTTTAACAATATATATATTTTTAATAATGAAATCGCGTTTCATTTTGTCGCACCCCCAAATTCGTTAATCAAGGTTAGCGGAAGCATTAGTGTAATCGGGGGCACCGACGTAAACATTGGACATTCACGCATATCAGAGCATATGATTATTGCAGAACAAATAAATTAAGATGCCATTTAATAAGTAGTTCGTTACAAAAAGCTACGACTCGTCAAAGTCGTAGAAACAGTGTTATAAAATACAACCAGTTAGAAAATACATAATTCAAAAGAAGATTTCATAAGTATAACTAATTAACATTAATTATACAAAGGAAATCATATTTGTCCCAGAAGATGGCATCCTAAATCGTCGTGGGTCGCTAAACTCCATAATGCATGCATTCTTACTGGTATAGCTAATTCCCTGAAAAACATAGCAAAAAGTCAACATGGTTGTTGAGTAAATTCACAGGTTTTATAAGTACAGTTTATTCAACTAATCACATTGAAAGTTTGTTGACCTAGAAGTCAAATGAGGTTAAGTTGGAAGGTTATCCAAAATATAGGTTTGGTTGGGATGTCACCCAAAATGTATGTTTTGTGGGATGTTACCCAGAGTATAAGTTTAAAATATGTTGCTGGTCGTTCTCTAGCGGTTTTCAAAATATTGCCGGTCATTCTCCGGCGAGTTCCAAATTAGCACCGGTCGTTCTCCGGCGAGTTCACAAGTTAGCACCGGTCGTTCTCCGGCGAGTTCACAAGTTAGCACCGGTCGTTCTCCGACGAGTTCACAAGTTAGCACCGGTCGTTCTCCGGCGAGTTCCAATATAGTTTAACACATTTGTAATAGTTTATAGTATGGAAATGTTATTTCATAGACATGCGGTTTGTATAAAGCCTAAAAACATTTATAAGCAGTTGGTAATAGTATGATCGCAATCATAAACAATTTGTATAAAAACACAAAAGCAATTATATAATAGTTTCATGTTATGGCAAAAGCTTTGACTATGTTTTTCACCCCTGTTTGAAAGCAGTAAAAATAGTAAAAAGGTAGGGGCTGTGAATTCACTTGTGGGTGTAAGCGTGCCTAAAGCAAATGTACTCCTAGTCGATAATCTCCTAACGTCAATAGGTAGATGATTGATCTAGAACCGGAAATGAAATGAGGAGACGACGAGCTTCGTTTTCTTGCTTTTCTTTTTTCAAGAAGGTGGCGGATGAGGGTGGTGATGGTGGTGGCCGATGGAGGCTGTGGTGGTGGTCTTGTTACAGATTTTAAAGAGAGAGAAGTAGAGGTAGAGAGAAGAAAGTGGTGAGGTGAATGAGAAATGAGTGGGATGGGGGTTAGAATCAAACAAGTAACAACAACAAGTATGGCATGCCATACCATGGCATGTGGCTGATTTTTCAGCTGATTTCGGGTGGGTCCCACCCCCATGTATGTGTGTTAAATTGTTCCCGAAAGTTGCGCCCCGTGCGGTGCTCGTTTTCTCGTCGATTTCGGTGTTTATGTAAACGTTAAACGTTTAATACGCGTGTTTAAGTAACGATTTAAATTTCGATATTTTCATTTGAAATACTTATTCTAAATACTTGAATACACTTATAAAAATGTTCCGTTAATTTATTGGTCTCGGTTTGCGCGTTCGTTTTACGGAGGTTTAATCGTGTGATGTTTAAACTAAACGTTTTTGTTATCGTTTTAAGGTACAATATTTTAAATGAAAGTTTCACTCTAAATAATATATAAATAAATTTATAAAATATATTTTGGTTCTCATTCGATTGTCGGGCGCATTCTGCGCGTTTTTTGTTGTGTACGAGTTACTTTATACGATACGATTGATTTGTTAAATATTATCAACATAATATTTATGAGTTTATTAAATAATTTCATATTTTTTAATACTTTGTTCACCAACGTCCGTATTTTTTGTCGGGTTCGTTCCGAATGTTTTGTACGTAATTATAACTAATTACAAATTAAGTAATACTACGCGTATTAAATTTTTGAGGGGTGTCACACATTTTACTTATTAGTAGTGTGTGTGTGTGTGTGTGTGTGTGTATTAATATATAGTTTCATAGGATGCTAACTCCGATAATTTTTTTAATTATTTATATTAATATCAGGATGCTAATTAAAACAGGATCAAATCCAGGATGCTAATGATAATTTTTTGCAGGCCTAAAAGGATTTGCAGGATGCCGAAATATGGCCCAAATAGTATACAGGCTCAAATGAAACAAATATAAGGGGCCTAATTATTTGCAGGCCCAAAAGGATTTCCAGGAAGGCCATGTAAGGTGAATACACAATCGAGAATCTTACAGCATTTGTAAAACCACGTTGAAGCCTGTAAAGGTGAATGTAAGATGCACCAATTTTGAATCACGGCATAATACGGAAAATGTTAAAGTTATGACAACGAACTGAAGCTGTCACCAATAAAGTACCACTGGGATCAAAACATAATGATGCTATAGGACTGTCGTGTGCCTTAAACTGAGCAATTATTGCTTTGCTCACAACATCTCGAACAATCACCTTATGTGTAGGAAGTGTTAAACATAAATCACATTCAAAACGCTTGAATGGTACCCGTGAAGAGCAAGAAAATTAATATTAAATACAAGTATACAAAACTTTCTAGAACCTACTTTTTGTTCAATGGCCGAAAGGATACGACACGACGTTCGAAGTGATCCGACTACTTTCGGTAAGCAGCATTGAATAGGTTACGTTCCTCTACGGTTAGTTTGGTTTCCGGTGGTGTTATGGTGATGAAGTTCTGCATGAATTTAAGCATCTCATCGTAACGTTCGGTTTGTTCGGCGAGTTTTGCCATGAAGATTCATTGTTCGCGTGTTAGGTTTTCCGGTACGGTGGTTGTGGACGGCACCATTGCGGTGATGTTGTACGAATGTGTTTTGTTTTGGATGTATGTAAATCGTATGGAAAAAGATTTTATTGATTTTCTATTATATATATATATATATATATATATATATATATATATATATATATATATATATATATATTAATATACAGGATGGTAATCGGATAAATAATATTTCGAAGGATGCTATATTGGCAGGATGCTAATAAATAATTTAATTATTTAAACAGGATGCTAATAATTCGGATAAAATAATGATAAATATAAGTTAGTTATACCCCAGGATGGATGCATGATGCATGATGCCATCCTTGAATTCATGAATTGGGTAAACCACCAGGATCGCCCTCCATATATTTTTGCCATAACAATTTAACACTTTTTCAAAAACTTCAAGTTTTCTTGACTTTACAATTGTGGAATTGTGGGTAGTCTCCATTTACACAGGCGTTCAAAAATTTGTGGGCTTACACAGGCCTCATATTGTGGGACTGCCTTCATATGTTGATGTCCTTCCTGTTCCTTGGTCCGCATATCATTATCATGTATACATATCATATTGTGAGATTTTTCTAGGATGGCAGGCTACTTTTTTCATGCTTGACTTTTTTTGCAGACCAAGCTCAAGTTAAAAAGCCAGGCCGATTATTTAGTTTAAACTAATTACAGGCCACAAACTAAATTTGCAGGCCCAAGTTGGCCATATACAAAACCATGTATGTAACAAATTTCCAGGCCAACTTAAAAATACAGGTCACGAATACTTTTTTCATATAGGATGCTATTTTTCTAAGATATATAGGATGCTTTTTCTAGGATACTTTTTCTAGGATACTTTTTTATAATATAAGAAATTTAAATTTAACCCATATATCCATGGTGTAATTTTTTGTTAGGATGCTTTTTCTAGTATGCTTTTTCTAATATACGAAATATAAATTTAACCCATATATTGTAACACCCCCAAAATTCACTGTTTTGCGGAAGAATAATTTGGGGTGTTACTAATCAAATATCACAGCACAAAGATAAAGTAAACGACATCTATATGCAACGTTTGTAAATTAGTTACATTCCATAGATATATTGTTTGAAAACTTAGTGTTTTCGTATAAAAAAATGTAGTTTCCCTAGAGTCCGCGCGTGTAGCGGGAGATTCTATTACATAATCAAAATATACAAAAGATAATGCTAAGAATCTCCGTTAATGCAGTTGTGTTGAAATCATGCGACTCTAGCTAAAAATCCTGGAGTAATCCTACTCCATCCGAGTACCTGAGAAAACATGCTAAAAAGTGTCAACCAAAAGGTTGGTGAATCTCACAGGTTTGTAAGTAATATCAGCTTTGAACACGAGATTTCATCAGTAATGCCCGCAGGCGTAAAATCAGCAATTTCAATCCAGAAATCGTAAACCAGTAATTGCAATCCCGCAAATGTAAGTAAGTAAGTTTATACCGTTGCCATGAGGCTCATAATCGAAGCTTAACCCGTAAGTAATAAGTTTGCTCCCGTGACATGCTCGTAGTTGAGCAAGCATCAGTAACGAATAAGTAGTCACCCGTTTCTACGTGTAAATCAGTACGTGGCAGCGCTACTGCCCCGGGTGGGGAGGGTCATTTCCCTAATGGATCCATTAACTAGTGTTCGCGCTTAAGTCCATAACTAACGATATATGATGGAGAGACTTCTGTTTGTAAGTAAACTCATGCAATTTCGTTTGGTATAGTAAACAGTTTAGTACTTGTGTTCAAGAAAATCAGTAGCATGTATCTCCCCCAATAAGATAAAACAGTAAAAGTGGGGCCGTAAGACTCACCTGAGCCTTGTAGTAATCAGTTGCAATTAGCAAGTAGTAAGTAAAGCAAGTAGGTTCTCTGAACCCGTAACCTTCAAATGCCTAATCATATGAAGTTATATAAGTATGCGTCTCACGAGACGTTTCGTTTAGTTGTACACAACTAGTATAGCCAATGTTTGTTCGTATGTTTGTAATTGTTCGTTTGTTGAAAAACATGTTTGGGCCCGTTGGTGACGGTTTGTAGCAAAATTTCTAAAATGTTGACTTTGCTACAGTAAATGTGCTACAGTGAATTGCTACAGTAAAAAAATTGACTTTTTGCTACAGTAACTTTGACTTTTCTATAGTGAAAATCCTTTAAAATTTCCAAGTTTTCTGTTTTCTGCGACATAAGCTGCGACACAAGGATTTGTATGCGACACAAGGGTTGTGTCGCATGAAGGATGCGACACAAGAGCTCTGCGACACAGTGGTTGTGTCGCAAAAAGCTTGCGATGCTAATTCAATAGCGACAGAACGGTTGTGTCGTATAAAATACGACATAGTATGTTACATAGAGTGCGACACAATATTGTGTCGCAAAGGTTACGTCACTAAAGGATTGGTACGACACAAGGTGCGACACAAACGGGTTTATGCGACACAGCATGCGACACAAGGCTTGTGTCGCATGTATGAACACCAGCCCAGAAACTTTCGGGTTTCAAGAATTTTCGACCAAAAACGCAAATCTAACCCATTTTTGAGCTATAAAATCGTGTATTCTTCATGTATTAGGTTATATCTAAGTTGTGTACACATCAAAACATCAAAACATTACACCAAATTGAATAGATCTAAGATTTTAGAAATTTCTTACTTTTGCAAATCGAGCTAAATGGAGGATGAATTGATGAAAACGGTCTTGATATTCTTGCTCCACTCGTGATGGTGATTCCGAATATGTAATTTTCGTGGTCGAGATTTGATGTCGAAAATTTGGTGTGAATTGAGTTGAGAGAGTTTTTGGTTTGTGTGTGTGTTTAGTGATAATGAAAATGAAAGAAAAGAAGTGGGTATGGGGGGTGGGGTTGGCTGATTCATCAAGGAAGGAGGGGGAAAATACTCCCCAAAACACAGTGTTGACTCCGTGTCCTAATTGTTTAATTACTCGTTTTTAATATTTAACCAGACGTTTACATTTTTAAAATGTAACTAGAGTATTTAAATAAAAACACCTTGAAATTAATAATAGAAACATTTGTCGCAGTATCTAAATTACTAACTCGCGTTTATTACGTTTTGTTGCATTATTTAAAAATGTCGTCGCGATAATATATAAATAGTGTTCGTTCAATTGCGTATTTAATATAACAAAATACGTTCTCATTATTTAAGTAAATTTCTGTCACCAACGTCCAAATAAACTGTGTCGGACTCTGTCCGGTTAATTCGTACGATTCATCCAAATCGCGTAAGTACACACATATATATATAAATCACCTTATATATATACAAATAGAGCCTGTAATTAGTCCTATTACATACTAATTACAACTAGTTATAAATAATTAGGCATAATTAATTATCCTAATTATGCAGGTGTTACATTCTCCCTTTGTTAAAGAAATTTCGTCCCGAAATTAGCTTGAGTGCACGGACGGTGCGTTATCTGGGAAAAGATGTGGGTATTTCTGTCGTATTTGGTCTTCCCGTTCCCAGGTGAACTCAGGGCCGCGCCTAGAATTCCACCTGACCTTTACGATGGGAATACGACTCTGTTTCAATCGTTTGACCTCACGGTCCATGATTTCCATAGGTTCCTCGACAAAATGAAGTTTATCATCGATTTGAATTTCGTCGAGCGGTATAATCAGTGTCTCGTCAGACAGACATTTCTTCAAGTTAGAAATGTGGAATGTGTTGTGTACGCTGCTAAGTTCAGCAGGAAGTTGCAGGAGGTATGCCACTGGACCAATCCTTTCCAGGATTTTGAATGGTCCGATGTATCTAGGATTTAGTTTGCCTCGCTTTCCGAATCGAATAACACCTTTCCACGGTGCCACTTTGAGAAGTACCTTGTCCCCTACCTGGAACTCAAGGTGTTTGCGTCTTACGTCAGCATAGCTTTTCTGACGATCACGTGCGGCTTTCAGCCGGTTTTGAATACCGATGATTTTCTCAGTAGTTTCGTGAATGATTTCTGGACCCGTGAGTTGGGAATCTCCTAACTCAGTCCAACAGATGGGTGATCAGCACTTACGCCCGTAGAGTGCCTCGAAGGGTGCAGCCTTAATGCTGGTATGGTAACTGTTGTTGTACGAGAACTCGCACAACGGTAAGTGATTTTCCCAAGAAGTACCGAAGTCAACTACGCAGGCTCGTAGCATATCCTCCAGTGTTTGAATAGTTCGCTCGCTTTGGCCATCGGTTTGCGGGTGATAGGCAGTACTCATATCCAGACGAGTACCAAGAGATTTCTGTAGTGATTGCCAAAAGTTCGAAGTAAAACGGCTGTCCCTATCCGAGATGATCGAGATAGGTACACCGTGTCGCGAGATGATTTCTTTGACATAGATGCGAGTCAGACGCTCCATCTTGTCGGTTTCCTTGATGGCCAGAAAATGAGCAGATTTCGTGAGACGGTCCACGATCACCCAAATGGTATCGCAACCACTCGAAGTTTTTGGTAGTTTGGTAATGAAGTCCATGGTAATCTGTTCCCATTTCCATTGGGGAATTTCAGGTTGTTGGAGCAACCCCGAGGGTCTTTGGTGTTCGGCCTTGACTTTGGAACAGGTTAGGCATTTACTGACGTATAGGGCAATGTCAGCTTTCATGTTAGGCCACCAATACAACCCTTTGACGTCGTGATACATCTTGTCAGAACCAGGATGTACAGAGTATCGAGATTTGTGAGCTTCAGCCATCACCAAATCCCGCAAGTTTCCGAATTTGGGTAACCACACCCGGTTAGAGAGGTATCGAGTTCCATCAGGTTTGATTTCGAATTGTTTATCCAAGCCTCGCAAGGCTTCATTTTTCAAGTTTTCATCGTTGAGTGCTTCAAGTTGAGCGGTAAGGATTTGAGCAGGAAGCTCGCTATGAATTGTCATAGAAAGTGCTCGGACTCGAAGGGGTTTCACTCGTTCTTTTCGGCTCAAGGCATCGGCAACTACGTTAGCCTTGCCCGGATGGTATTTGATCTCGCAGTCGTAGTCACTAAGTAACTCAACCCAGCGACGTTGCCTCATGTTTAGATTCTTCTGATCAAATATGTGTTGGAGACTTTTGTGATCAGTGAAGATAGTGCTTTTCGTACCGTAGAGATAATGTCTCCAGATCTTCAATGCGAAGACCACCGCACCTAACTCGAGGTCGTGGGTCGTATAGTTTTTCTCGTGGATTTTTAGTTGTCGTGAGGCATAGGCAATGACTTTTTCTCGTTGCATTAACACACAACCAAGTCCTTGCTGTGAGGCGTCGCAGTAAACTACGAAATCGTCGGTGCCCTCGGGTAAGGACAAGATTGGTGCACTGCAAAGTTTATTTTTCAATAGCTGGAAAGCTGACTCTTGTTTATCAGTCCAATCGAACTTCTTATCTTTCTGAGTCAGTGTGGTTAGGGGAACAGCTATCCTTGAAAAGTTTTCGATGAATCGGCGGTAATAACCAGCAAGACCTAAGAATTGTCTCACTTCGGTTGGAGTGGTCGGTGACTCCCAGCCCTTGATTGCTTCAGTCTTGGCGGGATCAACATGAATTCCTTGGCTGTCAATCACGTGCCCGAGGAATTGAACGGTTCGAATCCAGAACTCACACTTAGAGAATTTGGCATATAACTCTTCGTGTTTCAGGAGTCTTAGAATGGTTTTCAGATGTTGAGCATGTTCCTGCTCGTTGCGAGAGTAAATCAGGATATCATCGATGAACACAATGACGAATTTGTCCAGATATGGTTTGCACACCCGATTCATAAGGTCCATGAATACGGCCGGTGCGTTGGTCAGCCCGAATGGCATCACTTGGAATTCGTAATGCCCATAACGAGTTCGGTAAGCTGTCTTTGGGATATCATTGTCACGGACTCGGAGTTGATGATAACCCGACCGTAGATCAATCTTTGAGTAAACACTCGATCCCTGGAGTTGGTCAAACAGGTCATCGATTCTAGGAAGTGGGTACCGATTCTTTATGGTTAGCTTATTCAGCTCTCGGTAGTCGATACACATGCGGAAAGATCCATCTTTCTTTTTCACGAATAAGACCGGAGCTCCCCAAGGCGAGGAACTTGGTCGAATGAATCCTGTGTCCAGGAGTTCCTGTAGTTGGTTAGACAACTCCTGCATTTCGGATGGTGCTAAACGGTAAGGGGCTCGTGCCACGGGTGCAGCTCCAGGCACAAGTTCGATTTGAAATTCAACTTGTCTAGGTGGCGGAAGTCCGGGCAAGTCTTCAGGAAAGACTTCCGGGAAATCCCGCACGATCGGAACATCCTCAAGTTGCTTCTCCTCCGACTTCTTCTCCGTTACATGTGCAAGGATGGCTTGATACCCTTTTCGTAGGTATTTTCTAGTTTTCAGACAGGAGACAATATTCAGATTTCGTCTGCCGGTCTCCCCTTGTAGGACTAAGGTTCCACCGGAGACAAGAGGTATGCGAACGAGTTTGTCATGACAGATGATTTCAGCTCGGTGCTTGGATAACCAATCCATACCGACAATAATATCGAAGCTGCCGATCTCGACAGGGATTAAATCAATGGAAAACGTTTCGTTCGTGAGGTTAAGTGTACAGTTGTGTATGATGCTATCAGTCTCAATCAGTTTGCCGTTAGCTAATTCTACAATGTATTTAGCATCTAAGGCAGTGGGAGTTATATCAAGTAAAGGGCTAAATTTCTCAGAAATGAAGCTTCTATCGGCACCGGTATCAAATAATACAGAAGCAGTAAGGTCGTTGAGAAGGAACGTACCCGTCACGACATTCGGGTCTTGTCTGGCTTCCCCAGCCTTGATAACGAAAGATCTGCCGCGAGCAGGGTTGTTGTTATTTTTCAGCTTTGGGCAATCTTTCTTGAAGTGCCCTGAATTTCCGCACCCAAAGCAGGCCTTTGGTGCATTGGTGTTGGGGGTAGAAATGTTGGTTCGGCAATCCTTGGCTAGATGCCCGAACCGTTTGCAGTTGGAGCAAGGGCAAGAACCGTCATGATGGCGGCTGCATTTGGAACAGTACGGCTTGTTCCCGCTGTACCCTTTCTTTTCCGAAGTCCCCGATGAATAAGCCTTAATGTACTCAGGCTTTTTGTTGGAGGTTTGGTTGGATGAGTTGGGGTTACCTTCCCACTTGCGTTTGTTGTTTGCAGATGGGGTTGAAGTTGTGCCACGGCGGACAGAATTTGCCGTTAGTTCATGGGCCATACGGATGGCGCTCTGAATAGTACCCGGTTTGGATGAAGTCACCAGGTCCTGTAGTCTCTCGGGAAGTCCATCAACGAATTTCTCGATCCTCTTGTACTCAGGATCGACCATGGTTGGGCACAGAAGTGCCAGTTGGTGGAAACGGTTGGTATAACCGGTGATGTCATCACCCTGCATCTTGTGGTTCCAGAATTCCATTTCCAGCTGTTTCAATTCATCCCTGGGGCAGTACTCGCCCCTCAACATCTCCTTCAACTCCTCCCACGGGAGTTTGTAAGCATTAGCAACACCCACAGTCTGGGCATAGGTGTTCCACCAGGTGAGTGCGGTGTCAGTAAAAGTACTAACGGAGAACTTAACTTTGTCTCCTTCCGCACAGTTGCAGATCAGAAATACGGATTCGACTTTCTCGATCCAGCGTACTAGACCGATAGCTCCCTCAGTACCTGCAAAGTTCATAGGTTTGCAGTTCTGAAAGTCTTTGTATGAACAGGGTTTAGCAGTAGGGGTTTCAGCGGCATCGCTGTTCCTCGTGGAATTTGGTGGAGTATTCCGAGCCAAGGCTTCAGTAACAGCCTGGGTTATAAGAGAGGTAATCTGGGCATCGGTGTATGGTCTTGTCTTTGGCGGCATGATTCTTCAATAAAAGAAATGAAGATACATGAGATTTTGTAGGAACTTGTAATTGTCACAGATGTACATGTATAAAAGCAGTAATACATAACATCAACATGGAAAAATGACAATTATTATGAGTTGAAATATCAAGGAATATTTGATGGATAATGCGAGTTCAAAGGTTACATCCTACAGAGATATTACAAAAGGTGTCGGGAATTGTTACATCCGACTAGTTTATAGAATAGCGCTAGATAGTCATTAGATTACGAGACAAAGACTACACTAGTCTTAATGTAGATTAATCTGTTCCATCAGCGCGACAAGGCGGTCCACGGTTTCTGCCAGCCTGTTGGTTTGCCTGGCATTGTCTTCAACTAAGGCTAGTCGTTGTGCTAGTACACGAGAGTGATCTTCAGTCTCCTGTGAACGTTGTTCACATTCCTCTAGTCGGTTTCTTACAAGTTCATCCGCACCTAATTCGGCGGTCATTGAGTCCTGAATTATGCTTACAGAGAGGTTGGTATCCTCTTGTTCTCGCTGGAGTTGGGATATGTGATCAAGTGCCTGGCGAAGCAGGTAGGTCATTCGGAGTTGTTCCCGTTCGAGATGTTCGAGCCTTTGCTCCTGACGGTGAAGTTGGGTAGCCAACACTGGCATCGTGAGGTGTGCCGAGTTCTGAGAGTTATGAACAGGATAGGGGCTGGTTCGAGGTGACCTTGTGTTCCTCCTGGCTTCTCGTGGGTTCCGTGACCCATGTGAGTGAGAGTATGACGGATTAGGTGGTGTGTTTGCCATTCCTGTGGCAGAGTGTAAGTAAGACGAGCCTAATATATATAAGTATATAATATCCAGCCTAGTGTCTAGCACGTATCAAGTAATGGTCCGGTTCTCTCGTGGTCAGAGTCAACTAACGTATCCCCGTTCAACATATTCATTTCAGACCTTACATCATCTTTCCTTAATTGTACATAGTTGATCAGGCTATGTTAAATTAAAGTCGTATGCTGTAATTCCTGAACCAGTCATGTCTAATAAGAGAATACTGCCTAACGGTCATAGTCTAGGCCCACTAAATGCAACCTAGTTCACTATAACCTTAGGCTCTGATACCAATCTGTAACACCCCCGAAATTTACTGTTTTGCGAAAGCATAATTTGCGGTGTTACTAATCAAATATCACAGCACAAAGATAAAGTAAACGACATCTATATGCAACGTTTGTAAATTAGTTACATTCCATAGATATATTGTTTGAAAACTTAGTGTTTTCGTATACAAAAATGTAGTTTCCCTAGAGTCCGCGCGTGTAGCGGGAGATTCTATTACATAATCAAAATATACAAAAGATAATGCTAAGAATCTCCGTTAATGCAGTTGTGTTGAAATCATGCAACTCTAGCTAAAAATCCTGGAGTAATCCTACTCCATCCGAGTACCTGAGAAAACATGCTAAAAAGTGTCAACCAAAAGGTTGGTGAATCTCACAGGTTTGTAAGTAATATCAGCTTTGAACACGAGATTTCATCAGTAATGCCCGCAGGCGTAAAATCAGCAATTTCAATCCAGAAATCGTAAACCAGTAATTGTAATCCTGCAAATGTAAGTAAGTAAGTTTATACCGTTGCCATGAGGCTCATAATCGAAGCTTAACCCGTAAGTAATAAGTTTGCTCCCGTGACATGCTCGTAGTTGAGCAAGCATCAGTAACGAATAAGTAGTCACCCGTTTCTACGTGTAAATCAGTACGTGGCAGCGCTACTGCCCCGGGTGGGGAGGGTCATTTCCCTAATGGATCTATTAACTAGTGTTCGCGCTTAAGTCCATAACTAACGATATATGATGGAGAGATTTCTGTTTGTAAGTAAACTCATGCAATTTCGTTTGGTATAGTAAACAGTTTAGTACTTGTGTTCAAGAAAATCAGTAGCATGTATCTCCCCCAATAAGATAAAACAGTAAAAGTGGGCCGTAAGACTCACCTGAGCCTTGTAGTAATCAGTTGCAATTAGCAAGTAGTAAGTAAAGCAAGTAGGTTCTCTGAACCCGTAACCTTCAAATGCCTAATCATATGAAGTTATATAAGTATGCGTCTCACGAGACGTTTCGTTTAGTTGTACACAACTAGTATAGCCAATGTTTGTTCGTATGTTTGTAATTGTTCGTTTGTTGAAAAACATGTTTGGGCCCGTTGGTGACGGTTTGTAGCAAAATTTCTAAAATGTTGACTTTGCTACAGTAAATGTGCTACAGTGAATTGCTACAGTAAAAAAATTGACTTTTTGCTACAGTAACTTTGACTTTTCTATAGTGAAAATCCTTTAAAATTTCCAAGTTTTCTGTTTTCTGCGACATAAGCTGCGACACAAGGATTTGTATGCGACACAAGGGTTGTGTCGCATGAAGGATGCGACACAAGAGCTCTGCGACACAGTGGTTGTGTCGCAAAAAGCTTGCGATGCTAATTCAATAGCGACAGAACGGTTGTGTCGTATAAAATACGACATAGTATGTTACATAGAGTGCGACACAATATTGTGTCGCAAAGGTTACGTCACTAAAGGATTGGTACGACACAAGGTGCGACACAAACGGGTTTATGCGACACAGCATGCGACACAAGGCTTGTGTCGCATGTATGAACACCAGCCCAGAAACTTTCGGGTTTCAAGAATTTTCGACCAAAAACGCAAATCTAACCCATTTTTGAGCTATAAAATCGTGTATTCTTCATGTATTAGGTTATATCTAAGTTGTGTACACATCAAAACATCAAAACATTACACCAAATTGAATAGATCTAAGATTTTAGAAATTTCTTACTTTTGCAAATCGAGCTAAATGGAGGATGAATTGATGAAAACGGTCTTGATATTCTTGCTCCACTCGTGATGGTGATTCCGAATATGTAATTTTCGTGGTCGAGATTTAATGTCGAAAATTTGGTGTGAATTGAGTTGAGAGAGTTTTTGGTTTGTGTGTGTGTTTAGTGATAATGAAAATGAAAGAAAAGAAGTGGGTATGGGGGGTGGGGTTGGCTGATTCATCAAGGAAGGAGGGGGAAAATACTCCCCAAAACACAGTGTTGACTCCGTGTCCTAATTGTTTAATTACTCGTTTTTAATATTTAACCAAACGTTTACATTTTTAAAATGTAACTAGAGTATTTAAATAAAAACACCTTGAAATTAATAATAGAAACATTTGTCGCAGTATCTAAATTACTAACTCGCGTTTATTACGTTTTGTTGCATTATTTAAAAATGTCGTCGCGATAATATATAAATAGTGTTCGTTCAATTGCGTATTTAATATAACAAAATACGTTCTCATTATTTAAGTAAATTTCTGTCACCAACGTCCAAATAAACTGTGTCGGACTCTGTCCGGTTAATTCGTACGATTCATCCAAATCGCGTAAGTACACACATATATATATAAATCACCTTATATATATACAAATAGAGCCTGTAATTAGTCCTATTACATACTAATTACAACTAGTTATAAATAATTAGGCATAATTAATTATCCTAATTATGCAGGTGTTACATATATCTATGCTGTAAATTTTTTCCTAAGATACTTTGCTTTTTTTAGGATTTTGTGATATAGGAAATTTAAATTTAACCCAATATATCCATGCTGTAAATTTTTTTGTTAGGATGCTTTTAGTATGATGCTTTTTCTAGGATGCTTTTTCTAGGATGTTTTTTCTAAGATACCTTTTGTAATATAGGAAATATAAATTTAACCCATGTATCCATGCTGTAAATTCTTTTCTAGGATATTTTTTTCATATAGGATGCTTTTTCTAGATGCTTTTCTAGGATACTTTTTGTCATATAGGAAATTTAAATTTAACCCATATAGGTAATTTTTTTGTTAGGATGCTTTTGGTAGGATGCTTTTTCTAGGATACTTTTTGTAATATAAGAAATTTAAATTTAAGCCATATATCCTAATTGTAACTGTAAAAAAGTAATATTGTAAATATTATTTATATCCATGAGTTAAATAAGTAATTATAAACAGTATCATGCTATTTAATTGTTATATGTACATCGAATGCACAATATCCCTATTTATTTTATATGTCTATCGTTCGGCTGGGCAACGCCCGGGTTAAGTAATAGTTGTAAAGGAGTTATGAATGGTGGAAATAGAAGTTTATGTTTTGTCCTTTTTTTATCTTTTTTACTTTTGGTTAAATATATATCTAGATATAGTAAAAATACATCATGTTTATGTTTTTATCTCCATCGGGTGAGGTTAGTTCAGTTGAACTGATATGTCCCATGTTTGAAACTGAAGTAGTTACTAGTTCTTTTCATAATTTTAGGTATTATTAGACTACTCCCTATGGTAACGTCGGTTTCCACTTTCTTCAAACTGACGGAAGTGATGCCATAGGCACCACCTTTCAGTTTTATCCGTCGGTAATGGGGCGTCGCTTTAGCGACATTCGTCAGCTTCCTTTTCTTTCTTTTTTTATTTGTTTTAGTGTATAGAATAAAGGGAAAATTGGTAAAAGTGGGCCCAGAAAAAAGAGAAGTGATGTTACTGTAGGGAGTGAAACGTCAGTTTGTGTCAGTTGGAAAAAAAGCTGATGTGGCACAGAGGTGGCACAAACTGACGCGTCAGTTTGTGTCACCCATTGGGAGCAGTCTTATGATTTTTAGATATCTTTAATCTACTTTTAAGTTTCTTCATATTATAAAGGATTTAAGTCAACGATTGCCAACGTACTCTCCTTTTTGTTCCGAGATCACCAATCAACCGGTTTTATTACCATGATCACCAACGTGATGTGCTAAATCTAGTTATAAAATTTATCGTTGAAATATGAACAAGAAAGTACCGTACTAGACCAAAACACAACCGGACAGTGGACCCTATCGTGTAGTAGTATAGTTGGATAAGTTCGGGTTCGAACACAGGGAACTTAGTTTTTAGATGAATAAAGTTAAGTGTGAGTAATTTAGAAAATAAAATAAAAGTTGGGTTTGTGTGACCGAGTTGTCACGTTGCTTAAAACTACAACTTTTAGTTAAACTAGGCAAGTGGACTCTGAAGAGTCAAAGTGATTGGTTGGTAACTTTTGTATATTAAAACGATACTTGTTTGGACTAGGTCACTAGTGACTTCGGGGTGAACGGTTAAAAACCGGTTTGAATCATGCAAAAGTGAATATCAATTGAATAAGGCATAACATTCGCCAACACCTAGTCATCAACTTCAATTCATGGCCTTATAACTTAATCAAGTAACGGACATTCGCCATGGTTACCAACTTGCACATTTGAGCTTAAAATATCTAGCTTATTCTAAAGTTACATTTACAAATTTGTTCAATCATTCATAGACAAACAATTGATAATAAATTACCCAATAAAAGACGTTCGCCATATTTACTAGCAATTCACCAAATAAATCTAGTTAAATGTTTCAAAGCTCAAATATACAAGTTTCATAGATTAAACATAAGGTTCAAGTCTCAAGTTTACGATTCATCCAAATGAAGGACATTCGCCATAATCACAAGTTTATATGTGTTTAGCACATTTGTATAACTTATACCAATTTTCATAATCATGAACAAAGGTTCATTCATACATGGACATACAAATGAAGCAATTTAACTTAGCAACAAACATTCGCTATAGTTATTTAGTTGAAATTACCAATTAGTTTCACAAATTTGTTGAGCCAAAACACATATAACTTAAGGATGAACCTTAAACTCAAACTCAAACATAATCAAACACCAAAGAAAATCGCCCCTAATCACTAGCTAAATCATCCAAACAAGTAAATATGAAGCTAGCCACTCATCATACAAATAATCATCAAACAATTGCAAGTAATTGGAGAAATCATAAAATTGCTTGAAATTAAATGAAATGAAATTGTACCAAAGAGATTACACAAATTGAAGTAATTGTTCTTGGTGAAATTTGTTGCTTGATGTTTCTTCTCCACAAATTTCCAAGTGTAATACAAGCAAATCAAGTGAAGCAAGTGGTGATTTTGTGAAGTGAAAATGGGGTGGAAGGGTTTTTGGGTCGTGCTTTTTTTTTCTGGAGAGAAAACCCCAGCTGATAATAATAATAATAATGTGTTGGTGAGAAATGATGATCATGTGCTGATGATAAAATAGGTTAAATAATACCCATTTCTAAATCTTCCAACCATGGTGTAAAGAGAGAAAGGGAAGCTTTGGACCAAAAAGAAGTTGAGGGAATTAATTGCTCCTCCATCAGCTGCAACACACGCACTTAATATTCTTTAGTCCGCAGGTGTTTTTATCCAGATCTAAAAGATAAACAGTATCCGCTTTTTTACCCGAACGGCTGGACAAACCAAGCCAATCGGCTCATCTGACCCAGCCGATCGGCTCATCCCACCTAGCCGATCGGCTTCTTCTGGCTTGGCACTCAACTTCATCACGGGCAGCTGCTGTGATGCAATTGAACTAAATTACCCGATCAGCTGAAGTTAGCCGATCATCTGGAAAAGGATAGCCGATCGGCTGAGGGCATAGCTGATCGGCTGAGGAGCCATTTCAGCTCAACATCAGATCAGCTTTAGACTTAGCTCAGATTTCGACCACTTTCACCACATTGCATGCTTTTCCAACGATTCAACCTGAGATAAATTTCCAAACGAAATAAGTACCTAAAGTTCACGAAATCTACTCAAATATATATGCAAAATAAATGATATCGCGATAAATTTATATAGACAAAATGAGCGATATCAAATATCCCCACACTTGAACTTTGCTTGTCCTCAAGCAAACCATTATTTAACATTTCATAACCAACTCTTGCAACATCATAAGTGAAGATCAAGTTTACCAAAATAAAACTAACATTAACTACCAAAGCAATTATGTTAGTGACATGTATATAATCAATGAAAACTTGAGATGATGAGTTTGTATAGCCCGAATACACGACCTAGCACCTCACAATAGGATAAGTGTATAAAATCACTCACTCTCAACCTATAAACTACAAGGTAAGGAAGTAAATGATGTAACACTCAATCAAGCCAAGTCGTGATGCAATGTTACCATAGGCTTGCAAAAGGATCAAATCTCAACCGACTTGGCATGAGCACCAAGTGAGATCTCGGAAGAGGTATTCCAAACATGTGTTGTAAAAAATGTAGGCTAATTATGGAATTGGGTATGATAGACACAATAATTGGTGAAAAGTGGTAGTCAAGACCCATGAAAAATGTGGAAATGTTACCTAATGGTTTAAACACGTGACAGTAATAAAACTTAGGATTCTCATGCTAAATCAATTCAAATTATTACTTGTTCTCATTTATAACTTATACTCAAGAATTGCACACAAATAACTCAAATTGATTTTTCACATTTGATTGGAATAATTGCATTCTATGACTTTCTATGAATCCTGTGTAACGAACTTTCGGACCAACCATCCTAGACCGGATAAAGGCCTTCGGTGGCTAGGTGTAGAACACCCCTCAGAAACTACTTGTTCAGGAATTCAAAGGCCATTTAGTTGACTACAATCATCCAACCATAAATTTTAAGCTCAATAGTTAACTTCTATTCGATTAATTGCTTCCAACATCAATCATAGAATTTAACACTAGAATCCCAATTCAAAACGATTAAAGTCACATTTTTAGATAAAATCCATCAAACACTCCAATTAGGAAACATTTTAGAAAAGTAAATGGCTCAGGAATTGACTACACAAAAACAAGGCTAGTATTCAGTGGAATGAATGTGTAAGTTTTCTAAGGGTTTCTTAGCACCAAAAATGAGTGCTAACGGCCTGTGTAAACTGGATATAAATGGTTTTAAAGGAAAATAAGATCAAAATTTCCTAAGAATACCTCATCGTCGTCAACCCCACCTATATCACATTTCTGTGATCCCACAGCGGTCTTAAAATGCATCACTAGGGCAAGTTTTAGAACAAACTACAATCACCGGCACACTCATAGAAACAAATAATGTAAACACTAAAGATAAGTGTTTTTCTCAATAAGGCTCAAATTTCTCACAATTTATAGTGGAGGCTACAAGTGTGCTAGTCATGCAATTCACCCTATTATGTTGCTTTTTATGACACATCTCAAAAGGTAAAGTTGCAAGAGGGAAGATTAAATCACTTTCACTAGATTTTACAAGTTTACAATTTCAAAGCAATCAATCCTTTAAGGACAAGCACATTCCTAGCAAATTATCATTTCCGACCCTTTATTTGAATTTGCAAAAGCCTATTGGGTCCAAGATCAATAACAGATCTAATAAGTGACCAATGGCCCGTTAATAGGATTCGTAAAGTTCGATTGGGAACCCAGTAGACTTTTACAAACCCCAATAAAAGGCAAGAAATGACAATTTACTAGCAATGAAATTCAAGTGAATTAACCTCCCCACACTTGAGATTTGCATTGCCCCCAATGCAAAAATAATCAATGAATCAACATAAGTGCGAAGGTAAAAAGAAACGAGAACTTCCCCGGGGGTTTTGCATACAGGCGTGGAAACATGAGCTGGCACTTGATAAGCGTGAGATCCATTCCAGCTCGGCATGCTAAAATATGGGGACAAACAAACACACAAGCACAAAAAGAAACAAGTGCAACATAGATAATAATAGTAATAATAAAAAGGTAAATGAATGCTAATCATCCAAAGTACCAAAAGGAAAACAACAAAGAATAGAAAATTGTTCATAAGTTTACAAGTTTATTTAATGAAAATAAAACTACAACCAACCCCCACCATGGGGCGAGTCTTGGGTGGGATCCTGTGGATGATGCTGCTGAAGTAAGGGGGAGCCAAAAAGCCAATGATGTTGGGCCTCTTGCTGCCAGTTAGATGGCTCAGGAATGGTCCAGGTATGCTGCTGAGTGGAAGATGGAGGAGAGGACCAAGAAGTTCCCCAATCCTGCTGCTGCTGATGATATGATGAAGTGTGCATATGCTCATGGTCCTGACGTTGGAGCTCAATCAATGCAGCATCTCTGTCATAGACAGGGGCGGGAAGAATACCGCCCGGCTCGCCCCAACGTGGTGGGTGATGATAAGGGTTGGGCACATGGTCGGGCACATGGTGGCCCATCCGCTCATGGTCATGAATGAGCCAATCATTTTGGTATCGATTAGCTCCCAACTCGTATCTGGACTCATCCATGAAACTTACATGCTCCCTATGCCAATTTTCCTGTTGTTGCCACCTCCTATCTTGCTCTAACCGCATATTGTCAAAGCTTGTCATAAAACCTTGCCAATATGAGGGTTCCCAGACTGAGAACTCCGACCCTGCTCCTCTTCTTCCTCATCCTCAGCTTCCTCTTCTTCTTCTTCATCATCTTCGTCTTCGTCGGAAACCTGTCGGGAAGCGGCCCTCTTTCTTCGGGCCCCGGCCCTAGGTACGACGAGCACATCACTACCGGGGGGAGCGAAAGGGATATAGGTGCCTCCTTGACGCCGGACCACCCCTGCACTACAATACATCTCAATTCCAACAGGGAGACCCGGGTCCTCAACAAGGGTGTAAGGGTGGTTACGGGGCCTCAGGTTAATCTTAAGACTTTTGGCAAACCGGGTGATAAAGTGTCCTCCACATAGCTTGGATTGTGGTTTGGCCCCACTAGCATAAGCATGAAGGAATTTCCCCACAGCATACGGTAGGTTAATTCTCTCTCTGCTCATAATCTTGTCCAAAAACCACAAATCAATCAATGTGACCTTCTCTTTATTGGAACCCCGAAGTGTAAGCGTATGAGAAAGCATTTTCTGAATAACATTGTACAATGGGGACTTGAGTGTCTTAGCCAGATTTTTGCCCGAGAGGTACGGTGTATCACTGAACCTTGCCCACACCGCAGAATTACATTCCCCCTCATCTAGCCTAGCACCGGTCATGATGTACCGATCAAACCAATCTGACTCAAATTCCTCATCGGTGTAGATACCCAGACTAGCTGCAACTTGCCTAAGGGTTAACTGTCGGGGCTCCCCACCCAGTTTGAAAACCAAAAACTTCTCATCCATTTCACTAACGATGTACATCTCCAAGGTAGCTAAGAATTTCATAACCAGCTCCTCATAAATTGGCTCACGAATTGCAATAAGCCTCTCAAAATCGTGTACATTGTAAACTTCGCCATCGTAGCGCATGCTTTGAGTGAGGACTGTCCTGACTTTGTGAGCATAATTGACTACATTCAGTGGGTTCCAGCCAATTACCCGCAGGTACTCACATTTTTTTTGTGGATCTTAAACAAAGCCTCGTTGTACTCAAGATAATTACGATGATGGGGCTCAAAAATCAAGTGAGGATGGCGGTCTCGCGGAAGTAAAGCTGCGAAGACACTGAGAGGGTACTGAGATGCGGAGGTTTGGCCTTGGCTTTACCTATTTTTCTGCACACATAACACGACAAACATACAAAATTCCCAAATTGGATGTTAGAGTTAGCAAAAATCATGACAAAATGAGCGATTAATGCTAGATATAGCAACATCCCCTAGCAACAAAACTCATGAAGCTATCACCTTATCACATAGCACAAAACTAATCATGCCATACATAATCCAAACCGACCATCACCGACAAATCTCACAATCAAAACTTAAACTTTGCAGGGAGTAGCATGTAATCTAATATCAAACAATACTTGAATCATACCAATGACACATAATTCAACGCAAGTAAGCCTTACAATCAAGATTGCATACTAAACCAAGTGACTTTCACATAGGCACATAACTCTAATATCAAACATCAACTTGAATTGAGCAAAAAGAATCACTCAATTGGAATCAAGACATGTATTACAATCAAAAGTTAAGTCTAGAAAGTCAAAGTCAAAGTTTGACCAGAAAAGTCAACTGTGTCTTCTTCCCCAAATTTCATCAAGAACCTTAATTGCTAGAATTTGCAAATAATCAACTAATAAGCAACAATAACCATAGCAATCATGTAATACATGCTAATAATCACCAAATAACAAGCTGTAATCACTGAATTCGGATTACCCAAAAATTAGTCATAAGAACCCTAATTTTCAAAGCACCTAAATCATGTAAATAAAGCAAGGAATCATGGTATAAACTAAGTATTTAGCATGAATGTAGCATAATAACCAATAATTTCATAAAAGAAATTATCCCCACACTTGAATTTAACCAAACCCGAATTCAAGTGTTCTTCCCTAAATAATCAAAAGGTGAAAGATTTAAAGGGTGTTATTACCTTAGGATTTCTAGATGTCATAATGGAGTGATTTCTTGAAAGATTCTTGAAGAAATTTGAGTTTTTACAAGCAAATTTAGTGAGGAGTGGTGGGTGGAGTCGTATCACAGAGAGAGAAGTAAGCAGATCGGTTATGTGTGGAGTGAAATAAAGATCAGGTTTTAGCCCTTTTAAAATTACCCCGGATCTATCCCTTAGCCGATCGGCTTGAAAGGCATAGCCGAACGGCTCGAACACCTTAGCCGAACAGCTCAAGTCCACAACCGAACGGCTCACGCGAAACAAAACCACGACCTCGGACACGGGCTCGGTACTGATCGAGATTTTCAAAGAAATAGCCTTTCGGCTAAACTTAGCCGGTCTGTTACATTTGAATAGCCTATCGACTATTGAAGATCAGCCGAACGGCTAAGTTGAAACAATTGGTGGACCTAAGACACGGGCTCGGTACTGATCACTTTTTGCAAATAAGTAGCCGAACGACTTAAATGAGATGATCGGCTCACCATGTTAAGCTGAACGGCTATGGTTTCTAAACCAATCGGCTAGAGACTTAAACCCAGCAAGAAGCAAGCAAGTAGTTCACACAAAATGTTCACGTATGTAATAGCACAAGCAGCAAAACAAGATAGAAAAATACACACAAAAATTCTAATATTAACAAAAAGGATATCGACACAAGTTTCCCCGTGCCCGGGCTTCATTTATTAACGAGTCCAAGCTAGACTCGACCCCGAATTCATTTGTTCTCGGGGTAAGTCGCGAGCTCCTCCCACTCGCTCTCGACATCTTCTTCATGATATAATTTCAAACGATGACCATTGACAATGAAAGTCCCACCATCCGAACCGAAGAGTTCCACATATCCGGATGGGTAACCATGTTTCACCACATACGGACCGGTCCACCTAGGCTTGAACTTCGGTTGCTTCAATTTGAACCGAGATTGGAACAAGAGCACTTTGTCACCCGCTTTAAATTCCTTTCTCATTTTTAGCTTCCGATCATGCAACACTTTGGTGCGTTCCTTGTAAAGCCATGAGTTTTCATAAGCTTGCAATCTAAGCTCATCCAACTCATGGAGTTGTAACATTCTCTTTTCACCCCCTTCAACCAAATGCATGTTGCAATTCTTGAGCGCCCAATACGCCTTGTGTTCAACTTCAAGCGGTAAATGGCAAGTTTTGCCATAAAGCAACCGGTATGGTGTTATTCCTATAGGTGTTTTGTAAGCGGTATGAAATGCCCACAAAGCATCTTCCAACTTCTTTGCCCATATCGCCCGGTAATCTTTCACGTCTTCTCAAGAATTCGTTTTAAAGCCCGGTTGGTATTTTCAACTTGACCACTTGTTTGAGGGTGGTACGAAGTTGAAAATCGATGATTCACCCCATATCTTTTGAGAACTTTCTCAAATTGTTGATTGGCAAAATGGCTTCCACGGTCACTTATCAAGGCCTTGGGCATCCCAAATCGGCAAAACAAGCTTTTAAAAAAATCGATCACAACTCTAGCATCATTCTTTGGTAAGGCTTTAGCTTCCGCCCATTTGGACACGTAGTCAACCGCCACCTTCATTCTTGAAAGATGGAGGAAATGGACCCATGAAATCGATGCCCCATATATCAAAAACCTCACAAACTTGGATGCTCGTTTGAGGCATTTCAACTCTTTTGGAGATGTTTCCGGTTCTTTGACAAGCATCACAAGTTTGGCATAGAGTATTTGTGTAACACCCCCAAATTTAATGATTTGCGGAAGCTTGATTTGGGTGTTACTAATCAATAACAAAGCACAAAGATATATAGTAAACGACTCTATATGCGTCGTTTTAACAAAATATATTGATAACTGAAATGTTTACACCATTTAAAGCTTTACATAGCTCGAGTTTAAATAAAATGAGATTTCAGTACATAAGTACTTGAACAAAATATACTAATGCAAGAAAATCTCGATCGTCTGTATGCTGACTCGAGCTAAAATCCTGAAGCAGAAACATCCTACTGCTTGGTACCTGCGATATATGCTAAAAGGTCAGCTAGAAAGCTGGTGAGCTCACAGGTTTGAAATCAGTTAATATAGTATGAACCGCAAGATTTAAATAATGAATTGCATCCAGCAATTAAATAATGAATTGCATCCAGCAATTAAATAATGAATTGCATCCAACAATTAAATGATAGTCATCGTGTATACAGCCATGAGCACATAGTTGAGCTTAACTCGAGGGCCGGGTCCCCTATAGAGAATTCCGGGCGAGGTTGCCTCCACGAATGCCTAATCCACATTCGTCTTCCCAAATATTAGTACGTCCGTTTAACCGGTTAGTGCTTGCTAACCCGGACGAGGTGGGTCAATCCTATATGGTACCATATACTAATATTCACGCTACAACGTATTAACAACTATGCTGACGGAGGACTTTAAATGATTAGTTTCGAAAAACTCATGTAGTATATGAAATGTTTGTACTTGCGTTCACATGTAAAAGTTGAGCAATATATCACACCCCTGAGTAAAACAGTAAAAGAGGGGCTATGAGACTCACCTGAGTCGTTGAGTTTATGAAAATAAACTGAGAATGAGTAGCCGAGAATCGAAGTCCAAAGACTTGTAACCTGAGGGTGTCCACGACACGCGATGGTTATAAACATGATTGGGTATCTCAAAAGATCACCCTTGTAGTTGTTTCACAACTATATATGTCCAAATTACTACGATTTGGTTGATTGATTCGAATGTTTGAAAATATGTATGGCCCGTTGGTGACGGATTTGTAATAATAATCTCAACTATTATTATTTTGATTTCATGAAAAATGTGTTTTGATTGTGTTTTCGAAGCCGTTACGGAATCTAAGTACGGGGGTCCGGGGGCAGCGCCCCTGGTAGCAGGGTCCAAGGGGCGGCAGCCCCTGGCGGGGTCCAAGGGGCAGAGCCCCTGGCTGGGGTCGAGCTGCCAGGTCAGCTTGGAAAATTTTTATTTCTACTATATTGCTTTGACGAAAAACGCATCTGGAACCGAATTTGGGTAAAATCAGGTGTTAAAATTTTAGGTCTCGACACTTAGTAAAAATCTGTGTTTTCTGGTTTTTGCGACGTTGGATGCGACGTCGCAGGTCCTGACTGCGACGTTGATCATGGCGTTGCTATGTGCGACTTTCGCAATTTAATGCGACGTTGTACGTGGCGTCGCTATATGCGACGTTGTTAATTTCTGCGACGTAAGGGCTTGCGTCGCTATACGCGACGTCGGCAACTTAATGCGATGTTAATGACGATGTCGCTATATGCGACGTGGTGACTGGTATTGCGACGTTACAATTGACGTTGCAATTGGGCCAACCCAGATGCGACGTCGGAGTCTGTTCAGATTCCGGTGGCCGGAAAATCGGTCGAAAGGCTTCCGTTTGGTCCAAATCTTTTACCCAACCCATATTTGGACATTATAAGTTGATACAAACTGCAAACAAGTACAAACACTTAAAAACGAGAGGTTTCGGGATTTGTCGGAAACTTACAAATTGCCGAAATGAAAATCCGGAAAGGTAGAAATGTAGATCGTTGCGAGGTGGTCGTGAATCTCTAAAAATCTTGATGTTTCGAGCGCGTATGATGGTGTTATTTGCGGTTTTAGTGGATTGTGGTGTTTTGGTGTAAAAGAGAGAAAAGAGGATGAGAGAGAGATAAAAGAAAGAATGAGAGAAAAGAGGTGGAAAAGGTGGAGGTTATCCTCCCCTTTTCGGTCTTCGTCCCGCGCTCCGCGTGGTGTTCGTTTTCTCCGTCATTTAACTTTTTATAATTATTTTATATATTAATTGGAAAGTTTTTAAAATACCATTTATTACGCGATGTTTTAGTTAATTACTTTACAAATCAATTTATATTTGAGTTATAAAATGTAAGTTTGTTTAGTTAGTTTGCGCGTTTTAATATTTTTAAATCGTATAGGTTTTGTTTGTATGGTACTAATGAATACGAAATATTATTATCATAATAATATTTTTGATATAAAAGCGTTATTTAATAAAATTGGTCACCAACGTCCGTATTTGATTGAATCGAAATACATTCGATTTAAGTCGCGTACGATTTAATCAAATCGCATTTTCGTATATATTCAACAATATATATAATTCGATACATTAATTAGCCTAACACAGAACTAATTACATGTATTAACATATGATTAGGCACTAATTACTAGTCCTAATTTGGCGGGTGTTACAATTTGCCTCCTTGAAAATTGCCGGCCAATAGAAACCCGCATCAAACACTTTCTTTGCGGTGACCGAGGGACCATAATGACCACAGGTTGGTCCATGGTGACATGCATCCAAGATTTCCCTAGTTTCTCCACCCGAAACACATCTTCTAACCATCCCATCCGCACAAACACGGAATAAATGAGGCTCTTCCCAAAAGTAGTGCTTCACATTCGAGAAAAATTTACTCTTCTCTTGGTGACTCATACCCTTTCTCAAAACTCCCCCAACCAAATAGTTTTCCAAATCGGCATACCAAGGTGCCTCATCCTTCTTATCCTCATCATCACCTACCTGTAAAAGAAATTCCTCGGGAAAGGAATCATCAATGTTAGTATCGCCTTGCTTGTAAAGATTTGGATTTTCCAATCTCGACAAGTGATCAGCGGCAAGGTTCTCGGCTCCCTTTTTATCTTTGATCTCAATGTCGAATTCTTGTAGAAGAAGAATCCAACGAATGAGACGGGGTTTAGCATCTTGTTTAGCAAAAAGATATTTAAGAGCCGAGTGGTCGGTAAAAACAATGGTCTTTGATAAAACAAGGTTTTGCCTAAATTTGTCAAAGGCAAACACCACAGCAAGCAACTCTTTCTCGGTTGTGGTGTAGTTTTGTTGGGCTCCATTCAATGTCTTACTAGCGAAATAGATTGGTTTAAAATGGTTGTCCACTCTTTGTCTTAGGACGGCTCCTAAGGCAAAGTCGCTAGCATCACACATAAGTTCAAATGGTTTGGACCAATCGGGAGAAACTATGATGGGTGCTTTGGTCAATTGGTCTTTCAACGTGTCAAAGGCACTCAAACATGGTCCGTCAAACACAAAGGGGGCTTCTTTTTCAAGAAGTTTGGTCAATGGTCTTGTTATTTTTGAAAAGTCTTTTATAAATCTCCGGTAAAAACCGGCATGACCAAGAAAACTTCTAATCCCTTTTACATTGGTGGGTGGAGGTAGTTTGGCAATAACATCAATTTTAGCTTTATCGACCTCAATACCCAACCCCGAAACTTTGTGTCCCAAGACAATGCCCTCCTTCACCATGAAGTGGCATTTCTCCCAATTCAACACCAAATGTGCTTTTTCGCACCTTTCAAGCATCTTATTCAAATTGGCCAAACAAGAGTCAAATGAGTTGCCAAAAATGGAAAAATCATCCATGAAAACTTCCATGGAGGTTTCGATCATGTCTTGAAAAATGGCAATCATGCATATTTGGAAAGTGGCGGGGGCATTGCAAAGACCAAAGGGCATTCTCCTATAGGCATAGGTCCCAAATGGGCAAGTGAAGGTGGTCTTTTCTTGGTCCTCGGGGTCTATGGGTATTTGGAAATATCCCGAGAACCCGTCAAGAAAGCAATAGAATTCATTACCCACCAACCTCTCAAGCATTTGGTCAATGAATGGAAAGGGGAAGTTGTAACACCCCGAATTTCAGGAAATTAATATCGTACACGGATATATTTTTATTATGAAATATTATTATGTAAATAACGAGATATAGTGAAAAACGTAAACGGTTTTATCAGTTCCAGACTGTACGGTTTAAAAGGGTATTAAAACAGATAGATATATATGTACAGTGTTATGTTTATCTTTTATTTAGTCTAAAATGTTCCAGAGAGAGCTCGTGAGAGGGAGAAAAACACAGGGACGATTCGTATGTTAAAACCCAAGCCTTTTAATATTCAATTCTTGATTCTACTTGCTTGATTCTTCCTTTCTAATCATCATTAAACCATATGTAAGTGATTCTTTTATGTTCTTGACCTAGGTTTTGAGTTTTATGTGGGTTTCAAAGAATTAATGGTTTAAATACGAAATTAAGGTTTGGAATTGTTTAAACTAGTGTTATTTAGTGTTTTGATTATGATTATAAACCATATTTCATTATAGAAATGAGTAATTTGAAGTATGTAGCTAATGATCAAAGTGGAGTTTTGGTGGGGTTTCATGGAACTAGTGATTATGATATGAAATTAGTGTTTAACATGTTGAATTGATGTTAGTGAAGTTAGTAGTGAATGATTTAGTATTTAAATGAGTTAAAGATTAAGAAGTTAGTGATATGTTCATAAGAATTATGTTAAATACTTGTAGAAATAGAGCTAAATCATGAATTAGTGTTAATAAAGTATGATTATGATAATAGATCATGAAATTAGTAGGAAAGAGATGATTGTTAGTGTCTAAGTGTTGTTATGATGATATGTATGATTATGTAGGTGTTAAGAGACGTGGAGGCTTATGATGATCAATATGGTGAAATCGTCTAAGAGATTGTGGTGAGCGATACAGAGGTTAAACATGTGATGTGATTGTGTAGTACCGGATAGTTTGCGGGCTAGAGGTTTACACAATCAGGAATAAGTTATTTGTTTATGTTTGTTTAATTATGTTTATTGCTTAATTTAATTATTGTGTAAGATTACTTGTTATTCTTAGTTGTTATGTGATTAAATGTTACTTGGTAAGAAAAGTAGTGATTTCCTCATTAGCTTGATGTTAGCCAAGTAATGAGTAAGTCACTAGCTTAAAGGTAAAGGTAAAGAATTGGTGATGAATAGTGTATGATTCGATTGTGTTGGATCCGGATTGCTGTCGAGTAAGAGGCTACATAATCGGGTGTGATCGCGCCCGAACGGTCGGTTCAGGAATCGCTTCCTGTCGTTGCGGACTTTCCGTCGGGGAACACGATCGAGTGGGTGGTTTTAAATTTACAGTAGTCGGGGGGAGGCAAAACCTTCCGAACTACCAACTATTACTAGGTACGAATACCTGATACTAGTATGCGGTAAGGATGATCCAGGGTCGTTCCTCACGACGGTAGAATTGAAACAGAGCTCGTTCGGATAACTTAGTAATTAAGCTAGGGTTTTAATGGATTTGAAGGGTAATTGTTTTTGGGTTTTCTACTATAAACTAAGAAAGCATAAAAGTAAAGGGAGGCTAGCAGATTTGTAACACTTAAGGATAACAAAGACGTGGTTCACCATGATTTAGGATAGTGTTTTATTGGAATATCAGCTTGTATTTCTTCGATTAATATCCAAGCATTACAACCATCAAACAAGAACATTATAACAAATTAATAATAGAAAGTATAGATAATACCGATACGCATTGTGAACAGAATATCAGCTTGTATTTCTTCGATTAATATCCAAGCATTACAACCGCTAGCCTCTACTAAGTAAATTACATAGCTAATCTAAAGAAAGGATTCTCTCCTAATCTTCCCACTAGTTCCCTAGAGAGGGAAACTAGAGAGAGAGACTAGAGAGAGAACCTACTCCTACTATTTCTCCTCTAACTCCTTAGAGAAGTGTTAGAGAGAGAAAGCTACTACTATTCTAGAGAGAGTGAAGTGTGTGAAATGTGTTGTGGTGTAAAATGGTGATGAGAAATGAGGAGGTTAAGCCTCTATTTATAGGCTTTCAAGATACAAATTTACACTCAGCACCCTCGCACCCAATTTAACACTGAAATACACCCTCGAGCTATAAAATTCGACACCAAAAGGGGCGTATTCGACACCAAAAGGGGTGTATTCGGTAGCAAATAGGGCGTATTTGGTAGCAAACGGGGCGAATCCGACACCATAGAGGGGGTATACCACCCCTAGAAGGGGGTATACCACCCCAAAAGGGGGTATACGGCCCCATAAGGGGGGTATACGGCCCCTAAGGGGGGGTATACGGCCCCTGTGGGGTGGTATCCCCTTGGTCGTGGTCTTGTGCACTGGATCGTAGGTCTTGCGTGCTGGATCGTAACTTGTTTTGGCCCTATCTTCTTCGTTCTAGCTCCGTTTTCAGCGTTCTTTATATCCACGAGATCGTAATTACCTGAAGATCATAATGAGATAATCTAAGTATAATTTCAAGGTATTATGCTTTAAAATTGCTCGTAGAACGTGAACGTATCGTTTGTGCTCTATTTTGTACGTTATTTGGCCATTTTACTTGATTTTTGAAGCAACGCCTTATTTTTAGCCTTAATAATGAATTATGGTGAAAAAAGTATTGATATTGAATGTTTTCATCCATTTTGAGGCTAAAAAGGTGGGAATTATGTACGCAAAAACGTGACTTTTTAAGTCCAATCAAATATCCCACACTTAGACGTTGTTTGTCCTCAAGCAATACTTCAACTATCCTCAATTAAAAAGATGTTTTAAGTCCGATTTTTGCGAATTAAAATACTTCTAAGAACAACTATTCAAGTAACCTGTTTCAGAAAATCGAGACAAATAAGATGTTTGTTCCAGAAATAAGAAATGAATATCTTTGGGCATGCTTTTGATTCTCGTGATCTTTGGCATACACATGACTTAGCCAATCTCACCAGGTGGTCACTCAATTCACTCAAAAGTGTATCGGGTTTCCTATCATTCTAAACAAACGAAATCGCTCAAAAGCCAATCATGCAGCATTCATCGTCATAGGCTTGATCGAGAATCAAATCTCCACCACTTAGGTGAGGACGGCGCTAATTATCCCAAGGCAATAATCGGGTTGTAGTGTGAAGTGAGGGTTAATGGTATGGATAGTGGGTATTTTTAGGTTTAAAGGGTATGCTTATCTTAGGACTTTTAAACTTAAGAAAAAATTTATTTAGATATGCTTTTTAATGAAAACGGATAACGGTAAGGAGGAAAAGATAGCTATTTTGACTTCTATCTTTTTGAAAACATACGGAATATATATTTTTCAGAGATCGGAGTTTTCGAGAGATTTGAAACACTTAGCTTTATTTCTATTTTTGGCTTAGAATTTTTTTTTGCCAAGGAATTTCTAAGGGATTTTTATTTTTTCTTTCTTACTTCCTTTTGAGATCCTTTCTTACTTTCATTTTTCAATCTTTTAACATTTCGAATTTTACTTGCACTACTACAAAAAATAGTCCAAAGAAACCTGTTTTAACATAGAGACCAGTTTCTTAGATTACAATAGGCCTCTAAGTTGGTTGAATCTAGACCCACCACTTAGCAACAGGTTTCTATGTGATTTTCACGATGGCTGGACATAGACACCTCTTGACTACATATCAATAGGTTTCTATACTTTGATAAAATTAAATTTTAATTGTTAAAAAAAATAAATGCGGTCATTCAAAGAACGGTACATGTATAATTAATATGGAAATATGATTATGCAATTCTCTAACCAAATCATATGTTGTTTTGAATCAACGACAACTTATCATATAGTTATATTTTGTATATTAATAATATAATTTTTTGTTCTTTATAAAATTACAATGCTTGACTAACGGATTTGAGACACAATTTTTGTTATTTTCTTTGTTTTTACATCAAACGAGCCCGTGTGCATGAGTATTAGATGGATAGCTCGATTGTATTTGTAAGCCTAACATTGTTTCGTTAGATCACGCATAATACCGTCAGATGATGGGTTTCGTCCTGATCACTTATAATAGTACATATATATACAAACAACCATGATAATGTTTAATAACATTAAATCATAGATTTTGTTACACATACATATTTAAAACGTTAAAGAATTTTTTTTAGGTTAATACACAAATAGGTTACTGTACTTTCAGAAAATGTTGATCAGGGTTACTGAACTTTAAAAATGTTCGATTGGGTTACTATGCTTGTAAAAAGTGTCATCCCGCCTATTTTGCTTAATTATGGTTAAAGGTTTAGTGACCCAATTGCACATAGTTAAGTACATTTTGACAAGTACAGTAACATAATTGAACTATGTCAAAAAATTGGTAACCTAATTGAACATTTTTACAAGTACAGTAACTCAATTGAACATTTTTAAATTTTAGTAACCAAGATGAACATTTTCGTACAGTGGAGTGACCTATTTGTGTATTAACCCTTCTTTTTATTATGTTTGTGATTTTTTAAATCTTACTTTGTGAGTTATGTTTGCAACAAGTGACCAGATTAAGTTTAAAAAAGAAAATAACAAACCCATCATATTTTTAGAAAAGTTTGAAAATCAAGATTAAAATTTGCAAATAATTGGCGGACAATTGAGCGCCAAACGAAAATAATTAAATCCTCTATTCACCTCACCCCTCTTTCTCCTTGTGATTCAAATTTCATCCCAAACTTTTGACTGCAAAATGTAAACCGCATCGACGTTTCTTCTTAATCTTCCCTCAAAAAGGCCTTTTAGGCTTTTATCAAATTATCATCATGGGTTATTCCATCCAATTTGGTTAGTTTTCTATAAACCCTAAATTTCAAAATTGTTTTCTATTTACTTTCTTTCAATATTGAAGAAGTACAACGTGTTTCGACAGTGTGTTTGACTAGCACTATTAGAGTAACAATGCGTATTTCAAATTGTTTCTTGATCATTACCATCCTCGGTAATTGAAGAATATAACTGGCTCTTTTTGTGCAACTACATATGTGATATCGACACATCGTAAACTCGTGACAAAACTCATGGATTATTGATCTTATATAGTATGAGTTATTGCACAGTTGATATGAATTTCTGCAATCTTTGTTCTGGATCTGATTTATAATCACCAACCTTTTTATGAATCTGTTTTGTATACTACACAAGTTCTTCCCAAAAGCCCATGAACTCTTTGGGCAACATTTCACAGGTTATGACCATTTAAATTATTTATAATTTCTGATGTGTGACTAATCGACCCATTCAATTAGTAATTAGGTAAAAACTCCCCTAATTAATTGCAATTATTTTGAGTCTGCATTGTCATTATGCATGATAAGGTTATCATCCGATATTTCATTAGGATTTTTAGAATATATGTGTAAAACCAAATTTATCAACTGTGCTATCTTCAGGATATATCCTCATTTGAGCTAAAAGTTTATTTGCCTTGACAAATTTATTCCCTCAACATGGTTTATACATAGGCTGTAATCTATTTACTTGTTTACTCTTTTCTCATGTCATTCTTTGGCATCACTTCAGTGACGATTGGCGCAAGAGATACAGGAGGTGCTATTTTTGTTTTACCCTTTCGTTCCAGGTTCATCAGATGTTGGGATGCTAAATTGGCTAATGGAGTTCGTTTTAGTGCCATCTCCTTACCGAATGATCAGGTATTAGGACTTGATAAGTATATTCATATGAAAGTTAAACTTCATATTCTATTTATTTATATATGATATTTTAATAATTTATTATATCAGGTTACATTGTATAAGCCTTTTGTGATTGTTGAATATCTACATTCAACATGGTTATGGTACAAATATGCATTGTGTAATGGCTGCTTCATGCATAACTTTGGTTGTTATTTCCATTTTTTTAGTAATGTTTCTTCTTGGCCGGGCATGATAGAATGATACACCAACTTTAAGGTCTCTTTTCAAGGTATATTGTTGATTGATGATTGATGAGTTATAGTATAAAGTTTGTTACCATATTTCAATATTTACTTATTTTCTCTTTTCTAATTTAATTTCTTGTTGTGTTTGCTTCATATAGAACTAATGCTCTTAGACGGATTTTAGTTTTCAACTACATATCACTTTAATGTTTAAATTCTATCACCATTATTAAGTTTCGTTTGAACATTATTGATCCTTTCGCTTTCATCTTTGTTATACGGCTCAAAAGGCTGCCAAATAGTTATTTTGGACTTGCCGGTTTATATGTCAGCATGTCATATTAATTTTTCATGTGTGTATGTGTATTATTTTGTAGGTACAAATATTGAACGATGAACTTGAGTTGGAAAAGGAAGAAGTGACCCACTGTTAAGAGCGGGATTGGTTGATGAAAGACTACATTCGAACTCAAAGTTAGGTGGTATATATGGCTCGGATTTATTTATATGTGTTTTTCTTTTTAGGCAAACTATGAGTTTGTTGTATAGATATAGGTATAGTTAAATATTGATGTTTAGTTTCTTTTGTTTGCGAAGAAAATTGGTATATAATGTATTGGTTGGAAAATTTGGTGCACAAGCGTAATTAAGTTTTTTTTGTATAGCAGGTTACCTGGAAAAAAATGGTAATTATGGTAAATATACAAATTTTATTTTTTTATTAAAAAAATAGAATAGAGACCAGTTGGTTAATAACCACTGGGTTTCTTTGTGTTTGGCGGGTAAAGTGATTGATGCGGAAAAACAAGAATACAGACCAGTTGCTTTAGAAAAAATGGTTTCTATTATCCTTATAGAGACCTGTTGTCAAAAGGTCTCTTGGGTGAGACCTGTAGCCAAAGGAACCTCTTGAACAAATGGTCTCTATAAGGGTTTTCAAGAGGTTTCTTAGTGCATTTTTTGTAGTAGTGTTGGTGTCAATTTTTCTCACCTTTAGACTTTCTCGATCTTTTTGAGATTTTGATAATGGAAACGCACATGAGATATTTTAAGTAAAACACGAAATTTGTGATTTTTGAGTGAAAGCAAAAAGAACATCTAAATAGCATTTTTCAAAAATTTAGAAATTCTAAGATAATATTTTGGTGGGTATGGAGGTGAATGGGTTTTAATTAAGGGTTTTCAATAAACGAAAAGGTTAAGGCTCAACAGGGTTTACTAGGTGGATCATCGATACTAAAAATGAGTATCGGCAGGGTTAGGCTTGAAGAGATATGAGAAAATGGGTTTATTTCCTAGGGAATGTCATGGTCATCTAATTGCACCTATACCGCGTACAGTACTCACCAATATGGTCTCGAAATGCATACCAGAAGCAAGTTCTAACTCAGAAATGCATGCATCGGCACACACAACAAATGAATAGTGAAGCATTTAAAATGAATGCTTTATAGGCTCAAGATACCTCACTTCAATAAATATGGGTTGTATGTGCTTAGTCATGCGCTGCCCCTAAGATTATCATTTCTTAATTTGAGAAATTCCTACCTTATTTACACTATTTTCCAAAATAACTTACTCATATTTAAAATAGCCCCTCTTAGAAACATTAAAATTCAAAAAATAGCAGAGCTAACTGAATGAGTAGCCACCTACTGTCGAAGTTAAGCTCATGCTTTTCTTTGTTTAAAGCAAAAATTTTGAAAAAATTGATCAATTTTTAAAGTGAGGAACATTTTCTGAGTTGCTATTTGGACATAAAAATCTATCTTAGGTATTCTATACTGCTATCCCACACTTAGAGGAACATTGTCCCTAATGTTCTCTTCAGTGTAGATTATACTGGAAGTAAAATCCCACACTTAGAGTTTAAACATATAAGAAAATGTTTCTCAAGTGTTTGTTTTGGGTTGGAATCCCACACTTAGTGATAAGCTTAGGATATTGTATAGATTACTTTGATTAATTAACAGTACTAAGTAAAGCAAGATGATAAAAACAGAGAAAGGATGAAGAAACTCCCCAAATAGCTGAAGATCTGAATATGTGCCGAGAAGAAGAAAAGTCTTTCGTTTGCGGTAACTCCGTGAGGATTATTCAGCTTTAGGGGGATTTGCCTTTAATTAAGAACCTTGCCTTCCATTTCAACCATCATTTGTGAATCAATCTTTTAAGTGTGAACACGTTGGATATACCTTTTAACTCCATAATTTTTGCAATGAAAAGGAATCACTGTCTCAGAATGAAAAGATGTTTTCTATTACAAATTATTTTGTAGAACATATGTTTTTAAACGAGTTCGAGCATAATGCATAAAAGTAGTATGCAAGTACCTCAAATGCTCGAAACATATGAACTAACCTTTGAAAAGTGTTTCCTATTTATCCGAGACAGGTGATTTTGCAAAATTGAGTTGTTACTTGAAATATTTGGAAAATATTTTTGAGGTATATCCAAGTGTGAAGGATATTCAAAGATTTTATTCACTTATTGACACACAATCATCAACATGTCTTATTGCATAGGTTGCCTCCCGAGAAGCGCTGCTTTTAGAGTCGAGAGCTCGACTTTGATAGAATGTAGAAAATAAAGCAAAGTGATGGCGTCCTCTGGATACTGGCAAAGTGAAAGCCTTTGATGAACTAGTCATAGACAACTAGAAATCATATACGTGTCTGAAGGCGCCATCTCTTCCCCTGCAAAGTAATGCTCCAAAGATTTCCAAATTTAATGAACTGTAAGCTCCCCTTGTTACCTTTCCATCATTCTCAAAGATTCTTCATCCATAGGCATAAATCCCTGTTTGTTAGGTATTTGCACAAAGAGAACAAACAAACGTTTTCTAACAAACTAGTGATTATTCTCCAAATCATAGATTCACTGGTTTGCGAGAAGAACTATCAAAGTTAGTACTTTGAAGATGAAATAAACCAGTGTATGACTTGGAGTCTAATCTTACACTAAAAATATTAGTGGCCTATAATTTCACCGCAGCACAAACATCAGATATGGAAATACTAGTATTATCAGTTGAATCAGGTAGCCAAGTATAGATATATCCAAATCACATATTTTTAAACGAGTTTGAGCATAATACACATATTGACATACAAATCATTTTATCAAATTAAGCATTGTTATCTCATGTATGTTCATGTAAGTACCTCAAATTCTCGACACATGTAAGTGGATGTGTAAGTTTACTAAGGCTCCTAACTCTTAGCAGATTTCCATGTTTGTGAGTGAAGGGACATTTAAGAACTTCAGATAATGGTGAAAAACAAGTGGGAGTAGGAAGTTTTAAGGTTTTGACAAAAATTTCAATGAAGTAATTTCGCAAACCATCTTTTTTGTTCATAAAAACAAAGAAAACTTGGAACAATTATTTTTAGGGATCATTTTCTACTTATTTGGGTTAGCTTATTAACTACTATTAAAACTACGTTAGACACGGGTTGCCTCCCGAGAAGCGCTTGTTTTTGTTTGAGTCTCTAGCTTGACTCCATCACTATTTATCAGACAATCCTAGCGGCTTCCTTGCATCCATCAGTAGACACAAGTGGTAATATTGGTACATACCTAAGAGTTTAAGGAAAGTTACGGCTAGGGTATGTCCAATATAAGGAGATGGTTCGAAGTGAGGGAGTTGTTCTACCGGAGGTATAACAAATCTCTCAACTTTTAATACCTCCTTGTTTTGGATTGACAGAATGGTTTGGCCAGAGATGTCCTTATCACTCCATGACGTATACATCATTATGTGGTGGAGAGATGGTTTGTAGGGCAACCCTGACGCAAAACCCACCTTGCTTCCAATGGCCTTTTGGTCGATGATAATGTTGTACTCTGGACATGGAGGTGGGACAGTATCCGTTGACGACTCCAATCTTGTAACAACGTTCTCATCGACCATTTGGGTAGAAGGTTCAATTAGATCAAGGGGTGATCCATCCGAAAAGATATGTGGGATACGGTCAACCACGTCGGTTTGATTTGGGATGAGATCACTGCTTAGAGTTGGTGCATACTCCTCCAGTCCTTCTGAAGCTGAGTCTTCTGTGTAGATCTCCACCTCCGGGTTCTCCATTTCTATTTCTTCGTCTACCTCGTCGTACTCGTCACCCTGGCCGGAGGTTTCAAGTTGCAGTGGTTCGAAAAGTTCTTCCAGGACGAACTCTTCGTTGGTCTCAGACGATGATAGGTTAAGAATGGGTGGAAGTGAATATTCAGAAGGTTGTGTAAGTGAAGGAGTTGGAGGAATATTACGACTAAACTCATAAGAGTGCAAGTCTATGTTGAGTGAATTAGATGCGGAGTGTGGGTTGACTTCGACCGATAAAGATTGAGATTGATGTTGAGTGGGGCTATAGGTGTTTGATTGAGAATCTAAATGTCCTATGCCTAACATCGTATGTTCCTCACATTCTCCATCAAAGTAGGGAACACCGCATATCCTACATCCAATTTGAAATATTTGAGCAAGACTTTGCATTTGATCTTTTAGTGTTTCTACCCATGTGTTTAGCAAAGACGACATTTGAAGAAGGTTTAAGAATTGTATTTGAGGTGAGAAGGGTTCTAAACTAAACTAAGCTAAGCTAATTCTAATCTAACTACGCTATTCTACGTGCAAAAAGTAAAAGGATCACTTAAAAACTAATTTATCTAAACAGGCTCCGAATCGTACTACCGTCCCCGGCAGCGGCGCCAAAAACCTGATCGCGCCCGAACGGTCGGTTCAGGAATCGCTTCCTGTCGTTGCGGACTTTCCGTCGGGGCACAAGATCGAGTGGGTGGTTTTAAATTAGTAGTAGTCGGGGGGAGCCAAAACCTTCCGAACTACCTACTATTACTATGTACGAATACCTGATACTAGTATGCAGTAAGGATGATCCATGGTCGTTCCTCACGACGGTAGAATTGAAACAGAGCTCGTTCGGATAACTTAGTAATTAAGCTAGGGTTTTAATGGATTTGAAGGGTAATTGTTTTTGGGTTTTCTACTATAAACTAAGAAAGCATAAAAGTAAAGGGAGGCTAGCAGATTTGTAACACTTAAGGATAACAAAGACGTGGTTCACCATGATTTAGGATAGTGTTTTATTGGAATGATGATTATTGGGGACACATTCAGCTAACAGACAAATAAACTTCGGTGTAAACACTAGGACCCTACTTATTTAGTTCCGGTTCTAAATTAGTATGTCACTGAGTACCTAGGTTATTGTGATTCTGATCAGATCAGGTTGCTCAACCCCCAACACTGCCCTTATGACGGAACAGTGACCCTTCTTGGAGATGTCTCCAGGGTGCATGAATAAGGTAGCAAACCGCCATTACAGGATATTCTGACCGTTCTTAACACCTATGTCTAAATGTTATTACCTAATTGTGTACTGGCTGTTTACTTTGTTATTCTAACCCTAGGGTTATGTGAGGTTAAGCATGTTTAAGCATTTTGGACTATAACTAAGTCCTCGCTTTCTTTCAAAACTCCCTTTTTACTTATTTTACGCTCAAGTACTTCCGTCATGAAATAGACCCTCCTTTACAATCATACGTTCATCCCTAGGTATCTTACGGTGTATAATGCATTCAGTTATTTCCACAGCTTGTATAAATCTAAGTATACTCACGGTGTATAATACTGTTAAGGTTTAGCATTTCCACAGTTTTATGTGTCCTAGACCATGTTCAGGAAGGGTAACTTCCACGTATCCATGGTGTCATATACCTACAACCGGTCCGTAGCTTCCACGCATTTGTACTTCACCAGAGGTGTTTCCAGCGCTGTACCAAGTACTGGGCCGTTTTATGGCATGTCCACAGCTTCATACAATAACACAGATAACTATATCTACGTAGTATTCGGGTTTGCAAAGTACTATCCTAAGGGCAATAGTCACGTGAAAGCCTGGAAAGGGTGAATGATAAGGTCTATTTATGTAAAGCTTAGACTGATAAAAAAGTATAACAACTCCCATTTATATAATAATCGGGAACATTATTCCACAACGGATTGTGCCCACGACTTTCATAGCTTCCACGTTCCGTACTCCACACATTAGTGATGTTTCCGGCGCTATACAAATGAAAGCCGTATAATGTTACCTCTGTTGTTTCATAATGATGTCATCCCAATATCATATATAACATCATCACTACTATCTAAATCATGGCAAACATACAAGCAACGTAACTAATCACAGAGCATACCAATAAACATTTCTATCATTAATAAGTCACAAACATCAAACAAGAACATTATAACAAATTAATAATAGAAAGGATAGATAATACCGATACGCATTGTGAACAGAATATCAGCTTGTATTTCTTCAATTAATATCCAAGCATTACAACCGCTAGCCTCTACTAAGTAAATTACATAGCTAATCTAAAGAAATGATTCTCTCCTAATCTTCCCACTAGTTCCCTAGAGAGGGAAACTAGAGAGAGAGACTAGAGAGAGAACCTACTCCTACTATTTCTCCTCTAACTCCTTAGAGAAGTGTTAGAGAGAGAAAGCTACTACTATTCTAGAGAGAGTGAAGTGTGTGAAATGTGTTGTGGTGTAAAATGGTGATGAGAAATGAGGAGGTTAAGCCTCTATTTATAGGCTTTCAAGATACAAATTTACACTCAGCACCCTCGCACCCAATTTAACACTGAAATACACCCTCGAGCTATAAAATTCGACACCAAAAGGGGCGTATTCGACACCAAAAGGGGTGTATTCGGTAGCAAATAGGGCGTATTTGGTAGCAAACGGGGCGAATCCGACACCATAGAGGGGGTATACCACCCCTAGAAGGGGGTATACCACCCCAAAAGGGGGTATACGGCCCCATAAGGGGGGTATACGGCCCCTAAGGGGGGGTATATGGCCCCTGTGGGGTGGTATCCCCTTGGTCGTGGTCTTGTGCACTGGATCGTAGGTCTTGCGTGCTGGATCGTAACTTGTTTTGGCCTTATCTTCTTCGTTCTAGCTCCGCTTTCAGCGTTCTTTATATCCACGAGATCGTAATTACCTGAAGATCATAATGAGATAATCTAAGTATTATTTCAAGGTATTATGCTTTAAAAGTGCTCGTAGAACGTGAACGTATCGTTTGTGCTATATTTTGTACGTTATTTGGCCATTTTACTTGATTTTTGAAGCAACGCCTTATTTTTAGCCTTAATAATGAATTATGGTGAAAAAAGTATTGATATTGAATGTTTTCATCCATTTTGGGGCTAAAAAGGTGGGAATTATGTACGCAAAAACGTGACTTTTTACGTCCAATCAGGGTGGAAGATGACTTGTTGATATATGAGAATTAAATAGTGATTATGTGGTGAACAGTGTATGAATTGATTGTATGTGTTTTCGGATAGCTTCCGAGCTAGATGATCATACAATCAAGTGAGAGTTGCTTGTTATATGTTTTATTTCTTATGTGTGTTTTAGATTATGTTAAAGGATGTGTTGATTAGTGTTTTGATTGTTGATGGTTAAGTTATGTGATATGATTATGTGTAATGATTCAGTAGTGATAAGAGAGTTAACTGCGGTTAACACAGTGTTCAGTGTTTAGTGTTCAGTGTTCAGAGCCCAGTGGTTTTGTGCTTATGTATTGTGTTGATATATGTTAAGTGTTATGTAGTTTGCTTGTTTGATTTCCTGTGTACTCACTAAGCAGTGGTGCTTACCCGTTTCAGTGTTTATGTTGTAGGTTGATGTTTTGCTAGCGACACGTGGATAGAAGGTGTATAAGTGATGTTGATATAGATTATGGAGCATGCTTATGGTTAGATTATGCTCATTCTTTTGAATTTTTGTTTTGATGCTCAATTGTGTTAATCGCCCAAACAAAGAGTTTTCGAATTAAATATGTTGGTCAATGTATAGTAGTTGACTTTGAAAGTCAAACAGAGTTATGGTGTCTAGTGTATGTGGTTGTCAAGTGTATGAAGTCATATGATTGGTTTGGTTTGGGTCGAAGTGGTGAAAAGTGATTAAGAGTCGAATGTGATTTGGTTGGTCAAAGATGAAGTTGACAAATAGTCAACAATGTTGTAAGAGTCTAACATGTGTGGTATTGGGTAATGTGGTGGTGTTATGTAGTAGATTTGGTGAAAGTGTCCAAATGGACACCAAAACGGGTAAAAAGGGTTAAATCGGGTTAGAATGTACTTATGTGGGTTTGGTCAATGGCGTTAGACTTTTTTTGGTATGTTGATCATGTGTGTAAAAAGTTAGAATCCAAGTGTTCATGGTTTGTGATTTGAGTTGTAGTAAAAAAAAGTGGTTAAAATGGTTGAAAAGTGGTTATATGTCCGTTTTCTCGTAAAACGTGAATTTTGGAAAAGTGCAAAAATAGAAAGTTTTATATTGTTATAGTGGATGTGCACGCAAAATTTCAAATCTTAACCTTTTACGGTTTAGGAGATATGCCCGTTTGAAGTTCCTGTTTTGAGTCGAATTGAAAATGTCTTAGACAAGGGCCTAATTCCAGACAAGAAAGCTGAGTGTTGATTTTAGAGACCATGTTGCAGATTTTGACCCATGTGGCTGATTTTCTAGACTATATTGCAGATTTTCATGTTTGTCTTGTATGAGGGCCTCCACGCAGTCAAAAGTCTTTTCAATGATTTAAAAGCCCTAGTGATGTAACACCCCAAAATCTGAAAAGTATAATTGTGACAAATAAATTAATAGTTGTTTTAAACTATTAAATATATAAGAACAATAAAATAGTTAAAAATCGCAAATGATTTTTTAAGTTCCAGACAATAAGTGTTAAAGGAGACTATATTAATAGTACACCGTTATATGTGTACGGATATATATGTGTTTCCCTTCTCAATTGTTCTACACACACATTAAGAAAATAAGAAACATGAAATTGTTCCTGTGCCTCTCGCAAGTCAACCAAAAACAAGAAACTATCAATTATTTTCAATTCAAGATTTGAACTTGGAATCATTATCATCATCTTCACCCTTGCTTCCCTCCTAATTCTCCTGTAAGTTAACCCCTATTCTTTTATTTAGAAACTTGATTTTTGTGAGAGTTTATATTGAATTGTGAAATTTAAATAGGTTAGGGGTACAAAGATGATAGATGGTGTTATTTAGTTTTAATTAGCAGATTGAGAGCTTGATTATTGTTATTGCAAACGAAATTCGTGAAACCTAGTTTGAACCTAGTTTGAACCTAGTTTGAACCATAGTATCACGACGCGAAACTCGATTAAACGCGACGCAATCTTTGTGACGCCCCGTAAAATTTATCGCGATTATTACCGTTAATCACTTGCACTATTAGGCTAATTCCCTACTTGAGTGAATTCACAACGCATTTTAGAGGTAAGTCTATCAAAGCCCAACTAGTTAATACGCATAGTATTACTTATCTGTAATTAGATGTAATTACATACGAAACGATTGGAACAAACACAACAAAAATATACGACTGTTGGTGAACAAAATTATTTAATAAAACGGAATTATTAAATAACGTTATTAACTATTAAATATTATGTTGATAATATTTACAAAGAATTTTATAACGTATAAACATTTATTTCGCAAACTGAAACAAAACAAAGTTAAAATTTCATAAACTTAATTAAATTGTTCCATAAAATATCTCAACCAAAAATATAAGCGAAAACGTATTTAATTATTGATTATTTAAAAATATTGTAACATTTAACGATCGGGGAAACGAACACCACCCGGAACGCAAACGCAGGAGATGAAAAGTGGAACAAAACCCACCTCCATCTCCTTTTTCCCTCATTTTCTTTCTTCCATTTCTCTCTCTCTTATTTTCTTTTCTCTCATCTCTTTCTCACTCTAAAACTCCACTAAAAACAACAAAAACTACATCAAAAACACCTCAAAACACCACACTCATTTGGAGAAAAGTAATCACGACGACACGATCTACACTTCTACCTTTTCGGATTTCAAAAACCGACACGCGTAAGTTTCTGACATTTCCCGTAAATCCTTAGATTTCGAAGTTTTCTTTGATATTTCATGTTTAATATACTTAATATAACATGTTTTAGTGTTCATAACAACCGAAAATGTCCAAAATCGACCAAAAACCCGTTTTTACCAAACTGTTCGTCGAACAGTTGGAAGTGTCGCTATGTGCCAAAAACAGTGCTAGCAACACTAGCTAAGTGTCACTATGCCTAAGTGTCGCCCCTATAGCGACACTACTTAAGTGCCGCTGAAACCCTTAACCAGATTCATCCTAGCGACACTACCTTAGTGACGCCACAATTGAACAAGTGTTGCCTATAGCGACACTAACCAAGTGTCGCTACCCAATTAAAAATCAGGAATCTAGCGACACTCACCTAGTGTCGCCTAACTAGTGTCGCCTATAGCGACACTAGACCAGTGTCGCCAAAAACAGAAAACTTGCAACTTATTTTTAAACTAAGTGTCGAACTTAACCGGAAACGAATATTTACATACGATACGATATACGAACGATACAAACATTACAAACACACTTATTTTACTGAAATTATGATTTCAAACTATCACCAACGAGTCGTATACATTTTCACAAACAACGAAATACAAACGTGAACGTTTAACAAACACTTTGGACATAACTTGGTTGTACGAACACCAGCATGGACGATTAGCTTAGAAATCCACATACTTATTAAATCTCATACGTCTAGGACGTTAGGAGATTTCAGACTGTACTTGGGCTTAGGTTTGCTAGCGCTCACACACAACTTAACTCGACAGGTGAGTTCACAGCCCCTACATTTACTGTTTTAAATGCTTTGAACAGGGGTGGAAAATATAGTCAAACGCTTTTACATACATGATTGTATACTGGTTTTACTCGAACGATTAGAGCACATTGAAACTGTTAAACTGTTACACAACTAATGTTTATGAAATAACGTTTTCATATGACAAACCATTACAAACGGGATAAACTATACTTGATAAACTGGAGAACGACCGGTACTGTTTTGAAAACGCTGGAGAACGACCAGCAACACCTTTTACTTAACTGATTGAATTATTGAAAAGTCCCTACTGACATGGGCACAAATTATTGAAAAGTCCCTACTGACATGGGCACAAATTATTGAAAAGTTCCTACTGACATGGGCACAAATTATTGAAAAGTCCCTACTGACATGGGCACAAACTGTTGAAAAGTCCCTACTGACATGGGCACAAACTGTTGAAAAGTCCCTACTGACATGGGCACAAACTATTGAAAAGTCCCTTCTGACATGGGCACTAGATCCTGCGAACATGGGTCTACTATTGTTATTAAACTGATGAAAAGCCCCTACTGACATGGGCACTGGGTTCCTACTGACATGGTCCCACCAAACGATTAAGATACTGATATTCCTACGAGACACAACTATTAGGATACTGATATTCCTACGATCAACTACTAGGATACCTACATTCCTACTATAACTTGAACTATACTTTTGGGCAACATCCCAACGAAACATATCTATGATTAGGATACGTGTATTCCTACAGAACATACTTGAAAATAGGATACTGCTTTCCTACAACTACTAGGATACGAACTTTCCTACAAACAACTATTGGGAAACGTATTTGGTTTTACGAACTACACTTTTGGGTGACATCCCAACAACACTGTACTTTTGGGTGACATCCCAACGATACGTTATAAACAACCATGGTTTATCAAAACTGAACTTGTAAACCTAAAACCTGTGAATTCACTCAACCTCGTTGTTGACTTTTACTATGTTTTTCAGGGAATTAGCTGCGCATGTAAGAATCGCCAACACACATGGAGAATTAGGCGACCCGTGAAGTTTTAGGATGCCAACTTTTTGGAAACATATGGATTTCTCTAGTATAACTGAAACTGTTTTAGTCATATTCTAGAAATCTACTTTTGTAAACTTATTACTTTTAACTTGTACGATTCGATGAATCGTAAACTTTGTAATTAATACTTTTGGCATCTTAATATATTATGTTCTGTTGTAATCATATGCTCTGATACGTATGCATGTACAATGTTGACGTGGCACCCTCAGCCAATACTAATGCTTCCGCTAATCAAAACCGACGAATTTGGGGGTGTTACAATCTTGACCCTATCACGACGCGGTTCTAGGTCTTTGGTACCGTGACTCTAATAAGCTCAGAACCTGTTTTCAGTTTATGTGGATTAAATCATTCTAGTACTATAATATATAGATAGAAGTAATAACAGACTATGAAATGAAGTTGAATAAGAAATGGAATAGAAATTTAAGTAATAGTTTCCTAAAGTTAAGGAACCGGTTATGGCTAAATCGAATCATTAACGATTAGACTTGAGTGAAGATATCTTCAAGTTAAGGAACCGGTTATGGCTAAATCGTTAATACTTTATATGAGTAAGATTATGAAGAGTTAACTTGGTCACCTAACAGGTTATAAATATATGATTACGTTGAATTGACTAAAACGAAAATTAGAAATGATTGATCATTTGGATCATTATAATATTAAATGTAAGCGTTATCAAATGGCTAGTAATCAAATGGGTAACTATTAGATTAATTAAATGATGATTATTCAAGTATAACTAGTAGGAGTTTAAGTAGTAATTTACTTAAGTGTTTATGATCATTGCAAGGATCGTTTAAGTTAAGAAACTTGTTAGGACTAAATCATTTATATCCCGTGAATTAAAAGCTTTGTTAGCTGAGTTTGAGACTTGAATAAAGTAATTGAATATTTGAAATATGACGATTATGATTAGTAACTATCATGCGTATTAGAAGCTAAAGGTGTTGTTACTTTAAAGTGTATATGATGAACTTACAATTAGAATGAATTGCTAAAATATACTATTGTTTGTAATCTGTGTTATGTGACTATGTGATTAGGTAATAAAGAAGTTGAAAGTATTGCAAGTAAATCGTTAAGCCCTTTTGCCAGGTAAGTTTCGATTTACATGATCATGGGTTAGGAATGGCTTCGGTCATTTGCTAACGGTATGGTGCGAGTAATGGTTGCGGCCATAGGCTCGTGTGATTGCTAGTAGTATACAACTAGCATGGGTGGTTGAGGATCCTTAGCTAAAATAAAATAATGACATGTGATTGTGATTCGTTTACTTACTAAGCCTTGTGCTTACGGTTGAATATTTAAATGTTTTTAGGTACATCACTTGGATGGAAGGGAGGCTTGGGTAAGAGTATATTGGAAGCTTGCTTTTGGGTTAGATGAGCTTCTCTTCTTTTAGATTATCGCTGTGGTGACATTGTGTAAATCGCCCAAGTATTGTACACTTATGTTTTGTGTCTTTTAGCAGATGTAAATATTGTATTAAAATGTGATGACTTTGTAAAGTTAAAAAGATAAACTGATAGTTGTGTTTACTTAAATCTCAAAAGAAATGTCAATATTTATATCAGGTGATACAAATTCTGAATGTTATTTAAGAAGGGACCTAAGATGAACAAAGCATCTTTTAAAATATTATGATTTTTATTAAAAGTAAAGCGGGGCGTTTCAAGTGATGATATGATCGAGTCGTAATTTACTATAGGACATGTTGAAAAAAAAATGGTTCTGTTTTTGGGGCGTTTCAGAAGTGGTCTTTCCTAGTGGCATCATTTAACCTCCTATAATCAATACACACATGCCATCCCGTGATGGTCCTAGTGGGTATCATTTCATTTTGGTCATTTGCCACTACGGTCATCCCCCCTTTCTTTGGTACACAATGTACCGGACTAACCCAAGAACTATCCGAGATGGGGTAAATGATACCCGCATCTAGAAGCTTGACAACTTCCTTCTTGACTACATCCTTTATGTTCGGATTTAGCCTCCGTTGTCTTTGAACAAAGGGTTTTGCCTCATCTAAAAAGTTTATTTTGTGTTTGCAAAATGAGGGGCTAATTCCGGGTATGTCGGATGTGCGCCAAGCAAATGCTCCCTTATGAGCTTTCAACACATCTAACAACATGCATTTTTCATTATTCAAAAGAGAAGAGGATATGATTACGGGTAGTAGATTTTTCTCATGAAGATAAGCATACTCCAAGTGGCTCGGGAGTGTTTTCAACTCCAAGTCCCTTGGTGGATCCTCCAAGGATGTCTTTATCCTCATGTGATCATTCCCGCTTAATTCTTCAAAGCTTTCATCCTCGACTTGCTCATCCTCCTCAAAAGCATCACCCATGCTCATTACTAACTCTTTCTCGGTCATTCTTTCAACACTTGATTCCAACAATTCAACAAGCTCCGATTCCATGCCAAGTAAGCCTTGCAACTCTTTATCCACCGCTTCATCTATCACATCAATTCTAAAACAAGAATCGTCAGTAGAATAAGGATGTTTCATGGCCTTATCGACCGTGAAAGCAATTCTTTCTTGTCCTACTCCTAAGGTCAATTGTTTGTTTTTAACTTGGATGACAGCATCCGCGGTGTACAAAAATGGCCTTCCTAAAATCAAGGGCACTTTACTATCCTCCTCCATTTCGAGGATCACAAAGTCAACCGGGAAAGTGAATTGCCCCACCTCTATCAAGATGTTTTCCGCAATCCCAACGGGATATTGGAATGACCTATCGGCAAGTCTTATACTCATGTGGGTGGGGGTCAAAGATCCTAGGGCCAACTTAGCATACAAGGAATAGGGCATCAAGTTAATACTTGCGCCCAAATCCGCAAGAGCATCAGAAGTTATGATTTTACCCAAGGTGCATGAAATGATGAAACTTCCGGGATCTCCAAGCTTTGGTGGAATTTGGTTTTGAACAAGTGCCGAGCATTCCTCATTCAAGAACATAATCGATGCCTCCGACAATTTGTCTTTGTTGCTCACCAAATCCTTGATGAACTTGGCATAATTGGGCATCCCGGCTAACACATCAACCAAAGGCACGTTGATCCGAATACCTTTGATCATATCCACAAACTTTCCATATTGAGCCGCAATCTTTTCTTTCCTTAGCCGTTGAGGGTAAGGGATTTTCGGCTTGTATGCCTTGACAACCGGTGTAGGTGACACCGGTGTAACCGTTGGTGGAGATGCATCAACATTCTCTTCAATCAATTCCTCCTCCTCATCCTGAAAAATAGGGTTAGAAATATTTCGATTCTTGACTTGAGGTGGTGGAAGTTCCTTCCCGCTCCTTGTGGTGATAACATTTACATGTTCATTTCTTGCGGGTGGTGGTTGGTATGGTTTTGATCCACTTGTTGATGTTTGCCTCGGGTTTTGTTGGGTGTTGCTTGGTAAACTACCGGTTGGTCTACTACTTTGCCCTTCCGACAAACGATCCATCTTTCGTTCCAAGTCTTGAATGGAAGCTTGTTGGTTCTTTTGGCCTTGCTCCATGCTTAACCTTATGTTTGTCATTTGGGTCTTCAATCTTTCGGTACAAGCATCTTGTTTTGCCATAAACTCTTTCATCATTTGCTCCATCGGTGACAAGGTGGTTCTTGTTTTTTAACCGGAGGTGAGTTTTGGTTTGGGTTTTGATTGTAGCCTTGGTTTTGGTTTTGGTTTTGGTTTTGGTTTTGGGTGTAGCTTTGATTAGGTCTAGAGAATCGGATTCCTTGGTTGTAGTTTCCCCCTTGGTATCCTCCTGGACCTCTATTTGGGTAACCACCCCGTTGGTAGTTGTTATTTTGTTGGAGATAGCTTACATCTTCCTCATCCCCCATGATCGGTTGATCATCTTGCATACAACTTACCGTGGCGTGATTACCACCACACATACCACATCCATCTCTAAGCTCTTTAATCTCACCCTTGAGAGTATTAAATTGCGAATCAAACTTGGAAGAAATTGCCTTCAATTCCTTCATCATGGCCAAGTTATCCGAGCTTCCACTACCACCACTACCTTCCGCGAAGGCAACATGCTTCCTAACCGGCTTACCTCCTTTATCCTTAGCCCAATTCAAACTTTGGATCACCTTGTCTTCAAGTACCTTCCACGCTTCATTAGGCGTTTTATAAAGGAATAAACCTCCTCCCGAGGTATCAAGCACATTGGCCGATTGAATGTCAAGACCATTGTAAAATAATGTTATGATTTCTGCTTTCGACAACCCGTGGCCATGACAATTCCTCAACATCTCTTTCATTCGGCACCAAGCTTCTACCAAAGGTTCACTGTAACACCCGCCAAATTAGGACTAGTAATTAGTGCCTAATCATATGTTAATACATGTAATTAGTTCTGTGTTAGGCTAATTTATGTATCGAAATATATATTGTTGAATATATACGAAAATGCGATTTGATTAAATCGTACGCAATTTAAATCGAATGTATTTCGGTTCCATAAATATGGACGTTGGTGACACAATTTATATTTAAGTATAAAACATTATCTGAAAACATTACTGGGTCCAAACTACTGTTTAAATTTTATTCCCAAAGTTGTCCCGCTTCGTACAATTGAAACTTACCTAATTAACAACAAAATACGCAAATTATTTAAATCACATTTTAAATCTTTAAATTATTAGATAATTGGTAAAACAATTTAATTAAATTATTAAACAAAATTTGTATTTTAAAATGGATAATTAACGCGCTAAATATTTATTAAAACGTAAATGACGGAGAAAACGAACACCACGCGGAGCGCGGGGCGAAGACTGAAAAGTGGAGGATAACCTTCACCTCCCTTTCTCTTTTCTCTCATTTCTTCCTTTTCTCTTTCTCTCTTACTCTCTTTTCTCTCTTTTCTCCAAAAACCACCAAACCACCTAAATCACAAAATAACACCCTATTACGCACTCGGACCACCAAGATTTTTAGAGATTCACGACCGCCTCGCAACGATCTACACTTCTATCTTTCCGGATTTTCATTTCGCCACTTTGTAAGTTTCTGACAAAATCCTGAAACCTCTCGATTCTTAGTATTTTCACTTGTTAGTTGTTTATATAACTTATATATGTCCATTACAAAGAGTAGAACACGGTTTTATAGCTTAAAAATGAGTTTGAATTGGGTTTTGGCCGAAAAAATCTCGGCAGTCGAAACTTTCTGGGTTGGTGTTCTTCAATGCGACACAAGCCTTGTGTCGCATGTTGTGTCGTATTTTGCCTATTCTGTCGTATTTTGTGTCGTATGAAGCCAGTTATGTCGTATACTATGCGACACAATATTGTGTCGTACCTTATGTCGCAAATACTATACGACACAATCACTATGTCGCTGTTGAATCAGCATCTCGAATCTATGCGACACAACATTTGTGTCGTATAGATATTGTGTCGCATATGTTATGCGACACAACCCTTGTGTCGCATGACAAACTTTTGTGTCGCACGTTGTGTCGCAAAACACAGAAAACTCAGATTTTTCACTAAGTGTTGGACTAGTAAAACTTTAAACTACACGACTTCGGAAATACATTGGTACATATATATGATACAAGCAAGATACTTTGAAAAACAAGATAATAATGTTGAGATTAATACTATAAACCTGTCACCAACGGGCCGTACACGTTTTCAAAACATAAATCCAATAATCAACCAAATCGTAGTAATTTGGACATATATAGTTGTGTAACAACTACAAGGGTGATCTTTTGAGATACTCAATCATGTTTATAACCATCGCGTGTCGTGGACACCCTCAGGTTACAAGTCTTTGGACTTCATCACTCGGCTAATCAACTTACGTTTATTTAAACGCTTTCAGACTCAGGTGAGTCTCATGGCCCCTCTTTTTACTATTTTACTCAGGGGTGTGATATATTGCTTATTTTTAACATGTGAACGTAAGTACAACTTTTATATACTACATGAGTTTTACACACTAATCATTTAAAGTCCTCCGTCAGCATAGTTGTTAATACGTTGTAGCGTGAATATTAGTATATGGTACCATATAGGATTGACCCTCCTCGTTCGGGTTAGCAAGCACTAACCGGGTAAACGGACGTACTAATATTTGGGAAGACGAATGTTGATTAGGCATTCGTGGAGGCACCTCGCCCGGAATTCTCTATAGGGGACCCGGCCCTCGAGTTAAGCTCAACTATGTGCTCATGGCTGTATACACGATTACTATCATTTTATTTGCTGGATGCAAATCATTATTAAATCTTGCGGTTCATACTATATTACTTGATTTCAAACCTGTGAACTCACCAGCTTTAGCTGACCCATTTAGCATGTATCGCAGGTACCAAGCAGTAGGTTGCTTCTGCTTTAGGACTTTTAGCTCGAGTCAGCATACAGACGTTTGAGATTTTCTTACATTAGTATATTTTGTACAAGTACTTATGTACTGAAATCTCCTTTTATTTAAACTCGAGCTATGTAAAACTATAAATGTTGTAAACATTTCAATATTAATATATTTTGTTAAAACGACGCATATAGAGTCGCTTACTATATATCTTTGTGCTTTGTTATTGATTAGTAACACCCAAATCGTGCTTCCGCAAATCATTAAATTTGGGGGTGTTACAGATTGGTATCAGAGCCTAAGGTTATAGTGAACTAGGTTGCATTTAGTGGGCCTAGACTATGACCATTAGGCAGTATTCCTTACTAGGTATAACTGGTTCAGTGATTACGTCATACGAGTTTAATTTAACATAGCTTGATCAACTATGTACAATTAAGCAAAGATGATGTAAGACCTGAAAGTAGTTATGGCTGAACAGGGTACACTAGAAGACTCTGACCTCGAGAGGACCGAGACTTAAACATGTTTGTGCTAGACACTCAATAGGCTATATTATATAGGAACTATATGAATATAGGCCTCACTCTTACTAACGCTTTGTCTCAGAAATGGCAAACACACCGTCCAATTCATCGCGCTCTCAATCCGGGTCGCAGAACCCAAGGGTAGCAAGGAGGAACGCCAGGTTGCCTCGAGCTGGCCCGTACCCCACTCACTTCACCTTGCTGGCCTTAGCCGCTAGGGTGAACCAACACGAGCAGCGACTTTGCACCATGGATGTCGTGTTGCAGGAAACGAACGAAAACTGGAGACTTACATCGCTCGAACGCATCGAACAAGTCTCCGAGGATCACGAAACCACCGTTAACAATGTAGACGTTCTTTTCAACAAAGTGGTGGAGATAAGCGTAGAAACCGCCCTCTTGAAACACAGACTAGAAGAATGTGAACAACGCTCACAGGAAATGGAAGAATATGCCCGTGGATTGGTACAGCGACTAGCATTGGCTGAAGACAATGCCCGACAGGCTAGCAGACTTGCAAACACTGTGGATCGTCTCATTGAAATGATGGAGCAGATTAATCTACGTTGAGACTAGTGTAGTCCTTGTCTTGTAATCTATCTCGTAATCTAATGACTATCTAGCGATACTCTATAAATTAGTTGGATGTAACAATTCCCGACACCTTTTGTAATACATCCATGAGATGTAACCTTTGAATTCGTATTTTCTATCAAATATTCCTTGCTGTTTCTACTTATACTAATTGCCATATTTCTTTTTCATATTGATGTTATGTATTACCGCCTTTATACATGTACATCTGAGACAAATACAAATTTCTTACAAAATCTCATGTATCTTCATTTCTTTTATTGAAGAATCATGCCGCCAAAGACGAGACCATACACCGATGCTCAACTTACATCACTCATAACCCAGGCTGTGACTGAAGCCTTGGCTCGAAATACTCCACAGAATTCCGCGAGGAACAGCGATGCCGCTGAAACCCCCGCTACTAAACCTTGTTCTTACAAGGACTTTCAGAGCTGCAAACCCTCAAGCTTCAAGGGTACTGAAGGGGCCATCGGACTGATCAGATGGTTCGAGAAGATGGAAACTGTTTTCCGTATCAGCAAATGCGCGGAAAACGACAAAGTAAACTTCGCCACCTGCTCTCTCGAAGATGATGCCCACTCTTGGTGGAACTCATATACCCAATCAGTGGGTGCTGACACTGCCTACCAACTCTCTTGGGAGGACTTGAAAGCAAAACTCACTGCCAAATACTGTTCGATCGACAAACTCCAAAAGCTGGACGAGGAGTTCTGGAACCTAAAAGTTCAGGGTGGTGATATCGATGGTTATACCACCAGGTTCCAGCAACTCGCTGCCCTCCGCCCAGCTATGGTGAGCACAGAACCTGATAAAATCAGGAAGTTCATCCTTGGTCTTCCTGAGCCTGTTCGGGGGCACGTTGCCTCTTCAAACCAAGCCACCATTGACGGTGCAATCCTACTGGCCCAAGACCTGATGGTAATGAGCCAAGATTCTGAACCACCCACTTCATCCTCCCACAGCAATAAAAGAAAGTGGTCTGACTACCACAACAACCACCCAAACCAACAAAACAAGAAATCCGACACCATCAAAGCCTACAACACCACCACAGACATCAAACGGGGCTACACTGGGAGCAAACCCTATTGTTCCAAGTGCAGCCGCCACCACGAAGGTTCCTATGGTTCCTTTTGCAGCAATTGCAAGAGGCATGGTCACCTCTCCCAGGATTGCCATTCCCCTACCAACAACAACCCTAACAACACCAGAACACCCAAAGTCTGCTTTGAGTGTGGAAACCCCGGGCACTTCAGGGACACGTGCCCAAAGCTGAAGAACAACAACAACAACAACAACAACCGCAACAGCAACAACAACAACACCCGAAGTAGAGCCTTCATCATCAACTCCGGGGACGCCCGCCAAGACCCGAATGTGGTCTCGGGTATGTTCCTCCTCAACAACTTAACTGCTTCTGTTCTATTTGATACTGGTGCTGATAGAAGCTTTATCTCTGATGACTTTTGCCCACTACTTGACATCACTCCTGTTGCCTTAGATGATAAGTACACTGTAGAGCTAGCAAATGGGAAACTTATAGAAACCAATAGTGTGATACCTAATTTCACTTTAAACCTAGCTGACGAAACTTTTTCAATCGATCTTGTACCCGTTGAAATTGGGAGTTTCGACGTCATCATTGGAATGGACTGGTTGTCCAAACACCGAGCAGAAATCGTTTGTTACGATAAGATCATCTGTATCCCACACGTCGTCGGTAGAACCTTGATCATACAGGGGGAGACTGGTGGGACGAGACTCAATATCATCTCTTGCTTAAAAACCCGAAAATTTCTGAGAAAGGGTTACCCTGCAATACTCGCACACATCACAGAGAAGAAGTCGAAGGAGAAGCGACATGAAGATGTGCCAATTGTTAGAGACTTTCCCGAAGTCTTTCCGGAAGAACTACCTGGTCTACCTCCACCTAGACAGGTTGAGTTCTCAATTGATCTCGTGCCGGGTGCCGCACCAGTGGCCCGCGCACCGTACCGTTTAGCCCCATCCAAACTTCAGGAGTTGTCCACCCAGTTACAGGAACTCCTGGATAGAGGATTCATTAGACCGAGTTCTTCACCTTGGGGAGCTCCGGTCTTATTTGTTAAAAAGAAGGACGGTTCATTCCGAATGTGCATTGACTATCGAGAGTTGAACAAATTGACCGTCAAAAACCGATACCCACTTCCTCGCATTGATGATCTATTCGACCAACTTCAGGATTCAAGTTTCTACTCAAAAATCGACCTGCGATCAGGATATCATCAGTTACGGGTTCGCGACACCGATATTCCAAAAACTGCTTTCAGAACTCGTTACGGGCACTACGAATTCCAAGTGATGCCCTTCGGTCTAACTAACGCACCGGCTGTATTCATGGACCTCATGAACCGGGTGTGTAAACCTTACCTCGACAAGTTTGTCATTGTCTTTATCGATGACATACTCATTTACTCGCGCAACGAGCAAGAACATGCGCAACACCTCAAAACCATCCTAGAACTACTTAGACACGAGGAGCTTTACGCCAAATTCTCTAAATGTGAGTTCTGGATAAAAACAGTTCAATTCCTTGGTCACGTGATCGACAGTCAGGGAATTCACGTTGACCCATCAAAAATCGAGGCTATCAAAGACTGGCAAGCACCCACCACTGCAACTGAAGTACGTCAATTCTTGGGTCTTACTGGGTACTATCGGCGATTCATCGAGAATTTCTCCAAAATAGCTCAACCACTCACGGTACTGACTCAGAAGGAAAAGAAGTTCGATTGGACTGATAAACAAGAGTCAGCGTTCCAATTATTAAAAAAAAAGCTTTGCAGTGCTCCCATTCTATCATTACCCGAAGGCACCGATGACTTCGTGGTATACTGCGATGCTTCCCACCAAGGTCTCGGTTGTGTACTGATGCAACGAGACAAAGTCATTGCCTATGCCTCACGACAGCTGAAAATTCACGAAAAGAACTACACCACTCATGATCTCGAACTTGGAGCTGTCGTTTTTGCTCTCAAAATCTGGAGACATTATCTCTACGGCATTAAGTGCACAATCTTTACCGATCATAAAAGTCTCCAGCATATATTCGATCAGAAGGATCTCAATATGAGGCAACGTCGATGGGTCGAGTTGCTTACCGATTACGATTGCGAGATCAAGTACCATCCAGGGAAGGCTAATGTTGTAGCCGATGCCCTCAGTCGAAAGGAACGACCAAAACCACTAAAAGTCCGAGCCCTCACTATGACCACTCACAACGATCTTACCGTTCAGATTCATACCGCTCAGATCGAAGCCCTAAAACCTGAAAGCATAAAAAACGAAGCCTTACGGGGTATTGACAAACAATTCGAAATCAGACCTAACGGGATTAGGTATTTCTCAAACCGAATCTGGTTACCTAATTTTGGGAACCTACGAGACTTGGTGATGGATGAGGCTCACAAGTCCAAATATTCTATCCATCCAGGATCCGATAAGATGTACCACGGAATCAAGGAATTTTATTGGTGGCCGAACATGAAAGTCGAAATCGCCACTTATGTCAGCAAGTGTCTTACTTGCTCGAAAGTCAAAACCGAACATCAGAAATCTGCCGGCTTACTCCAACAACCTGAAATCCCTGAGTGGAAATGGGAACAAATTGCCATGGATTTCATAACCAAACTACCCAAGTCGTCGAGCGGTTGCGATACCATTTGGGTGATCGTCGATCGTCTCACCAAATCTGCTCATTTCCTGGCAATCAAGGAAAACGATAAAATGGAGCGCCTTGCACAAATCTACATTAAGGAAATCGTTTCTCAACACGGTGTTCCAATCTCGATCATCTCTGACAGAGATGCCCGCTTCACCTCTCACTTTTGGCAGTCACTTCAAAAAGCATTAGGTACTCGTCTCGATATGAGCACCGCGTACCATCCTCAAACCGATGGCCAAAGTGAACGAACCATTCAGACACTGGAAGATATGCTACGCGCCTGCGTAGTTGATTTCGGTACAAACTGGGAAAGACATCTACCGTTGTGCGAATTCTCGTACAATAACAGCTATCACGCCAGCATTAAGGCTGCACCTTTTGAGGCACTGTACGGTCGTAAGTGCCGATCACCGATCTGTTGGACTGAAGTGGGAGATAGTCAACTCACTGGTCCTGAACTCATACACGCCACCACTAAGAAAATTGTGGAAATCCAAAACCGACTCAAAGCCGCACGTGATCGTCTGAAAAGTTATGCTGACGTGAGACGCAAACCACTCGAGTTCCAAGTTGGGGATCGAGTACTCTTAAAAGTATCGCCTTGGAAAGGCGTCATCCGTTTTGGCAAACGCGGGAAGTTAAATCCCAGGTACCTCGGGCCTTTTGAGATCCTCGAACGGATTGGCCCCGTAGCTTATCGATTGCAGCTGCCATCCGAACTCAGCAGCGTGCACCCTACTTTTCACATTTCTAACTTGAAGAAATGTCTGTCTGATGAGACGCTACTTATCCCACTCGATGAAATTTGTGTTGACGACAAACTTCATTTCGTTGAGGAACCTGCCGAAATCATGGACCGTGAGGTCAAACAACTAAAACAAAGTCGTATTCCCATCGTCAAAGTCAGATGGAATTCACGGCGCGGTCCGGAATTCACTTGGGAACGGGAAGACCAAATGCGACTCAAGTATCCTCAGCTATTCACCGATTTTACATCAACCACGACCGCGAGCTAAATTTCGGGACGAAATTCTTCTAACAGGGGGAGAATGTAACACCCGCCAAATTAGGACTAGTAATTAGTGCCTAATCATATGTTAATACATGTAATTAGTTCTGTGTTAGGCTAATTTATGTATCGAAATATATATTGTTGAATATATACGAAAATGCGATTTGATTAAATCGTACGCAATTTAAATCGAATGTATTTCGGTTCCATAAATATGGACGTTGGTGACACAATTTATATTTAAGTATAAAACATTATCTGAAAACATTACTGGGTCCAAACTACTGTTTAAATTTTATTCCCAAAGTTGTCCCGCTTCGTACAATTGAAACTTACCTAATTAACAACAAAATACGCAAATTATTTAAATCACATTTTAAATCTTTAAATTATTAAATAATTGGTAAAACAATTTAATTAAATTATTAAACAAAATTCGTATTTTAAAATGGATAATTAACGCGCGAAATATTTATTAAAACGTAAATGACGGAGAAATAGAACACCACGCGGAGCGCGGGGCGAAGACTGAAAAGTGGAGGATAACCTCCACCTCCCTTTCTCTTTTCTCTCATTTCTTCCTTTTCTCTTTCTCTCTTACTCTCTTTTCTCTCTTTTCTCCAAAAACCACCAAACCACCTAAATCACAAAATAACACCCTATTACGCACTCGGACCACCAAGATTTTTAGAGATTCACGACCGCCTCGCAACGATCTACACTTCTATCTTTCCGGATTTCCATTTCGCCACTTTGTAAGTTTCCGACAAAATCCCGAAACCTCTCGATTCTTAGTATTTTCACCTGTTAGTTGTTTATATAACTTATATATGTCCATTACAAAGAGTAGAACACGGTTTTATAGCTTAAAAATGAGTTTGAATTGGGTTTTGGCCGTAAAAATCTCGGCAGTCGAAACTTTCTGGGCTGGTGTTCTTCAATGCGACACAAGCCTTGTGTCGCATGTTGTGTCGTATTTTGCCTATTCTGTCGTATTTTGTGTCGTATGAAGCCAGTTATGTCGTATACTATGCGACACAATATTGTGTCGTACCTTATGTTGCAAATACTTTACGACACAATCACTATGTCGCTGTTGAATCAGCATCTCGAATCTATGCGACACAACCTTTGTGTCGTATAGATATTGTGTCGCATATTGTAACACCCCGCAAATTTAAACACAATTATTAACGCTAAATATTTGCATTATTAGGCTAATTCCCTACTTGAGTAAATTCACAACACAATTTAGAGGTAAGTCTAGCAAAGCCCAACTAGATAATACGCGTAGTATTACGTATTCGTAATTAGTTGTAATTACGTACTGAACAATTTGAAAACAAAAGCAACAAAATATACGACTGTTGGTGAACAAAATTATTTAATAAAACGAAATTATTAAATAACGTCGTAAACAATTAAATATTATGTCGATAATATTTACATATCAATTTATAACGCAAAACGTTAACTTGTATAATTAAAATGAAACAAAGTTTGAAATTTATAAAATTAATTAATTTGGTTTCATAAAAGATCCTAATTAAAAATATAATGAAATATGTAATTAAAAATATATTAGTTAAAATAAAGTAATATTTAACGATCGGGTAAACAAACACGGAGCGCAAACACAGGAGATGAAAAGTGGAACAAAACCACCTTCCACCTCCCTTTTTCTTTCATTTTTTCTTTCATCTCATTCTCTCTCCTCATCTCTTTTTCTCTCAACTCTCTCTCTCTAAACTCAACCAACAATCATACAAATCATACAAATACTACACCAAAAACTTGCCGAATCAACTAATCATTTATAGAAAAACGATCATCTTACAACGATCTACACAACCATCTTTTCGGATTTCAAATCCGCCACTCGTAAGTTTCCGACGAATCCCACAAATCTTTAAATTTTGAAGTTTTCTTTCATATTAGTGTTTAATATACTTAGTTATAACCTAAACTACAAAGAAAACATGATTTTATAGCCTGAAAATGCGTTTGGATCGGGTTTTTGGTCGGAAAAGCTCGACAGTCACTGTTGACTGTCTGAGTGTTCATCTATGCGACACAACTATTGTGTCGCATACTGTGTCGCAGAAACCATACGACACAACGATTGTGTCGTACCAAACCATTTTATATCGTATCCATACGACACAACGATTATGTCGCACCTTATGTCGCAAAACCCATGCGACACAACGCTTTATGTCGCTGTTGACTCAGCACCTCAAATCTCTGCGACACAACTCTTGTGTAGCAGAATTGTGTCGCACCATGCGACACAACCATTGTGTCGCATATTGTGTCGCAGAAAACAGGAACTTTACAAACTATTTTTACACTAAGTGTCGAACTTAACCGATAATGAATACTTACATACAATGCTATATGTGAACTTTACAAACATTACAGACACGCTATTTTATTGAAATTATGATTTCAAACTATCACCAACGAGTCGTATACCTTTTCACAAACAACGAAATACAAACGTAAACGTTTAACAAACACTTGGAATATAACTTGGTGGTACGAACACTAGCATGGATGATTAGTTTAGACATCCACATACTTATTAAATCTCGTACGTTTAGGACGTTAGGAGATCTCGGACTGTACTTGGGCTTAGGTTTGCTAGCACTCGCACAACTACTTAACTCAACAGGTGAGTTCACAGCCCCTACTTTTACTGTTTTAACTGCTTTGAATAGGGGTGGAAAACATAGTCAAACACTTTTATACAAACATGGTTGTATACTATTTTACTCAAACAAGTGGAGTACATTGAACTGGTAAACTGATAAACAAACTGACGATTTCAACATAATATGTAACACTACCCTCACGTGGTCCAGGTACGGGTCTTATGGGGGGTGTTACATAATACTTTCATACTATCAACGCTGTAAACACATGAACATGTTTTGAGAACGCTGGAGGATAACCAGCAACACTTTATATAACGGACTGGGTAACTGAAAAGTCCCTACGAACATGGGCAACACTACTGAAAAGTCCCTACTGACATGGGCAATACTATTGAAAAGTCCCTACGAACATGGGCAATACTATTGAAAAGTCCCTACGAACATGGGCAACACTATTGAAAAGTCCCTACGAACATGGGCAACACTACTGAAAAGTCCCTACGAACATGGGCACTAGATCCCACTAACACGGATCTACTATTGGTATTGTACTATCGAAAAGTCCCTACGAACATGGGCAACACTACTGAAAAGTCCCTACGAACATGGGCAACACTACTGAAAAGTCCCTTCTGACATGGGCACTGGGTTTCCTACTAACATGGACCCACCAAACGATTAGGATACTCAACTCAATAGTAACACTGCCCGCACGTGGTCCAGGTACGGGTCTTATGGGGGTGTTACACCTACGATCATCTAATAGGATACCTACATTCCTACTATAACTTGAACTATACTTTTGGGCAAAAATCCCAACGAAACATATCTATGATTAGGATACGTAAAATCCTACAGAACATACTTGAAAATAGGATACTACTTTCCTACAACTAATAGGATACAAACATTCCTACAAACAACTATTTGGAAACATATTTGGTTTTACGAACAACACTTTTGGGTGACATCCCAACGATACATTATAAACGACAGTGGGTTATCAAAACTGAACTTGTAAACATGAAACATGTGAATTCACTCAACCTAGTTGTTGACTTTTACTATGTTTTTCAGGGAATTAGCTGCGCATGTAAGAATCGCCAACACACATGGAGAATTAGGCGACCCGTGGAGCTTAGGATGCCAACTTTTGGAAACACATGGATTTCTTTAGTATAACTGAAATGTTTTAGTCATATTTCAGAAATCCACTTTTGTAAACTTATTACTTTTAACTTGTACGATTCAATGAATCGTAAACTTTGTAATTAATACTTTTGGCATCTTAATATATTATGTTCTGTTGTAATCATAAGCTCTGATACGTATGCATGCTTTGTTATTGTGGCACCCCCGTACTCAAACTAAATGCTTCCGCTAAACAAATTTGGGGGTGTTACACATATGTTATGCGACACAACCCTTGTGTCGCATATGTTATGCGACACAACCCTTGTGTCGCATGACAAACTTTTGTGTCGCACGTTGTGTCGCAAAACACAGAAAACTCAGATTTTTCA